>CM060915.1:931635176-932885176 GCA_030737875.1 Allium sativum | reverse complement strand
CGAAATGAACTAGTTTTGAACTAAAATTAAAACCCTTTTATTTTTAAATAAATAAATTGGATTTGAAATGGATTGTAAATAGAATTGATTTGTGGGTTTATCGTGAACAGTGTATTAAACAACACTTGTTCTTTAACCCGATAATAAAGAGAATGTGATTTAGGTTTATCGTGAACTGTGTTTTAAATAACACTAGTTCTTTAACCCAGTAAAAGGAGGTTTAATGAATCTGCAATTAGATCGAAATGTGAATTGATAATCTAAATTATCAAATTTAGAAATGAGCGAGAATGGAGTATCGCCAGTTTTGCTCCAGGCGATAGTCAAATCTTTAATTAGATTTGAACGTGAAATGGTAATTAATTTTACCGATAACACCGTGGTGTTAGATATGGAGTATTACCAGTTTTGCTTCATGGGATGAATAGGTTGGGATTGAGAAATAAAATAAATAATTACTTCGGTGTGGTTCGCTAATCTCGACTAGTTTGGAAAACCATAATTTGGTTTGAAATGAAATCGAAAGGAAGATTAAAGAATAAATTTAAAGAATTTATCTTTGATAAAATTAATGGGAACCTTTCCCTAAGAATTGAAATTTAGAAACTAGCTGTAGGTTAGTTAAGAAGAATGGTTTCCTGGGTATTGGTCTGATGTTGGTTTCGGCCTTCGGGGTTAATATTTGGGAAATTGCTCTCTTACTGATTTACGGTTAGTGGCTAATGAATTGGAATGAGGCGTATGTTGTGTTTGTGTAACATTTGTTTTTAATATACGCGGGTTGTTCGGAAAGGCCGGGGTTATACCCATTCTGAATAACTGATTCGACGATATGTCAAAGATGAAGACGGTGGTCGAAGACCGGAAGTCTTCACATTGTTTGGGTGATTACTGATGATCTTGATTGGGCTGTACACCCAAGATGAGGGAATCAGTTGGTGGTCGTCCAGACGTACTTGGAGATCGATGGATATGCGAGGAAAGTGCCTCCGGTTTCGTTCAGACCCAGAACGAACTTGTAAATGGATTGTGTGTCTGACATTGGATTTTATTCTGTGTTGATTGATTTCTGTTAAATATATATATCTGTTTGGCGGCGGAGAATTTATTCTCTTGCTTAACGCCCTTCTCTGAGACGTACGAGCTTAGAGGTTATATATCGATAGATATCAATCGCATGGCATGAATTGCCTGTGTGGCACGCTGAGTTGCATGGATCAAGGCTACTGTTGAAAAGCAAAGTCTTGTGGTTGATGATCAAAGCATGGCCTACGTGGCGTAGCTTTGTGTATAGCGTGGATTCGCGAGCCTCACACCTCGGTATGAGTTAAAAACGGGATACGGACCATTGGGAGAACACGACGTTTCTTTCTAGCTTTGGTGGTGTCAGTGACTTACCAGCCCTGACATTTATATACTTTTCACCTTTGTGGTTGTTGGAATGAGGCGCCTCGATATTAGGTCTGATAGGACCGCGAAACGTGTGTTCAGGAATTGCCAATCCTCAAACGTAAGAGAGGACCGGCCCAGCCGATCCAAGGGTTACCCAGTGTGCGTAGTCCTGAGCATTTGCTAGAGTGTCTCGAAGCGGAGAGGAGCTTGCCCCTTGCCTCGACTCATGACGGAAATCCAATTTCCAATACGAGATATTTCGGCTTTATTTGTAGAGCCTAGTATGGCGACATAGTAGCATGGGATGCTATGCCGTCTATGATTTATATTTATGATTGAAATTGTTTTGACACTATACACTTATTATCGTATCAAATGATTTGTTTTTAAAACGTACCAAGCATGTTTGGCTATTATAAGGGAAAACCCTATCCTCCGGCTTGCGTTGCATTGTGTGATGGGACCTGGGTCTTATAATAGCTTCATTTTTCAAAAAAGCATTGCGTTGTTTATTCTACGCACTGGTATTCTTGGGAGGAAACCCGTTCCATGTTATACGGCGTGGTCCCTTGAATTACTCTCTTTTAAAGTAAAGTTTTAAATAACTGTTTTAGTTCTCACACCAGTCACATCACTGACCTGGAGTTTATTGTTTTAACCTAAACTCTGGGTGCCCCTATTTTCGACACGGGCAGCTAGTAGTTTTGGTTTTGCAGATTTATATTCACAGGATCCTGGTTTACAGCTGGAATGATATCCGGAAAGCTCTGTATCCGTATATCACCTTCAGTTGTGCTTGTATTATTTTCCGCTGCTATGTAATTTATTGTAATCTCTGATATTTATTGAATGTAATTTATTCAATTATACTCTATATATTCTTGTATCTGATGGAATTGTTGTAATAGCGATGAAATGTTCTTCCGTCTGCGTTCTGATTTGTCTTGTCCTCACAGTAATTCGTTCTTTCTCATCTCTTCGGAGACCGGGGAAGTTCGGGTCGCTTCATTAAGCGCGCGATTGCAGACGACTTTCGCCTAGTAGTCTTTCTTCAAAAAATGCTCCATTTCGTCGTAAATCGCGAAAAGACATGAATCAGACAACAGATTTTGGAGGCGTTTTCTAAACAACTCTGCAATCCAAAATATGACTTCCATATAGCCAAATCGAAGAGAATATTGTGCTCTTTAATTTTGGCGTTGTGGAGTTTTGGCCAGAGTGGCTCGGTTTGGGAGATATTGGCTGTGGAAGCTCAGGAGGTTAAATGTAAATATAAAAAAGTATAAAGGTTGGATTTTTTTAAGGAGTGGGGCTCCACAATGGCTATGGGGGTCGGGGGAGGCAGCGCAGGTGGTTGGGGAGTGTGTGGATGCCGGGTGGTGGCCGAGGAGGGCTGGGTAGCGGGTTTGGGGGTTATTGGGGCGGTGGAGTTTCAAATAGGAGAAGGTGGGGAGCGGAGAGAGAGAGAGGTGGAGGCGATGGAGGGGGCGTTGGCCATAGAGAGCAGCGGTGGGTGGTGGGGAGGAGGCGACGGCGACACAGGTAGAGGGGTGGAAATCACGATAGCGAAATTGGGGGAGGCAGGATCTCGAATTTTGACCAGGGAGAGAGATATTGAGGGTTGACCTCATTTGACCCATTATATATATATATATTAATTTCTAAAAGTTAATTTTCCATTTGAACTCTAAATCAAACCCAATGACTGTCGCCTGAAGCCAAATACCCCCATTTCGAACACAATAGGATTTGTCATGTAAGATAATTCTAACGTTTTGATTGGTTTTCATCAAAATTAAAATATAAATCAATATATATTGAATTTGAATGTACATTTTAATTTACCAGGCCACATACTGACTCTAAAAATCCCTGAAAAATAAATCTAGCTATGTTTTGATGATGCGGTCCTAACAAAACTAATTTCGTCGAATTTGGAAACCGTTTGAAAAATGGCCATTTTCCAGTCGATTAAATTCGAACTGAAATTACCAAATGCGTTTAAATTCACTATGCTCACTATTAGTTCCAAAAATTATAAAAATTGGAATCTAGCAATAATTTTACATTTCGGATCCAACAAAAGTGGTCTCGTCGAAAAAAGAGGTTGTTTGCAAAATGGCTATTTTTAAGGGCTATATATTATATGAAATATATATAAATTCCACAGCGACTATTCTGAATTTTAAACTGGACATAACTTTTAATTTATATTTTGAAATCTGGATTTTTCACATTCGTTAGAATGATATAATTAAACAGATTCAAATATTTCTGGTTTTACTAAAATCCGATTTATTTTGAATTCTATACATCCATTTGAAATTTGAAATCGATTTTTCAAACTACCGGGCCATTTCAGGCTCGTTTTATGATTAAAATAAATTTATACATTCTAACTTCAATTAAAATAAATTTTTAGTCGTTATTATTTAAAATAGACCATTTTAAATATTCAAAATCCATTAAAATAGCTAAAGTAAATATTTTAAATTGGTTCTGAAAATCCGGGTTGTTACAATCTCCCCCAGTTAAAATCTTTTCGTCCTCAAAAAGGGACACAGATGAAAGTTGTGTAACCAACCAAATCAAATTTCATTCTGGCTTTCATTCTTCAACTTTTCAGTTTATAAGAATTTTCAAATTCTTCAAAAATTTGGCTAACACCTTAAATTTTGGAAAAATTTCGCCATAACCTCCTTTGTACGGGGAGACCTTTAAAACCATAACCTGCCTCATAGGGCCCTCATTAATCCAAAGAAAAAGAAAAAGCCAAGCGGTTAACCAATCGTCTTATAAAATCACCAAAACCCTAGAAAATAGTAAACATGTACCTATTTGTCAGGCATACAATTTTATTCCTCTTCCTAGCTTCCCTGCTATGACCTGCTCATTGTATATACATGTACATATATGCAATTTCAATCAATTTTCAATTCAGTCCAATAATAAATTAAATTTGGCTAATTTGCCTTTCATTCACATGTTGATTTTATTAGTTAACAAACAATCAAACATCACAACTAGCAATCAATTAGTTCATTATTGTTTCAAATATATATCTTTACACATACTCAAAAATCACATTTTTTGCGTCAAATCACAAATAATAAATCGATTCTCACACCAGTCATTTGGAAATATATAGATATCCCATTTTCGAGACTCGAACATAAACACTGATGATGAGATCTCAATCATCAGTATCATATCCAAGTGACTAGAGTGTGATTCTATATCTATCAACTATATTTGAGGCTTTGTATACACGTTTGCAAGGCGTATGTGCAAAATCTTTATGTACTCGATTGTCCAAATTCAATATAAAATAAAATACTCAAATACGTATAATAAGGTTTAAATTTTCAAAACAAAATTTGTTTTCATTTTTATTTTAAAAATAACACTCTTCCAACTCATTCTAGGATACTATTGATCCCATCTTTAACGAGACGTTCTCATTGGATATTACTAATCCAATCTCTGATGAATTCTTTCGTTTGGTTCTAATGTGTCTTGTTCTCGAGGTTGTAAACCAAAACTGTGATACCACATTGAAAAGACCCAAACTCACCCTTTCGGGAAAGCCTGGATTGAGTTGAGAACAAGACAAATTGGAACACAAACAATAGAACATTTCATTGCTATTACAACAATTGCATCAGAGTACAAGAAATAACAGAGTATGAATAAATAATATACATCAAAAAAAAAATCAGATATTTAAATTACAAAGCATCAGAAAAATAATGCATAACACAACAGAAAGAGATACACGGATACAAAGCTTTCCAAATATAGCTCCAACTATAAATCAAGGATCCTAGGAAAATATTATCTACAAAAAACCGAATTACTAGATACCCATGTGGAAAATATGGGAACCCAGATTTTAGGTTAAAACAATAAACTCCAGGTCAGTCATGGGACTGGTGTGAGAACTAAAATAGTTATTAAATCTTTACTTTAAAATAAAGTAAATCAAGGGACCACGCTGTATAAGACGGAATGGGTTTCCTCCCAAGAATACCAGTGCATAAAACAATTCATAAAACAGTGCCATGCTTTTCGAAAAATGAAGCTATTATAAGACTCAGGTCCCATCACACAATGCAACACAAGCCGGAGGATAGAGTTTTCCCTTTATAATAGCCAAACATGCTTGGTACGTTTAAAACAAATCATTTAATATTACTATAAGTATATAGTGTCAAAATCACTTCAAATATAAATGTATCAATCATAGAAGGCGTGGGTATCATATATCATGTCGCCAAACTAGGCTCTACAATTAAAACCGAAATGTCACGTATTAGAAATTGGATTCCATCTATGAGTGGAGGCCAGGGATGGCTCCTCACCATTCGAGACACTCTAACAAATGCCTTAGGTCGCACCCTTAACAACCTTGGATCTTCAGGGACGGTCCTCTCTCACTTTTGAGGATTGGTTATTCCTGAACACACGTTTCTCGGTCCTATCGGACCTATCCATCGGCCCCGTAGTGACCAATATATCCGAGGCACCTCGCTATCCATCATCCACATAGGTAAAAAATATAAATGTCTGGGCTCCAGACCATGACACCACGCATAGCTAGGAAGAAACGTCATGCACTCCCTATAGTCCGATCCCATTTTTGACTCATACTGAGGTGTGAGGCTCGCGAATTAATGCCATACACAAAGCTAAGCTATTTAAAGTCATGCTTTGAGCATCAACTATAAGACTCTGCTTTTCAACAAGTAGCCTTGATTATTTGCATCTCAGCATGCCACACAGATAATTTACGCCATGCGACTGATGTCTATCAATATATAACCTCTAAGATCGTATGTCTCAGAGAAGGGTGTTAAGAAAGAGAATAAATTCTCTACCACCAAATAGATATATATTTAATAGAGATCAATCAACACAGA
This sequence comes from Allium sativum, assembly GCA_030737875.1. Taxonomy (NCBI): domain Eukaryota; kingdom Viridiplantae; phylum Streptophyta; class Magnoliopsida; order Asparagales; family Amaryllidaceae; genus Allium; species Allium sativum. The sequence goes on along the minus strand of CM060915.1, from coordinate 932,878,865 downwards.
ATAAAATCCAATGTCACACACACATCCATTTACTAGTTCGTTTTGGGTCTGAACAAAACCGAAGGCACCTTATTCCTCGTCCCATATTTCCATTACAGGAGAGAGGTCCTCGCATATCCAGTCGATCTCCAACTACGTCTGGACGATCACCACTTATTACCTTGTCTTGGGTGTACAACCCAATTAAGACATCAGTAACCATCCAAATGATGTGAAGATCTCCGGTCTTTAACCACCATCTTCATTGTCGACTTATCGTCGTATTAATTATTCAGAATGGGTATAAACCCGGTTTTTCTGAATAATTCACGTATCATATAATAAAGTGCTAAAAAAGCGACATACCTCTCATTCCAATTCACAATATTCTTTTATTCAAATATTCACATCATTATGGAAAGGTTCCCATTAATTTTATCAAAGATAAATTCTTTAAATTTATTCTTTAATCTTCTTTTGGATATCAATTCAAACCAAATTAAGGTTTATAAATAAGTCAGGATTATTGAACCATATCGAAGTAATCATTTGTTTAATTTCGCAATCCTAACCTATTCATTCCATGGAGCAAAACTAGTAATACTCCATATCTAATACCATGGTATTATCGGTAAAATTAATTACCATTTCACGTTCAAATCTAACTAAAGATCTAACTATCGTCTGGATTAAAAATGGTAGTACTCCATTCTCGATCATCGCCCAAATTTGATAAATTAAATTATCACATTCACAGTTTAATCCAATTAAAGACCCATTAAAACTCCACTTAGTTTTAATCTTCCCAAAAATCATTATTAATGATTATTTAACTTTGGGAAATCAAACATGTTGCATCGACAATCTACACCGTACCATTGATTTTTGTTGATATATAACCTCTAATCTCGTACGTCTCAGAGAAGGGTGTTAAGCAAGAGAGTAAATTCTCCACCACCAAACATATATATATTTAGCAAAGATCAACAATATGGTTTGAAATACAATGTTAAACATGTAGTCATGTCTTTAACTGGGTTAAAGGACCAATGTCATTTAAAACACAGTTCACGATAAACCCAAAATCACACTCCATTAATTATGGAATCTTCACAGAAAATAGATCAATATATAATCGATATAAATTTCTGTATCCGACTAATAATATAAATGGAATAACGACAAAGCCTTTTAAATTCCATATATATTAACAGTCTTCCTCCACAAAAGCTCACTTCGATTATTACCAAATCGAATTTCATTCCATTCCAATTTATTTAATTAAATTGGAAAACTTCACTTTGGAAAATTCCATTAATCTTAATTAAAAAATTTATAAATTCCAAATCACATTTCACCGTTAATCTGGTTAAAGAACGATTGTCGTTCAAAACACAGTTCACAGTAAATCCAATTCACATTCCATTTTATTCCAATTACTAAATATAACTGGAAATTCTAATAATCTTAGTTAAAATATTTATTCTTTTCACACGGGGTTTAAGAATAGTGTTACTGAAGACACCATTCACGACAAACCCAAAATTCAATTTAATATTAAATATAAGGCTCTGACTAGAAATATATCGGCTTATATTCAATATCAAATTCTGAAACCAATACATATCATATGGGGAATAACGATATATATATATCTATCTTCCAAATTCGTCCACAATATCTGTATAGTCGCAGAATCCAATATCGAAATATTCCGTAGAATATTTCTATTCAAATCCATTCCAATTTATAGATTGGAATTTTCTAGTTATATTAAAGCCCTTTTATAAATCCAGTTTATTTATTTAAAAATTATTGGATTTCAAATCTAGTTAATAACTAGTTCATTCTGATAAAAATATATTTTTATCTTTACAAATATGGAAATTTTCATCCAAATTCTTTTCAAATCATTTATTATGATTTTACACACATTATTAATATTTTTAATAATTTTAATAACGCCCTTTCAGTCGATTTCCGTAAACGGTCATCGAACCGCACTTATCGCGCCCTTTTCCAAATTTGATTTGGACATAATTCCAAATGCATCCGTTAGATTTCAAATCTCTTATATTCTTTGCAAAGCTCGTTTCGATACGAACCCAAAGGTTCCGATTTTAGGAGAATCCGACGGTCGAATCTCCTGTAATGTCAATTCGAAATTATTGGTCGAAATCTGCGAACTATCGCGGCGCGGCATGTTCTATTCAGGCCATTAAATATATATATATATATATAATATTATATTTCATCGATCTCCATTTAAAACGTGCTTTATAAATTTGTTTTAAAATGATTCCCACTTTCAGTTCAATTTTAAATCAAAATTGAATACTCCTTATCATTAAAATATTTAAATGATAATATTTTCAAAATATCAGATTTTGAAATAATTTCCTTTTCGATATTCATTGTAAAAATGAATACTAAATATCGTTCGCATTAAAATGGCGCATATCTAATCAACACGAATTCACATATTTCAATATTTTCATGTCCATCCCAAATCGGACATCAAAATCATATTTTTATCCTTTACTAAATATTATTTTAAAATATTCTTTATTTTAAAATATTCACTATTTTAAAATATTCGTTCTTTCTGAATTGGAATCAGGCATAGTCAATTACCATATAATGTTATTTATATGGATTTCATATACACATGTACACAACAATAATTTTACACAGTCAACCACCGTCGAGAGTGCATTACATAACTGCATATGCATTAAATATAAATAATTAATCCTTACAACAGTCTGTCAAACAATCGATTGACATACGACTAAACAATTGGGATTAGTGTACATCAAATATCATCCCAACACCCGTTTGGGGTTTCAATCAACAAATACTGAATATTGTTTGTGCAGTTGGGCGATGTGTAACATTTATCATCTCAATCAATGTCAGTTAAATGGGTGTACATAAGCAAATCGTCCGATTTGAATATTTATTTTCATTTCAAGGGATATTTATGTCGTTCATATATACGTTAAAAATTATATTTTAAACGATAAAATATTTATTTCAACAATTCACTATTTTTTATAGTTCATATATTCAATAAAATTGATATTTTTATTGTTCAAACATTTTATTCAACACATGAATATTTTATATAGTTCGTATACACAGTAAAAATTATATTTTTAATGAATGCACATTTATTTCAGAAAATTTCGGCATTATAATGGTGTGGTATTAAAACCAGAGTAATGTCTAACACTACCCCTCTTCTGATACTGGCTCGCGCCATACACAATAATCAATTCAATTCACAAACCACAATACAATTCATTTCACCACAATACAATCAATTTTCCATAATATAATCCAAACAACAATCATGGTTTGTACAATAAATAGTGTCATGGGCTTCTACGGCCCGTCTGCATCCTATGATATATAACTGTAAAATAATTTAAGTGAGAAAGAGTTCTCACTTTGAGATCCACTCCGATGTGCTTTTCCGACGTTCTGAATTACTGTTCTGATCCCAGAATTTGCAAACGAGCTCCAGTCTTAACACCGTCTTTTTTTCTAACTTAAGCGCGTCATTGCAGACGACTTTTGCCTAGTGGCCTTTCTTCCGAAAATTCTCCATTTCGCCAGAAATCGTGAAAAGACATTGTAACGAACCGGGTTTTTCGACTCCGAAAATCAACATCAAACTACCCTGTTGACCATTCAGACATCGAACATTCCAGATCATTAATAGAAAGAAGTTAGAGGGTGAGATAAGAAAGAAAGAAATATTAGAATAGAAGAAGAAGAAGAAGAACACCACACAGAGTCTCACATCGCAGCGGAACAAAATATAATACAGAAATAAATCTTTATTGAGAACTTTTAAAATACTTACAATATCAGAGTACACATCTGGACAGTGATAATAATCTGTCCTCATATAACACACAGCGGAATAGTAGTAATATCATACGTCTGGACTCTTCCAGCTCGTCTCTTCATAGCAGTCGATAACCTGAACCTGTACAACCCGGTCTAACCCGAGCATTTACAAAACACCGGGTCAGTCTGGTGAACCAGAGTGAGATAAACTCGCACAGTAATAAGGGTTAACCATCCAATCATGATTTTAAAGTTCAAAATCTTTTCAAAAGAAAAGGATAATCGTAAGACCAAATCCACACATAAACACGGACGGTTTTTACCTTACGATAACCCAAAACAGTTTTGAAACCAATATCTTTTCTGATATTATAATAATGTCTAAATACAAGTAAATAACAATCTAGTGGAACGCTTGCATCTCACGCTCCACATATATAGTATACAATCAAAACCCGCAGGCGCTTATTGGAAATTGGATTCCGACTTGACAAGGTATGGGTCCACCTTCCGATCGTGTATCTCTAGAGACGAATACACTGGGTTCAACAAGAACTTCTTGCAACCCGGCCCTCACATGACCGACCCCTCATTTCGCTTGAGAGTATCGAATGTATATCACCGACAGTTGGGATCAGCAACCGTCTCCCGACAAGGGACAGCATCGAAACATAGATTTAAGAAACAAATAGGACTTCCTCTAGATAGGTGATTATACACCCTAATGGGAGCGACCCACATAGCCATGCTGCCTGCCCGATTTTTGTCATTTCCCGGTTGATGAGGCTTGAGGCCAGAATTAACTCTTGACATCTAGTCGCCATTTACTTTGAATGCCACATCGTCAAATCCATCAGATATCACTAATTGATATCCACAAAAATACTCTAGCTGGAAGCTAAGAGAGCGGCAATTCTCCGCCAACAACCATAGCATGTTTGAAGAAATCAACGTACGTGATCCTTCGGAAATACTCTGTCAGACATTCGTCCATATACGTCATCCAGGAACAGGATGAACCGAAGGCACTCTCCTACCGCATCCATATAGGAATCACCCCATGGATCAATAGCGAGAAGTCCTTGCAACCCGTAGATTCCAACCCCGACAGAATCACAACTTATCTCTGCTTGCCAGGCAGAGAATATTAGTGGTTCTTCCGTTTGTGAAAATCCACGGTCTTCACAGCACCATCTCAATCATCTTCTGATATCTCCACGTATTTGTTGGTCGGAATGGTTTTCGAATATAAATTCGATCCCGGTCTTTCCATACCAACAATCGTATTGGACAGCTTTAATAGTCGGTGTTTTAACTATCAAAATAAATAGTGTTTCAAACATGACACTCCAATGAGTTCACTGGTTCAGTATTTAGCATCATTTGGCCTTTGACAAACTAATTTCCTTTTTGTTAAATTGAAACTTCCAATTCTTTTAATATTCAAAAATACGATATTTGAATAACTCTAATTGATTAATTAACATTCGTCTTAACTCCATTCGCTTGACTCTAGATCACAGCGATCACAATGGTTACGCCTGATTCCCTCAGGAAACATCCGACCGCCGTAGGCTATCTGCAGCCCTGCGAATTACGCCAGCAGTCGTACGAAATGGCAACTTAGCCGAATAATTATGTTTGGCTAATTCTATCTCGAATAGCTATATTCAATTTCCCACTTAATTCTTCCGTCAAATCATCTTTTCGATTCGGAAATCCATTAGTTTTAACAAAGAAATTTATAGCACATATGTTATAACAATAGCGTTATAATTACTATTTAGATTTACAAAACAACAGTGCTATAATTGCTGTTTAGGTTTACAACCCATTTACTATAGCAAAAGCGCTACAATCGCCATATTAGATTTACAAAACATATATTATAACAACAGCGCTAAAATCGCTGTTTAGATTTTCAAAACATATCCACTAACGTCTCTTACGATTACCAACTAATACTATCTTCAGATAATCCCGATGTTGTTCAAGTTGGGGTATTTTAATTACCTCTCAGACCTTGATCAACAACGTTCTTATCCTCAGATGAATATAAGTTGTAATCACAAAATCAATATCCCCATTTCAGTCTCGAAATACATTCCATTATAACTTGGGTTTAGTTATACAACCCTATAATCCACTTCTTTAACCAGATTCATTTATTTCCAATCTTCTTTCAAATCTGTTCGACCATTCCCCACTTTTGAAATCTCATTTCAAATTTCCCTTTTGACTTGATCTCATTTTTCAAATAACGTTAATTCAATATTAACGATTTACACCTTGAAACTCATTGATATATTCTGGTTTATCTTAAACCCTTTTTAAAACCTTATCTAAATTTAAATGATATTTAACCCAAAAACACATTAATTTGATAATCAAATCCAGTTCACAACGGTCGATTTAATTGACTCAAACCTCGATTATCTTATTAACCGAATTCAATTACTCTTCACTTCAAATTAATTAAAAGTATAATTAATTTGAATAAATTCCTTTAATTGTTCTTTGCAAACAATTTCCAAAGTGTAAACATTCGACTCATCTCTATTTCCCCTACTTGTAATCCGATTGACATCAGCATTTACTTTACCAAATAAATTAATACCAAATCAAGGTCCTAAATAAGTAAAATATTTATTTCTCTTTAATAAATTTTATTCAAGATAATATATTCAAAGTCTAACTCTGGTTATAAAATAAATTTTATGACCTCAGCTCTATCGATTCACCTGACGGAGAATCACATTTATAAACCAATTGATTCTATAGGCCAAACTCTGCCAAATCCTTAACCAACTGGTTTAAACCAAACAGATGTTGATTATCCAGTCAATAAACAACAACCAAATCAATCACATTTAACTGATGATAATGTAACAACCATTTAACATCAATCAAATAACAGAATAATTCAAATAATTAAACACGTTTATAAATAATCGTGACCAACAGGGTGAGTTACCTCCATTGGATCCAATCGTTAACATAACGATTTGGTATTTCATTGAAATTAAACACGGTTTAATTTCATCGGTTAAATCAACAGATCAATGTATAACTAGCAAAATAGTCAACCATTGGCAAGCAGAGCACACAAAATAAAAATACCCAATTTATATAAAATATAAAAAGGGTAACTGAGTGAGTTTAACTCACCTTGAGTTGATTTGCTGTTGAACGGCTCGTTTTAATTTAAATTAAACCGTCGTTTAATTTAGTTAAAACTCCTGGTTGATTCCGATAGCCTCCAGCTCTATTCCATAGCGCAGTGCTCGTCAAGATGATTCCAGTGTGTCTTAAATCATCCAATTCTGATAATATATGGATAGTTATCAATATTTAAGGTTAATGATTTTAATTAATAAATTAATCTCTTCAAATAATTTTATTTAATTAATTTTCTTCATTTAAACTAATTACTTGTAAGATAATTCATGGTGTGTGCCTCCGTTTTGCATCGTGCCTTCCTTCTGCACACTGCTCCAACAATTGCTTTGTTAACAAATACAGTCACCATTTCTCTTTTGATTTTCTTCTGCCTGAAATTAAACGGTTGAATAAAAATAAAGAAAAATCCTCAAGTAACGTTTTACCATTAAGTATATTGTTATATGTAAACATATATATAATTACTTTGAATTGAACATGGGTCGATTTCTCCAATCAACAGCCCGACCGTTAGTTCGTTCTCACTGTTGTGCTTAGTTCTCCTGTAAATAGAACAGGCTATTAGATTAAAATAGCATTCCATGTTTACCCTAATTATATATATATATATATATGTTAGATAAATCATTTTGTTTAGTCAAAACCATGTTGATTCTTTTGAAATAGAAAGTGCATTGTTTCTGCTTCCTTCCATCTTCACAATCTCATACCGCTACCTTCGACTATACTTGCTGCCCATTCCAGAACCACGCCTGTAGAAACCACAATTTAATTAATATTACTTAAACTAATTGCCACTTGAATTAATGGTCTGATTAACCTTGTTTCCCATGAATTTTCGTTCATGTTTCACACGCGTCGGCTTGACCCAAAAATCTGGTCCCTTCTTCGTTTAAGCACCCGGCTATTTTCGGAAACACCGTCGTAGTATCTCCCCAACGGCGCCGCCACTACAGTTGACCGAGTTCCGATCAGAACCCACCAAACCGTGCGCCTAAGTCCCCTCTCCCACCGCCAGGAAACCCGACCCTCCCAGGTCAACCATTTATCCGCGAAAACCCTCAACCCGAACTGCCTCCATGACCCATTTCCGGCCATATTACTTTGCCAAACCCCATCACAACGATTCAAATCACAGCTCTTACCGAGCTATACAGGTTTGGTGTTGAAGCTTGATTGAATATTCTCGTAGGTTGTGAAATTAGAGAAGAAGAGCACGGGAGATTTCAATCGTTCATAGTTATATGGTGGCGGCGCAAAATGAGTCGAACCGCTGAACGATAGTTATTTATACAGTAAACACCGTGGTAGTCAAGTAATAGGGTATAGGTTTCGTACAAGGGATATATAGCCGTTCACGTGATCGAAATTCTCGAAAAGAGAATTGCTTGGTAGTCACGGCTTGGATAGATTGGGACGCACGCACAAACAGTTTGGGACGCAAGGTAAATGAAAAAAAACTGGATGCCAAGGAAAGAATAAGCTACAGTGTGGTGGGATAGAAAATATTGATATTATATTATAATGAACCTTTATCGTAAGAAATCATGTTAAAAACCACCACAAATGACTTCTGTTTACTGATGAAAATGCTAATCTCGGTGTAAAAAGATATTCCGGATCCAATGGAACAAGTTTCGTCGAAATCCGAGGTCGTATGAAAAAATTTCCTTTATGAAACCAGAAATGAACACACGTTTAATTTTTCCACGGTCACCAGATAAATCGAATCAACTTGAAACTGCGAACATCGACAATAACTTTTCGATACGAACCCAACGGCACTAATTTCGTCGTATTCTGAGACTGTTGCCCCGGTAGGCTATTTTTAACGCGTACCGCACTGCCCTTTTGAACACCAAATTTGCCGATCTCTAAAAATAACAAACTATATACATATCCTGACTCTAATCGACGATACGAACTCAACGGAACTGGTTTCGTGGCCTAATTCGATTGTCTGCTCAAGTTATGCCAGATATCCTTTTATTTATTTAATTGCGCGTTATAGAAATTGAACGAGCGTTTATGGCTACCGTGACCACATACGACATCGGTTTTCCACGCCACTCACCACCGTACAATAATTTAACGATACGGTTCTAATGAAACTGGTTTCGTCGAAATCTGAACCCGTTTGCAAAATGGCCATTTTAAAGGCCTATAATTTAATAACGATTTTCCATAGCGACTATTTCAAAATTTGATTTGGCCATAACTTACTATCAACAACACGAAATCTGGATTTTTCTCTCTCATATGAAAATTATCATCAATACGGTTCCAACGTGTCTTGTTTCACAGAAATCCGACTTATATCGAATCCTGTATTCTCAGTTGAAGTTCAAAACCAAATATTACGAACTGCACGCCATTTTTGAGCTCGTTTTATATTATATAAATAAAATTAACGTTCAACTTCGTTTTATTATCGAATTAAATATTAAATTCCATTAATATTCCCAATATAATATTTAAAATAAATAAATTAAATTAAATATTTAACGGTCAAAAACACGGGTCGTTACATTCTTCCCTCCTTAAAATAATTTCGTCCTCGAAATTGCTAAGGTAAGATAGAACGTTATAAACTCATTAATTTCAAATCTAATTTTATATTAAATTAGAAACCAATTCAATACTGTAAATAAATATTTTCAAAAATATTGAAAATTTTCTAACACCTTAAATTTCCAAAAATTTCGCCAGCACCTCCTCTGTATGGCTCAATCGGTACAACTCCAACTCGCCTTTCTAGGCCTTCTCCAATCCAAAAGAAAATAAAACAGCCAAGCGGCTTGCCAAACAGGCTCAGAAATCTCATCAAACTCATATGAATATAAACGTGTACCTTTTTGGTTGGGCATATCATTATACCTTTCCTATCTGTTGCCCTGTCACCATATACAAATGCATTTCCAACAAAATTCCAACTTTATCCTCAAAAACTAAATCCTTCACACGTCCAAGCCAAATCTCATTCTTAACTCAATTTTCATCCATATCAATCTCAACTCTTAACTTACCAGTCCACTACCATTCCCGATTCCTGTTTCACAATTCAAAATCTGATTCTACTTGATATATTATATCCCGATTCAATTTCCAGATAATTAGTTTCAATTCAATTCGTATTTGCTTTTCCAATTTCTATTTAATTTTGTTTTTGTTCAAACAATTCCCCTGGGAGTTTTTAAACAGTTTAACTCTTTCAGAATCGAATATCCCTTTTCAGAATTCAAAACAACTTATTTTTCTCAAAGCGATTCAAAACAAGATTTCTGGTAGTAATCCGTCACTTAGAACTCGGAAATGAACACTGATGATGTGGCCAGCATCGTCAGAGTTATTCCCCAGCTATTGAAGTGAGTTCAATACTATATAACTTTTCAAAATCATATTTAAACACTTTCATTTTGAAATCCTTTTCAAAATATCATTCACGATACTTGTAAACAATTTAAAATCTCCCAGGATTTTAAAATTCTCATATATTCAATTCAAATCCCTTTATGAACACTTTTCCCAGTTTTCAGCATTTTAATTCTAGTTCTGATTTAATTCAGATTCAATTAATCTGCTTTTATATTATACGAATTTGAATTGGTTATTTATATAACCATTTCAATTATAATCAACCAACATATCCAATATACCATAATATTTCCAATACATATATTTCCTTTATATCAAAATAAAATTTGGGTAAATTATTTCATTTACCCTCTTTCAAAACATACTGTGTCGGTTTATCGTACTTGAGTGTTTAGAAACTCCTATCGATACAGTGGATCAAACCGATCGACCAGAATTCATAAACAACTCAAACAAATAAATCTCCACAATATAAAACAAATTATTTTTTTATATCAAATCTACAAATACGTTCACTCGTATATATACACTCAACTCAATCTAGGGTATTGCTAACCCCATCTCTACTGAGTCACGCCACAGAGCCAAGGTAATTACTTAACCTTCAGCTCTGATACCACTGTAACGAACCGGGTTTTTCGACTCCGAAAATCAACATCAAACTACCCTGTTGACCATTCAGACATCGAACATTCCAGATCATTAATAGAAAGAAGTTAGAGGGTGAGATAAGAAAGAAAGAAATATTAGAATAGAAGAAGAAGAAGAAGAACACCACACAGAGTCTCACATCGCAGCGGAACAAAATATAATACAGAAATAAATCTTTATTGAGAACTTTTAAAATACTTACAATATCAGAGTACACATCTGGACAGTGATAATAATCTGTCCTCATATAACACACAGCGGAATAGTAGTAATATCATACGTCTGGACTCTTCCAGCTCGTCTCTTCATAGCAGTCGATAACCTGAACCTGTACAACCCGGTCTAACCTGAGCATTTACAAAACACCGGGTCAGTCTGGTGAACCAGAGTGAGATAAACTCGCACAGTAATAAGGGTTAACCATCCAATCATGATTTTAAAGTTCAAAATCTTTTCAAAAGAAAAGGATAATCGTAAGACCAAATCCACACATAAACACGGATGGTTTTTACCTTACGATAACCCAAAACAGTTTTGAAACCAATATCTTTTCTGATATTATAATAATGTCTAAATACAAGTAAATAACAATCTAGTGGAACGCTTGCATCTCACGCTCCACATATATAGTATACAATCAAAACCCGCAGGCGCTTATTGGAAATTGGATTCCGACTTGACAAGGTATGGGTCCACCTTCCGATCGTGTATCTCTAGAGACGAATACACTGGGTTCAACAAGAACTTCTTGCAACCCGGCCCTCACATGACCGACCCCTCATTTCGCTTGAGAGTATCGAATGTATATCACCGACGGTTGGGATCAGCAACCGTCTCCCGACAAGGGACAACATCGAAACACAGATTTAAGAAACAAATAGGACTTCCTCTAGATAGGTGATTATACACCCTAATGGGAGCGACCCACATAGCCATGCTGCCTGCCCGATTTTTGTCATTTCCCGGTTGATGAGGCTTGAGGCCAGAATTAACTCTTGACATCTAGTCGCCATTTACTTTGAATGCCACATCGTCAAATCCATCAGATATCACTAATTGATATCCACAAAAATACTCTAGCTGGAAGCTAAGAGAGCGGCAATTCTCCGCCAACAACCATAGCATGTTTGAAGAAATCAACGTACGTGATCCTTCGGAAATACTCTGTCAGACATTCGTCCATATACGTCATCCAGGAACAGGATGAACCGAAGGCACTCTCCTACCGCATCCATATAGGAATCACCCCATGGATCAATAGCGAGAAGTCCTTGCAACCCGTAGATTCCAACCCCGACAGAATCACAGCTTATCTCTGCTTGCCAGGCAGAGAATATTAGTGGTTCTTCCGTTTGTGAAAATCCACGGTCTTCACAGCACCATCTCAATCATCTTCTGATATCTCCACGTATTTGTTGGTCGGAATGGTTTTCGAATATAAATTCAATCCCGGTCTTTCCATACCAACAATCGTATTGGACAGCTTTGATAGTCGGTGTTTTAACTATCAAAATAAATAGTGTTTCAAACATGACACTCCAATGAGTTCACTGGTTCAGTATTTAGCATCATTTGGCCTTTGACAAACTAATTTCCTTTTTGTTAAATTGAAACTTCCAATTCTTTTAATATTCAAAAATACGATATTTGAATAACTCTAATTGATTAATTAACATTCGTCTTAACTCCATTCGCTTGACTCTAGATCACAGCGATCACAATGGTTACGCCTGATTCCCTCAGGAAACATCCGACCGCCGTAGGCTATCTGCAGCCCTGCGAATTACGCCAGCAGTCGTACGAAATGGCAACTTAGCCGAATAATTATGTTTGGCTAATTCTATCTCGAATAGCTATATTCAATTTCCCACTTAATTCTTCCGTCAAATCATCTTTTCGATTCGGAAATCCATTAGTTTTAACAAAGAAATTTATAGCACATATGTTATAACAATAGAGTTATAATTACTATTTAGATTTACAAAACAACAGCGCTATAATCGCTGTTTAGGTTTACAACCCATTTACTATAGCAAAAGCGCTACAATCGCCATATTAGATTTACAAAACATATATTATAACAACAGCGCTAAAATCGCTGTTTAGATTTTCAAAACATATCCACTAACGTCTCTTACGATTACCAACTAATACTATCTTCAGATAATCCCGATGTTGTTCAAGTTGGGGTATTTTAATTACCTCTCAGACCTTGATCAACAACGTTCTTATCCTCAGATGAATATAAGTTGTAATCACAAAATCAATATCCCCATTTCAGTCTCGAAATACATTCCATTATAACTTGGGTTTAGTTATACAACCCTATAACCCACTTCTTTAACCAGATTCATTTATTTCCAATCTTCTTTCAAATCTGTTCGACCATTCCCCACTTTTGAAATCTCATTTCAAATTTCCCTTTTGACTTGATCTCATTTTTCAAATAACGTTAATTCAATATTAACGATTTACACCTTGAAACTCGTTGATATATTCTGGTTTATCTTAAACCCTTTTTAAAACCTTATCTAAATTTAAACGATATTTAACCCAAAAACACATTAATTTGATAATCAAATCCAGTTCACAACGGTCGATTTAATTGACTCAAACCTCGATTATCTTATTAACCGAATTCAATTACTCTTCACTTCAAATTAATTAAAAGTATAATTAATTTGAATAAATTCCTTTAATTGTTCTTTGCAAACAATTTCCAAAGTGTAAACATTCGACTCATCTCTATTTCCCCTACTTGTAATCCGATTGACATCAGCATTTACTTTACCAAATAAATTAATACCAAATCAAGGTCCTAAATAAGTAAAATATTTATTTCTCTTTAATAAATTTTATTCAAGATAATATATTTCAAAGTCTAACTCTGGTTATAAAATAAATTTTATGACCTCAGCTCTATCGATTCACCTGACGGAGAATCACATTTATAAACCAATTGATTCTATAGGCCAAACTCTGCCAAATCCTTAACCAACTAGTTTAAACCAAACAGATGTTGAATATCCAGTCAATAAACAACAACCAAATCAATCACATTTAACTAATGATAATGTAACAACCATTTAACATCAATCAAATAACAGAATAATTCAAATAATTAAACACGTTTGTAAATAATCGTGACCAACAGGGTGAGTTACCTCCGTTGGATCCAATCGTTAACATAACGATTTGGTATTTCGTTGAAATTAAACACGGTTTAATTTCATCGGTTAAATCAACAGATCAATGTATAACTAGCAAAATAGTCAACCATTGGCAAGCAGAGCACACAAAATAAAAATACCCAATTTATATAAAATATAAAAAGGGTAACTGAGTGAGTTTAACTCACCTTGAGTTGATTTGCTGTTGAACGGCTCGTTTTAATTTAAATTAAACCGACGTTTAATTTAGTTAAAACTCCTGGTTGATTCCGATAGCCTCCAGCTCTATTCCATAGCGCAGTGCTCGTCAAGATGATTCCAGTGTGTCTTAAATCATCCAATTCTGATAATATATGGATAGTTATCAATATTTAAGGTTAATGATTTTAATTAATAAATTAATCTCTTCAAATAATTTTATTTAATTAATTTTCTTCATTTAAACTAATTACTTGTAAGATAATTCATGGTGTGTGCCTCCGTTTTGCATCGTGCCTTCCTTCTGCACACTGCTCCAACAACTGCTTTGTTAACAAATACAGTCACCATTTCTCTTTTGATTTTCTTCTGCCTGAAATTAAACGGTTGAATAAAAATAAAGAAAAATCCTCAAGTAACGTTTTACCATTAATTATATTGTTATATGTAAACATATATATAATTACTTTGAATTGAACATGGGTCGATTTCTCCAATCAACAGCCCGACCGTTAGTTCGTTCTCACTGTTGTGCTTAGTTCTCCTGTAAATAGAACAGGCTATTAGATTAAAATAGCATTCCATGTTTACCCTAATTATATATATATATATATATGTTAGATAAATCATTTTGTTTAGTCAAAACCATGTTGATTCTTTTGAAATAGAAAGTGCATTGTTTCTGCTTCCTTCCATCTTCACAATCTCATACCGCTACCTTCGACTATACTTGCTGCCCATTCCAGAACCACGCCTGTAGAAACCACAATTTAATTAATATTACTTAAACTAATTGCCACTTGAATTAATGGTCTGATTAACCTTGTTTCCCATGAATTTTCGTTCATGTTTCACACGCGTCGGCTTGACCCAAAAATCTGGTCCCTTCTTCGTTTAAGCACCCGGCTATTTTCGGAAACACCGTCGCAGTATCTCCCCAACGGCGCCGCCACTACAGTTGACCGAGTTCCGATCAGAACCCACCAAACCGTGCGCCTAAGTCCCCTCTCCCACCGCCAGGAAACCCGACCCTCCCAGGTCAACCATTTATCCGCGAAAACCCTCAACCCGAACTGCCTCCATGACCCATTTCCGGCCATATTACTTTGCCAAACCCCATCACAACGATTCAAATCACAGCTCTTACCGAGCTATACAGGTTTGGTGTTGAAGCTTGATTGAATATTCTCGTAGGTTGTGAAATTAGAGAAGAAGAGCACGGGAGATTTCAATCGTTCATAGTTATATGGTGGCGGCGCAAAATGAGTCGAACCGCTGAACGATAGTTATTTATACAGTAAACACCGTGGTAGTCAAGTAATAGGGTATAGGTTTCGTACAAGGGATATATAGCCGTTCACGTGATCGAAATTCTCGAAAAGAGAATTGCTTGGTAGTCACGGCTTGGATAGATTGGGACGCACGCACAAACAGTTTGGGACGCAAGGTAAATGAAAAAAAACTGGATGCCAAGGAAAGAATAAGCTAAAGTGTGGTGGGATAGAAAATATTGATATTATATTATAACGAACCTTTATCGTAAGAAATCATGTTAAAAACCACCACAAATGACTTCTGTTTACTGATGAAAATGCTAATCTCGGTGTAAAAAGATATTCCGGATCCAATGGAACAAGTTTCGTCGAAATCCGAGGTCGTATGAAAAAATTTCCTTTATGAAACCAGAAATGAACACACGTTTAATTTTTCCACGGTCACCAGATAAATCGAATCAACTTGAAACTGCGAACATCGACAATAACTTTTCGATACGAACCCAACGGCACTAATTTCGTCGTATTCTGAGACTGTTGCCCCGGTAGGCTATTTTTAACGCGTACCGCACTGCCCTTTTGAACACCAAATTTGCCGATCTCTAAAAATAACAAACTATATACATATCCTGACTCTAATCGACGATACGAACTCAACGGAACTGGTTTCGTGGCCTAATTCGATTGTCTGCTCAAGTTATGCCAAATATCCTTTTATTTATTTAATTGCGCGTTATAGAAATTGAACGAGCGTTTATGGCTACCGTGACCACATACGACATCGGTTTTCCACGCCACTCACCACCGTACAATAATTTAACGATACGGTTCTAATGAAACTGGTTTCGTCGAAATCTGAACCCGTTTGCAAAATGGCCATTTTAAAGGCCTATAATTTAATAACGATTTTCCATAGCGACTATTTCAAAATTTGATTTGGCCATAACTTACTATCAACAACACGAAATCTGGATTTTTCTCTCTCATATGAAAATTATCGTCAATACGGTTCCAACGTGTCTTGTTTCACAGAAATCCGACTTATATCGAATCCTGTATTCTCAGTTGAAGTTCAAAACCAAATATTACGAACTGCACGCCATTTTTGAGCTCGTTTTATATTATATAAATAAAATTAACGTTCAACTTCGTTTTATTATCGAATTAAATATTAAATTCCATTAATATTCCCAATATAATATTTAAAATAAATAAATTAAATTAAATATTTAACGGTCAAAAACACGGGTCGTTACATTCTTCCCTCCTTAAAATAATTTCGTCCTCGAAATTGCTAAGGTAAGAAAGAACGTTATAAACTCATTAATTTCAAATCTAATTTTATATTAAATTAGAAACCAATTCAATACT
Organism: Allium sativum; assembly: GCA_030737875.1. Classification (NCBI taxonomy): domain Eukaryota; kingdom Viridiplantae; phylum Streptophyta; class Magnoliopsida; order Asparagales; family Amaryllidaceae; genus Allium; species Allium sativum. The sequence continues at coordinate 932,861,809 of CM060915.1, read as the reverse complement.
GTAAATAAATATTTTCAAAAATATTGAAAATTTTCTAACACCTTAAATTTCCAAAAATTTCGCCAGCACCTCCTCTGTATGGCTCAATCGGTACAACTCCAACTCGCCTTTCTAGGCCTTCTCCAATCCAAAAGAAAATAAAACAGCCAAGCGGCTTGCCAAACAGGCTCAGAAATCACATCAAACTCATATGAATATAAACGTGTACCTTTTTGGTTGGGCATATCATTATACCTTTCCTATCTGTTGCCCTGTCACCATATACAAATGCATTTCCAACAAAATTCCAACTTTATCCTCAAAAACTAAATCCTTCACACGTCCAAGCCAAATCTCATTCTTAACTCAATTTTCATCCATATCAATCTCAACTCTTAACTTACCAGTCCACTACCATTCCCGATTCCTGTTTCACAATTCAAAATCTGATTCTACTTGATATATTATATCCCGATTCAATTTCCAGTTAATTAGTTTCAATTCAATTCGTATTTGCTTTTCCAATTTCTATTTAATTTTGTTTTTGTTCAAACAATTCCCCTGGGAGTTTTTAAACAGTTTAACTCTTTCAGAATCGAATATCCCTTTTCAGAATTCAAAACAACTTATTTTTCTCAAAGCGATTCAAAACAAGATTTCTGGTAGTAATCCGTCACTTAGAACTCGGAAATGAACACTGATGATGTGGCCAGCATCGTCAGAGTTATTCCCCAGCTATTGCAGTGAGTTCAATACTATATAACTTTTCAAAATCATATTTAAACACTTTCATTTTGAAATCCTTTTCAAAATATCATTCACGATACTTGTAAACAATTTAAAATCTCCCATGATTTTAAAATTCTCATATATTCAATTCAAATCCCTTTATGAGCACTTTTCCCAGTTTTCAGCATTTTAATTCTAGTTCTGATTTAATTCAGATTCAATTAATCTGCTTTTAAATTATACGAATTTGAATTGGTTATTTATATAACCATTTCAATTATAATCAACCAACATATCCAATATACCATAATATTTCCAATACATATATTTCCTTTATATCAAAATAAAATTTGGGTAAATTATTTCATTTACCCTCTTTCAAAACATACTGTGTCGGTTTATCGTACTTGAGTGTTTAGAAACTCCTATCGATACAGTGGATCAAACCGATCGACCAGAATTCATAAACAACTCAAACAAATAAATCTCCACAATATAAAACAAATTATTTTTTTATATCAAATCTACAAATACGTTCACTCGTATATATACACTCAACTCAATCTAGGGTATTGCTAACCCCATCTCTACTGAGTCACGCCACAGAGCCAAGGTAATTACTTAACCTTCAGCTCTGATACCACTGTAACGAACCGGGTTTTTCGACTCCGAAAATCAACATCAAACTACCCTGTTGACCATTCAAACATCGAACATTCCAGATCATTAATAGAAAGAAGTTAGAGGGTGAGATAAGAAAGAAAGAAATATTAGAATAGAAGAAGAAGAAGAAGAACACCACACAGAGTCTCACATCGCAGCGGAACAAAATATAATACAGAAATAAATCTTTATTGAGAACTTTTAAAATACTTACAATATCAGAGTACACATCTGGACAGTGATAATAATCTGTCCTCATATAACACACAGCGGAATAGTAGTAATATCATACGTCTGGACTCTTCCAGCTCGTCTCTTCATAGCAGTCGATAACCTGAACCTGTACAACCCGGTCTAACCCGAGCATTTACAAAACACCGGGTCAGTCTGGTGAACCAGAGTGAGATAAACTCGCACAGTAATAAGGGTTAACCATCCAATCATGATTTTAAAGTTCAAAATCTTTTCAAAAGAAAAGGATAATCGTAAGACCAAATCCACACATAAACACGGACGGTTTTTACCTTACGATAACCCAAAACAGTTTTGAAACCAATATCTTTTCTGATATTATAATAATGTCTAAATACAAGTAAATAACAATCTAGTGGAACGCTTGCATCTCACGCTCCACATATATAGTATACAATCAAAACCCGCAGGCGCTTATTGGAAATTGGATTCCGACTTGACAAGGTATGGGTCCACCTTCCGATCGTGTATCTCTAGAGACGAATACACTGGGTTCAACAAGAACTTCTTGCAACCCGGCCCTCACATGACCGACCCCTCATTTCGCTTGAGAGTATCGAATGTATATCACCGACGGTTGGGATCAGCAACCGTCTCCCGACAAGGGACAGCATCGAAACATAGATTTAAGAAACAAATAGGACTTCCTCTAGATAGGTGATTATACACCCTAATGGGAGCGACCCACATAGCCATGCTGCCTGCCCGATTTTTGTCATTTCCCGGTTGATGAGGCTTGAGGCCAGAATTAACTCTTGACATCTAGTCGCCATTTACTTTGAATGCCACATCGTCAAATCCATCAGATATCACTAATTGATATCCACAAAAATACTCTAGCTGGAAGCTAAGAGAGCGGCAATTCTCCGCCAACAACCATAGCATGTTTGAAGAAATCAACGTACGTGATCCTTCGGAAATACTCTGTCAGACATTCGTCCATATACGTCATCCAGGAACAGGATGAACCGAAGGCACTCTCCTACCGCATCCATATAGGAATCACCCCATGGATCAATAGCGAGAAGTCCTTGCAACCCGTAGATTCCAACCCCGACAGAATCACAGCTTATCTCTGCTTGCCAGGCAGAGAATATTAGTGGTTCTTCCGTTTGTGAAAATCCACGGTCTTCACAGCACCATCTCAATCATCTTCTGATATCTCCACATATTTGTTGGTCGGAATGGTTTTCGAATATAAATTCGATCCCGGTCTTTCCATACCAACAATCGTATTGGACAGCTTTGATAGTCGGTGTTTTAACTATCAAAATAAATAGTGTTTCAAACATGACACTCCAATGAGTTCACTGGTTCAGTATTTAGCATCATTTGGCCTTTGACAAACTAATTTCCTTTTTGTTAAATTGAAACTTCCAATTCTTTTAATATTCAAAAATACGATATTTGAATAACTCTAATTGATTAATTAACATTCGTCTTAACTCCATTCGCTTGACTCTAGATCACAGCGATCACAATGGTTACGCCTGATTCCCTCAGGAAACATCCGACCGCCGTAGGCTATCTGCAGCCCTGCGAATTACGCCAGCAGTCGTACGAAATGGCAACTTAGCCGAATAATTATGTTTGGCTAATTCTATCTCGAATAGCTATATTCAATTTCCCACTTAATTCTTCCGTCAAATCATCTTTTCGATTCGGAAATCCATTAGTTTTAACAAAGAAATTTATAGCACATATGTTATAACAATAGCGTTATAATTACTATTTAGATTTACAAAACAACAGCGCTATAATCGCTGTTTAGGTTTACAACCCATTTACTATAGCAAAAGCGCTACAATCTCCATATTAGATTTACAAAACATATATTATAACAACAGCGCTAAAATCGATGTTTAGATTTTCAAAACATATCCACTAACGTCTCTTACGATTACCAACTAATACTATCTTCAGATAATCCCGATGTTGTTCAAGTTGGGGTATTTTAATTACCTCTCAGACCTTGATCAACAACGTTCTTATCCTCAGATGAATATAAGTTGTAATCACAAAATCAATATCCCCATTTCAGTCTCGAAATACATTCCATTATAACTTGGGTTTAGTTATACAACCCTATAACCCACTTCTTTAACCAGATTCATTTATTTCCAATCTTCTTTCAAATCTGTTCGACCATTCCCCACTTTTGAAATCTCATTTCAAATTTCCCTTTTGACTTGATCTCATTTTTCAAATAACGTTAATTCAATATTAACGATTTACACCTTGAAACTCATTGATATATTCTGGTTTATCTTAAACCCTTTTTAAAACCTTATCTAAATTTAAACGATATTTAACCCAAAAACACATTAATTTGATAATCAAATCCAGTTCACAACGGTCGATTTAATTGACTCAAACCTCGATTATCTTATTAACCGAATTCAATTACTCTTCACTTCAAATTAATTAAAAGTATAATTAATTTGAATAAATTCCTTTAATTGTTCTTTGCAAACAATTTCCAAAGTGTAAACATTCGACTCATCTCTATTTCCCCTACTTGTAATCCGATTGACATCAGCATTTACTTTACCAAATAAATTAATACCAAATCAAGGTCCTAAATAAGTAAAATTTTTATTTCTCTTTAATAAATTTTATTCAAGATAATATATTTCAAAGTCTAACTCTGGTTATAAAATAAATTTTATGACCTCAGCTCTATCGATTCACCTGACGGAGAATCACATTTATAAACCAATTGATTCTATAGGCCAAACTCTGCCAAATCCTTAACCAACTGGTTTAAACCAAACAGATGTTGATTATCCAGTCAATAAACAACAACCAAATCAATCACATTTAACTGATGATAATGTAACAACCATTTAACATCAATCAAATAACAGAATAATTCAAATAATTAAACACGTTTATAAATAATCGTGACCAACAGGGTGAGTTACCTCCGTTGGATCCAATCGTTAACATAACGATTTGGTATTTCATTGAAATTAAACACGGTTTAATTTCATCGGTTAAATCAACAGATCAATGTATAACTAGCAAAATAGTCAACCATTGGCAAGCAGAGCACACAAAATAAAAATACCCAATTTATATAAAATATAAAAAGGGTAACTGAGTGAGTTTAACTCACCTTGAGTTGATTTGCTGTTGAACGGCTCGTTTTAATTTAAATTAAACCGTCGTTTAATTTAGTTAAAACTCCTGGTTGATTCCGATAGCCTCCAGCTCTATTCCATAGCGCAGTGCTCGTCAAGATGATTCCAGTGTGTCTTAAATCATCCAATTCTGATAATATATGGATAGTTATCAATATTTAAGGTTAATGATTTTAATTAATAAATTAATCTCTTCAAATAATTTTATTTAATTAATTTTCTTCATTTAACTAATTACTTGTAAGATAATTCATGGTGTGTGCCTCCGTTTTGCATCGTGCCTTCCTTCTGCACACTGCTCCAACAACTGCTTTGTTAACAAATACAGTCACCATTTCTCTTTTGATTTTCTTCTGCCTGAAATTAAACGGTTGAATAAAAATAAAGAAAAATCCTCAAGTAACGTTTTACCATTAAGTATATTGTTATATGTAAACATATATATAATTACTTTGAATTGAACATGGGTCGATTTCTCCAATCAACAGCCCGACCGTTAGTTCGTTCTCACTGTTGTGCTTAGTTCTCCTGTAAATAGAACAGGCTATTAGATTAAAATAGCATTCCATGTTTACCCTAATTATATATATATATATATGTTAGATAAATCATTTTGTTTAGTCAAAACCATGTTGATTCTTTTGAAATAGAAAGTGCATTGTTTCTGCTTCCTTCCATCTTCACAATCTCATACCGCTACCTTCGACTATACTTGCTGCCCATTCCAGAACCACGCCTGTAGAAACCACAATTTAATTAATATTACTTAAACTAATTGCCACTTGAATTAATGGTCTGATTAACCTTGTTTCCCATGAATTTTCGTTCATGTTTCACACGCGTCGGCTTGACCCAAAAATTTGCTCCCTTCTTCGTTTAAGCACCCGGCTATTTTCGGAAACACCGTCGCAGTATCTCCCCAACGGCGCCGCCACTACAGTTGACCGAGTTCCGATCAGAACCCACCAAACCGTGCGCCTAAGTCCCCTCTCCCACCGCCAGGAAACCCGACCCTCCCAGGTCAACCATTTATCCGCGAAAACCCTCAACCCGAACTGCCTCCATGACCCATTTCCGGCCATATTACTTTGCCAAACCCCATCACAACGATTCAAATCACAGCTCTTACCGAGCTATATAGGTTTGGTGTTGAAGCTTGATTGAATATTCTCGTAGGTTGTGAAATTAGAGAAGAAGAGCACGGGAGATTTCAATCGTTCATAGTTATATGGTGGCGGCGCAAAATGAGTCGAACCGCTGAACGATAGTTATTTATACAGTAAACACCGTGGTAGTCAAGTAATAGGGTATAGGTTTCGTACAAGGGATATATAGCCGTTCACGTGATCGAAATTCTCGAAAAGAGAATTGCTTGGTAGTCACGGCTTGGATAGATTGGGACGCACGCACAAACAGTTTGGGACGCAAGGTAAATGAAAAAAAACTGGATGCCAAGGAAAGAATAAGCTACAGTGTGGTGGGATAGAAAATATTGATATTATACTATAACGAACCTTTATCGTAAGAAATCATGTTAAAAACCACCACAAATGACTTCTGTTTACTGATGAAAATGCTAATCTCGGTGTAAAAAGATATTCCGGATCCAATGGAACAAGTTTCGTCGAAATCCGAGGTCGTATGAAAAAATTTCCTTTATGAAACCAGAAATGAACACACGTTTAATTTTTCCACGGTCACCAGATAAATCGAATCAATTTGAAACTGCGAACATCGACAATAACTTTTCGATACGAACCCAACGGCACTAATTTCGTCGTATTCTGAGACTGTTGCCCCGGTAGGCTATTTTTAACGCGTACCGCACTGCCCTTTTGAACACCAAATTTGCCGATCTCTAAAAATAACAAACTGTATACATATCCTGACTCTAATCGACGATACGAACTCAACGGAACTGGTTTCGTGGCCTAATTTGATTTTCTGCTCAAGTTATGCCAAATATCCTTTTATTTATTTAATTGCGCGTTATAGAAATTGAACGAGCGTTTATGGCTACCGTGACCACATACGACATCGGTTTTCCACGCCACTCACCACCGTACAATAATTTAACGATACGGTTCTAATGAAACTGGTTTCGTCGAAATCTGAACCCGTTTGCAAAATGGCCATTTTAAAGGCCTATAATTTAATAACGATTTTCCATAGCGACTATTTCAAAATTTGATTTGGCCATAACTTACTATCAACAACACGAAATCTGGATTTTTCTCTCTCATATGAAAATTATCGTCAATACGGTTCCAACGTGTCTTGTTTCACAGAAATCCGACTTATATCGAATCCTGTATTCTCAGTTGAAGTTCAAAACCAAATATTACGAACTGCACGCCATTTTTGAGCTCGTTTTATATTATATAAATAAAATTAACGTTCAACTTCGTTTTATTATCGAATTAAATATTAAATTCCATTAATATTCCCAATATAATATTTAAAATAAATAAATTAAATTAAATATTTAACGGTCAAAAACACGGGTCGTTACAGACATAAATCAGACAGCAGATTTTGGACACGTTTTCTGAACAACTCCGCAATCCAAAATATGACTTCCATATAGCCAAATCGAAGAGAAAATCATGCTCTTCGATTTTGACATTGTGGAGTTTTGGATAGAGTGGCTCAGTTTGTGAGATATTGGTTGTGGTAGCTCAGGAGGTTAAATGTAAATATAGAAAATTATAAAGGTCGGATTTTTTTGAGGGGGGGTCCACAGTGGATATAGGTGTCGGGGGAGGCGACGCAGGTGGCTGGGGAGGGCTGGGTGGCGGGTGGTGGCCGACAGAGGACTGGGTGGCGAGTTTGGGGGTTATTATGGTGGTGGAGTTTCAAATCGGAGAACGAGGGCAGCAGAGTGAGGGGGAGGCGATGGAGGGGGCGTTGGCCAGAGAGAGCGACAGTGGGTGGTGGGGAAGCGGCGACGGCGACGTAGGTGGGGGAGGAGGGGGGAAATCACGACAGCGAAATTGGGGGAGGCAGGATCTCGAATTTTGACCAGGAGAGGGATAATGAGGGTTGACCTCATTTGACCCATTATATATATATATATTAATTGCTAAAAGTTAGTTTTCCATTCGAACTCCAAATCAAACCCAATGACTGTCACCCTTAGCCAAATACCCCCATTCCGAACACAATGGGATATGTCCCGTAAGCCAATTCTAATGTTTTGATCGGTTTTCATCAAAATTAAAATATAAATCAATATATATTGAATTTGAATGTACATTTTAATTTACAGGAGCCTCATACTGACTCCAAAAGTCCCTAGAAATAAATCAAGCTTTGTTTTGACGATACATTTCTAACAAAATAATTTCGTTGAATTTGGAGACCGTTTGAAGAATGGTCATTTTCCAGTCGATTAAATTCAAATTGAAATTACCAAATGCGTTTAAATTCACTACGCTCACATATTAATTCCAAAAATTATGAAAATTGGACTCTAGCAATAATTCGACATTCCGGATCCAACAAAAGTGGTTTCGTCGAAAACGGAGGTTGTTTACAAAATGGCTATTTTTAAGAGCTATATATTATATAAAAAATATATAAATTCCACAGAGATTATTCTGAATTTCAAACTGGACATAACTTCATTTATATTATGAAATCTGAATTTTTCACATTCATTAGAAAGATATAATTAAATAGATTTTAATATATCTGGTTTTACTAAAATCCGATTTATTTTGAATTCTATACATTCATTTGAAATTTAAAATCGAATTTTCAAACTATCGCGCCATTTTAGGCTCATTTTATAATTAAAATAAATTTGTATGTTCTAACTTCGATTAAAACAAAACTTTAGTTGTTATTATTTAAAATAGATCGTTTATAATATTCAAAATCCATTAAAATAACTAAAACGAAAATTTTAAATTGGTTCTGAAAATCCGGGTTGTTACATAAAACCTTAAAATATAACTTTCATTTATTAACTTGAATAAATAATAGTTAAATAAATAATTAAATAATCTTCATTATAATGGAAAGTAAATAATACTTTCTTGAATTCGACATAGTTGAATTTTAATGTATAACTCTCTTTCGAATAATCTCTATTCGATTAACGTTCTGAACTTTGGAATAAATTTACCATTTCTGGTCAGCTCAATTTCCAATTTCATTCTAATTTCATCTTTTGAATTTATAACTTCCGAACCCTTGGCTATTTCCTTTATAACCATATTTTCTTTAAAACCATTATTCACTTCAAAATATGAATATTATTCCTTTATAGAAATACAGACCTGTTTTGTCTAATAAATCTTGATTTTATTCATAAATACTATTACAGGTTCAAATCCTATTTATCGAGTCACTTAATAAATCCATATCATATTCCACTTTATTCATAAACTTCATTTATATGTCAATACTTCTTGTCATTTATCCAACAAGTTTATAATCTTATATCGACTTTTCATTCGATTACAAAATATCGGTTTTAAACCAATATTAATTATTTTGTCAAGTTCTGAATTTTATGATATATAATTTCTAAAAGTAAATTATTTTTATAAAATTTGACATAGTTGAATTCTAATTATAAATCCTTACAGATTCATTAATTCCATTCATATTCCAAACATCGGAATAAATTTGATCGTTTCATTTTTGAAACAATTTTCAATTTCCCTTTTTATATTCACTCTTTAATTTTCAATTTCTATTTTTAGAAAAATAATTTTCCTACAAAACCTCAACATCCCTTTATATGATATTTTAAATATCGATATTTAGGGCCAGTGTTATTCAAACATCCAAATACAGAAAATCTATCACATAACATCTAAGACATCATATATCACGGTATATATGAAAACAACAGTAATAATTTGGAGGAATCCAGTTGGATTCCTCCAACCTGTTTTTACTGCATCCACAGATGTCAAACAACATAAATAATACCAATTACGCTTCAAGATGAAATATCGATGGATAGAAGGTCATCCGCTATTTTGCGGGGCGTATAGGGCCTCATCCGCTAAAATGTGCAGAAATATCCAACCACCAACCTTAAACATAACATATATATATATATGTATATGTATATATATGATAGCAATAATTCATAATAATACATCAGTTCATCCAAACAATCATTACACAACATTTAATCGTAATTTATCAATTCTAAAATACATTTATAAAACTTTAAAATGGACAGAGTCAGTGAGTTTACTCACTTTGGTCGTTTATCGTTGAATAACGATAAACTACTGATTGAAAGAATCAGGTATAATGTTTACTATGAAATTCCCACAAGCTCTAAATCATTCCAAACCAGTTCTAATACGTAGTATTTTCTGACACTGTTCCAACACCACTTGTTTCGTCAATTTCTGATAATGTATGAGAAAGTTACGATTTTTAGAAGTTCAATACCTTATTAAAATAAACATAAGTTAATTAATATTAAAAATAATTCCTTAATCCCTAATTACCGTTTAATTAACCCTGCTTAACCCCTTTACCTTTCTTCCCTGCTGTTATGATCCACTTCCGATACATGCCATAACTGAGTTTTCTTTCACCGATCACTCCTCCTTCTCTGCATGAATCTCCAAACTAAAATCACTGTTCCACTTCTCTTCCCGACCTCGACACAGCCCTCGCACTCTTCTTCAACTCGCACGCCCCATTTCGAATGTGTCCTTCAGCTCTATAATGGCCACCACAGTGGCAAGTGCGAATAATATCATCACCGTACCTCACCAAAAATTGCACGCAAATACTAATCAAAGTCACAAACTCAATTGCAACCTTCGTTCCATGAATCAATGTGCCCAAACTTTTAAAAAAATAACCCTAGGCCGCGTTGTGTAGTTTCCAACGGACCCAATGAAAATCATACAACGATGAAGAGAAAATTCATACGAACTCAAATATATTTGTTTCAGATACTTTTGTGGAGGAGCGATAAGATTTTTGAAGCTAGTTTCCATTATTTCTTATATGGTTGTTGTTTTGCAAATGGGAAGAGGGAGCCGCGTATTTGTAGGAGAGAGGGAGAAGACACATTGGTAAATTGGCATTTAAATGGTGTAGTTTGAAGTACAAGAAAAGCTACAAGGATATATAAAATTTAAATTTTTGATTTGATTTTCATTAAATTTGATTTTGATTTTTAATGTAATTTTATTTAATTTGATCTAATACTAAAAAGAGGTGATTTGATTTTCATTTAATACGATTTGATTTCGTAGAGATTTTTATTTAAATTAAAAAGATATTGATTTGATTTCGATATGATTTATATACATATAATATACACACAAAACTTACGTAAGAAGTAACACGCCCAAATGACCACATGAGCTCCAATCGTAGTGAAACTTCTAATCCTACAATAACTTACTATTCAGGACACGATGGAACTGGTTTTGTCGAATTCCGAGACCGTTTGTAACTTCCTTTTTAATTTCACAACATTTGATTTGCGCAAGATCACAAAATAAATCTAACTAATGCAATACTGAAAATCTTACAATAATTAATCACTATGGATTAAATAAAATTAGTTTCGTTGAAATCCAACAATGTTTGAAAATTTATTATTCTTAAGTTCCACATTAAATTGATATAATATAAATTGATTCTAAAATAAACAAATCTATTAATAATAAAATATTATTATCTATATATTCAAATTTAATTCATATAACTTCCAAAATAAACTAACTTAAATTTTAAATTTGATATTTACATTTTCAAGTTAAAACAATTTTCAATTTATTTAAACCTCTTTTATATTATTAAATAAATTGTTATGGTTTATAAACGATTTCATAGGGACTTTCTGATTGATTTGGACATAACTAAAAATCTACAATATGAAATCTTCATTTTATTTTCTTCTATTAGAAAAATATAGTTCAATACATTCGAACGTTTCTTGTTTCAAATAAATCCGACTTATAATGAATCCTTTATACTAAATTGAAGTTCAAAACGTCAAATTACGAGCTACCATGCCGCTACGAGCTCATTTTTAAATATATTATAATTAATACGTACAAAATTTGTTTAATTAATAAAATTCTATATAAAAACCCATTTGTATTACCAATTCAACATTTAAAACTAATTTAAATGTTCATAATTTAACGCTTAAAAATCCGGGTAATTACATTAGTCGCCATATAGTTCTAAAATTAATTTGCGAACCCGATGGTAGATTTTACATCTCCTCGAATTTTTACATCGAGAATTAAAAAAAAATTCCTTAGCCTACCGTCACCTCTGTTATCGCCATCGACCTTCGTTGCCTGCTCCAAAATTCCTGCTTCTTCTCTCCTCTATTATTTTCTTCCTCTTAATTCGAGGAAATATCTTATTAACTCATTTCTTTGAAAATTTTGATATTTGTGGATTTGTGTATGTTGATTATATGTTATTCGATGATAATTCTAGCAACCCTGAATTTAAGTAATAATAATTAATTAAAGAATTAAGTAAAGAATAAAATAAGACGTAAAATTTTCATAATTTTGTTAAAGGATCTGCACCATTGAATCCGTGGCAATTTTCTGAGCGGTTTTCATATTTAACTTCAGTTCACATGAGAGAGTTATTAAAAGATTAAGAATTCAGAAAATAGAGATTGGAATTCAATTACAAGAAAAGAAATTAAAACAAAACATTTATAAATGTTTGAATTTGATACAGAATCCATTGTATACGAGGTATTCTTTTGGACAATTTTCATATATAACATGTTTATATCCGAGTTAAAACAAAGCAGATATGAATAAAAGAAAAAAAAATGGTTGTAGGCACTCAAACTCAAGAGATCTGGTCTAGAAAGCACATACTATACAACTGCGCTACTGATACTTTTAAGCGTTGACTCAACTATCCCTTAGATTGACCACAAAGGGATATAGGTCGACCCATAAAGAATATAGGCCGACCCACCATATTTCTTGGACATGAAAATGTCCAAGTACAAGCCAACTTAATCTCAAACCAATTTTCATTAAATCTAAAGTGTTTTGAGTGTGATCTAATGGCTGAAATTGAACTAGTCCATTTGGACCAGATTAAATCGACTAATCTAATGGTGTAACAACCTCAATTTTAAGAATATTTTATTTAATGATTTAATTCAAAGTTTTGGTTTTTATTTATTTTATTTGTTTGGATTTTATTCAAAAAATATTTTTTGATTTAAAACTAAATTTATTTTCTATTTTATAAACCAAATGAATTTGTTTTGATATAAATATGATTTAATAATACAAATCAATAGTTACTATTTCAAAAATCCTATTTAGTTATTTATTTGAATGTGAATTCATTCTTGAATTTTTATTTAAATATTTAAAACTCGTATAAGTATAAAATATGTTTCCAATATTAATGAAATTATATCTTTGATTTGATTTCAAATTATTTCTCTTTTAGATCCGCCATGCGTATTGATTGTTGTTAATGCAATCATTTCCAGCTTTATTTGTATGATTTATTTTCCTTTTATATCGTCTATTATTTATTTGATTTGCAAATCATTTGTTAAATATATATTGCCAAATCTAGTGTTATTGATAACTAAAAATTGAAAGTTTTTATTATTGGAAACTTTATGTTTTCAGGACGCGATTGATGTTATAAATTTATATACATTTTCATTTCATTAAAATTTGTTTACATTTGCTATAAAAATTGATTTAGCGGTGTAAGGAAACAGTGTTCAACGTCTAAATAAACTATATCATTCCATATAAAATATAGCTTCTTAGGAAAGCTATTGACACATCAACCACTATTATAGTAATTAATTAACATTAAAATTTGTGAAAATATATTTAGTTTTTCCTATTTCCCTTTTCGACTCCTATTTCTTTTGGTTTCCATTTTTTTTAACCGTGTCCTTTGTTATGGAAATTAAACCAATTGTTCTCATTTAGATGGGTGGCCACGTTCAAATTTAGAATGCATTTCCTAAGACTTCGTTCACTTTCGAAATGTGCGTAGTTTGGGTCCTTTCTCTTGCCACATTCCTTATTTCAAGGAGCAAGCCGTTCGTTCCCAAGGCATACATTAATTACCATTTTATTTATATATTGTTGCTTCGTTTTTCATTTCCATCCCATCTTCTTTCGTTCCCATCACCCATTTTTAATTCTCCACTTCACCCCATTTTAAATCTCCACTTCCGCATGTGAACCGCCCCATCTCTCTCGCAACTCCATCCTCACCCAAAAGACTCCGCCCGAGCTCTGCCTTGACCTGCTCGCCCACGTCCAGCAACCCGTCTGACCCTTCCACTTCGGTTGCAGCTGTCCTCCAACCAAGATCCTTCCCGATCCGCGAGGACACCTCGTCCAAACCGGCAGCCTCCCTGTAGCCCCTCTCCCTTATCCACCACACATCACCGACTCTGTCCATGTCGGCAATTCATCCACCAGCAACCATCTGAGACCGCTCTCCCCATTTTATTCCCCTCATGTTGTATTGGTTAAGTGTCATCAATCAATTCAAGTTAACTTAACCTACCTACTTGTCATGTTATTTTGGTTAAGTGTTGCCTTCTTCTGTCAACTTAACCCTACCACAAATTAAGTTATATTGGTTAAGAGTTAACTTAACCCTTTCCATTTATCATGCTATACTGGTTAAGTGTTTCCTATTAACTTAACCCTAGTCATCCATCTTGTTATATTGGTTAAGTGTTTCTCATTACTTAACCCTACTCATTCATCTTGTTCATTAGCATTAACTAATTTATTAATGCACCAACCTCTCACATTAGAAATGTGTTGTTGCGGTTACTAGATATGCCGGGTAGTTTCGGGCAGTTTTACACCACAACTCAATTTAACCTCGGGTTTTTCTTGGGCATAATGCACTAACCTCTCACATTAGATAGGTGTTGTTATGGTTACTGGATATGCTGGGCGGTTCCGAGCAGTTTACACCACAACTCAATCTAGCCTCGGGTTAGGCATATTCATCTTTTCACTAATTTACATATTTATAGATTATATGTAAATTATTCACAATTGTTGTCAATTTCAGATTATGCCACATTTTCCATAAATGTCCAAGTCTAGATTTATATGCTAATTATCCCAACCAGTCATATTCCAATTCTCAAGTTATGCCCAACAAAGCTAATTGCAGGTTATGGCTCCCAAATCCAATTTCGAGTTATTACTCAAAATAGGCTACACCTAATCTTCCCAAGTTTATACTAATAGTCACGCCCTAATACCCCAATATACATTATTCTTTAGCGTCTTAACCAATGGTTATGCCGAATCTAAATTAATATTCCAATTTACAGTTTGCGCCAAATCTAGATTTAATATTTCGAATAACCCCAAGTTCGCAACAAAGAAAAATTATGCCCCAAATCATAAGTTACAAAATTATGTTCCACCATTACCAAATAGACTATTTCCCATTACCCCCACATTCCAATCGCACGTACACTAAGTTCCAGCCTAGATTCGAGGTTAATCTAGATTCATTAAATAAAGGGGACGAAAGAGGAACATAAACGAGAGTAGGTATAAAACAGGCATTAAAATAATAGATCTGTCAAATATTTTGGACCTAAGAGGATTACAGATCTGTTAGAGTTGGGGGTATAACAAAGATAGATCTGAAACAAACTGACAGAAATAACCTCATAAACATATAGATCTGATATAAATAACATCATGAACCTAGAAGGATTATATATCAGATGTCCAACAAAGACAGGCATGATTGAATAATAATTTCCTAGGCATGTACATCATTGATTCAATAGAAAGATAGCAATTAATATAAAAGAATTGTCTTATCATCAAGCATGGACTTAGATCCATTTCATTATATGCCAATATCACTATTAGGTGTTTAACTCTGAAAATAACTTGAACTTACATGTTTACAGTTCAATTTACGCCCTAAATCCCAAGTTATATATTCAGTATGTTTTATGCCTCAAATCTCAAGTCATATGTCGAATACTTTATGCCTCAAATCTCAAGTCATATGTCTAATACTTTATGTTTTGAATACAACATGTGTTATGTCCTCAAATAAGTTACAACTCGATTATGCCCAATTATACACAATTTAATAATTTTCCTAAATTTTAGCGCTGGTCATGTCCAAATCATATTTTATGCCCAATTTTATTTCCAACGTACGTTCATCTCTTATGAGATCTGGCTCAGTCTCGCAGTAGCCTGGCTATAAAACAAAAAGGGAAGAAGGAAAGAAGAGTCAAAGAATGGACATAATATTATCAATGAGATAGATCTAATGGACATAGAAAGACAGATAGAAATAGGCATAATCTCATATCCAGATTTATTACAATGTCATAATCACAATTAACTTTTATTTCTGAAAGTAACGTGAACTTATAAATTACAGAACGGTCTTGAATTCTGGGATCTGTATTCTAAAACTGAATAGCTCTCCCTTGAAGTAGACCATTTGTTCTTCTAATTTAGATTTGATTTGATGTTCTTCTTAATAGATTACTAGTTTGGATTTGATTTTCTAGTTTGGAGAGAATGAATGGAGGCTTAGGCTAGCTTGTAGGCAAACATCATGGCGGCCTCATAGTTTAGGGTTATGATTTTAGGATTTAGGTTTAGCTGCGTATATATAGATGTCTAGGATTATTTAGAGCCCTTATATGAACTAGGATTCCACTAGAACCACCCAGCTCAAATACAAATCATCCGGCCACTCAGAAGAAGATACATCATCACAGAACACTCCAGAATTCTGTGCTAGATCAGTATGGGCGCAGTATGGGCGCACTTAGAAGGTGCGCCATTGCATTTTTGTACTGGCGCACTTGTGAAGTGCACCAGTGCATTCTGGTCGACTTCTGGTTTTTCTGCCAAACTTCTTTCATCCATATCTTCTTCATACGATATCCGTTTTACGCAAAACTCGAATTCTATCTCAAGCAGAATTCCGAGACGAACGCAATGGCGTAACCCGTTTCATTTAATTCTTCTTTTAATAATTAGTTATTCTTTAATTATCTCTTATGTCCTGTTTTAAAATTACGGGGTGTTACATTCCCCCTACTTAAAGGATTTCGTCCCCGAAATCTTCAAGTTAAGAAGAATGTATATCCTACCATCCAACATCCATCTACTCAACCATTCAAACACAGGCATCCATTGTCCTTAAAAATGTTTCTAATGTTTTTCATGAACATATGCATAGTGTGTGTATATGTCCTAACCCAAATGCAAAATCAGCCAGTCTACTGATTCAGTTGACCTCATTAATGCGAATTACGTCAGTGCCATGAGTCCATCATGTAAGCAATTATTCCTAATCGTGCTTTATAACTTCTACATGAGTGCACAATCATTCATACAAATGCAACATCCATATGATAACACATCAAGTTTCAATTCATATGTATAAAAATTCACTCATGCATATGCAATATGAAAGTGACTGAGACGATCTAGTGCCTAATGTGTGTATATGCATCCACGAGCAACCACTAGCAAACACTTGCAACCACTTGCATCCAACAAGCATAACATGTCTCAAACACATGTTTATATCCATTGGCTTCTACCTAAGGATCGAGGATAGGACCGAGAGGATACACTTAAAAGATAAAGACTAACATGCAAATAAACTTTACAGAAAAAGAGGAATCAAGGATATACTTTCAAAAAGGGTATGATGGGAGTATCTAGTCTTCAGTCTTCTAAGTGGCATCTTCTTGAGCTTCACTCCACCGTACCTTAACTAATTTAACTTCACGATTGCGAAGCTTCTTGACCTCCATTTCCAAAACCCACTAGTAAAGATAGGACCTCGACCACTTACTATGCTAGAGGGTATCCAATGTAGTCGAACTATCTTTCCAAGATAAACATATGTTAACCATGATACCAAGTATATATACTAAGATGATTATAGGTCGCTCTTCTACGTAACTTATCCATCATGTCACAAATCTGAGGGTCGATATCTCTCACGCAAACTATCCTAGTCGAACTTGACATCCCTTAAGTACAAGCCCCAAAGGCCTAAACCAATATCAGTCAAGCACCCAAGGAATACCTCTTTCTGAATTTGGACGATTTATGTGAGATAATACTAGCAAAACAACCAAACAATTGAGCACTTAACTGACTCTGGCTATCCTCGCCAATCTTGCTCCAAAACTATCGTTGATCGCATTACTGCCTTTGTATTATCATCTAGATATATATATGGGAGTCTACCTCACGTTTTAGGGGACAAACCCCTAACCTAAATTAAAAACATCTGCGTACTCATGGACTACTCCAACAGATTGAAAATCGTCGATAAATATATAAAGTGATTCTAGGTAGATATGACAAACTGATCCCTTAGGATCGCACGAAATTTCTAGGGTATTCCCGAGGCAAGTTGAAAGTCTAATAACCCTCCTTTCACAATTACTAGCTAACCAATCCATGCCTAGAGTCAACCCATAGCCTATGAAACCAAAAACATAAGTATCTCAAATCCTTACAAACCAAAGATAAATGAGCCGAACCACAAATTGGAATTGAGACAGTAATATGATCTTCTACTGTACAAGCTCTAAGGTGCAGAGACTCAACTATGGAAGCAGATATAAACGAATGTGAAGCGCTAAAATCAAAAGAGTACTAACAGGATGATCAAAAAGGAAAAACTAAACTCTTTCAACAGAAACCTTACTACCTCTCTCTCAGGTACGCTGGCGGTGAGAGCATGCATTTGCCCTCTTGAAAATCCTGTCATTTGTTCTTGCCCTTGTCCTTAATTATATGACCCGTTATACCATAATAAAGACACTTCCTCTTGTTTTAGGTTTTACTAATCTTTCCTTTTTACCTCCTTTATGAACCAAGTCTATATCCATGAGTTCTTCATCCTTTGGTTGTGGTCCTTGGCAAAACTCCCTCAGTCTCATCTTTACTATCCTTGTGTAACACATTGACAAGTCTCCCGAAAGCTGCCTCCATCGCACGGAAAATCCTACAAAGCTTGAAAGAAAATTAGACGTGGGTGAAACTACTGCGGCTATAGATGGAAGTTGGGCACTTCTTCGCCCTTTGCCAGATATCGTAGTCTTATCAAGCCTACGGAACCATGCCACGATGAAGGTATCTCCTAGAAAGCAAGGAGCCCCGAAGACTTAGGAAAGAAGGAAACAAGGATTCAAATAGAGGATCAAAAGATAGTGAATATGGCTTTAGGGAATACGCCTTTAAAACAAAACTTTTCTTTTGAAAATGCTTCTTTTAAAACCGTTTTGGTGGAGCATTTTAGGTAAAAGATGCAGATAAATTACAAGACAGACAAATAAAGCAGCGGAAAATAAAGTCATTTTATAAACAACTTAATTCAGTCAATCTTTTAAAAACAATTTTCTCAATCATACTTAAATGTAATACATAGAACTTCTGTCTTGATTTAAAAACTTCTAAGAATAAAAGAAGCATAAAAACAAAAATGACATTCCCCAATAAAGCATGAACCAGCCATAGCAGTGTAAGAGAGTCCAAAGCAATACATTGACTATCTTTGAGCTTGGAAAGAAAACCGAGCTAAGTGATAATATTTCCTCCCTGTGAACCCGGGAGGGAGGGGGGAACGGAAGAAAAGAGGCGAAACAAAACTAGGTCAGACATAAGTCTGGTAAGTCCAGTGACTTTCAGCATATAAACAGGCAAAAGTATCATGACATGAATAAACTGAATATAAGACAATACCATGATAACAGGGATAACAAGATAACATAGGATAAGCATAAGGTATGATAAGACAAGATAAACTGAATGCGCTTCTACTCTTTCTCTACTTCGCTACTACACTGTTATTCTGATTTTTATATCTCTGCACTACCTAACTAGTGTCCCAACTAGTAATCTATATAAAATGATCATATGATAATGTGATCCCAATCCCCGTAATTGTCGTAGCCTTCAGGTGTACATCTGTCGTGAGGATTCCACCTCAATCTGCCTAATCACCATGAACATGTTAGATGAAACCCTATCGATCGGCTCCTTACTTGCATAAATGTTCCATGTGTCTGTGTCAATCGGCCCTCTCTTGCGTGTAGATACCCTGTGCTGGTCCCACCATAAGGTGTATCAATCCTTATGATAGCGACCCGACAAGATTCAAGATGCACAGTGTATAACTACTGGTACCCAGTGCCTGATTTCTCCCATTCGGGAGTACGCGCACGCCCGTAATCCGTTGGAACCTACACTGACGTACCTCCTGCCGCTATTTTGACCACTTATAATCAGCCCAGTAATCGTGCCCCACCCTGCCTAGCTTTAGGGTACCATGATACATCTTTGTGGGTTACTGCTGAAATGGTCCCCGTTACTATGGTTTTCTGTTGGTTAAGTTTGTGGGCCTATATATACTAATATTACCCACCTACACGACATGTACTTAACCCTCCCACCGATTCTAGCATGTTTTCTTAACGGTTAAGTTTGTGGGCCTATATGTATGAATATTACCCACCTACACGAGATGTACTTAACCCTCCCATCGATTCAAGCACGTTTATTTAACGGTTAAGTTTGTGGGCCTATATGTACTAATATTACCCGTACTTAACCCCTCCCGCACATTATGTCATATTGGTTAAGTGTTGTCCATTCATGTTAACTTAACCCACCCAGTCATCGTGTCATGTTGATTAAGTGTTTCTTATTAACTTAACCTCGTTCGTTCATCAAGTTATATTGGTTAAGTGTTTTCTTGTTAACTTAACCCCACGTGTTCATCATGTTGTATTGGATAAGTGTCATCAATCAATTCAAGTTAACTTAACCCACCTACTTGTCATGTTACTTTGGTTAAGTGTTGCCTTCTTGTGTCAACTTAACCCTACCACAAATCAAGTTATATTTGTTAAGTGTTAACTTAACCCCTTCCATTTATTACGCTATACCGGTTAAGTGTTTCCTATTAACTTAACCCTAGTCATCCATCTTGTTATATTGGTTAAGGTTTCTCATTACTTAACCTTACTCATTCATCTTGTTCATTAGCATTAATTGATTTATTAATGCACCAACCTCTCGCATTAGATATGTGTTGTTGCGGTTACTGGATGTGCCGGGCGGTTCCGGGCAATTTTACACCACAACTCAATCTAACCTCGGGTTTTTCTTGGGCATGATGCACTAACCTCTAACATTAGATAGGTGTTGTTGTGGTTACTGGATGTCCTGGGCGGTTCCGGGCAGTTTTACGCCACAACTCAATCTAGCCTCGGGTTAGGCATATTCATCTTTTCACTAATTTACATATTTATAGATTATATGTAAATTATTCACAATTGTTGTCAATTTCAGATTATGCCACATTTTCCATAAATGTCCAAGTCTAGATTTATATGCTAATTATCCCAACCAGTCATATTCCAATTCTATAGTTATGCCCAACAAAGCTAATTGCAGGTTATGGCTCCCAAATTCAATTTCGAGTTATTACTCAAAATAGGCTACACCTAATCTTCCCAAATTTATACTAATAGTCATGCCCAATACCCCAATATACATTATTCTTTGGCGTCTCAACCAATGGTTTTTGCCCAATCTAGATTAATATTCCAATTTACAGT
The DNA here is from genome assembly GCA_030737875.1 of Allium sativum. Classification (NCBI taxonomy): domain Eukaryota; kingdom Viridiplantae; phylum Streptophyta; class Magnoliopsida; order Asparagales; family Amaryllidaceae; genus Allium; species Allium sativum. The sequence goes on along the minus strand of CM060915.1, from coordinate 932,840,413 downwards.
TTGCGCCAAATCTAGATTTAATATTTCAATTTACCCCCAGTTCGCAATAAAGACAAATTATGCCCCAAATCATAAGTTACAAAATTATGTTCCACCATTACCAAATAGATGATTCCCCATTACTCCCACATTCTAATCGCACGTATACTAAGTTTCAGCCTAGATTCGAGGTTAATCTAGATTCATAAAATAAAGGGGTCAAAAGAGGAACATTAACGAGAGCATGTATAAAACAGGCATTAAAATAGTAGATCTGTCAAATATTTTGGACCTAGGAGGATTACAGATCTGTTAGAGTTGGGGGTATAACAAAGATAGATCAGAAACAAACTGACAGAAATAACCTCATAGACATATAGATCTGATATATATAACATCATGAACCTAGAAGGATTATATATCAGATGTCCAACAAAGACAGGAATGATTGAATAATAACTTCCTAGGCATGTAAATCATTAATTCAATAGAAATACAGGAATTAATCTAAAAGATTTTTCTTATCATCAGGCATGGACTTAGACCCATTTCATTATATGCCAAAATCACTATTTGGTGTTTAAATCTGAAAATAACTTGAACTTACATGTTTACAGTTCAATTTATGCCCCCAAATCCCAAGCTATATATCCAATATGTTTTATGCCTCAAATCTCAAGTCATATGTCCAATACTTTATGCCTCAAATCTCAAGTCATATGTCCAATACTTTATGCCTCAAATCTCAAGTCATATGTACGATACACTTTATGTTTTGAATACAACATGTGTTATGTCCTCAAATCAGTTACAACTCAATTATGCCCAATTATACACTATTTAATATTTTCCCAAATTTTAGCGCTGGTCATGTCCAAATCATATTTTGTGCACAATTTTATTTCCAACGTACGTTCATCTCTTATGAGATCGGGCTCAGTCTCGCAGTAGCCTGGCTATAAAACAAAAAGGGAAGAAGGAAAGAAGAGGCAAAGAATGGACATAATATTATCAATGAGATAGATCTAATAGATATAGAAAGACAGATAGAAACAAGCATAATCTCAGATCCAAATTTATTACAATGTCAGAATCACAATTAACTTTTATTTCTAAAAGTAACGTGAACTTACAAATTACAGAACGGTCTTGAATTTTGGGATCTGTATTCTAAAACTGAATAGCTCTCCCTTGAAGTAGACTATTTGTTCTTCTAATTTAGATTAGATTTGATGTTCTTCTTAATCGATTACTAGTTTGGATTTGATTTTCTAGTTTGGAGAGAATGAATGGAGGCTTAAGCTAGCTTGTAGACAAACATCAAGACGGCACCATAGTTTTAGGGTTATGATGTTAAGGTTTAGGTTTAGCTACGTATATATAGATGTCTAGGATTATTTAGAGCCCTTAGATGAACTAGGAGTCCATCAGAACCACCCAGCTCAAATACACATCATCCGGCCACTCAGAAGAAGACACATCATCATAGAACACTCTAGAATTCTGTGTTGGATCAGTATGGGCGCACTTGGCGGGTGCGGCAGTGCATTTTTGTACTGGCGCTCTTGTGAAGTGCGCCAGTGCATTCTGGTCGACTTCCGGTTTTTCTGCCTAACTTCGTTCGTCTATATCTTCTTCATACGGTATCCGTTTTATGCAAACTTGGACTCTATCTCAAGCAGAATTCCGAGACGAACACAGTGGCGTAACCTGTTTCATTTAATTCTTCTTTTATTAATTAGTTATTCTTTAATTATATCTTATGTCCTGTTTTAAAATTACGAGGTGTTACATAAATAGGTTAGGATTGGAAAAATAAATAAATGATTACGTCTGTAACACACCGAATTTTTAATGACACTAAAAGAGGATAAATTAAATAATAATTAATTTATAATTCAGAATTAGAGGAAATGGACTGCACCATTGCGTCCATCTCGAAATTCTGGTCAAGATAGACATTTGGTTTGCATAAAACAGACACCGTATGAGTAAGTTATGAAGGTTCCAAGTTTGTATACGCGCCGAGATATTATGTATACAAATTTGAGTTAGAAATGAGTCAGAATTTTATCCAGAACAGTTCAAATTCAAAAATAAAAAAATAGCGGCAGAATTCCCGCTCTAGGGTGTCGACCCTCTTGGAGGGGTGTCGACACTGGGGTCGACCCCCCTTAAGGGGTGTCGACCAAGGGGTCGACCTACCCACAGGGGTGTCGACACCTCTAGGACTGACGTGGCACTCTATTTCAGGGGGTCTGGCAGCTATATATATGTGTCCTATTCTCCTATTTTCTTCATTGGAAATCGTGGAGGCAATATGCTGCCGGGTTGCGAACTGAGACGGAACTGTTTTCTACGGCAACATACTTTGCAAGTCAAATTCAAGATCCGTTCTTTCTCAATTCTCTAAACATAACGATGTGAGTTTCTAGATGCTTTTAGGTTTAGATAAATAAAAATAAATTATGAAAGACTGTGAATTGGATATGTTGTAAACTGTGATTCTATGCTAGTTTTAAACCCTATACTACGACATGATAGATCTATTTCCCTAGATCTAATACAACTGTGGTTATTCTATTATGTTGCCTATGTGGATCTTGACTTGAAAATATACCGTGGTGAATGTACATCTATTAAATTGGACACTTGTAACAATGGGTGGATCTTGTTCTTTATGCAAATCACCTTTCACCTGTCATATTATGATCAATTTGGATATGTTGTGAACTTGACATGTGAATCCATCTTTAGATCTAAACATGTAACTATGTCACCCTAATTATACTAGATCTAAATAGTTGGACATCTAAATGGTTAATTTAAATCTCATTATGCTTGCTATGACATCGTAGTAATTGCCACAAGTTCCGCCGTTTTATGTCCACCTTGTTACGATGTTAATTACATGTCCATTCACATTATTATCAGGCTAGTTTATGTTTATGCCAAGATGACCACTTTAGTTATGTTCCCTTTATCTTCCCTATTATCGTTTATGACTAGGCTATAGTCTAGCCTAGGCATGCCACCAATTTATGAGTAAGCTAGTTAGGGAATAAGGAAAAATGGTTAATAATTGATATAATTTGAATATGAACATTTTTGGACATATAATTCAAATTATTGGATAAAGTGGGCATTAACACTTATAAATGGAAAGGATTAATTAATTAAAATGGAATGTTTTGTAATTACAATTAGGAATTGTAATTGTACTTATGACACGAGGTCAGGTTGCATTAGTGGTGGAAGTCTGCCCGGACCCGACGGGCATATCTAGCAGCCACTAATGTTGAACCTAATGTGGGAGGTCTAAGTACGTAAATACAAATCGGGCTATGACACGAGGTTAGGCCCAACTGTGGAATAAGTCTGCCCAGACCCGACCGGCGTATCCAGCATCCACATGTTGTAGGCCTAATGTGGGAGGTCTAGCCTATTATAACCATAATTGGACATGGTATTGAATTGGACTACTTAACCTAATTTAATCCATAAGGATTGTATGATTATAAACTTAAGTTAGGGTTAAGTAAAATTGGATGGGTAATGGGTGGGTTAAGTAAATTAGAGGGGATGGGTAATATTTTCATATGAGCCCACGAACTTAACCCAATAAGGTTATGTAATTAAAGACACCCTTTAGGGTAAGCATAACTGACATAGGGCTATGTAATTAAAGACACCTAAGGGTATACATAGTCAGTGAAAAATCTAGTGGGGATACAAGACAAAGGGGAGAACTTGTATCATATTGTGTGGGACCCATTTCAGTCAGTAACCCAGAGTAGGTATCAAATAAAGAACTCCATACTAGGCGGAGAAGGGGCACGCTTACTGATTGATTATAAGAGACCCAACGAGATGAACAGTGTGGGCAGCGCAAACCGACCGGGCAGTGTGCGTGCATGAGTTGGGCAGAGGGGGATAAGACGACCGTGACACCAATAGATATGGTTGTGCACATCTTGGGAAATGAAGGGTTTCCACTTTAGGGAGTGATACCTCCTACTGTGGGGCCAGCACAGGATATCTACGGGGTAGGAAGCCGATCGATTAGGGTAGTGGTTACCGTACACTCGGACGTATGCCCTAGGTCTACCAACTTATAGTGGAAGGGATCATCTCATTTTAGTTATACTAATAATAGTGCAAAGTAATCATTAGTGAAGCACATACACCTTACCCTGTCTACCTTGTCACACCTGCCATTTATGTAGTGATCTCTCTTATCCACTTTATATGCCTATCATGTTACTTTTATTTATTACTAGCTAAAAGTAACTAGACTCGCTAGACTTCATGTCTGACGCTTTTGTTTCTCCTTATTTCTTTCGTTCCCCCCAGGTTCTCACGAAGGCCAGAAACACTCAGGCTTAGTCAGGACTCAGATATAATTTTGATAGGAGCTACGTCTGAAGTATGGCTCAAGTTATTGTCTTTACTATGGTTTAAATCTATTAATTGGGGAATTATGCTTTTTATATACTTATGTACTCCGATGGTGTAAGACAGAAGTTATTTTATTGTAATGGTTTTTGTGACTTATGGTATTGTAAACCATGGTATTATGATTTATGTCTGAAATAAAAAAATTAAATTTTCACTGCTATCTTATTTATATCTTTCTTGTAATTATTCTGTGTCTATTTACCTATAACGCTTCATGAAACTTAATGCATTCCCTTAGTGGTTGACATTAACAGACGTGGGGTGTCACACATGGTATCAGAGCTGAAGGTTACCAGATTAGATAAAAGGTTTTAAAATTATTTTTCAAAATCGTTTTAAAAGAAAGCATTTTCAAAAAGAAAGGTCTATTTTGAAAATATTCCCCCAAGAAGCCATATGTACACTACAAGAAAATTTGGTATATATAAAATTATATCATAGCCTAATACTTAAAGTGCTATATAAAAATCATTAAGGCAAAAATATAATAATAAATTGTGCTATATGAAACGTGCGTGAGAAATAATTTGCTATGTTTAAGCCAACTCATGTAGAAACACGAGAGTTGAAATCTATGCGGTATCCATTTCGATGAAGTAAAAAAAGGACACGGAAAATAAGTTCCCTACTCTTCACTTTCTATCTCCGGGAAATCCCTAAAATTTGTCCCAATTTTAAGTTTTCGATTCACAACTAAAATCGATCAATCAATTTCCATTTCGATCTACCAACCATCTCTACCATAACTGGTTTCTGTTGGGTAAGCATTAAATGCAAGATTATTGAGAAATTTAAAAAGGTGAATGGTTATGTCAATTAGTGAAAAGGTTGTGTATTTAGAGTCAAAAGTCATGTCCGTTCAACCGAAGAGTCATGTCAGTTGAAATGAAGAGTCGTGTCGGTTGAAATGAATAGTCGTGTCCGTTAAAGTGAAGAGTCATGTGTGTTCGTGAAGAGTCATGTCTGTTCGCTAAGTGTCATGTCTATTCATTAAATGTTGTGTATATTAGTGTCATGTAGACCCCTATATATATGTGTGGTCATTTAGTTTAAGTGAGGGGGAGTGAGAGGAAAACGTGAGATGAGGGAAAAGAAAAATATTGTAAGGAAGTGTTGTAAGGAAATCAGAAGAAGAAAGAATTCCTCCTCTAAGTAACTGAAAGTATCCTCCTCTTAAAATAAGAATTCCTCCTCTATATTAATTCCTCATCTTCATATTAGTTTTTACAAATTGGTATCATTGCTACTCTTCTTAAATTCTACAAATTCGTATCAGAGCTTGGTCGAAATCATGGGATTTCTATTGTTTATGCCATTTGTTCCCACGGATGAAAGTTATGAAAGATGGATTAGTAGAAAGAAAGAAGAGTTAGTCTCCAAAGGGTTATGGGAGATTGTTGAGAGTGGCTACGAATGGCTAAAAGATGTTAAAAACATGACAGAGAAAGAAAGAAAAGCGTTTACAAGCTTGAGATGGAAAGATTACAATGCTCGTGTTGTGATGTGTGAGAACGTCAATGGAGTAACATGTAAACACATTATTGGTGAAAAAAAGGCAAAAGATTCATGGAGTTTACTGAAAGAGGTGTATGCAAAGGATTACAAAGAAGAAGATGAAGAGGAAGTTGATGAAGATGATGAAGAAGAGGTCGAAAGATTCAAAGCGGAGCTGATGAGAAAGAATGTTGCTAAAGACGAAGAACCTGAAGTAGAGGAGAAGGAAGAAGAAGAGAAAGAGATGGTTAAAGAAAATGATGAAGTAGATGAAAATGTAGAGGATGAAAAAGAAGACAAAGAGGAGGTCAAAGAAGAGGATGAAAGCAAAGAAGCTGAAAACGAAGTTGAAGAAAAGCCAAAAGCAAGATAGAGTGCTGCTGCGGAAGTAAGGGAGTGGGTTGCTGCAGATGCAAAAGAAAAAGCAGCATCGAGTAAAGCAAGAGAAAAGGCCACAAGAGAAAAGTCGGTTGCCTCGTAAGAAAGAAAGAGAGAGAGATACATACCATGTTGAGTGGGTACAAGCAGTGAACAAAGAAGAATATAATGTATTTAATAGCAATTTTGATGAGGATGAACCTGATGCTGATGCTAAAAATGTTGTTGAAGAGAGGCTACCACTGAAAAATGATTGATATATCCTGGAAAAGACACTAAGGAAGGAAGTTACTAATAAGAAAGCTATACCAAAATCAGAAGATGGTAGCAACTATGAGAAGATTTCAGAGAAACGGAAGTCAACTAGGACAGCAAATGTCGTGAGGCAAGCAGAAAAAGAAGCTACGCGTGAAGCGATACAATCAACTAGGAAGCCATTTAAGAGAAAGAAGGAGACCGAGGAAAAATGGATGTCTCAAGAGGAAATATTCCTCGAAGCTACTGCAAAGGATAAAAAACCGAAGGACAAATGTAAGAAGATAAATAATATGAGACAAGGAGAAAAATGAGATGCTGTCAATTTGTTCAAACCAATGTTGACTAGCGGATAGCTGAGGTGCATTGGTGCAACCATAATGGAAGAGTACGGGGAGTATGTTGAAAAAGATGCTGCTAAAGAGGAGACACCTCCGTATGCTTACTTGGTTTGTGATGTACACAAACCCCCTTAAAGGAATAAAATCATTTAAGTTTACGGGGGAGTTTTGTTGGGTAAACATTAAATGCAAGATTATTGGGAAATTTAAAAAGGTGAATGGTTATGTCAATTAGTGAAAAGGTAGTGTCTTTAGAGTCAAAATCGTGTCCGTTCAACCAAAGATTCATGTCTGTTGAAATGAAGAGTCGTGTCGGTTGAAATGAATAGTCGTGTCCGTTAAAGTGAAGAGTCATGTTTGTTCGTGAAGAGTTGTGTATGTTCGCTAAGTGTCATGTCTATTCGTTAAATGTTGTGTATATTAGTGTCATGTAGACCCCTATATATATGTGTGGTCATTTAGTTTAAGTGAGGGGGAGTGAGAGGAAAAAGTTAGATGAGGGAAAAGAAAAATTCTGTAAGGAAGTGTTGTAAGGAAATCAGAAAAAGAAAGAATTCCTCCTCTAAGTAATTGAAAGTATCCTCCTCTTAAAATACGAATTCCTCCTCTATATTAATTCCTCCATTTCATATTAGTTTTTACAATTTGGTATCATTGCTACTCTTCTTAAATTCTACAAATTGGTATCAGAGCCTGGCCGAAATCATGGGATTTCTACTGTTTATGCCATTTGTTCTCACGGATGAAAGTTATGAAAGATGGAGTAGTAGAAAGAAAGAAGAGTTAGTCTCCAAAGGGTTATGGGAGATTGTTGAGAGTGGCTACGAATGGCTAAAAGATGTTAAAAAAATGACAGAGAAAGAAAGAAAAGCATTTACAAGCTTGAGATGGAAAGATTACAATGCTCGTGTTGTGATGTGAGAGAACGTCAATGGAGTAACATGTAAACACATTATTGGTGAAAAAAAGGCAAAAGATTCATGGAGTTTACTGAAAGAGGTGTATGCAAAGGATTACAAAGAAGAAGATGAAGAGGAAGTTGATGAAGATGATGAAGAAGAGGTCGAAAGATTCAAAGCAAAGCTGATGAGAAAGAATGTTGCTAAAGACGAAGAACCTGAAGTAGAGGAGATGGAAGAAGAAGAGAAAGAGATGGTTAAAGAAAATGATGAAGTAGATGAAAATGTAGAGGATGAAAAAGAAGACAAAGAGGAGGTCAAAGAAGAGGATGAAAGCAAAGAAGCTGAAAACGAAGTTGAAGAAAAGCCTAAAGCAAGATAGAGTGCTGCTGCGGAAGTAAGGGAGTGGGTTGCTGCAGATGCAAAATAAAATGCAGCATCGAGTAAAGCAAGAGAAAAGGCCGCAAGAGAAAAGTCGGATGCCTCATAAGAAAGAAAGAGAGAGAGATACAGACCATGTTGAGTGGGTACAAGCAGTGAACAAAGAAGAATATAATGTATTTAATAGCAATTCTAATGAGGATGAACCTGATGCTGATGCTAAAAATGCTGTTGAGGAGAGGCTACCACTGAAAAAAGATTGATATATCCTGGAAAGACACTAAGGAAGAAAGTTACTAATAAGAAAGCTATACCAAAATCAGAAGATGGTAGCAACTATGTGAGGATTTCAGAAAAACGGAAGTCAACTAGGACAACAAATGTCGTGAGGCAAGCAGAAAAAGAAGCTATGCGTAAAGCGATACAAGCAACTAGGAAGCCAGTTAAGAGAAAGAAGGAGACCGAGGAAAAATGGATGACTCAAGAGGAAGTATTCCTCGAAGCTGCTGCAAAGGATAAAGAACCGAAGGACAAAGGTAAGAAGATAAATAATATGAGACAAGGAGAAAAATGAGATGCTGTCAATTTGTTCAAACCAATGTTGACTAGCGGACAGCAGAGGTGCATTGGTGCAACCACATTGGAAGAGTACAGGGAGTATGTTGAAAAAGATGCTGCTAAAGAGGTGACACCTCCGTATGCTTACTTGGTTTGTGACGTACACAAACCCCCTTAAAGGAATAAAATCATTTAAGTTTACGGGGGAGTTTTGTTGGGTAAACATTAAATGCAAGATTATTGGGAAATTTAAAAAGGTGAATGGTTATGTCAATTAGTGAAAAGGTAGTGTCTTTAGAGTCAAAAGTCATGTCTGTTCAACCAAAGAGTTATGTCTGTTGAAATGAAGAGTCATGTCGGTTGAAATGAATAGTCGTGTCCGTTAAAGTGAAGAGTCGTGTTTGTTCGTGAAGAATCGTGTCTGTTCGTTAAGTGTCATGTCCGTTCGTTAAATGTTGTGTCTATTAGTGTCATGTAGACCACTATATATATGTGTGGTCAGTTAGTTTAAGTGAGAGGGAGTGAGAGGAAAAAGTGAGACGAGGGAAAAGAAAATTTTTGTAAGGAAGTGTTGTAAGGAAATTAGAAGAAGAAAGAATTCCTCCTCTAATTAATTGGAAGTATCCTCCTCCTAAAATAAGTATTCCTCCTTCATATTAATTCCTCTTCTTCATATTAGTTTTTACAAATTGGTACCAAAGCTACTCTTCTTAAATTCTATAGTTTCCATTTCCCATTCATGCCAGAAACTAGTTGCCATCTCCGATTCACACAGATGACTGGTTGCCATCTCTGATTCACACCAGGTACCTTCAAATCAACGGTGGATTTCGCCGCTAGTAGCTAGCTCAGATCCCTAGTTAATAGGTTTACCCAACCTTTCTATTTTTATTTTTGTAATACGGTTGGTGATTTTTTCCTTGATTAACTATTGATGATTTGTATGCTAGGTAAACGTTGGCAGTAATTAATCGTGGTGATGTTGATATCCAACAGTATATGCATTTTAGTTCACAATTTTCTTATATTACTGATGCATTTTTGTTTGCAAGTTGGTTCATTCGCTCCAGTTTGGTTAGAATAACAAATCGTACTGATTTAGAGTTTCATTTCCCCTTTTCATTTTTAATCTGAAGTAGATTCCAGTATAATAATTGGTTAATTGATAATACAAGAGGATTCAGTAATACACCAAATGGAGAAACAACTAAAGAGCTGGGTGGTGCATTGTCGAGCAGTTCGACACAAAGAACGAAGCTGGATGACATAAAGAACAGAGCTGTATTACACAACAAAAGAAACTAAGAGGACTAGAAGACACAATTTCGAGTGGTTCGACACAAAGGATGAAAGACGTAATGGCAGCACTGAACCAATAGAAGATGCAGGTCGGACAGTCCATTTATAGTCAGAAGGGTGCTGCACCCGGTGCGTTCTACTGGTCCGGCTGTCAGAGTAGTTTAGTGAACGCATGGGCTCCCTAAGGTGGTAATGTAGTTGATGCTGATTTCACGGAGAATAGAAAAGTGTTGTAATGGTAGTTGCCTTGTGTAGATATAAAGGATTAATGATAAATTTGTAAGCAATTTGAGTTTGGGCTTAAGTTTTTTTATCCTTTCCGTTTTTCCTTGTCCATTATGCTAAAGATTGATTAAAGAAGTAAAAATGATGCATATTTCAAATGAACAGTGGATGGAATCTTTTCATCAATGACTAAACCTAAAGAATTGGATCAATCAAATGACAATAATGGTGGAGATGAAGAGGTGCAAAAACTGTTTCTTGAAATGGAGCCTGTCGCTGAAGAAGAAGCATCCAAGGAGAATGAAAGTTAAATGCATTGATTTAGTAGTGGGCAGTCCTACATATGGGGCGGATTTACACTAAAGGTATTTTTTTAATCTTTTTTTCTTCTTCTGTATTTTAGTTTAAGATAGAAAATATATGGAACTTTCTTTCATGACGGTCATCAATATTCTGAAGAACCGATGGCAGCTAAAGGGGAGGGTAAAGGTAAAATCTAACGGCTTCTTGTTCCTGTTCAATTTGTCTTCTGATGAGGACAGAAGGAAAATTCTAGCATCCGACCCGGTTGTTATGAGGAACAAGTTGTTTATCCTGAAAAGTTGGGATCCGTCGGTTGGCAATAACACTAGTGGGATAAGGGCTATTCCGGTATGGATTAAACTGCATAACGTACCCATGTACACTTGGTCTCTGGTAGGAATAAGCTGGCTTGCATCTAGAATCGGAAAATTCTTGTGTATGGATGAGTCAACAGAAAAACTAGAAAGATTGCATTTTGCAAAATGTTTAGTTGAAATAACGCCTTCTTCTGAAGTACCAGACGAGTTTCCGGTTGAATTGCCTGATGGTAGCATTCAGTACATTCAGGTTGAGTACACTTGGAAGCTGGATAGTTGTTTGCTATGTGCGGCTTTTGGTCATTCGTTGGTTACTCGTAGCACAGCATCATTAGAAAAGATTCAGGACAAGGTTAGATCATATGAAAACAATTATGATAAGGGAACAGGGGAACAGAGCAGACAAGTAGTAGGAAAGGAAAAGAACACTATTGTTAACAATGCTCCTTTTCAAAAGAAAGCTCAGGTTTGGACGATGGTGGCGAATGCTAATAACAGAAGATATGGGAAAGGTAGTGTTAATGTTGGCCATACTTCTGCTGGAGGAGTTGTGACAAATAATACAAAGGCAAATAATGGTGTGGTTGTGAGAATGATCAGTAAGGATGTGATACGTGAGAGTAGTGCAAACATAAGAGTAACAACAGAGTTGGGTGAATGATCGATTATAACCAATAACAGCTTTAACGTCCCAGCTGATCAAAATGTGAGTGATCAAATCATGAATGGTGGAGAAGAGGGAGAATTTACTAAAGATACTAGTGATGAAATGGCAGATGAAGATTTCGAAATTCCAGTTGTAGGCTTATCTAAATTCACTTTTGACAGGAATATAGATGAGCAAGTACATGAACAATTTGATCCCTTTAAATTTGCAACTTTAAATGCGAGAAAGCCAATTGCTCCAATGGGTACCTCTTAGCCTCTTTCTGAAACAATTTCCCAAGAATCATTCATTGCTGAGTTAATCCAGAAAGAATTCTTTGAATTGTGCATGTCCCATGCATTCACACCAGCTCCTTCAATAGAGCAAATTCCCACCAAACAATGCGGAATTGATGAAACTACAATTCCTAGTATTCCTGTCAATAATTGTTTGCCATCTAGTGAGCATGTTAAAGGCTCTTTGCCAACTAGTGTAACCTGCATATCAGTTGTGAATAAGTTGAAGACCCCCGTGAATGCAACTGTTATCAGTCAATTACCAGTGCCTATCTCCTCTCTATCAGTTATTTTACCTCCCATTCCACCGTATGCTTTTCATGGAACCATCCCAGGTTTTCCCTCGCCCACCGATGCTCCTAATCCACTATCTGATTCTTCTAGCTTGTCCTCCCCTCTTGTAACCAATGCAGTTAGTATCCAATCACCTAGAACTCAGCGAATGCGGAGTATGTCATTAGCAGAATCTCTCTCCAAGGAGCATAATTAATGAGTCAAAACCTTGTAGTGTGGAAAATTAGAGGTGCTCATAACCCTCTTAAATTAGATCAAGTCAGAGACCTTATAAGCCAATACAATCTCAACCTCTTCGCCATTTTAGAAACCAAACTTAATCTCCCCCTAACCCTATCCTCTGCCTCATATGCTATGCCAACCTGGTCAATTTCTCACAATCTGGACCATGCGGAGTTTGGTCGGATACTTATCATTCATAATCCCTCCTTCCTGACTCTTAAGCTTGATTTTGCTACAAGACAATTCATGCATTTTCATGTCACTGGCCTATGCTGATAATTCCATTTGTGCAAGGCAATTCCTTTTCAATCTTCTTCCATCTTTCAGGCAAGACAGCCATCCGTGGGTTGTTCTAGGCGATTTCAACTGCTGTTTATCTCTACATGATAAACATGGACTAATTCCATTGATTCAAAGGGACATTGAGCCACTTAACACTGCAATATACGATGCTGATCTTATTAATTTGAATATATATGGCGCTCGATTTTCCTGGAATAATAGAATCAGGAGTGGTGTGAGAACCTTCACAAATATTGATCATGCGTTCTGTAACTATAAAGCCATGTTGACATGGCCGAATCTACATGCTCACCTTCCTAACCCTATACTTTCAGACCACTCCCCTATTATCCTATCCCAAGGAACCCTAAGAGAAGAGAGTATAGAATTTTTAAAATTTTCAATTCTTGGATCCTTGATCCGGAATTCTCTTCTAAAATTATCACTTCTTGGTCTCCACATTTCTTTGGTAATCCGATGTTTATTTTGTGCAGGAAGCTTAAGGAAACTAAATTTGTTCTACGGCAATGGGCAAGCATCAAGTTTGGAAATGGGTCTAAGTTGTCTGATAATCTAAAATTTTCCTTGAATCAGGCACAAAACAGGTTGCTTCAGAATCCCGATGATGTGAGTGTGGCGCTGGAAGAAAGCAGAATTTTCACAGAATTAAATAGCGCTCTTGAGTTGGAAGCTAGCATGAAGAAACAACAGCTTAATCTTAGGTGGAAAAACGATGGGGACAGGAATACACATTTTTTCCATGCAGTAGTCAAGATTAAGTAGGCTGCTGAGCAAATTCATAATATTTTTGATGAAGATGGTAATTTCTATGACACGCCCGAAGCAATTGACGCTGCCCTTCTAAAGTATTTTACTGATCTCCTGGGTAACAACAATGATTTTAGTCCAGATTTGAGCCTTATTGATGATGTTTTACTCCTTACCATTTCCGTAACGCAGTCCGATCTGCTGATCGCTAGGGTTACTGATCAAGAAATCAAACATGTTCTCTTCTCAATGAACTAAAAATCTAGCGGAGGACCGGATGGTTTCAATGTTTCATTTTTCCTGAGCTCCTGGAATATAATTGAGGCGGATTTTTATAAGGCAATTCACAATTTCTTCGATAAATTCAAGCTCCTTTCGGAAGTGAATGCTACAAATCTTGTTCTTATTCCCAAAGTATAGCCGGCTTCTTATGTCTCTTCCTTTGGACCGATATCGTGTTGTAGTGTCACATACAAGTGTATCTCCAAAATTCTATCGAATAGATTGCTAGAGGTGCTGTCATGCTTGATATCCACCAACCAGTCAGCCTTCCTCCCGTCTAGAAGCATACCTGACAACGTCTTGTTAACTCACGAGCTAATTAAAGGGTATGGTCATGCCAATGCTACCCCTTCGGCTACATTAAAGCTTGATCTATCAAAGGCTTATGATACGGTGCATTGGACTTCAATCGTTAGGATACTTGCAAGAATGAACTTCCCTAAGGTTTTTGTTGCCTGGGTTTATATATGTATTTCGACGCCTAGTTTTTCCCTCGTCCTATAATGGCAAAAGTTCGGGACATTTCAAGAGCAAAAAAAGGATTCGCCAAGGTGACCCGATTTCGTCTTACTTATTCATCACATTTATGGAGTTGCTAACTTCCTTATTTAAAGAGAAATATGAACATGGATTAATCCAATATCATCCCAAGTATAAGCAGAATTCTATATCAACCCTTCTTTTCGCCGACGATATAATGGTGTTCACTAAACCAGCAGCCACGTCCTTACATTCCATCCTATAAACTCTGAATAAATTTTGTGTTATGACTGGCCTTAAATTAGTACTTCTAAATCTCAGGTTCTCTTTTCTGGTGTTAGTAGCGAGCATGCGACTCAATTGAGAAGTGTTCTTTGGATGCAGCCCCTTGAAAAAGGTACAATTTACCTTGGTCTTCCGCTGTGTACACCACGAATCACGAAGGAAAACTATAAGCCACTATTCAAATGAATTACCGATTCCTTGAATAGTTGGGTGAATAAATTCCTATCGCAAGCTGGCAGGTTAACTCTTGTGCATAGTATTGGTTTTTCACTTTTCGTTTATTGGGCGAGAGCATTCGTTCTTCCCAAAAATTTGGTCTCCACGATCAGTGCTGCTATGTTGCGGTTTCTATGGACTGGTAGCATGTACGTGTAACGACCCGGAATTTTAGGGCCAAATTAAAATTTTTATTTTAATGAATTTAAAGTATTTTTAATGATTTATTTATTTTAATCGAAGTTAGAATGAATAAATTAATTTTAATTATAAAAAGAGCTAGAAATAGCACGGTAGTTTGAAAAGTCAAACTTGAACTTTGACTAACCATACAGGATGCAAAATTTAACGGATTTTAGTGAAACCAAAAATATTAGAATCTATTTAAAAATATCTTTCCAACGAATCCGAAAAATCGAAATTTCATAGCGGAAATCAAACGTTATGGCCAATTCAATTTTTAGAAAGGTCGCTGGGTAATTTGCATAGGTCAAAAATGCTACTTTTTGTATACGAAAGAATTTGAACTCGAAACCACTTCCATTGGTTTCAGAATGACGTTTCTGCATTGAAAAACAGTAAACACTTATATGTTTCGAGTTTCAGAAAATATTTGTTTAAAAATGTATTTTTAATATTAAATATATTCGCCTTGAAAATAGCCATTTTTCAAAAAGTCTCAGAATCGAACGAAATTAATTTTGTTGTGATCGTATCGTCATAAGAAAGTCAAAAATAATTTTTCTAGATTTTTCTGAGTCCGTATGTGGTCCCGGTGAATTTCTGCGTACGTTTGAATTTAAAATAATGATTTATATTTAAAACTGAAAAACGAAGGCCAAGACGATCCCGTGGGCTGATGAAACAGGTCCAGATGAGTTCGGGACGGGGGCTATTTGGTATAAAAGACAGTCGTTGGGCCTGAATCGGAGATCGGACCAAAACGGACCTTTATTGGATAATTAGATATTAACCTAATAAAAAAATAATATAAATAAGAAAAAGGTACGGCATCCTTCTTCTTCATCGTGAGTAAGCCGCCACCGAAACCCATTAGCACTCAGAATTTCAAACTCCATTTTCTCCCTCATCTCTCAACGATATTCAACAAACCAATACTCGTTTCGAAGCTCTTCGCGAGCTCTTCGATTTGGTACCCACTATCGCCTCCCCCGTGCCCTGTAGCGCCGCCACCATCGCCGCAAAGTAGCCGCGAACGCAGCCCCCTGGGCCCCACCAGGCGCCGCCGAACGCCACCCCCCTCTGGCCGCACGTAGGCCTCTCTTCCCCGGTCCTTCTCCAACAAACGGTGTCCAAATCCATCGCCTGTAGCTCCTGATTTTCTGATTTAAAGTTTTGAATGTTCTAAGGTAAAATTTACTTCAGTTTTCCCCACGCTTTTAAGTGTTACACAGCCAGTTGTTAAAAGCCTGAATTTGATTTTTCCTATGAATTTGCATTGGAATCATTCCAGATCAGAAATCAAATTGAATACGAACACCGGATCTGATTGAACCCGAGCCATCTTTTCAGACTAGACCACTGTGAGAATTTTATTTTTATTTAATTTAATTTATTTTTATGATTATTAGCAGTAGAACCGATACGACATGATATTTAAACATAGATCTAAACCGATCATAACATATGACATGAAATCGGAATTGTCTATAATGCTATGTGATTAGACCTGAAATTTCAGGTTTAAATCTGAATTATAAATTAATTAAAATTATTTATATGTTCTTTATTTAATTACACCGTGTTGATTTTACTAATGCCCAGTTATAACATCACCTTGTAATCACCTGGATGCTAGTTATTGGATTTGGATTTGTGGTTATGTTTGGATGTGTGGTCATGCGATGTGATGAAAATTTACAATTTATTTGATGCAAATAAATTAAGAATGCTACTTGTGATGAATGCTACTTGTGATGAGATTTATATTCTCTTCTTATGTAAAATTGAAATAGGGAAAAATTGACATTTTTTGTCAAATGTTAATATAGAAAACTGTCACCGTATGAAATTTACATTTTTGTCAAATGTAAAAAAAAAAAAAAAAATGCATTGTATGAAGAATAGCATTTTTGTCATGTTAATTAAAAAGAAAAGTGCATGGTATGTAAAATAGTATTGTTGTTATGATAAAAATAGAAGATGTCATATTATGTAAAGTAACATTATGTTCAATGTAAATACAAGAATTTGACCATAGTATGATTTAACATTTATTTTAATGTTAAAATGATAGAATTTTCACCGTAGGATAAAGGTACATTTTTATTTGTCAAAATAAAATAGCATATTCACTGTATGATAACATGTACATTTTTATTTGTCAAAATAAAATAGCATATTCACTGTATGATAACATGTACATTTTTATTTGTCAAAATAAAATAGCATATTCACTGTATGATAACATGTACATTTTTATTTGTCAAAATAAAATAGCATATTCACTGTATGATAAGATGTACTTTTATTTGTAAGAATAAAGTAGGATGATTCAACATTATTTTATAATGTAGTATGGTAGAAATCCACCGTATGTTCATTTAACATTGTTTCTAATGTTAATACTAGAGTAATTTTAACCGTATGTATATTTCACATTTTTATTTATGTGAATTAAAAGAAAATGCGTCGTATGTTAAATTAGCATTATTTTCAATGTAATAAGAAGAGAATTTCCATCGTATGAAAATTTGAAATTTTGTTCATATAATAAAAAGAAAATACACCGTATGCTATTTTACGTTATTTTATAATGCAATATAATTGAAATACACCGCATGTTAAGTTAACATTATTTATAATGTTAATATAAAGAGAATTAACTGTAGGACTAATTTACATTATTTTGTAATGTAAATAAAAAGGAATTTAACCGTAGAATTAAAGTATATTATTCTTAATGTAATAATGAAAAGAAATTCTCCGTATGTTATTTCACCTTATCTTATAATGAAACGTAAAAGAATTCCACTGCATGTAAATTTACATTAGTAGAATTGCACCGTATGTGGATTTACATTATATTATAATGTAATTATAAAAAGGATTTATACCGTAGAGAATTTACATCATTTTTAATGTAATTAAAGTAGGAATTGATGTTAACATAAATTTAGATTTAATTATGTAAAATTAAGGTATGAAATTTGGAATGACATAAATTTACATTTAATTATGTGAAACCAAAGTAGGAATTTGTGTTAACATGTAATTTACATTGAATTATGTAAAATTAAAGTGATGAGAAATTAACATTTTGTTTAATGTTAAATATAAGGAATTTACATGGTATGAGAAAGTAACATTATTTTTAAATGTTAATAATAAGAAACTACACTGCATGAACAATTAACATTATTTTTAATGTTCATTAAATAGTAATTTCACCGCATGTGTAAAGTAACATTTTTAAATGTTAAAGATAACACCGTATGATGTAATTAACATTTTTAATGTTAATATAATAAAACTTTAACCGTAGGATGTCATTAACATTTTTAATGTTAATATAAAAGTATTTACAACGTATGATAAATTAACATTTTTGGGTCAATGTTAAAAATAAGTATTCACATCGAATGAAAATTAACAATTTTGTTAATGATACAAATAAGAATTTACGTTGTATGAGGAATTAATATTATTTTTGATGTTAAAAATAAGTAATTTACAATGCATGGAAAACGGACATTTTTTTTATGTCAATTAAATAGAAATTTTACCGTAGGATGAAATGGACATTTTTAATGTAAATTAACTAGAAATTTCAACCGTAGGATTTAGGTAACATTATTTATAATGTTAATATGAAGGAAATTTAACCGTATGATAAAATTAACTTTATTTTTAATGTTAATATTAAGAGAATTACTTCGTAGGATAAAATTAACATTATTTTATAATGTTAACATAAAAGAGAATTGACCGTAGGAATGTTACATTTTTTTTTATGAGATTAAGAAGGAATAACACCATAGGGTGAGTTAACATTATTTTTAATGTTAATAATGGGGTATTTTAACCATAGGATAAGTCAACATTATCTTTAATGTTAAAATTAAGAAAATATGCATCGTAGGACGAGTTAACATTATTCTAAATGTTAATATAAAAAGTGTATATACCATAGGGAAAAATTTACATTATTTTAATGTTAAAATAAAGGAATTCCACCGTAGGATGAGTTTACATTTTATTCAATATAAATAAGTAAGAATGTAACATGTAATCTCAAGTTTGCATTTTATTCAATGTAAAGAAAACAAGAATGCGATATGTAATGAAAGTTTACATTTTAATTAATGTAAATAAAAATATGATTTTGAGAATGCGTCGTTAAATAAGAAGTTTGACTATTTTAAATAATTAAAATAGAACGAATTGTTATAAAAAAAAATATTAACAAATAAGAAGGATTTTCAATATATATATATATATATGTATATATATACGAGGATTGTTTGGGAAGTCCGAGATATTCTCATCCCAAATTAATCCAGCGGCGTTAAAGATCGAAGTAAGAAGACGACGTATGAAGACCGTAAATCTTCCCTCGAATGGACAGCGATCGAGATCCTGAATTGACTTGCTACCAATTCATGGGTCAAGGTCATTGCCCAGACGTACGTGTTGGTTTCACGGATTTGACTTTCGTTCAGACCCAGAGCATAAGTTTAAATGGATGGTGTGTCTGACATCGTACTTCGTTATATATCATATTGTTGATTTTCTGTTAATATATAAATGTTTGGTGGTGGAGAATTTATTCTCTACTTAACACCCATTTATGTATTGATGGAGAAGCAATGGTACGGTATGGAGTGACAGTGTGACACACTAAGATGCAATGATCAAGGTTTATTGTTGAAAAGCAGAACCTTGTGGAGACGATCAAAGCATGGCCTGTTTAGGCGTAGCTTTGTGTAACGGGACTTCGCGAGACTCACACCCCGGTTGAGTCAAAAACGGGCGAAGGGAACGCAGGGAAAGCAGCACGTTTCTTTCTAGCTAGAAGTAGTGTCAGGGACCTCCCAACGCTGATACCTTACTTATGTGGATGATGGAATGTGGCGCGCCTCGGATAGGTCCTATAGGACCGGGGAACGTGTGCTTAGGAATAACTAATCCTCAAAGCTGTATGAGAGGACCGGCCCTGCCATTTCCAAGGGTTCACTGCGGGGGATCCTGAGACATTAGCTAGAGTGTCTCGAATCGGTAAGGAGCTCCGCTCTAGCCTTGACTCATGATGGAAACCAAAATCCAAATACGAACCGACGAATTTGATTGTATTACTAGTACGGAGGCATAGTATATGGTACCTATGCTTCCTAAGATTGATACATTTACTTTGAAATGTTTTCATATACACTAATAATAATATTAAATGCGTATTTGCCGTATTTAGCATGTTTAATCACCATAAGGTAAAACCCTATCCTCTGGTGTGCGTTGCATTGTGTGATGGGACTTGGGTCTTATGGTGATTCCATTTTTTCCAAAAAGCATTGCGTTGTTTACGATGTACTTATTTATTTGTTATGACATTTTAAATTATGCACGACAATCCATTAGAGTAAACCCGTTCTGCGTTAGCGGCGTGGTCTTTGGATTTGCCTTATATCTAATAGTTATTTTACTTAAGAATTCTCACACCAGTCCTTGTTTAGCATGCCGGGAATAGGATGCAGCATGATGGGGGGTTCTCGCTTCGCGGTTTGGTGGCGAACGGGAGACTCTTACCCCCACATGTCCCTGTTGAGGGTTGGTAAGGCAATGGCCGGGAGGCTCGAGAGGGTCGCCGTAAAACAAGGTGTATTGGGGGACCACTGTGAGCCACGGTGGGTTTTACCTGCTGCTTTGGGGGGATGAAGGGATGGTTGCAAAGCCTACCGGATTTCGTCCGGGCCGTCACAGTTGGTATCAGAGCCAGGTTTACAAAGCGGAATATAACATATTTATAATAATTCGTTTACGTAGAATCACTATATTCTACGGCGAACAGTTCAGGAGATACATAATAGCCAGTCACTTTATCGTCATCTTTTCATCCATCCTTCAATCTTTTCTTTCTCCTAGAATCACCATTTCAGGTTTTTTTTGACTCTTCCCTTGATCGTGCATTCGAAGAAGACCAAGTGAAGTGGCGATGCTCAATTGGCACATGTTTACGAAGGAACGAAAGGACCAACTTCTTCGGTGGAAAGCCTGATGTTATAGACGGTACCATCTCTGTTAAAAATATTCTCTGTGTTTATTCTTCCTCTTCTATTTTTCTTTTTCCTTTTCGAGGACGAAAAGTTTTTAAGTGGGGGAGACTGTAACGACCCGGAATTTTAGGGCCAAATTAAAATTTTTATTTTAATGAATTTAAAGTATTTTTAATGATTTATTTATTTTAATCGAAGTTAGAATGAATAAATTAATTTTAATTATAAAAAGAGCTAGAAATAGCACGGTAGTTTGAAAAGTCAAACTTGAACTTTGACTAACCATACAGGATGCAAAATTTAACGGATTTTAGTGAAACCAAAAATATTAGAATCTATTTAAAAATATCTTTCCAACGAATCCGAAAAATCGAAATTTCATAGCGGAAATCAAACGTTATGGCCAATTCAATTTTTAGAAAGGTCGCTGGGTAATTTGCATAGGTCAAAAATGCTACTTTTTGTATACGAAAGAATTTGAACTCGAAACCACTTCCATTGGTTTCAGAATGACGTTTCTGCATTGAAAAACAGTAAACACTTATATGTTTCGAGTTTCAGAAAATATTTGTTTAAAAATGTATTTTTAATATTAAATATATTCGCCTTGAAAATAGCCATTTTTCAAAAAGTCTCAGAATCGAACGAAATTAATTTTGTTGTGATCGTATCGTCATAAGAAAGTCAAAAATAATTTTTCTAGATTTTTCTGAGTCCGTATGTGGTCCCGGTGAATTTCTGCGTACGTTTGAATTTAAAATAATGATTTATATTTAAAACTGAAAAACGAAGGCCAAGACGATCCCGTGGGCTGATGAAACAGGTCCAGATGAGTTCGGGACGGGGGCTATTTGGTATAAATGACAGTCGTTGGGCCTGAATCGGAGTTCGGACCAAAACGGACCTTTATTGGATAATTAGATATTAACCTAATAAAAAAATAATATAAATAAGAAAAAGGTACGGCATCCTTCTTCTTCATCGTGAGTAAGCCGCCACTGAAACCCATTAGCACTCAGAATTTCAAACTCCATTTTCTCCCTCATCTCTCAACGATATTCAGCAAACCAATACTCGTTTCGAAGCTCTTCGCGAGCTCTTCGATTTGGTACCCACTATCGCCTCCCCCGTGCCCTGTAGCGCCGCCACCATCGCCGCAAAGTAGCCGCGAACGCAGCCCCCTGGGCCCCACCAGGCGCCGCCGAACGCCACCCCCCTCTGGTCGCACGTAGGCCT
This sequence comes from Allium sativum, assembly GCA_030737875.1. Classification (NCBI taxonomy): domain Eukaryota; kingdom Viridiplantae; phylum Streptophyta; class Magnoliopsida; order Asparagales; family Amaryllidaceae; genus Allium; species Allium sativum. Next base: position 932,818,289 of record CM060915.1, on the reverse strand, counting down.
CTCTTCCCCGGTCCTTCTCCAACAAACGGTGTCCAAATCCATCGCCTGTAGCTCCTGATTTTCTGATTTAAAGTTTTGAATGTTCTAAGGTAAAATTTACTTCAGTTTTCCCCACGCTTTTAAGTGTTACACAGCCAGTTGTTAAAAGCCTGAATTTGATTTTTCCTATGAATTTGCATTGGAATCATTCCAGATCAGAAATCAAATTGAATACGAACACCGGATCTGATTGAACCCGAGCCATCTTTTCAGACTAGACCACTGTGAGAATTTTATTTTTATTTAATTTAATTTATTTTTATGATTATTAGCAGTAGAACCGATACGACATGATATTTAAACATAGATCTAAACCGATCATAACATATGACGTGAAATCGGAATTGTCTATAATGCTATGTGATTAGACCTGAAATTTCAGGTTTAAATCTGAATTATAAATTAATTAAAATTATTTATATGTTCTTTATTTAATTACACCGTGTTGATTTTACTAATGCCCAGTTATAACATCACCTTGTAATCACCTGGATGCTAGTTATTGGATTTGGATTTGTGGTTATGTTTGGATGTGTGGTCATGCGATGTGATGAAAATTTACAATTTATTTGATGCAAATAAATTAAGAATGCTACTTGTGATGAATGCTACTTGTGATGAGATTTATATTCTCTTCTTATGTAAAATTGAAATAGGGAAAAATTGACATTTTTTGTCAAATGTTAATATAGAAAACTGTCACCGTATGAAATTTACATTTTTGTCAAATGTAAAAAAAAAAAAAAAATGCATTGTTTGAAGAATAGCATTTTTGTCATGTTAATTAAAAAGAAAAGTGCATGGTATGTAAAATAGTATTGTTGTTATGATAAAAATAGAAGATGTCATATTATGTAAAGTAACATTATGTTCAATGTAAATACAAGAATTTGACCATAGTATGATTTAACATTTATTTTAATGTTAAAATGATAGAATTTTCACCGTAGGATAAAGGTACATTTTTATTTGTCAAAATAAAATAACATATTCACTGTATGATAACATGTACATTTTTATTTGTCAAAATAAAATAGCATATTCACTGTATGATAACATGTACATTTTTATTTGTCAAAATAAAATAGCATATTCACTGTATGATAACATGTACATTTTTATTTGTCAAAATAAAATAGCATATTCACTGTATGATAACATGTACATTTTTATTTGTCAAAATAAAATAGCATTTCAACTATATGATAAGATGTACTTTTATTTGTAAGAATAAAGTAGGATGATTCAACATTATTTTATAATGTAGTATGGTAGAAATCCACCGTATGTTCATTTAACATTGTTTCTAATGTTAATACTAGAGTAATTTTAACCGTATGTATATTTCACATTTTTATTTATGTGAATTAAAAGAAAATGCGTCGTATGTTAAATTAGCATTATTTTCAATGTAATAAGAAGAGAATTTCCATCGTATGAAAATTTGAAATTTTGTTCATATAATAAAAAGAAAATACACCGTATGCTATTTTACGTTATTTTATAATGCAATATAATTGAAATACACCGCATGTTAAGTTAACATTATTTATAATGTTAATATAAAGAGAATTAACTGTAGGACTAATTTACATTATTTTGTAATGTAAATAAAAAGGAATTTAACCGTAGGATTAAAGTATATTATTCTTAATGTAATAATGAAAAGAAATTCTCCGTATGTTATTTCACCTTATCTTATAATGAAACGTAAAAGAATTCCACTGCATGTAAATTTACATTAGTAGAATTGCACCGTATGTGGATTTACATTATATTATAATGTAATTATAAAAAGGATTTATACCGTAGAGAATTTACATCATTTTTAATGTAATTAAAGTAGGAATTGATGTTAACATAAATTTAGATTTAATTATGTAAAATTAAGGTATGAAATTTGGAATGACATAAATTTACATTTAATTATGTGAAACCAAAGTAGGAATTTGTGTTAACATGTAATTTACATTGAATTATGTAAAATTAAAGTGATGAGAAATTAACATTTTGTTTAATGTTAAATATAAGGAATTTACATGGTATGAGAAAGTAACATTATTTTTAAATGTTAATAATAAGAAACTACACCGCATGAACAATTAACATTATTTTTAATGTTCATTAAATAGTAATTTCACCGCATGTGTAAAGTAACATTTTTAAATATTAAAGATAACACCGTATGATGTAATTAACATTTTTAATGTTAATATAATAAAACTTTAACCGTAGGATGTCATTAACATTTTTAATGTTAATATAAAAGTATTTACAACGTATGATAAATTAACATTTTTGGGTCAATGTTAAAAATAAGTATTCACATCGAATGAAAATTAACAATTTTGTTAATGATACAAATAAGAATTTACGTTGTATGAGGAATTAATATTATTTTTGATGTTAAAAATAAGTAATTTACAATGCATGGAAAACGGACATTTTTTTTATGTCAATTAAATAGAAATTTTACCGTAGGATGAAATGGACATTTTTAATGTAAATTAACTAGAAATTTCAACCGTAGGATTTAGGTAACATTATTTATAATGTTAATATGAAGGAAATTTAACCGTATGATAAAATTAACTTTATTTTTAATGTTAATGTTAAGAGAATTACTTCGTAGGATAAAATTAACATTATTTTATAATGTTAACATAAAAGAGAATTGACCGTAGGAATGTTACATTTTTTTTTATGAGATTAAGAAGGAATAACACCATAGGGTGAGTTAACATTATTTTTAATGTTAATAATGGGGTATTTTAACCATAGGATAAGTCAACATTATCTTTAATGTTAAAATTAAGAAAATATGCATCGTAGGACGAGTTAACATTATTCTAAATGTTAATATAAAAAGTGTATATACCATAGGGAAAAATTTACATTATTTTAATGTTAAAATAAAGGAATTCCACCGTAGGATGAGTTTACATTTTATTCAATATAAATAAGTAAGAATGTAACATGTAATCTCAAGTTTGCATTTTATTCAATGTAAAGAAAACAAGAATGCGATATGTAATGAAAGTTTACATTTTAATTAATGTAAATAAAAATATGATTTTGAGAATGTGTCGTTAAATAAGAAGTTTGACTATTTTAAATAATTAAAATAGAACGAATTGTTATAAAAATAATTATTAACAAATAAGAAGGATTTTCAAAATATATATATATATATATGTATATATATACGAGGATTGTTTGGGAAGTCCGAGATATTCTCATCCCAAATTAATCCAGCGGCGTTAAAGATCGAAGTAAGAAGACGACGTATGAAGACCGTAAATCTTCCCTCGAATGGACAACGATCGAGATCCTGAATTGACTTGCTACCAATTCATGGGTCAAGGTCATTGCCCAGACGTACGTGTTGGTTTCACGGATTTGACTTTCGTTCAGACCCAGAGCATAAGTTTAAATGGATGGTGTGTCTGACATCGTACTTCGTTATATATCATATTGTTGATTTTCTGTTAATATATAAATGTTTGGTGGTGGAGAATTTATTCTCTACTTAACACCCATTTATGTATTGATGGAGAAGCAATGGTACGGTATGGAGTGACAGTGTGACACACTAAGATGCAATGATCAAGGTTTATTGTTGAAAAGCAGAACCTTGTGGAGACGATCAAAGCATGGCCTGTTTAGGCGTAGCTTTGTGTAACGGGACTTCGCGAGACTCACACCCCAGTTGAGTCAAAAACGGGCGAAGGGAACGCAGGGAAAGCAGCACGTTTCTTTCTAGCTAGAAGTAGTGTCAGGGACCTCCCAACGCTGATACCTTACTTATGTGGATGATGGAATGTGGCGCGCCTCGGATAGGTCCTATAGGACCGGGGAACGTGTGCTTAGGAATAACTAATCCTCAAAGCTGTATGAGAGGACCGGCCCTGCCATTTCCAAGGGTTCACTGCGGGGGATCCTGAGACATTAGCTAGAGTGTCTCGAATCGGTAAGGAGCTCCGCTCTAGCCTTGACTCATGATGGAAACCAAAATCCAAATACGAACCGACGAATTTGATTGTATTACTAGTACGGAGGCATAGTATATGGTACCTATGCTTCCTAAGATTGATACATTTACTTTGAAATGTTTTCATATACACTAATAATAATATTAGATGCGTATTTGCCGTATTTAGCATGTTTAATCACCATAAGGTAAAACCCTATCCTCTGGTGTGCGTTGCATTGTGTGATGGGACTTGGGTCTTATGGTGATTCCATTTTTTCCAAAAAGCATTGCGTTGTTTACGATGTATTTATTTATTTGTTATGACATTTTAAATTATGCACGACAATCCATTAGAGTAAACCCGTTCCGCGTTAGCGGCGTGGTCTTTGGATTTGCCTTATATCTAATAGTTATTTTACTTAAGAATTCTCACACCAGTCCCACGACTGACCCATAGTTTGTTTCACCTTTTTGCAAACTTGGGTGCCCTCTCTTACACACGGGCAGCCAAGTAGACAGGTTCATTCTTTGCTTGGAGTTTTTCTTTGGAGCCGCTTATCATTTTTCTTGGATTTGCTTTTGTGGAGAGGTGATGACTTGGAGCTAGAAGACATTTATCTTTTGTTTCTATGGCATCTTTTCTTTCCGTTTTATACATCAAACTTATTTCTTTTCTGCAAACTTGTTGTAATAGCTTAGATTATGTGACTGTGGATTTTCTGTGATTGATGACATTATATTTTTCCGCTGCTATAATGTTATTACTCTATGAATTTCCTTTGCTATATTGTATCTGTGTTCTGTTTTATTGTATTTATGTTGTACTCCAAAAATGATTACTCCTGCTTTCATTCCGTGGAAGTTTGGGGTCATCACAGTACGGCAGAAAACTGATTCCGTGTTCTTTCACCAAAATGCTTCTTCCGAAGAATAGAGGAGGGCTTGGCTTGTATTCTTTACACAAATTGAATATTGCTATTGCTAGCACACATTTCAATAACTTTGTAAGCCGTTCTAACAGCACTTGGGTCCAATGGTGTTGGCGTTACAACGTAAAGAATCATAAGTTTTGGACCATGGACTGTCCGAATAATTGCAGCTGGGCTTGGCGTTGTTTATTAGCTATGCGCGCAAAATTTCTTCCGTGCATCCAATATAATATTTCACCAACAAGTAAGGTATCTTTCTGGGATGATCCGTGGATTTCAAAGGGTGTCATTCTCTCAAAGCTTCTCGGTCATGAGTTTGCACAAACTGTTGTGAACAGGAATGCATTGGTAACTATCTTCCTCGCATCTGGAAAGGTGGTGCTTCCTTACTATTCGGTTTCTCACGTGCGCAGTTTTTGTAATAGCCTTACCAGTAATATTTCATATGCCGTTAGTGGGGTGGTGGCGTGGAATAGAGCACCTCATTCCATTAAAAATTCTTACCTATTCTTACTTGGCGCTGAGCAGATCCCTGAGTGTCAATGGTTTAGAATTATTTGCAGTACAAATGCGGTCCCCAAAGAAAACGTCATGTTCTGGAAGGTCTTACACAATGATTTGCTTACCAAAATGAAATTATCCCTTATGGGTATGAATGTTTCCAGAACATGCTTGCTTTGTGAAAATTATGAGGAGACAATGCCCCATTTATTTTTTGAGTGTCACTACACGTTTGGTTTATGGAATAGGGTGCTAACACTATTCAACGTCATTTCCAATGGTGGTATATCTGCAGTGCAATGGGAATACATACGGCAAACAACAAAGTGGAGAAAGGATGTCCACGTCCTTTTCATTCTATGCATGAAAAAGCTTGTTAGGATGATTTGGATGGAGAGAAACTCTAGAGTGTTCTCTGAGAAGAAGAAAACAAAAGATGAAATGTGGGCTGCGTGGAAGCTTCATATGAGAAGGGATCTGACTTCATCTTTATATAAGTTTGATGGTCAATTTTTTAACGCATGGTTCCATTTGTTGTCGTAATATTTCGGTCTATGTTTGTGTGTTTTTATTTTTTTCTTGCTGTGTGGCGTACTCTGATCTGAGTACCTTTGTTTGTTTTCTCTTCTTTTTTAATAAATGTGGTAGGGGTCCACATTACCCCGCATGCCTTGCAAAAAAAAAAAAAAAAACAAGAAACGAAAAAAGATTTAGCATTCCATAGCTCTGCTTATACTATTCATGCATGAAAATTCAAAATGCAACATTGAAGTCTGTTACTGGTACGTTAATGGTATACCTCTTGGACCACCCACCAAGCTACAGTAGTGATCCAAAGAAAGTTGTTAATGGTATACTTTTGACAAAAAAATATGAATTGTTGTTTGGTGAATTTATTTTACCTTCGACAAAAAAAAAACTTGTAAATGTTTAATTTCAATACTTGTATATTGTTGGGTGGTAGTTATATGGCATTAGTTTCCAATTTGAGGCAGTGTTATAATATTTGACAGTGAAAAAACTTAGTTCAGTGTACATGCTAAGAGGATATATGCCAATTTTTATTTGTAACAAAAGTAAATGGATATATAATATCACCTTTTAGTTTAAAATGAAATGGTCGGAACTTTATCAAACTAGTCATAGTTAATTGGACAACTAACAGACTGCCTTCTCTTAGATCATATAAATAAACCTATATGTTTACCTCTTATTATATTAAATTAAAGATACATGATAATCATCGTGATAAAAGAAATACACAAATACTGAATTTTTTCAAAGACCATTGAATTTAGAAAATATGTGGCAAGCTATTTAAATACAAACTTAATCACATTTCTTAAATTCAGCAGAGAGAGAGCGAGGGAGAGGGAGACCTTTGGACCAATGTCTTTCAAAAAACCATGTGCCATTTGGTGACGTAGAAGCTTTCAGTTTGGTGAACTAAGGCCTGGGTCGTCGCTGGATAGTAGCACGGCACCTAACAGCTCTATTAACAAGCACACTAATAAAAAATACACATTTGAGGCATTTTATATTGCAGGCTTTAGTGCTGATGAGAGATTGGTTTATACGATTCTCAACGATGTTGCAAGAATGTGACTGCACTATTGAAATGCTTAGAGGGCAGTATGCACATCCCGTTGGTTGCTTCAATGAAGTTGTGTTCCACTTTCTGGAAGTTGCCAAAGTATGCCTTATCTATCCTTCTGTGATACATATCCCAAGCATACTCTTGACTAATCCAATCATATGTATTTCGGCTAACCGACAGCAAATCAATGCAGTCTATGTGCCAAGTGTATGCAGTTGTTTCATATATATGTATTGGTGATGCAGATTCCTCTGCACAAGTTAAGTTATCCTGAGAACATACATGCACTATTATTTGGTATGCAGTCATCCTGAGCACATACATGCACTATTATCTGTTATGCAGTCTTCAAACATAGGTTCTGTTGCATAATTATGCTCGCGGTTTTCTTGTTTGACAGCTATGCTGACGCAGTAGGCCCTGTTCCTTGAATCAATTTGGTTTCATGATATGTCTATACATTAGCACCTCAAATTTAAATGTACTGTTGTATCATTAGTGCCTCAAATTTATACTGGCTTTGATAAAAGTAGACCTTGTCATCACATACTTACGTGTATTTGTTGTTTTTTTTACCAGCGAAATTAATAAGCAATGGAAGGGAACTTGAACAGCTTTTTTTTCATTGTCATTGTAGCAGCCTTCTATTACTTCTTGGTGGCAGCGTGGTCGTCATCATATCGATCAATCAATTTAGCCTGTAGCTTACTTATCATTACTAAAATATTTAAACTTTCACAGGTTTACATTGCCACCCTTCTAGAAACTAAAGAATTTTGAGGGATTATTGGACCTTGGGAAAATGGATGAGGTATAATGCTTAGTTGTATGTCAAAAACTATTTGTTTCTTCTCTAATTTATAACTTGGGAATCATTCAGGTAAACTATTCAGGTTTGGCATTCTATGTGGTCGGACAGATTGATCAAAGTCTTAGCTGAAAGGTACCACATTTCGTTTTCCTTTTGACAGTTGGTTTGTTTTTTGTACTGTATGCATCAAATGTTCTAGATCAAAATTTTCAGACGTATATTCTACATCTCTTTAACTTTATTTAGCATAGATATAACATATGCAAATTGGATTAAAAAAAATCATAGGTTAGAGTCAAAAATACATTTTGTAAATTTTGGTGAACCTCTGTGATGGTTCAAAGTTATTTGATTACTATACAAGAAAAAAATAAAATATAACTCCAAAATGTGTATTTTCTTATGTTTAGAACAACATGTATATGTTCATATGTTTACATCAAAGTTTATACCTGAAAAGTAAAAATACTAGTGAGATGTGTGTGTGACGTGTGTGTATGTGTGCAAAAGATCGATAATAGAAAAATGTGGTTAATCGTTAGTGTTATGCAAACTGTTATATAGATCTGGTCTTTCTCACTTCACGAGTTAATGTTGCCTTACGTTCACATAATTCAATTTCCTATTTTATTTTGCATTGCAATATTCTGGTTCACGATACATAATTTTATAGGATTTTATATATTAATTTTTAGAGGGGGTTGTTTGTGTGGTTGGATTCAGTGAAATTTGGTGATTTGATCCATAAAACACTTAAAAGAAAGAAACTTGTATAATTTTTGTGGTACTGGATAATTAATAATATATAATTGCCAATGATATCTCATATGCATATGCCTTCGTTTTTTAGTTTTGATGTACGTATTGATTTTTCTAGAAAGACATTATTGTGTTTTAAGGATGGGTTCTCCATCTTTAGAAATGAACCAGTGGTCGAATCCGTCTACACAGTAGTTTTTATTTTTTTTGTCTATTTCTTGTGTAAAACAGAAAATTCATCCTAGCTTAAATGATATCTTTTTTGCACTTCAGCCTACAATAGTTGTAACATATTAATCTACACTTTAGCCAGCACTTTTGCTTGCACTTCAATTATTATCACATTAGCTAGTACTGATGGAGACATGAGTCTCCAACATAAGCTAGAAGATAACGAGCATCAGTTATAACAAGAGTAGTAATAGCTTTAACCTGCTGTTGAACCTCTTTTGCCAATATAATGATTTTAGGAAGAACTCTGAAACATGCTCCTTTGCTTTTTTAAGCTGTAGCTCTTACATATTATATTATAGTCAGGGATTAATATTAGCAGGTGAAATTTTCACGTTAAGGTCAAGTTTTTTGCTGCTGTTTGTTAAAAATTGTTCGATTTTACTCTTCTAGTGATAAGCCTTTCAGTGCATACAAGAAATATCTGTTGAATATTTCTTATTACTTTAAATGTTGCTTAACATCACACTCATGCTACAAGTTGCCTTATTTTCACACTCATGTTGTTTTTTTGCTGCCATTCACTTGTAATTGTGAATGCAAATACAGGAAATAAAATAAAATGTTTGTTACAACTATTTGTCCAATATGCCCCGAATATAATTTGAAATCTCCTTTTGCCTCAATTCCCGTATCTCGTTGGACCAATAAGCTATGTTCTAAATGATTAGGGGTTACAAAATTTGTTAGTGTTATTTGACTTCCATTCCAGGTTTTGGATTCAATTGGTGAAAAAAAGGCAGCAATTACAGACTTATCCAAAAATCTTCAAGCACTAATGACAGTATCCAGCTTTACGATATCTACAATGAAAAAAATAAAAGGGAAGTAGCTATTAAAATATTACATCTGCTTGATCTTAATATGAATGAAAAATACGATTTATTTGGAGAAAGAGCAGGGAATGAACTAGATTTAGGAATGCACCTGCTGTTTGGCTGATTAAAACTACTGCTAATAAAATTAAGATCACATCAAACATTGTTTCATTGTTGCATTTTAATTGTGTTTTTTGCATTTTTCTTTGTTATAAGACTGTAACTTGTGCTTGTGAATTGCAGGTTCTAGAAGTTGGACGAGCTTACAAACTGAAGACCAAGTGACTTTTCATGTAATCTTGGTTTGAAACGATGTTTGAACAACGCGTATGTTGACTTATTTCTATATTTACTAGTAAATTTATTAACTATGACTTTGTAATTGAAATCAAATATGCTTTTGGTATTAGTTTTTTTGCTAATGACAGTTTTGTCTAGTGAATTACTACTTATTTGTTTGAACAGTGCACAAATCAAATAAGAGATTTGCTATATAAAGATCATAGCTGAAATATGTGCTATACATTAAAAATATTAATAGCGGAAAATTGCACTTATGAAAATAAAAGATGAAATGCTATGTAAAAAAATAAATAGTGTGGAAAACATGTTCATATCATTAAATGTGTGCTTTGAAAACACTTAAAATGCTATATGTACTACAAATATTTATAGCAGAAAACTCCTCTAATGGAATCAAAATGTGAAATGCTATATAAAATGTAAACCGTGTGGAAATTTTTTTATATCACTGGATATGAGCTGTGAAAACAAGGATAATGCTATAAAAAAAAGCAAGTATTCAACATAGTAAGGTCTGAATGCTATATATCAATGCAGAATCCAATAATAGCGGAATTTATTTTACAAACAAAATGGAAAACATTTTTCATAGCAATGAATACGTGCCATGAAATTATTGATAATACTATAAAAAAATAAGCTGAGATTTTGGTAAGCAAATATAATTGCAAGGTATGAACGCTATGTAAAACATTTCATGCTGGTGAGCGTGCGCTATAAAATGTATAATACTATAGCATTTAGATTTGAGCTATATGATATAACAGGGCTATTATTACATGTCGTTATATAGCGTCGTCACTAATGCTATGGTAATCTATTATAGCGTTTTTCACATGCTATTAAAAGGTTAATCTGTTGTAGTGGTAATATCCTTCGGTCCTTTATCTAAATTTCCCTAGATCTAATACAATTGTGGTTGTTCTATTATGTTGCATATGTGGACCTTGACTTGCAACTATACCATGGTGAATGAACATCTATTAAATTGGACAGTTGTAACATTGGTTGGATCTAGTTCTTTATGCAAATCACCTTTCACCTGTCATATTGTGATCAATTTGAATATGTTGTAAACTTGACATGTGAATCCATCTTTAGATCTAAACATGTTACAATGTTACCCTAATTATGCTAGATCTAAATAGTTGGACATCTAAATGGTTAATTTAAATTTCATTATGCTTGCTTTGACATTGTAGTAATTGCCACAAGTTCATCCGTTTTATGTCCACCTTGTTACGATGTTAATTACATGTCCATTCACCTTATTATCATGCTAGTTTATGTTTATGCCAAAATGACCACTTTAGTTATGTTCCCATTATCTTCCCTATTATCGATTATGACTAGGCAATTGTCTAGCCTAGGCATGCCACCATTTTATGCGTATGCTAGTTAGGGAACAGGGAAAAAGGGTTAATAATTGACATAAGTTGAATATGAACATTTTTGGATATATAATTCAAATTATTGGATAAAGTGGGCATTAACACTAATTAAGGGAAAGGATTAATTAATTAATTAATTAAAAATGGAATGTTCAGTAATTACAATTAGGAATTGTAATTGTACTTATGACACGAGGTTAGGTTGCATTAGTGGTGGAAGTCTCCCAAACCCCACTGGCATATCCAGCAGCCACTAATGTTGAACCTAATGTGAGAGGTCTAAGTGTGTAACACCCCACATCCGTTAAGGTCACTCACAAAGGGAATGCCTTAACTTCAATGGAGCATTATGGGTACTAGAACAGAAATATTACAAGACACACATAAATAAAACAACGGAAAGTAAAGTGGAAGTACTTCAAATCACTTGCTAAATATAATTGTTTACAATAAAAGCCCATCAATTTCCAATACCCAATTACATAGTTAAAGTATCTGTCTTGCTCAAGAACAAAGAAGCATAAAATAAGTTGTAGTATTCCCCAATAAAGCAAAGCAAGCCATAGCCAAGAGAAATCCAAGCCGTAAAAGAAAGAGCCTTGGAGCTTGGTAAGATCCGAACTAAGCTGTATTCCCACCCTGTGAACCTGGGGGGGGGGGGAACGGAAGAAAAAGAGGCAAAACAAAACGGGTCAGTCATAAAGACTAAGTAAGTCCTAGTGACTTTCAGCATAAAAACCAGTAAAGATAACATGGCATGAATAAACTGAAAGTAAACATAAGCATGATGACAAGATAAGCTATAGGAAAGATAACTAAGAATAACCTCATATGACCTTAGTCATGCATAACATTGCAAGGTTCCCATTCAAGATGAACTAAGTATAGTTTCGCAAGATTTCTATGAAGCATCGCAAGATTTTTCTGCTTCACCATTAAAATGATATCTATTTGCTCTGCACCACCTAACTAGTGTCCCAACTAGTAATCTATATAAAATGATAGAATCATAATGTGATCCCAATCCCCAAAATTAAGGTTGCTTTCACGTGTACATCTATTATTTATTACCTAGATTTAATCTAGGGTTTTCTATCGAGTGCTTCCTAGATTCAACCAGGATTTATGCCATCAAGGTCCAACCTAGGGATTATGCTACTAATTGAACGCTTCTTGGATTTAGGTTTTATGCCACCTAGGTCCAACCTAGGGATTATGTTACTAATTGAACGCTTCTTGGATTTAGGTTTTATGCCACCTAGGTCCAACCTAGGGATTATGCTACCTACGTGTATCATACGGCCCCCAATGATTGTAGATACCTATGCTGGTCCCACCATGGGGTGTATCAAGACCCATGGTGGCGGCCCCGACACAAAACTAGAAGACATAGGTTATACTACTGGTGTCCCCAGTGCCCTATTTGTCTGCTCCGGAGTGTGTGCACGCCCGCACCCCGTTAGACCTGCACTGTGCACCCACCGCCGTCATTTGACCGCGTACAATCAGCCCAGTAATCGTGCCCCACCCTGCCTAGTTTCAGGGTACCGTTGGTACCTGATTTTGGGTTACTGCTGAAATGGGTCCCCGTTACTAGGGTTTCCTACTGGTTAAGCGTGTGGGCCTATATATACAGGTATTACCCACCTTCCCGTGATGTACTTAACCCTCTCCGTCCATTACGTTAAATTGGTTAAGTGTTTCTCTTGTTTTACTTAACCCTACCACACATCATGTTATATTGGTTAAGTGTTGTTCCTTGTGTTACTTAACCCTACCGCAAGCCTTGTTATACTGGCTAAGTGTTCACCCTTGTGTTAACTTAACCCCACCACATGTCATGTCATATTAGTTAAGTGTATATTGACTTAGCCCACCTACTTATCATGTTGTGACGGTTAAGTGTTACCCTCTGTTGTTACTTAACCTTACCACGCATCACGTTATATTGGTTAAGTGCATGTTATCTTAACCCCATCCAACAGTCATATTATAATGGTTAAGTGTTACCCTCGTGTGTTCACTTTACCCTACCACACATCAGGTTATATCGATTGGGTGTTATCAACCTATTCAAGTTAGCCCAACCCATCCGCTAGTCACGTTATAACGGTTAAGTGTTATTAGCCTAGCCACGTTACTTAACCCACCCACTCATATCATATTGGTTAAGTGTCATTAGTCTAGTCATATTACTTAACCCACACATTGGTCTGATTAACAGTTATGTTGGTTGAGCCTGCACTTATAAGTTTTACATGTTCTTAACTCATACCGGTTAGGTCCACATTTATATGACAAATTTCCTTGTCATCCCACCTAACCCTCTAACCATACCCATGTCTTATTATGGTTAATATTCCTTAATTCATTCATTATGACGAACGAATCATGACCACTCACATTAGACCGTGCATTTTGTGGCCACTAGATTTGCCGGGCAGTTCCGGGCAGATTTACTCCACAAATTGGGTCTAACCTCGTGTCATAAACCGTTACGCCTACAATGTGGCCTTCGACCTCTCATATTAGACCGACACTTTGTGGCTACTGGATTTGCCGGGTGGTTCCGGGCAGATTTACACCACAAACTGAGTCTAACCTCGTGTCAAAGGTTCATTAATGGTCGCATTCCACCCAAAACCCCAATATCAGTTCATGTGTTTAACATATAAAAATGTTCATGATTCACGTTTTTACCCCAAAATGTATTCCGAAATTATTATCATAATTCACTATAAGGTTATGCCAAGTTATAGCCTCCTATTTCCAATACATACCAACTACCCAAAACAAAACCCAACTTAGGCGCGTTCATATTAAACTTTCTCCAAATCATAAATTATCATATATGTTTCTACTCCAAATTTTACATAATTAACATATGCCCAAGTTCTAGGTTACATGTCAGTTTTACATATGCCCAATTCATACAAATTTACATATGTTCAATTCATGTCGTCTTACATGTATGCAAATTTTATGCCAATTTACACATATACCAAGTTTCATGTCGTTTTACGTATGTCAAGATTCATGATCTACATGTTTACAAAGCTATGCTTAATTTACATAGATCCAGTTTTATACCCAAAATTACATGTTTTACATGTTTACACCAATTTACCCATAATGAGTTCTAGCCAAATTACATATATCAACATCCATGTCAAACTATATATGCCAAACCCCATTCTTGCAATTACTATTATAATGACAATACCCAAATATTCAATTTCATGTTAATGGTAGTAATACCCAAATATCCAATTTTTATGTTATGTCGTCAATTCCACCAAACACATATATCCAAATAGGTATTATCCCAATATTCCCCCGTATTCAATCGTACGCAAATCGCGTTTTAGGCCTAGGTCCGAAATTGACCAAGGTTCATCAAAAGAAAATAAATAGGGGGACGTAGAAGTTGTAATAAGAACAAGATCAGAAAGAAAACAGCATAAATCATCATGATAGGCATAAAGATTACAACTTGATGATAACATCATTACGAATCAAGAAAACTACTGAATAGATCATAAACTTGGCATGAGAATAAAGATAGACAAGTCTCAAAACTCAAGATTCAAGAAGCAACAGAAATAGATCGACAAACATACTTAAATCCAATTTCACTTCATCACATGCCCATATTATATTTAAATATTTTAATCTGAAAATAACTGGAACTTATAGAGCATGGCAAATGAATTACGAACTGAATTTGTTGTAAAAATGTCGCGGCGTTGTTGATTTATTGTCTTGAATCATTGTAGAAGCCTTGTTCTTCGAATTAAATTGTGTATGAAAGCTTTGTCCTTAGAATTGATTGGAGTTTGAATGCTTAAGCTTTAATTTGGGGCGGCGGCCATGGTTCAAGAGGGAGCTCGGCAGCATGACGGCTTTAGTATTATATTATTTGTGTGAATTTAGGGTTAGACTTGAGTTGTATTTATAGAATTTTAATCTAATTTGAGCCGTCGATGAAGCTAGAGTGAATCCAGACCATCCATCTCAGGAGAAGCCAATCAGAAAGTGACATGTAAGCCCTAGTGACTCAGCCAAGCCTCAGAAATCGACCAGAACCCGACCAGGCCAGCTAGGGCCAGACCAAGCCAGTTTTCTGGCTTGGGCGCACTTGGCAGGTGCGCCAGTGCTAAAATTGTACTGGCGCACTTCCCAAGTGTGTCAGTGCAATTTTGTTCTAGCGCACTTCCCAAGTGCGCCAGTGCATTCTGACCCGTTTCTGGTTTTTCTGCCCAACTTCGTTCGTCCATATCTTCTTCATACGATATCCGTTTTACGCAAACTCGGACTCTATTTCAAGCAGAATTCCGAGACGAACGCAATGGCGTAACTCATTTACCTTAATTCTTATTTTAAAAATTAATTATACCCTGATTTCTAGTTTCAACATGTAATTAAAATTCGGGTTGTTACATTCTCCCCTCCTTAAAGGATTTCGTCTCCGAAATCTTCAAGTTAAGAAGAATGTGTCCTACCATCCAATCATCCATCTACTCAATCATCAATCACAGGCATCTATTGTCCTTAAGAAATTTCTAATGTTGTATGAACATATACAATAAGTATGTGTATATGTTCCTTATCTAATGCAAATGATCAGGCCTGATTGATCTTCTTAATGCAAAATATGTTTAGTGCCATGAGTCCAACATGTATGCAAATAGTCCTAGTCACACTAACACTATATGTGTGCACAAACATCCATCCATATGCAACATCCACATGATAACATTTTCAAATTCATCCATAAACAAGTATAAACAATCATGCATATGTAATATGAAAAGTGACGGAGCCGATCTAGTGCCTAATGTGTAAATGCATCCACGAGCAACCACTAGCAACCACTTGCAGCCACTTGCAACCATCAACCATAACAAGTCTCAAACACATGTTTACACCCAATTGTTCCTACCTAAAGGTATAGTCGAATGATAGAAGCAAGTAAAAACTTTGTGCCCATTAGGCATTGTCAGAACTTGGAAATCTACGTCACATATATACTGGTTAGGAGAAGAACTCCCTAAGCACCAGCCCGAAGACCGAAATCAACATCAGGCTGACGCCCAAAGAATTACTCAACCCAACGGACACCCTCACGCCCCAACATGTATTACTAACAGATGATCCCTATGGGGTTTTGCAACAGAAATAGGATTGAGAATAGGACCGAGAGGTTATACTTAAAAGATAATATACAAGTAAGCTCTACAGGAAAAGAGGGATCAAGGATATACTCTTAAAAAAAGATATGATGTGCGTGTCTAGTCTTCAATCTTCTAAGTCGCATTTCCTTGAGCTTAACCCCATTATGCTTTGACCGTCTTTAGCTTCACAATTTCGTAGCTCCTTAATTCCTATTTCCAAAATATGAGTTGGAACTCATTTCACTGTCGCCTCTCGTTCCACTTTCACTTATTATTATTTTCTCGTATACCCAGCTTAAACATAACTGCGTACTCATGGTTTCATGCAAGCTCTGCAAAATTCATTAGTGAATCCTGGATCTCGTTTATAGGGTATTCCACGCAGAAGAATTATCTCTTGCAAATAAACAGATGTCAACCACGTTGCCAAGTGTACTTACTAAGGTGATTTTCATGCATAAATGAGACGAACCATCCGCCTTAGTGGCGAACACTACTCGAGCAGATCAATAAATATATTAAGAGATTCTAGGTAACTAAGCATGGAAGAACCCTAAGGGTTACACTAGACTTCGAGGGTATTACCGAGGCAAGTCAAGAGTCTAACTACCCTCTTTCATACTTAAGAATGGTATCATTTCTGGATAACCACTCCATCTCTAGAAACAACCCATAGCCCAAAACCATAAGCGTTACTTCTAAACTTAACACTTAGCATATACATTCTCAAATCCAAACAAGTCATGAATAAATGAGCCGATTCCCCAATAGGATTTGAGACAAAAATGGGATCCTCTACTATGTTAGTACTAAGGTGCAGAGACTCAACTATCGAAGCAGAATTAAAAAGGATCCGATGTACAGAAACAAAGTTCCCATGGTATGATAGAAAAGAAAAACTAAACTTTTAACAGAAACGTTACCACCTCTTCTTAGGTACGCTAGTAGTGAGAGCATACAATTGCCCTCTCGACGATCTTGTCCTTTGCCCTTGTCCTTGTCCTCTAATACTTAACTACATGTCCCTTTTTACCATACTAAAGATACTCTTTCTTGTCGTGGGTTTTATTATTCTTCCACTTTGGCCTCTTCCCTTTCACCTTTTCCTCCTTCGTGGATTAAGCCATATCAACAAGTTTCTCATCCTCAGGCTTGTGTTATTTATCCTCGTTCTTACTATCCTTGTATAGCTTTTTGACAAGTTTCTCGAAAAGCTACCTCCATCACATGGCAACTCTACAGAGCATGAAATAAGATTAGACGCAGATGGAATTACTGCGGCTATAGATGGAAGTTGGGCACTCCTTTTCCCTCCGACATGCGTTATATGCCTACAAACTATGGTGAAAAAGAAAGAGAGAAGAGATTCAAAGGGAGAATCAAAAGATAGTGCTTATGGCTTTGGGGAATATGCCTTTCGTAAAACAAAACTTTTCTTAGAAAAATGCTTCTTTGTAAATGTTTTGAAAATAATTTCAGAAGGTTATTAAAAACTTTTGCCCAGTCCGGTAACCTTCTGCTCTAATACCAAATGTAACACCCCACATCTGTTAAGGTCACTTACAAAGGGAATGCCTTAACTTCAATGGAGCATTATGGGTACTGGAACAAAAATATTACAAGACAGACATAAATAAAATAGCGGAAAGTAAAGTGGAAGTACTTCAAATCACTTGCTAAATATAATTGTTTACAATAAAAGCCCATTAACTTCCAATACCCAATTACATAGTTAAAGTATCTGTCTTGCTCAAAAACAAAGAAGCATAAAATAAGTTGTAGTATTCCCCAATAAAGCAAAGCAAGCCATAGCCAAGAGAAATCCAAGCCATAAAAGAAAGAGCCTTGGAGCTTGGTAAGATCCGAACTAAGCTGTATTCCCACCCTGTGAACCTGGGGGGGGGAATGGAAGAAAAAGAGGCGAAACAAAACGGGTCAGTCATAAAGACTGAGTAAGTCCTAGTGAATTTCAGCATAAAAACCAATAAAGATAACATGGCATGAATAAACTGAAAGTAAACATAAGCATGATGACAAGATAAGCTACATGAAAGATAACTAAGAATAACCTCATATGACCTTAGTCATGCATAACATTGCAAGGTTCCCATTCAAGATGAACTAAGTATAGTTTCGCAAGATTTCTATCAAGCATCGCAAGATTTTTCTACTTCACCATTAAAATGATATCTATTTGCTCTGCACCACCTAACTAGTGTCCCAACTAGTAATCTATATAAAATGATAGAATCATAACGTGATCCCAATCCCCGAAATTAAGGTTGCTTTCACGTGTACATCTATTATTTATTACCTAGATTTAATCTTGGGTTTTCTATCGAGTGCTTCCTAGATTCAACCAGAATTTATGCCATCAAGGTCCAACCTAGGGATTATGCTACTAATTGAACGCCTCTTGGATTTAGGTTTTATGCCACCTAGGTCCAACCTAGGGATTATGCTACTAATTGAACGCTTCTTGGATTTAGGTTTTGTGCCACCTAGGTCCAACCTAGGGATTATGCTACCTACGTGTATCATACGGCCCCCAATGATTGTAGATACCTATGCTGGTCCCACCATGGGGTGTATCAAGACCCATGGTGGCGGCCCCGACACAAAACTAGAAGACATAGGTTATACTACTGGTGTCCCCAGTGCCCTGGTTGTCTGCTCCGGAGTGTGTGCACGCCCGCACCCCGTTAGACCTGCACTGTGCACCCACCGCCGTCGTTTGACCGCTTATAATCAGCCCAGTAATCGTGCCCCACCCTGCCAAGTTTCAGGGTACCGTTGATGCCTGATTTTGGGTTACTTCTGAAATGGGTCCCCGTTACTAGGGTTTCCTATTGGTTAAGCGTGTGGGACTATATATACAGATATTACCCACCTTCCCGTGATGTACTTAACCCTCTCCGTCCATTACGTTAAATTGGTTAAGTGTTTCTCTTTTTAACTTAACCCTACCACACATCATGTTATATTGGTTAAGTGTTGTTCCTTGTGTTACTTAACCCTACCGCAAGCCTTGTTATACTGGCTAAGTGTTCACCCTTGTGTTAACTTAACCCCAACGCATGTCATGTCATATTGGTTAAGTGTATATTGACTTAGCCCACCTACTTATCATGTTGTGACGGTTAAGTGTTACCCTCTGTTGTTACTTAACCTTACCATGCATCACGTTATATTGGTTAAATGCATGTTAACTTAACCCCATCCACCAGTCATATTATAATGGTTAAGTGTTACCCTCGTGTGTTTACTTAACCCTACCACGCATCAGGTTATATCGATTGGGTGTTATCAACCTATTCAAGTTAGCCCAACCCATTCGCTAGTCACGTTATAACGGTTAAGTGTTATTAGCCTAGCCACGTTACTTAACCCACCCACTCATATCATATTGGTTAAATGTCATTAGTCTAGTCATATTACTTAACCCACACATTGGTCTGATTAACAGTTATGTTGGTTGAGCCTGCACTTATAAGTTTTACATGTTCTTAACTCATACCGGTTAGGTCCACATTTATATGACAAATTTCCTTGTCATCCCACCTAACCCTCTAACCATACCCATATCTTATTATGGTTAGTATTCCTTAATTCATTCATTATGACGAACGAATCATGACCTCTCACATTAGACTATGCATTTTGTGGCCACTGGATTTGCCGGGCGGTTCCGGGCAGATTTACACCACAGACTGGGTCTAACCTCGTGTCATAAACCGTTACGCCTACAATTTGGCTTTCGACCTCTGACATTAGACTGACACTTTGTGGCTACTGGATTTGCCAGGCGGTTCCGGGCAGATTTACACCACAAACTGAATCTAACCTCGTGTCAAAGGTTCATTAATGGTCGCATTCCACCCAAAACCCCAATATCAGTTCATGTGTTTAACATATAGAAATGTTCATGATTCACGTTTTTACCCCAAAATGTATTCCCAAATTATTATCATAATTCACTATAAGGTTATGCCAAGTTATAGCCTCCTATTTCCAATACATACCAACTGCCCAAAACAAAACCCAACTTAGGCGCGTTCATATTAAACTTTCTCCAAATCATAAATTATCATATATGTTTCTACTCCAAATTTTACATAATTAACATATGCCCAAGTTCTAGGTTACATGTCAGTTTTACATATGCCCAATTCATACAAATTTACATATGTTCAATTCATGCCGTCTTACATGTATGCAAATTTTATGCTAATTTACACATATACCAAGTTTCATGTCATTTTACGTATGTCAAGATTCATGATCTACATGTTTACAAAGTTATGCTTAATTTACATAGATCCAGTTTTATACCCAAAATTACATGTTTAACATGTTTACACCAATTTACCCATGACGGGTTATAGCCAAATTACATATATCAACATCCATGTCAAACTATATATGCCAATCCCCATTCTTGCAATTACTATTATAATGACAATACCCAAATATTCAATTTCATGTTAATGGTAGTAATACCCAAATATCCAATTTTTATGTTATGCCGTCAATTCCACCAAACACATAATCCAAATAGGTATTATCCCAATATTCCCCCATATTCAATCGTACGCAAATCGCATTTTAGGCCTAGGTCCGAAATAGACCAAGGTTCATCAAAAGAAAATAAATAGGGGGACGTAGAAGTTGTAATAAGAACAAGATCAGAAAGAAAATAGCATAAATCATCATGATAGGCATAAAGATTACAACTTGATGATAACATCATTACGAATCAAGAAAACTGCTGAATAGATCATAAACTTGGCATGAGAATAAAGATAGACAAGTCTCAAAACTCAAGATTCAAGAAGCAACAGAAATGGATCAATAAACATACTTAAATCCAATTTCACTTCATCATACGCCCATATTATATTTAAATATTTTAATCTGAAAATAACTGGAACTTACAGAGCATGGCAAATGAATTACGAACTGAATTTGTTGTAAAAATGTCGCGGCATTGTTGATTTATTGCCTTGAATCATTGTAGAAGCCTTGTTCTTCGAATTAAATTGTGTATGAAAGCTTTGTCCTTAGAATTGATTGGAGTTTGAATGCTTAAGCTTTAATTTGGGGCGGCAGCCATGGTTCCAGAGGGAGTTCGGCAGCATGACAACTTTAGTATTATATTATTTGCGTGAATTTAGGGTTAGACTTGAGTTGCATTTATAGAATTTTAATCTAGTTTGAGCCGTCGATGAAGCTAGAGTAAATCCAGATCATCCATCTCAAGAGAAGCCAATCAGAAAGTGACATGTAAGCCCTAGTGACTCAGCCAAGCCTCAGAAATCGACCATAACCCGACCAGGCCAGCCAGGGCCTGACCAAGCCAGTTTTCTGGCTTGGGCACACTTGGCAGGTGCGCCAGTGCTAAAATTGTACTGGCGCACATCCCAAGTGCGCCAGTGCAATTTTGTTCTAGCGCACTTCCCAAGTGCGCCAGTGCATTCTGACCCGTTTCTGGTTTTTCTGCCCAACTTCGTTCGTCCATACCTTCTTCATACGTTATCCGTTTTACGCAAACTCGGACTCTATTTCAAGCAGAATTCCGAGACGAATGCAATGGCGTAACCCATTTCCCTTGATTCTTATTTTAAAAATTAATTATACTCTGATTTCTAGTTTCAACATGCAATTAAAATTCGGGTTGTTACATTCTCCCCTCCTTAAAGGATTTCGTCCCTGAAATCTTCAAGTTAAGAAGAATGTATCCTACCATCCAATCATCCATCTACTCAATCATCAATCATAGGCATCTATTGTCCTTAAGAAATTTCTAATGCTGTATGAACATATGCAGAAAGTGTGTGTATATGTTCCTTATCTAATGCAAATGATCAGGCCTGATTGATCTACTTAATGCAAAATATGTTTAGTGCCATGAGTACAACATGTATGCAAATAGTCCTAGTCACACTAACACTATATGTGTGCACAAACATCCATCCATATGCAACATCCACATGATAACATTTTCAAATTCATCCATAAACAAGTATAAACAATCATGCATATGCAATATGAAAAGTGACGGAGCCGATCTAGTGCCTAATGTGTAAATGCATCCACGAGCAACCACTAGCAACCACTTGCAGCCACTTGCAACCATCAACCATAACATGTCTCAAACACATGTTTACACCCAATTGTTTGTAACACCCCGTAATTCGGTTAATATTAATATTCACAAATTAAATAATAACTAATCTCAGACGTGAGAATTGTGGGAAATGGGTTGCGCCATTGTGTTCGTCTCGGAATTCTAGCTGAAATAGAGTCCGAGTTTGCGTGAATTGGACTTCGTATGAAGAAGTTATGGCCATCGGAAGTTTCAAAAAATTCAAAATAGCTCGCAGGAAATTTAAAATTCAAACAGAAAAGTGCAGAAGCGGGCTGGGCGGGAAAAATTCCCGCCCAGGCAGGTCGACTGGGGGGTCGACACTAGTGTCGACCTGCCCCCCCAGGTCGACTATGGTGTCGACCTGGTTGTCGACCTGGGTCTGGCGGCTAGGGTTTGGGCAGAGCCCAATCCTGAGCTGCTGATGTGTCTTTAGGGCTGAGTTGGCAAATTAAACGGTTCAGGTTAGTTCTGAATTGATCTGACGGTCTAAATAAACCCTAAACTCTATGAATACCTAGGTAGTCTCTCACCCTAATTCATAAGAAAAATAGAATAGCTACCGTCATACCGCCGCCATGGAACTCAGTGGAGCCGCCGCCAACTAAGAAGGAAGAAAACCTAATTCTACTCAACTCTAAAGCAAAGCAAAACTCTCTTTTCTTCTCTAAATTGTGAGTATGACAGTCTTAACAAGATTATTATTATTTTAATTAGGTTAAGTCATGAATGGATTATGAGTAGATGATGTGAATTGTCATATATGTTGTTGTAAACCTTTTACTATCATGTATGTTATAAATCCTACGCTATGTGGTGATGATATCCTATATGTTGTAAATCATGCTATGATGATGTTATTTATGTTGATAGTTTCTATGCTAAGTTGTGATGAATCATACATGTTAAAAAGCCATGATGTTACTATCTAAGCTAACTAGTTCATGTTAATCAAATCATGATGTTGATATTATTTGGGTTGTGTTGATCTATATGACAAGTCACATATGCAGATTAGGTTGATTAGTAAAAGTTATGAACATATGCCATGACATCCCTTATGACATCTAGAATTATGATATGACATATGTGAAATTCTATGCTAGTTCACACCAACATTATATTCCCTATAACCCCTTATGCAAGTTTGTACATAAATTTGAGTATGATCATATCATGTAAATTGTGACATCTAACAAGTTGACACCTTTACATCCTTAACATGTGTAGTTTATGCAAGTTTCACCCCTATTATGATTGGATTATTTTATTGGTTCATATGTTGTCACAATTTATCTTTGTGCTATGAGTTAGACTATTCGAGTCTAACATATATTCTGCGTTGAATAAGCGAACGTATAAACGTGGGGTAGGGGTAATATTAAGGATTTAATAAAAAGAAGTTGTGATGCAATTGATATGATTTTGCATGCCATGAGTGGATGACCATAATTGAGTCAATTATGGACATCAATAAAAGTGGATTTAATTAATAATTGGGATAGGGAATTATTAAAACTGGGGTAAAAGGTAATAAGTGATAATCAATGCTTAGGACACGAGGTTGGACTCGTTTGTGACGTAAACTTGCCCGGAACCGCCCGGCAAATCCAGTGGTCACAAATGTCAGCCCAATGTGAGAGGTCCTAGGCCTAAACTAAAGCATAACAGTTGTAAAGACACGAGGTTAGACTCTTTTATGGTGTAAGACTGCCCGGACCCGCCCGGCAAATCCAGCTGCCATAAATGCCAGTCTAATTTGAGAGGTCTTTATGAGGTTATGGCCTGAATGAATTAAGAAATACTTAACCAGATAAACATGTAAGGTGGGACATGAGGGTTAAGTAGGTGCCTTGGGTGGCATGAGGAATCTAGTGGGTGCCCTTAGTGGCATGTGAAATACGATTAGTAAGACTTAACCAGAAACACATGTAAATGAACATGACTAAGAGGGTTAAGTGGGATATATTAATGACAAGCTTAGGTGGGTAGCTTATGGGGGTCCATTTCAACCAGTATCCCAAACGTATCTTTGTGGGCTCGACCCAAGTTGAGGACGAGACACGCATGCTGGGTTTGACTATAAGAGGCCAAAACGGGGAGCGGTGGGAACGCAAGTCCAACGGGTTTCATATGCATGTGTGGACCCGGGCTGGTAGGTAAGATATTGTTGCATCGTGTAGGTATAAGCCGTGCATTCTCAAGTTGTATCGGGTTACCACTTTAGGGGAGTGATACACCCCACTGTTGGGCCAGCACGGGTATCTACGAGTAGGGAGCCGATCGAAAGTGGGTAGTGGGATACACCTAGTGGAGATAGGGGCAGACGGCACCTATGTAGTCAGCTAGGGGTACGTAAGGCTATTTATATTGTTTCTGTGTGAAGCAAGTGGGATTAACCTTTAGGGTGACTGGTGCGATGCAGTGTAGTAATGTGCGGTGCAGTGTAGTAATTATTCGTTAGTAATTAGGCGTGCCTTTAACGTTATCTTTGACGTTATCTTTAACGTTATCTTCATCTGCTTTCCATAGCTAATAGTTCATAGACATTTACTTGTCTTCCAGCTTATGCCTTAGTCCAGTTATTTTGATAATAGTACTGTTAGAATTATCATACTCGCCAGACTTTATGTCTGACCCCCTCCATTTCTATCCTTTTTCCCCCTCCAGGTCCTCAGGTTGGGCCCAGCTCTAGTGGAGTTTGATTGGATTGCTTTATCTCTCTTGGAAAGCTTGGACCGTTGAAGTAAAGTCCAGCTTGTTATCTTTTTAATGGCTATTTGTGTAATGGGATTATGTATTTTGTTTTTATGAAGATGGATAATGTACTTGACTCTGATTAATGGTTTTGTGATGTAATAAACATGTTTAATTTCCGTTGCAATAAAATGAAGTTTTAGATTTCCAAGTACTACTTATTATCTGTCTTGTTGTAATTTTTCTGTTCTATATTCACTTATAACCTCCATGGAAGTTAATGCATTCCCTTTGTGAGTGACATTAATGGACGTGGGGTGTTACACGTGGTATTAGAGCTTAAGGTTACCAGAACAGATAAAGTTTTTAGAAAAACTATTTTTTTCTAAAGTATTTTTGGAAGAAGTGTTTTCAAAAACATGTCTTAATGAGTAATTTAAAGAGGAAAGTTTTTAAGAAAAACATAATCCCCAATAGCCATATATCTTTATCTTTCGAATTCTCCATTTTGAATCTTTCCTTTTTCGTTTCAGCATGGCTGAAGATCTTAACCTACCTGACTGTGTAACGATACCAGGATGGTATAGGAGGCTATTAGAGGCTAGGGCCGCCGCAGGTCCGGCCAATGTTCCTCCACCACCAATTGCACCTGTTCCTCCTCCTCCTCCTCGCGTAGATACTTTTGCAAAGACGTGTAAGGAGTTTAAGGCTATGGGTGGAAAACCATTTCAATGGTCAGAAACGTTCGTGGAAGCTAGGGATTGGCTTAGGGAGGTGGAAGAATTGCTATAAATTTTTGAAGTGGAAGAAGGAAAGAAAGTTAAATTAGCAGCTTGGTTAATGAAGGGAGAGGCCTCGTTTTGGTGGGAGGTCACTAATGGGGAGCGTCTTGTTGATTCTTGGGCGGATTTCAGACGTAGGTTTGAGGCGAAGTTTCTCTCAAGGGCAGAAGAGAATCTATATATGGAAAAGTTCTTGACGTTGAAGCAAGGAAGCTCATCAGTGAAAGAATATGTCAACAAATTTAATCAGTTAGCAAGGTTTGGCTTGGACTTAGTGAACACGCCGGAGAAGAAGGCACTGAGGTTCGTTAATGGATTGAATGAACCGTTGCAAGGGTTGGCTATGACCCACATCCCTATGGGGGCCACCTTTGAGAAGCTTGTAGACATGGCACTCATGCATGAGGAGAAAAGCGCTAAAGTTGATAAGGCACCCGAGAAGAAAGGGGATCAGAAGAAACCACAACAGCAAAACAAGAAGGGTGGTAAAGACAATAACGGCAAGGGGAAGAAGAAATGCTTTAACTGTGGGACACCAGGCCATCTCAGCAAGGATTGCCGAAAGAAAAGACTGGCTGTTTCCACTGTGGCAAAGCGGAACATCTAGTGAAGGACTGCCCAAAGAAGGGGCAGAGGGCAGGAGCTACCTCGGGAGGATAGGTGCAGGCTCTTATGGCACCAGGGCAGGCAAGGGGACAAGTTCAGGCTCTCGCGGTCCCACCGCTGCAAGAACGAGGTAGAACCATTTCTGTTGGAAGTTTAGTTTTTCTATTCGATCATCCTGTCCGTACCTTATTCGATTCGGGCGCATCGCATTCGTTTATCTCTTCATCATTAGTTGAATCACTGCACTTAAACACTAGTTTAGTAGAGGATCCCTTAGTTGTTTCGAATCCAATTGGGGGCTCAGCTTATTTGTCCATGATGTGTTTGGATTTGAAAATTTCTATACTTAGCATTGAGTTTCGATGTGACGCTTATGTGTTAGGCTTCACGGGCTATGGGCTAATTTTAGGAATGGATTGGTTATCCAGAAATGGGGCCGTACTTGATTGTCAAAGGAGAGTAGTTAGGCTCATGACTCGCCTTAACAACACTCTCGAAATCTTTTGTAATCCCATAGAATCCGTTATGCTAAGTTATTTAGAATCACTTGACGCGTCGATGGAGAATCTACGATCTGTTAGAGTGGTCCGAGAATATTCGGATGTGTTTGAGGAGGTGAAGGGCTTGCCTCCAAAGCGGGAGATAGATTTTCGAATATATCTTGTGGATAATGCGAAACTAGTATCTTTGCCAGTACGCCACATGGCTCCACGTGAAAGGAGGGAACTCGATAAGCAAGTAAAGGAGTTGCTTGAGAAGGGGTTCATAAGACGAAGTATATCGGAGTGGGGTGCTCTAGTAGTATTTGCCGCGAAGGCGGATGGGTCCCTTAGACTTTGTGTGGACTATAGGGAACTTAATAAGCTTACTAAGAAGAACAGACACCCACTGCCGAGGATTGACGATCTCTTCGATCAGTTAGTTGGCGCCTCAGTGTTTTCGCAGTTGGACTTAGCCACCGGTTTCCATCAGTTGAGAGTGGCTGAGGATAGCATAGACAAGACTGCCTTTAGGACTCCGGACGGTTTCTATGAATGGCTAGTGATGCCCTTCGGTTTGACAAACGCCCCTGCATACTTTGTTGATCTGATGAGTAGGGTGTTTAGGGAGTACCTTAACAAATTCGTGGTAGTCTTTGTAGACGACATCCTGATCTTTTCTAAGGATGAAGAAGAGCATGCCCTACATCTTAGGGAAGTGTTGGAGACCCTACGGGCGCATAGCCTTAAAGCAAAATTTTCTAAGTGTCACTTTTGGCGGAAAGAAGTACGATTCTTTGGGCACGTGGTTTCCAAGGAGGGGATAGCCGTGGATCCCGCGAAGGTGGTGGCCATCCAAGATTGGAAGGTCCCTATAAATGCTACCGAAGTAAGAAGTTTCTTGGGGTTGGCTGGCTACTATAGGAAGTTTATCAAAGACTTCGCAAAGATATCAGCTCCATTGACACGCTTGACGAAGAAGAACCTAGTTTTCACATGGGACGTAGATTGTGATGATGCGTTCCAACGGTTGAAGAGAGCTTTGACCTCAGCTCCAGTCTTAGTGCTGCCAGACGGGAGTAAGCCATTTACCGTTTATACTGATGCTTGTGGGACAGGACTAGGCGCAGTCTTAATGCAAGAGGGTAGGGTAATAGCCTATGGTGGGAGGCAGTTGAGAGCGCATGAGAAGAATTACCCCCACACATGACCTAGAGTTGGCCGCTATTGTTTTCGCGCTTAAGTCTTGGCGTCATTATCTTCTTGGGGAGAAATTTGAATTATTCACTGACCACAAATCTTTAAAACACTTATTCTCTCAAAAGGACTTGAACTTAAGGCAGCAAAGGTGGATGGAGTTCTTAGCATCCTACGACTTCGTAATAGCATATACCCCTGGCAAGGGTAACGTAGTGGCAGATGCCTTAAGTAGAAAAAGATTATCCTTAATTCCTTTGTTTGTTGAGCGGCGAAGCTTAGAATTCATTTCGATGTTTGACTTTAGACCTTCCGTTGACTTTGTACCCGGTTTGCTAGCATCCTTGGAGGTCAGACCTACACTTTTGGGACGAATTGGCGAGGCACAGCGAGACGACCCACAGTTGGTTGAGTTAGTAGAAAAGCTCAAAGGAGGGGAGTCATCAAGCCATCTCCGTAGGTATAACCTAGATGATAAGGGTTGGTTACGTAGGGATGGTAGACTTTGTGTACCAAAAGACGATGACCTAAGGAAGACTATTCTTGACAATGCACATCGTTCGAAGATGACCATTCATCCCGGCGGGGACAAGATGTACAAAGACATGAAGAGAGTTTACTTTTGGGCAGGCATGAAGAAAGATGTGGCCGAGTATGTCGCTAGATGCTTGGTGTGCCAACAAGTAAAAGCGGAGCAAAAGAAACCCGGTGGGTTGCTTCACCCATTGGAGGTTCCACTATGGAAATGGGAAAGTGTCTCGATGGATTTTGTGGATGGATTACCAGGATCAAGGAAGGGTAATACGGGGATTTGGGTTATAGTAGGTAGACTAACTAAAAGCGCCCATTTCATTCCCGTGAAGAGTAAGAGGACTGCTCCATGGTTAACTTCTGTGTACGTCCGAGAGATAGTTCATTTGCACGGTGTTTCTTCTAGCATAGTGAGCGACCGCGTTCCTATTTTCACTAGCGAATTTTGGAGAAGCTTGCAAGAGGCGGTAGGGACTCAGTTGTGTTTGAGCACCGCATACCATCCTCAGACGGACGGCCAGACCGAGAGGGTGAATTGCATTCTAGAGGATCTTTTGAGGCTGTGTATCCTAGACTTTGGGAGTACATGGGAAGAGCATCTTCCATTGGTGGAGTTCGCATATAATAACATCTTTCAGTCCAGCATTGGCATGGCACCTTTCGAAGCTCTTTATGGACGACCTTGTCGTTCACCTACATGTTGGTGGGAATCTACGGATAAGATCTTACTTGGGCCCGATATGATTAGAGAGACTTCGGAGAAGATCGACTTGATTCGAAGGAGGATGAAAGCAGCGCAAGATAGGCAGAAATCTTATGCGGATAAGAGGAGGACAGATCTCGAATTTGAAGTTGGGGACATGGTCTTTATCAAAGTGTCTCCATTAAGGAACGTTGTTCGCTTTGGGTCCGTTGGGAAGTTAGCACCAAGGTTTGTAGGGTGTTTCCTATTAAGGAGAAGATTGGACAGATGGCGTATAGAGTGGAGTTGCCTGAGAGACTTGGTGGTATACACGACGTATTCCATGTATCACATTTGAGGAAGAGCTTGCACGAGACCGCAGAAGTGGTAGAGCCGAGCTTGCTTAGAGAGGTGGAGATCGAGCGTGACGCGACGATTCGACGAGCTCCTACGCGCATTCTTGGGTCAGAGATCAAGAAGCTGAGGAATCGAGAGGTCAGACTAGTCAAAGTACAATGGGGAGATGATGAGAGCAACGCTACTTGGGAGACAGAAGAGAAGATGCGTTCACGATACCCTTTCCTTTTCGAGGGTATGACCTTTAATTTCTCCTTTATCGCTTATCTTGTACTTATCTTACCTTTAGAGTATCCTCTCACTAGTATCCGTGACCTTTAGTTAGGATAATCCTATGGTTGAAACATGTGTTTGAGACATGTTATATATGATGGATGCAAAGTGGATACAAGTGTTTTCTAGTAGTTGCTCGTGGACGCATATACACACACTATTAGGCACTAGATCGGCTCAGTCACTTCATACTGCTTATTGCATATAAATGGCTGTATTTAGTAAAATGGATGTATAATGATTGTGCTATCATATGGATACCGCATTTTGGTGAATGGTTGTGCACGCATGTAGAAATAATATGTATCGATAGGGGACTTTTGCATACATAATGGATTCATGGCACTATCATGATTTGCATTAAGGAGGTCAACTGAATCAGTGGACCGCCTGATTTTGCATTAGATAAGGAATATATACACACACTTCTTGCATATGTTCATACAGCATTAGAAGTCTATAAGGACAATGGATGCCTGTGTTTGATGGTTGAGTAGATGGATGATTGGATGTTAGGATATACATTCTTCTTAACTTGAAGATTTCGGGGACGAAATCCTTTAAGGAGGGGAGAATGTAACACCTCGTAATTCGGTTAATATTAATATTCACAAATTAAATAATAACTAATCTCAGACGTGAGAATTGTGGGAAACGGGTTGCGCCATTATGTTCGTCTCGGAATTCCAGCTGAAATAGAGTCCGAGTTTGCGTGAATTGGACTTCGTATGAAGAAGTTATGGCCATCAGAAGTTTCAGAAAATTCAAAACAGCTCGCAGGAAATTTAAAATTCAAACAGAAAAGTGCAGAAGCGGGCTGGGCGGGAAAAATTCCCGCCCAGGCAGGTCGACTGGGGGGCGACACTAGTGTCGACCTGCCCCCCCCCCCCCAGGTCGACTATGGTGTCGACCTGGGTCTGGCGGCTAGGGTTTGGGCAGAGCCCAATCCTGAGCTGCTGATGTGTCTTTAGGGCTGAGTTGGCAAATTAAACGGTTCAGGTTAGTTCTGAATTGATCTGACGGTCTAAATAAACCCTAAACTCTATAAATACCTATGTATTCTCTCACCCTAATTCATAAGAAAAATAGAATAGCTACCGTCATACCGCCGCCATGAAACTCAGTGGAGCCGCCGCCAACTAAGAAGGAAGAAAACCTAATTCTACTCAACTCTAAAGCAAAGCAAAACTCTCTTTTCTTCTCTAAATTGTGAGTATGATAGTCTTAACAAGATTATTATTATTTTAATTAGGTTAAGACATGAATGGATTATGAGTAGATGATGTGAATTGTCATATATGTTGTTGTAAACCTTTTACTATCATGTATGTTATAACTCCTATGCTATGTGGTGATGATATCCTATATGTTGTAAATCATGCTATGATGATGTTATGTATGTTGATAGTTTCTATGCTAAGTTGTGATGAATCATATATGTTAAAAAACCATGATGTTACTATCTATGCTAACTAGTTCATGTTAATCAAATCATGATGTCGATATTATTTGGGTTATGTTGATCTATATGACAAGTCACATATGCAAGTTAGGTTGATTAGTAAAAGTTATGAACATATGCCATGACATCCCTTATGACATCTAGAATTATGATATGACATATGTGAAATTCTATGCTAGTTCACACCATCATTATGTTCCCTATAACCCCTTTTGCAAGTTTGTACATAAATTTGAGTATGATCATATCATGTAAAATGTGACATCTAACAAGTTGACACCTTTACATCCTTAACATGTGTAGTTTATGCAAGTTTCACCCCTATTATGATTGGATTATTTTATTGGTTCATATGTTGTGATAATTTATCTTTGTGCTATGAGTTAGACTATTCGAGTCTAACATATATTCTGCGTTGAATAAGCGAACGTATAAACGTGGGGTAGGGGTAATATTAAGGATTTAATAAAAAGAAGTTGGGATGCAATTGATATGATTTTGCATGCCATGAGTGGATGACCATAACTGAGTCAATTATGGACATCAATAAAAGTGGACTTAATTAATAATTGGGATAGGGAATTATTAAAACTGGGGTAAAAGGTAATAAGTGATAATCAATGCTTAGGACACGAGGTTGGACTCGTTTGTGACGTAAACCTGCCCGGAACCGCCCGACAAATCCAGTGGTCACAAATGTCAGCCCAATGTGAGAGGTCCTAGGCCTAAACTAAAGCATAATAGTTGTAAAGACACGAGGTTAGACTCTTTTATGGTGTAAGATTGCCCGGACCCGCCCGACAAATCCAGCTGCCATAAATGCCAGTCTAATGTGAGAGGTCTTTATGAGGTTATGGCCTGAATGAATTAAGAAATACTTAACCAGATAAACATGTAAGGTGGGACATGGGGGTTAAGTAGGTGCCTTGGGTGGCATGAGGAATATAGTGGGTGCCCTTAGTGGCATGTGAAATACGATTAGTAAGACTTAACCAGAAACACATGTAAATGAACATGACTAAGAGGGTTAAGTGGGATATATTGATGACAAGCTTAGGTGGGTATCTTGTGGGGGCCCATTTCAACCAGTATCCGAAACGTATCTTTGTGGGCTTGACCCAAGTCGAGGACGGGACACGCATGCTGGGTTTGACTATAAGAGGCCAAAACGGGAAGCGGTGGCAACGCAAGTCCAACGGGTTTCATATGCGTGTGTGGAACCGGGCTGGTAGGTAAGACGTTGTTGCATCGTGTAGGTATAATCCGTGCATTCTCAAGTTGTATCGGGTTGCCACTTTAGGGGAGTGATACACCCCACTGTGGGGCCAGCACGGGTATCTACGAGTAGGGAGCCGATCGAAAGTGGGTTGTGGGATACACCTAGTGGAGATAGGGGCAGACGGCACCTATGTAGTCAGCTAGGGGTACATAAGGCTATTTATATTGTTTCTGTGTGAAGCAAGTGGGATCAACCTTTAGGGTGACTGGTGCGGTGCAGTGTAGTAATTATTCGTTAGTAATTAGGCGTGCCTTTACCGTTATCTTTGACGTTATCTTTAACGTTATCTTCATCTGCTTTCCATACCTAATAGTTCATAGACATTTACTTGTCTTCCATCTTATGCCTTAGTCCAGTTATTTTGATAATAGTATTGTTAGAATTATCCTACTCGCCAGACTTTATGTCTGACCCCCTCTATTTCTATCCTTTTTCTCCCTCCAGGTCCTCAGGTTGGGCCCATCTCTAGTGGAGTTTGATTGGATTGCTTTATCTCTCTTGGAAAGCTTGGACCGTTGAAGTAAAGTCCAGCTTGTTATCTTTTTAATGGCTATTTGTGTAATGGGATTATGTATTTTGTTTTTATGAAGATGGATAATGTACTTGACTCTGATTAATGGTTTTGTGATGTAATAAACATGTTTAATTTCCGCTGCAATAAAATGAAGTTTTAGATTTCCAAGTACTACTTATTATCTGTCTTGTTGTAATTTTTCTGTTCTATATTCACTTATAACCTCCATGGAAGTTAATGCATTCCCTTTGTGAGTGACATTAATGGACGTGGGGTATTACATTGTTCCCACCTAAAGGAATAGTCGAATGATAGAAGCAAGTAAAAACTTTGTGCCCATTAGGCAATGTCAGAACTTGGAAATCTACGTCACATATATACTGGTTAGGAGAAGAACTCCCTAAGCACCAGCCCGAAGACCAAAATCAACATCAGGCTGACGCCCAAAGAATTACTCAACCCAACGGACACCCTCAAGCCCCAACATGTATTACTAACAGATGATCCCTATGGGGTTTTGCAACAGAAATAGGACTGAGAATAGGACCGGGAGGTTATACTTAAAAGATAATATACAAGTAAGCTCTACTGGAAAAGAGGGATCAAGGATATACTCTTAAAAAGAGATATAATGTGCGTGTCTAGTCTTCAATCTTCTAAGTCGCATTTCCTAGAGCTTAACCCCATTATGCTTTGACCGTCTTTAGCTTCACAATTTCGTAGCTCCTTAATTCCTATTTCCAAAATATGAGTTGGAACTCATTTCACTGTCGCCTCTCGTTCCACTTTCACTTTTTTTTTCTCGTATACCCAGCTTAAACATAACTGCGTACTCATGGTTTCATGAAAGCTCTGCAAAATTCATTAGTGAATCCTGGATCTCATTTATAGGGTATTCCACGCAGAAGAATTATCTCTTGCAAATAAACAGATGTCAACCACGTTGCCAAGTGTACTTACTAAGGTGATTTTCATGCATAAATGAGACGAACCATCCGCCTTAGTGGCGAACACTACTCGAGCGGATCAATAAATATATTAAGAGATTCTAGGTAACTAAGCATGGAAGAACCCTAAGGGTTACACTAGACTTCGAGGGTATTACCGAGGCAAGTCAAGAGTCTAACTACCATCTTTTCATACTTGAGAATGGTATCATTTCTGGATAACCACTCCATCTCTAGAAACAACCCATAGCCCAAAAACATAAGCATTACTTCTAAACTTAACATTTAGCATAGACATTCTCAAATCCAAACAAGTCATGAATAAATGAGCCGATTCCCCAGCAGGATTTGAGACAAAAATGGGATCCTCTACTACGCTACTACTAAGGGGCACAGACTCAACTATCGAAGCAGAATTAAAAAGGATGCGATGTACAAAAACAAAGTTCCCATGGTATGATAGAAAAGAAAAACTAAACTTTTAACAGAAACGTTACCACCTCTTCTTAGGTACACTAGTAGTGAGAGCATACAATTGCCCTCTCGACGATCTTGTCCTTAGCCCTTGTCCTTGTCCTCTAATACTTAACTACATGTCCCTTTTTTCCATACTAAAGATACTCTTTCTTGTCGTGGGTTTTATTATTCTTCCACTTTGGCCTCTTCCCTTTCACCTTTTCCTCCTTCGTGGATTAATCCATATCAACAAGTTTCTCATCCTTAGGCTTGTGTTATTTATCGTCGTTCTTGCTATCCTAGTATAGCTTGTTGACAAGTTTCTCGAAAAGCTACCTCCATCGCACGGCAACTCTACAGAGCTTGAAATAAGATTAGACGCAGATGGAATTACTGCGGCTATAGATGGAAGTTGGGCACTCCTTTGCCCTCCGACATGCATTGTATGCCTACAAACTATGGTGAAAAAGAAAGAGAGAAGAGATTCAAAGAGAGATTCAAAAGATAGTGCTTATGGCTTTGGGGAATATGCCTTTCGTAAAACAAAACTTTTCTTAGAAAAATGCTTCTTTGTAAATGTTTTGAAAATAATTTCATAAGGTTTTTAAAAACTTTTGCCCAGTCCGGTAACCTTCTGCTCTGATACCAAATGTAACACCCCACATCCGTTAAGGTCACTCACAAAGGGAATGCCTTAACTTCAATGGAGCATTATGGGTACTGGAACAGAAATATTACAAGACAGACATAAATAAAACAGCAGAAAGTAAAGTGGAAGTACTTCAAATCACTTGCTAAATATAATTGTTTTCAATAAAATCCCATCAACTTCCAATACCCAATTACATAGTTAAAGTATCTGTCTTGCTCAAAAACAAAGAAGCATAAAATAAGTTGTAGTATTCCCCAATAAAGCAAAGCAAGCCATAGCCAAGAGAAATCCAAGCCGTAAAAGAAAGAGCCTTGGAGCTTGGTAAGATCGGAACTAAGCTGTATTCCCACCCTGTGAACCTGGGGGGGTGGGGGAAACGGAAGAAAAAGAGGCGAAACAAAATGGGTCAGTCATAAAGACTGAGTAAGTCCTAGTGACTTTCAGCATAAAAACCAGTAAAGATAACATGGCATGAATAAACTGAAAGTAAACATAAGCATGATGACAAGATAAGCTACAGGAAAGATAACTAAGAATAACCTCATATGACCTTAGTCATGCATAACATTGCAAGGTTCCCATTCAAGATGAACTAAGTATAGTTTCGCAAGATTTCTATCAAGCATCGCAAGATTTTTCTGCTTCACCATTAAAATGATATCTATTTGCTCTGCACCACCGAACTAGTGTCCCAACTAGTAATCTATATAAAATGATAGAATCATAACGTGATCCCAATCCCCGAAATTAAGGTTGCTTTCACGTGTACATCTATTATTTATTACCTAGATTTAATCTAGGGTTTTCTATCGAGCGCTTCCTAGATTCAACCAGGATTTATGCCATCAAGGTCCAACCTAGAGATTATGCTACTAATTGAACGCTTCTTGGATTTAGTTTTTATGCCACCTAGGTCCAACCTAGGGATTATGCTACTAATTGAACGCTTCTTGGATTTAGGTTTTATGCCACCTAGGTCCAACCTAGGGATTATGCTACCTACGTGTATCATACGGCCCCCAATGATTGTAGATACCTATGCTGGTCCCACCATGGGGTGTATCAAGACCCATGGTAGCGGTCCCGACACAAAACTAGAAGACATAGGTTATACTACTGGTGTCCCTAGTGCCTTGGTTGTCTGCTCCGGAGTGTGTGCACGCCCGCACCCCGTTAGACCTACACTGTGCACCCACCGCCGTCGTTTGACCGCTTACAATCAGCCCAGTAATCGTGCCCCACCCTGCCTAGTTTCAGGGTACCGTTGATACCTGATTTTGGGTTACTGCTGAAATGGGTCCCCGTTACTAGGGTTTCCTACTGGTTAAGCGTGTAGGCCTATATATACAGATATTACCCACCTTCCCGTGATGTACTTAACCCTCTCCGTCCATTACGTTAAATTGGTTAAGTGTTTCTCTTGTTTTACTTAACCCTACCACACATCATGTTATATTGGTTAAGTGTTGTTCCTTGTGTTACTTAACCCTACCGCAAGCCTTGTTATACTGGCTAAGTGTTCACCCTTGTGTTAACTTAACCCCACCGCATGTCATGTCATATTGGTTAAGTGTATATTGACTTAGCCCACCTACTTATAATGTTGTGACGGTTAAGTGTTACCCTCTGTTGTTACTTAACCTTACCACGCATCACGTTATATTGGTTAAGTGCATGTTAATTTAACCCCATCCAACAGTCATATTATAATGGTTAAGTGTTACCCTCGTGTGTTTACTTAACCCTACCACGCATCAGGTTATATCGATTGGGTGTTATCAACCTATTCAAGTTAGCCCAACCCATCCGCTAGTCACGTTATAACGGTTAAGTGTTATTAGCCTAGACACGTTACTTAACCCACCCACTCATATCATATTGGTTAAGTGTCATTAGTCTAGTCATATTACTTAACCCACACATTGGTCTGATTAACAGTTATGTTGGTTGAGCCTGCACTTATAAGTTTTACATGTTCTTAACTCATACCGGTTAGGTCCACATTTATATGAAAAATTTCCTTGTCATCCCACCTAACCCTCTAACCATACCCACGTCTTATTATGGTTAGTATTCCTTAATTCATTCATTATGACGAACGAATCATGACCTCTCACATTAGACCGTGCATTTTGTGGCCACTGGATTTGCCGGGTGGTTCTTGGGCAGATTTACACCACAAACTGGGTCTAACCTCGTGTCATAAACCGTTACGCCTACAATTTGGCCTTCGACCTCTCACATTAGACTGACACTTTGTGGCTACTAGATTTGCCGGGCGGTTCCGGGCAGATTTACACCACAAACTGAGTCTAACCTCGTGTCAAAGGTTCATTAATGGTCGCATTCCACCCAAAACCCCAATATCAGTTCATGTGTTTAACATATAGAAATGTTCATGATTCACGTTTTTACCCCAAAATGTATTCCCAAATTATTATCATAATTCACTATAAGGTTATGCCAAGTTATAGCCTCCTATTTCCAATACATACCAACTACCCAAAACAAAACCCAACTTAGGCGCGTTCATATTAAACTTTCTCCAAATCATAAATTATCATATATGTTTCTACTCCAAATTTTACATAATTAACATATGCCCAAGTTCTAGGTTACATGTCAGTTTTACATATGCCCAATTCATACAAATTTACATATGTTCAATTCATGTCGTCTTACATGTATGGAAATTTTATGCCAATTTACACATATACCAAGTTTCATGTCGTTTTACGTATGTCAAGATTCATGATCTACATGTTTACAAAGCTATGATTAATTTACATAGATCCAGTTTTATACCCAAAATTACATGTTTAACATGTTTACACCAATTTACCCATAACAGGTTCTAGCCAAATTACATATATCAACATCCATGTCAAACTATATATGCCAATCCCCATTCTTGCAATTACTATTATAATGACAATACCCAAATATTCAATTTCATGTTAATGGTAGTAATACCCAAATATCCAATTTTTATGTTATGCCGTCAATTCCACCAAACACATATATCCAAATAGGTATTATCCCAATATTCCCCCGTATTCAATCGTACGCAAATCGCGTTTTAGGCCTAGGTCCGAAATTGACCAAGGTTCATCAAAAGAAAATAAATAGGGGGACGTAGAAGTTGTAATAAGAACAAGATCAGAAAGAAAACAACATAAATCATCATGATAGGCATAAAGATTACAACTTGATGATAACATCATTATGAATCAAGAAAACTGCTGAATAGATCATAATCTTGGCATGAGAATAAAGATAGACAAGTCTCAAAACTCAAGATTCAAGAAGCAACAGAAATAGATCGATAAACATACTTAAATCATATTTCACTTCATCACATGCCCATATTATATTTAAATATTTTAATCTGAAAATAACTGGAACTTACAGAGCATGGCAAATGAATTACGAACTGAATTTGTTGTAAAAATGTCGCGGTGTTGTTGATTTATTGTCTTGAATCATTGTAGAAGCCTTGTTCTTCGAATTAAATTGTGTATGAAAGCTTTGTCCTTAGAATTGATTGGAGTTTGAATGCTTAAGCTTTAATTTGGGGCGGCGGCCATGGTTCAAGAGGGAGTTCGGCAGCATGACGGCTTTAGTATTATATTATTTATGTGAATTTAGGGTTAGACTTGAGTTGTATTTATAGAATATTAATCTAATTTGAGCCTTCGATGAAGCTAGAGTGAATCCAGACCCTCCATCTCAAGAGAAGCCAATCAGAAAGTGACATGTAAGCCCTAGTGACTCAGCCAAGCCTCAGAAATCGACCAGAACCCGACCAGGCCAGCCAGGGCCTGACCAAGCCAGTTTTCTGGCTTGGGCGCACTTGGCAGGTGCGCCAGTGCTAAAATTGTACTGGAGCACTTCCCAACTGCGCCAGTGCAATTTTGTTCTGGTGCACTTCCCAAGTGCGCCAGTGCATTCTGACCCGTTTCTGGTTTTTCTGCCCAACTTCATTCGTCCATATCTTCTTCATACGGTATCCATTTTACGCAAACTCGGACTCTATTTCAAGCAGAATTCTGAGACGAACGCAAAGGCGTAACCCATTTCCCTTGATTCTTATTTTAAAAATTAATTATACCCTGATTTCTAGTTTCAACATGTAATTAAAATTCGGGTTGTTACAAAGTACGTAAATACGAATCGGACTATAACACGAGGTTAGGCCCAACTGTGGAATAAGTCTGCCCGGACCCGACCGGCATATCCATCATCCACATGTTTTACGCTTAATGTGGGAGGTCTAGCCCATTATAACCGTAATTGGACATGGTATTGAATTGGACTACTTAACCTAATTTAATCCATATGGATTGTATGATTATGAACTTAAGTTAGGGTTAAGTAAAACTGGATGGGTAATTGGTGGGTTAAGTAATTAGAGGGGGTGGGTAATATTTACATATTAGCCCACGAACTTAGCCCAATAGGGTTATGTAATTAAAGACACCCTATAAGCACAACTGACATAGGGCTATGTAATTAAAGATACCTAAGGGTATACATAGTCAGCGAAAAATCTAGTGGGGATACAAACAAAGGGGAGAGTTTGTATCATATTGTGTAGGACCCATTTCAGTCATTAACCCGGAGTAGGTATCAAATAAAGAACTCCGTACTAGGCGGAGAAGGGGCACGCTTGCTAATTGATTATAAGAGATCCAAACGAGACGGACGGTGTGGGCGGCGCAAACCAACCGGGCCATGTGCGTGCATGAGCCGGGCAGAGGGGGATAAGACGACCGTGACACTAGTAAATATGGTTGTGCACATCTTGGGAAATGAAGGGTTGCCACTTTAGGGAGTGATATCTCCTATTATGGGGCCAACACAGGATATCTACAGGGTAGGGAGCCAATCGATTAGGGTAGTGGTTAGGGTACACTCGGATGTATGCCCTAAGTCTACCAACTTACAGTGGAAGGGATCATCTCATTTTAGTTACACTAGTAATAGTGCAGAGTAATCATTAGTGAAGCACATACATCTTACCCTGTCTACCTTGTCATGCCTGCCATTTATGTAGTGATCTCTCTTACCCACTTTATACGCCTATCATGTTATTTTTATTTATTTACTGGCCAAAAGTAATTAGACTCGCCAGACTTTATGTCTGGCCATTTTGTTTCTCCTTCTTTCTTCCGTTCCCCCCCAGAGGTTCTCAAGGAGGAAACACTCAGGCTTAGTCAGGACTCAGATATCATCTTGCTAGGAGCTACTTCTGAAGTATGGCTCAAGTTCTTGTCTCTACTATGGCTAAACTCTTTTAATTGAGGAATTATGCTTTTTATATACTTATATACTCTGATGGTGCAAGACAGAAATTATTTTATTGTAATGGTTTTTGTGACTTATGGTATTGTGAACCACGGTATTATGATTTATGTCTGAAATAAAAATTTAAAGTTTTGCTGCTATCTTATTTATATCTGTCTAGTAATTATTCTGTGTCTATTTACCGATAACGCTTCATGAAACTTAATGCATTCCCTTAGTGACATTAACAGATGTGGGGTGTCACACTTGGTATCAGAGCTGAAGGTTACCAGATTAGATAAAGGTTTTTAAAATTATTTTTCAAAAAGGTTTTAAAAGAAAGCATTTTCAAAAAGAAAGGTCTTTGAAGTAATATGTAATATCCTTCGGTCCTTTATCTAAATTTCTTCCTTTTTCCTTTTTAGCATGTCTGGGGAACAAAACATTCCTAATATCCTAGAGGGCGTCACAACACCTGGATGGTTCCGTAGGTATTTGGAGGCCATAGCGCCTGCCGAAGGCCAAAGGGACGTTCCTCCCCCAGCTACTCCAGTCATTCCACCTCCTCCTCCTCCTCCTCCTCCAAGGGCAGATAACTTCGCCAAGATCTGCAAGGACTTCCGTGCTATGGGGGAAGTCATTCCATGGGAACGAGACATTCATAGAAGCTCGGAATTGGCTTAAGGAGACCGAGGACTTAATCACAATCTTTGAAGTAGAGGATAGAAGGAAGGTTCAATTAGCCGCCTGGCTACTAAAGGACGAAGCCTCATTTAGGTAGGAAGTCACTCAAGCTGGACGTCCGGCGAAAACTTGGGAAGATTTTAGACAGAGGTTCGAAATGAAATTTCTTTCCCAAGCTGAGAGAAGCATACAGATGGAGAGGTTCTTAGCATTTAAACAAGGAAACTTGACGGTGAAGGAGTATGTGAACAAGTTCAACCAGTTGGCAAGGTTCGTGTTAGAGTTGGTGGATACACCGCACAAAAAGGCATTGCGGTTTGCTAAAGGGCAGAATGAGCCCCTGCATGGGTTAGCTATGTCCCACATTCCAATGGGGTCCACTTTTGAAAATCTTATTGATATGGCCCTAATGCATGAGGAGGACAAGGGAGAGAAGAAGGAAGCAAAGGTTGAAGGGACATCGCAGAATAGGAACGTGTGGCCCAAGAAGGGGTAGCAACAACCGAAGAAAGGAGGGAAAGATGAAAAAGGCAGGGATAAGAGAAAATGTCATAATTGTGGAAAGGAGGGTCCCTTGATCAAAGACTGTAAGAGAAGGAAGAGCAATTGCTTTAATTGCTTAGAGGTCAGACACTTCTCTAAAGAGTGCCCAAAGAAACAGGGATCGCAGGGACAAGGTCAAAGAGCAGGAACTTCTGGAGGGCAGCTGCATGCTCTCATGATTAGTGCTCCTGAAAGAGTTAGAATAATTTCTGTAGAAAGTTTAGTTTCTCTTTCAAACCATCCAGTTAGAACATTTTTTGGTGCTGGCACTTCACACTCATTTATATCAAAGTTCTGTAGTTGAATCTCTACACTTAATTACTAGTATGGTAGTAGATCCCGTAGTTGTTTCATACCCATTGGTTGTTTGCTCATTTATCAATGATTTATCGGGGTTTGAAAATATCTGTGTTAGGCGTCGAGTTTGAGTGCGACGCGTATGTGCTCGGGTTTATGGGCTATGGGTTGATTCTAGGAATGGATTGGCTTACCACGTATGGGGCCATTCTGGATTGTGAGAGGAGGGTTGTTTGACTCTTGACTTGTCATGGGAAGACCCTCGAAGTTTCTTGTGACCCCCAAGGGTCTGTTATGCTTAGCTTCCTAGAGTCTCTAGATGCATCCGTAGATGATTTACAATCTGTTCCAATGTTTCGAGATTATTCCGATGTTTTTGATAAGGTACGGGGTTTACCTCCAAGGCGAGAGATCGACTTTCGCACATATCTGGTTGGCAATGCAAAGCCAGTTGCATTACCAGTGCGCCACATGGCTCCTAGGGAAAGGAGGGAGCTGAGTGAGCAGGTAGGGGAGCTACTTGAGAAAGGGGTTTATCAGACGAAGCATATCTGAATGTGTTGCTCCAGTAGTATTCGCAACTAAGGCGGATGCTTCACTTCATTTGTGTGTTTACTATAGAGAGTTGAATAAGCTTACTAAGAAGAATAGGCACCCGCTTCCGAGGATTGATGATTTATTTGATCAACTTGTTGGTGCCTCGGTATTTTCTCAGTTGGACTTGGCTATGGGGTTCCATCAGTTGAGAGTGGTTGAGGATAGCATAGATAAGACTGCTTTCAGAACTCCGGACGGTTTCTTTGAATGGCTAGTTATGCCTTTTGGGTTGACAAATGCACCCGCCCATTTTGTTGATTTGATGAGTAGGGTGTTTCGGGAGTTCCTAAACAAATTTATCGTAGTCTTTGTTGATGATATTTTGATTTTCTCCAAGAGTGAAGAAGAGCATGCCCAGCATCTGGGAGAAGTTTTGAAAACTCTCTATGACCATCAGCTAAAGGCAAATTTCTCCAAATGCCATTTTTGGAGAAAGGAGGCGAGATTCTTGGGGCATGTAGTCTCCAAAGAAGGGATAGATGTAGATCCCGCGAAGGTGGTCGCAGTGCAATATTGGTAGATTCCTAAAAATGCAACCGAGGTGAGAAGCTTTCTTGGGTTGGCAGGTTATTATAGGAAGTTCATTAAGGATTTGCGAAGATGTCAGCCCCTCTCACCAGGCTGACAAAGAAGAATTTGGCATTTTCATGGGACATAGACTACAACGTTGCTTTCTAACGACTGAATAGGGCTCTAACAACAACCCTAGTCTTGACCTTGCCCAATGGAAGTAAAGTGTTTAATGTTTACATTGATGCGTGCGATACCGGGCTTGGTGCAGTTCTGATGCAAGAAGGGAAAGTAATATGTTATAGGGGTAGATAGTTGAGAGTTCTTGAGAAGAACTACCCCATACATGATCTAGAGCTAGCTGCCATAGTATTCGCATTAAAGATGTAGTGTCATTATTTACTTGGAGAAAGGTTCGAGTTATACACCGATTATAAGTCTATCAAGTATCTATTCTCATAGAAGGATCTCAACTTAAGGCAACAACGGTGGATGGAGTTCTTAGCTTCTTATGATTTTGAAATTGCTTATACCCCTGGTAAGGGTAATGTGGCGGCAGACGCACTAAGTAGGCAGAGGGTGACCCTGAATCCTCTGTTTGTGGAAAGAAAGAACTTGGAGTTCATATCAGCTTTTGATTTTAGACCCTTCATTGAGGTTTTGCCTGATT
The DNA here is from genome assembly GCA_030737875.1 of Allium sativum. Lineage (NCBI taxonomy): Eukaryota > Viridiplantae > Streptophyta > Magnoliopsida > Asparagales > Amaryllidaceae > Allium > Allium sativum. The sequence continues at coordinate 932,774,117 of CM060915.1, read as the reverse complement.
TGTTTTCATCCTCGGAGACACGACCAACTCTTTTGGATCAGATGAAAGCTTTGCAACAAGGTGAACCACAAATTTTAGACATCATGGAAAATCTCAGAAGAGGGGAGAGTTCTAGTCACCTCAGTAGATATGCCATAGACGAAAAGGGGTGGTTGCGACGAGATGGAAGGCTTTGTGTTCCTCAAACTGGAAGCATAATAAAGGCGGTCCTAGAATAAGCCCACCATTCTAAGATGACCATTCATCCAGGCGGTGATAAGATGTACAGGGACATGAAGAGGATTTTCTTTTGGGCTGGGATGAAGAAAGATGTGGCCGAATTTGTTTCTCAATGTTTAGTTTTCCAACAAGTCAAAGATGAGAAAAAGAAGCACGGAGGATTACTACATCCTTTGGAGGTTCCACAGTGGAAATGGGAGGCGTCTCTATGGATTTCATAGATGGTTTGCCCAGATCGAAAAAGGAAACACCAGTATTTTGGTTGTGGTGGATAGACTCACTAAGAGCACTCACTTTATTCCAGTTAAGAGTAAGAGGACGGCATCATGGTTGGCAGCAATTTATGTTCATGAGATAGTTCGTCTTCATGAAGCATCTTCAAGCATCGTGAGCGATCGTGACCCCATCTTTACTAGCGAATTTTAGAGGAGCTTGCAAGAAGTATTAGGTACACAGTTGTGTTTGAGCACCGCTTATCATCCTCAGACCGATGGACAGACGGAGAGGGTGAACAGGATTCTTGAGGATCTTTTGTGGCTGTGTATCCTAGACTTCGAAGGGACTTGGGAAGAGCATCTTCCTTTAGTAGAGTTTGCCAATAATAATAGTTATCAAGCTAGCATCGGCATGGCACCCTTTGAAGCATTGTATGGGCGACCCTATAGATCGCCAACTTATTAGTGGGAATCTACAGAAATATAATTACTTGGACCGGATATTGTTAGAGAAACATCCGAAAAGATTGACCTTATTCGACGACGGATGAAGAAGCTCAAGATAGGCAGAAGTCCTATGCAGACAAAAGAAGAACCGACATCTAATTCGAAGTGGGAGACTTAGTTTTTATCAAAGTATCACCTCTGAGGAATGTGGTTCGCTTCAGGGCAGTAGGGAAGTTGGCACCTAGGTTTGTGGGACCATTTCCCATAACCGAGAGAATTGGCCAAATGGCCTATAGAATGAAACTCCCAGAAAATCTATGCAGTGTTCATGACGTTTTCCACGTCCCTCATCTACGGAAGTGCCTGCATGAAACCGCAGAAGTTGTGGAGCCAAGTATGTTGGAAGAAGTAGAGGTGGAACGGGAGGCGACAGTCAGACGAGTCCCTACCAGTATTCTTGGGTCAGAAGTTAAGAAGCTGCGCAATAAGGAGATCAAGTTGCTAAAGGTTCAATGGGGACATATCCCAGAGGAGGCAACTTGGGAGACCGAAGACAAGATTCGTGCGTCGTGCACTTTTCTTTTCAAGGGTATGTTCTTAACTCCTTTTTCAAAGTTTTATCAGTGCTTATCTCTATCAACAGAGTATATCTTCTTACCCATAGTATTTTTCGGCCTTTAGATAGGAATCCTATGGATGTAAACATGTGTTTGAAACATGTTATGTTTGATGGATGCAAGTGGATGCAAGTGTTTTCTAGTGGTTGACGGTGAGCGCATATACACACAAATTGGCACTAAATCAGCTCAATCACTCTCATAGTGCACACGATGTGTGTGCATTTTCTTATCTTTTATGGATGGAAATGGATGAGTTAGCATATGGATATTTCATATGGATGAGTGAAGGTGCACACATATAGAGCTTAAATGATATGATAGGTTTATTTGCATACATATTGGATTCATGGCACTAACATACATTGCATTAAGGAGGTCAACTGAATCAGTAGACCGCCTGATCTTCGCATTAGTGTTGGGACATATACACACACCTTTGCATATATTCATATAAGCATTAGAAATCTTTAAGGACAATGGATGCCAGTGATTGGTGGATGAGTAGATGGATGATGGATAGTAGGATATGCATTCTTCTTGACTTAGAGATTTCAGGGACGAAATCCTTTGAGTAGGAGAGAATGTAACACCCTGAATTTTTAACAACGCTAAAAGAGGATAAATAAAATATTAATTAATTTATAATTCAGAATTAGAGGAAACAGACTACACCATTGCGTCCATCTTGAAATTCTGGTTAAGATGGACATTTGGTTTGCGTAAAACGGACACCGTACGAAGAAGTTATGAGGGTTTCAAGTTTGTATATGAGAACAAATATTATGTATACACATATGAGTCAGAGATGAGTCAGAATTTTATCCAGAACAATTCAAATTTGAAAATTGAAAAATAGAGGCAGAATTCCCACTCTAGGGGGTCGACCTCCCTTAAGGGGTGTCAACCTAGGGGTCGAACCACCCAGAGGGGTGTCGACACCCCAAGGGCTGACGTGGCACTTGGTTTCAGGGGGTTTGGCAGCTATATATATGTGTCCTATTCTCCTATTTTCTTCATCGGAAATCATGGAGGCCATATGCTGTTGGGATGTGAACTGAGATGGAACCGTTTTCTATAACAACATACTTTACAAATCAAATTCAGAAATTCAAGATCCATTCTTTCTCAATTCTCTAAACCTAACGCTGTGAGTTTCTAGTTGCTTTAAGGTTTAGATAAATAAAAGTAAATTATGAAAGACTATGAATTGGATATGTTGTAAACTGTGATTCTATGCTAGTGTTAAACCATATACTATGACATGATAGATCTATTTCCCTAGATCTAATACAATTATTGTTATTCTATTATGTTGCCTATGTGGATCTTGACTTGCAACAATACCATGGTGAATGTACGTTTATTAAGTTGGATAGTTGTAACATTGGTTGAATCTAGTTCTTTATGAAAACCACCTTTCACCTGTCATATTGTGATCAATTTGGATATGTTGTAAACTTGACATGTGAACCCATCTTTAGATCTAAACATATTACTATGTCACCTAATTATGCTAGGTCTAAATAGTTGGACATCTAAATGGTTAATTTTAATCTCATTATGCTTGCTTTGACATCGTAGTAATTGCCACAAGTTCATCCGTTTTATGTCCACCTTGTAACGATGTTAATTGCATGTCCATTCACCTTATTATTAGGATAGTTTATGTTATACCAAGATGATCATTTTAGTTATGTTCCCATTATCTTCCCTATTATCGTTTATGACTAGGCTATTGTCTAGCCTAGGCATGCCGCCAGTTTATGAGTACGCTAGTCAGGGAATGGGGAAAAAGGGTTAATAATTGACATAATTTGAATATGAACATTTTTGGATATATAATTCAAATTATTGGATAAAGTGGGCATTAACACTTATAAAGGGAAAGAATTAATTAATTAATTAAAAATAGAATGTTTAGTAATTACAATTAGGAATTGTAATTGTACTTGTGACACGAGGTTAGGTTGCATTATTGGTGGAAGTCTGCCCGGACCCGACTGGCATATCCAGCAGCCACTAATGTTGAACCTAATGTGGGATGGCTAAGTACGTAAATACGAATCAGGATATGACACGAGGTTAGGCCCAACTGTGGAATAAGTCTGCCCGGACCCGACCGGCATATCCAGCATCCACATGTTGTAGGCCTAATGTGGGAGATCTAGCTCATTATAACCATAATTGGACATGGTGTTGAATTGGACTACTTAACCTAATTTAATCCATAAAGATTGTATGATTATGAACTTAAGATAGGGTTAAGTAAAATTGGATGGGTAATGAGTGGGTCAAGTAAACTAGAGGGAGCTAGTAATATTTACATATAATCCCACGAACTTAACCCAATAAGGTTATGTAATTAAAGACACCCTTTAGGGTAAGCATAACTGACATAGGGCTGTGTAATTAAAGACAACTAAGGGTATACAAAGTCAGTGAAAAACCTAGTGGGGATACAAGACAAAGGGGAGAGCCTGTATCATATTGTGTGGAACCCGTTTCAGTCAGTAACCCGGAGTAGGTATTAAATAAAGAACTCCATACTAGGCAGACAAGGGGCACGCTTACCGATTGATTATAAGAGAACCAAATGAGACGGATGGTGTAGGCGGTGCAAACCGACCGGGCCATGTGCGTGCATGAGCCGGGAAGAGGGGGATAAGACGACCATGACACCAATAGATATGATTGTGCACATCTTGGGAAATGAAGGGTTGCCACCTTAGGGAGTGATACCTTCTACTGTGGGGCCAGCACAGGATATCTACGGGGTAGGGAACCGATCAATTAGGGTAGTGGTAATGGTATACTCAGACGCATGCCCTTATTCTACCAACTTATAGTGGAAGGGATCATCTCATTTTAGTTATACCAGTAATAGTGCAAAGTAATCATTAGTGAAGCACATATACCTTACCCTGTCTACCTTATCACACCTTCCATTTATGTATTAATCTCTCTTATCCAGTTTATATGCCTATCATGTTACTTTTATTTATTTACTGGCTGAAAGTAACTAGACTTGCCAGACTTTATGTCTGACCCTTTTGTTTCTCATTCTTTCTTTCGTTTCCCCCCAGGTTCTCAACGAGGAAACACTCAGGCTTAGTCAGGACTCATATATCAATGTGCTAGGAGCTACTTCTGAAGTATGACTCAAGTTCTTGTCTCTACTATGGCTTAACTCTTTTAATTGGGAATTATGCTATTTATATACTTATGTACTCTGATGGTGCAAGATAGAAGTTATTTTATTTTAATGGTTTTGTGACTTATGGTATTGTGAACCACAATATTATGATTTATGTTTGAAATAAAAATTAATATTTCCGCTGCTATCTTATTAATATCTGTCTTGTAATTATTCTGTGTCTGTTTACCTATAACGCTTCACAAAACTTAATGCATTCCGTTAGTGAGTGACATTAACGGATGCGAGGTGTCACAACGTCGGTATGGCTCGATAATCCCGATTAGTTTGATAAACCTTAATTTGGTTTAAATTGTGAAAGATAATACTAAATCTTTTGAAATGGCTTTCAAGTGAAGATTTAAACAAGTGGTTTAAATAAATTAAATCTTTGATAAGATGTGTGGGAATAATTCCCAATGTGAAATAATATTTGAATAAAAGAATATTCTGGATTGGAATGAGGCGTATGATGTGTTTTTATAGCACTTGATTATAAGATACGCTATTTATTCAGAAAGTTCGGGTTTAACCCATTCTAAATAACTGATACGACGATTAAAAGTTGAAGATATTGAAGACGGTGCAAGACCAACAATCTTCACATCGAACGAATTACTATTGATGCCTTGGATTGGTTAGCTCCCAGGAAGGGGTTATGGTGGCAGTTGTCCGGATGTACTTGTTGATTGCTCGGATATGCGAGGGCCCCTCTCCTGTATTGGGCATATGGGACGAGGAATAAGGTTCCTCTGGTTTCGTTCAGACCCAGAATGGAATTGCAAATGGATGGTATGTTTGACATTGCATTCCTTTATGTTGTATTCATTGATTTCTGCTAAGTATATATCTTTTTGTTGGCGGAGAATTTATTCCCTTGCTTAACACCCTTCTCTGAGATGTATGAGCTTAGAGGTTATATATTGGCGAAAATCAATGGTATGGTATGCACTGACAATGTGGCATGCTAATTTGCAGTGATCCAAGCTTTTGTTGAAAGCCGAGCTTGGTGGATGATGATCAAAGCATACCTTTAATTAGCATAGCTTTGTGTAGCGTTAATTCACGAGCCTTACACACTGGTATGATGGTGAATAGATGGTTAGATCAGTATACTTTCGAGGTGAGGATAGACGACAACTATTAGGGTTGTCATGGATTCATTCGATCGAGATTAGGCTGGATGTGGACGCTCCACACCTAGTAGGGACATGGCTTATACCTGATTCCCAAAAGGATAGAGTAAGCGGTGTTTTCCAATGACCTGGACTTAAGACGCAATGATACTTGTTTCCTGGACATAGGCGGATGTGCATTACGGTGTTTTCCAATGACCTGGACTTAAGCCATTGAGTATTTCACTACATGATCGATCTTTCGAATCAACAACCATCATGATGGAAATCCAAGCTTCCAATACGACATTTTTCGGTTTTAGTTGTAAACCTATGTATGGCGACATAATATATGGTACCTGTGTCGTCTATGATTGATACGTTTATACTCAAAATTGTTTACTACACTTTGCACTTATAGTAATATCAAAATGATTTGTTTTTAAAGCGTATCAAGCATGTTTGGCTATTATAAGGTAAAACTCTATCCTCTGGCTTGCGTTGTATTGTGTGATGGGACCCGAGTCTTATAATAACTACATTTTTCTTTTAGTTAGCATAGCGAGTTTTTTTAGGGCATTCGTTGGAGGAAAACCATTCCGTGTCATACGGCGTGGTCCTGTGATTTACCTAACTTTAAAAAATAAAGTTAATAACTGTTTTTAGTTCTCACACCAGTCCCATTACTGACTCGGAGTTTATTGTTTCCACCCAAACTCTGGGTGCCCATATTTTCCACATGGGCAACTTGTAGTTTTGGTTTTCGCAGATATTTCTTTTCACAGGATCCTGGATTATAGTTGGGGCTATATTCATAAATCTTTGTATCCGTGTATTTCTTTTAGTTGTGTTAGTTGATGTATTTCCGCTACACATTGTATTTATACATTTTTATTTCCGTTGCTATGTAAATTTTGAATCTCTGATATATTCTTGTACACTGATGTAATTGTTGTAATAGCAATGAAATGTTCTATTGTTTGTGTTCTGATGCGTCGTATTCTCAAAGCAATCCGGGCTCCTCCGTCTCCTCGAGGATTGGGAGATTTTGGGTCGTCATAGTTGGTATCAGAGCTTTGGTTTATAAAGCTCGAGAACAATACACATTAGAACCAAACGAAAGAATTCATCGAAGATAGGATTAGTAACATCCTATAAGAATGACTCGTTAGAGATAGGGTTAGTAATGCCCTAGAATGAGTTTGAAGAGTATTATTTATAAAAACAAATTTAGTTTTGAAATTTTATATCTATTATTCGTATTTGAATATTTTATTTTATATTAAATTTGGACTATCGGGTATATGAAGATTTTGAATATACGCGTAATTAACGTGTATTCGAAGTCTCAAATATACAGGATAGATATTGAATCACACCCTAGTCGCCCGAAGATGATTCTGATGATAGCTCAAGCATCATCAACATTTATGTTCGAGTTTCAAAAGTGGGATATCTATATATTTTCCCAACTGACTGGTGTGACAACCAAAACTTAGTTAGAGTTTATTGTTTGTGATTTGACATTGAAAATATGATTTTTGGGTACATAAAAGTTATATATTTGAAAAGCTAATCAATTAATTGATTGCTGGTTGTGATGTGTGATTATTAGTTCAACTAATTAAAATATTGGAATGATCAAACCAATAAGAGAATGAAAGTTAAAATTTAGCCAAATCGAATTTAATATAGAACTGAACTGAAAATTGATTGGAATTGCATACATAGACATGTATATATATATATGTATGTTGAGTAGGGTAATGGCTTCGCATTGAGTAAAGAAATAAATTGCTTGCCCGACAAACAGGTTCACCTTAATGAGTTGGTTGCGCAATTTTATTTATTATAAACTACTGTGAGTGCTTTTGGATGTGTTGTGATGGTTGTTCTGTGTGAGAGTAAAAACATACGCCATAGGATAATAACAAATAAATTATGAACTACACCGCATAACATACATCATGAAGACAACATCTCATATCATATCCCATATAAGCATTTGGTGCTTATGTGATGAGGTTTGGATTACCATATGAGCGAGACGCTTGTATGGCGAGGACTGAATTACAGGTTTAACAGAAAACTGATTATGGACTTAATAAACATATGAAGGTGCTTGGGCATGATTTAATAAAAATCCTACACAGGTCTGGAGATGACAAAAATTCATGTCTCTCTTGTTTTTAATTAAGGCACATGGATTATTTTATTTCCAACACTGGGGCAAGGTATGAGATTTCGACTTTTTACACGTCTCCCTTGAGCATAGATAGGTCACAAAAAATTGTGTATGGTTTTTATTGATTTATTGGGTACCTAATACGACCCAATAAAATTTTCAAACCCTCCCCATACAAAGTAGGTTATGGCGAAAATTTTCAAAAATTTTGGGTGTTAGCCACATTTTTGAGAAATTTGAAAGTTCTTAGAAACTGAAAAGTTGAAGAATGAAAGTTGAGTTGGTTAGTTAAACAACTTTCAGCTCCGTTATTTTTCGAGGACGAAAAACTTCTTAGTGGGGGATATTGTAACAACCCGGAATTTCTGAACCGATTTAAAATTTTAATTTTAGCTATTTAATGGATTTTAAGAATTTAAAAGGATTTATTTTGAGAATAAACGATTTAAAATTTATTTAAATCAAAGTTAGAGCGTATAAATTTAAAATTTAGTTAAAACGAACTCGAAATGGTGCGGTAGTTTGAAAATTCGATTTTTAATTTCAAATGAATGTACAAAATTCAATATAAATCGGATTTCGGTAAAACAAGAAACGTTGGAATATTTTGAACTATAATTTTCGAACGAAGGTAAGAAACTGAGATTTCACTTTATAAATTATAAGTTGTGTTTAAATTAAAATTTGAAGTAGTCGCTATGGAATTTATTTATGTTTCAATATATATATATATATATATATATATATATATATATATGTAACCCTTAAAAATAGCCATTTTGCAAACGACCTCCGCTTTCGACGAAACCACTTTTGTTGAATCTGGAATGTCAAATAATTATTAGGTTTAAAATTTCATAATTTTTGGAATTAATATGTGAGCGTAGTAAATTTAAACGTGTTTTCAATTTTAGTTTAAATTTAATTGACTAGAAAAAAGGCCATTTTTCAAACAGTCTCCAAATTCAACGAAATTAATTTTATTAGGACCATATCGTCAAAACATAGCTATATTTCAAAATTCATCATTTTTGGAGTCAGTATGTGGCCCGGTAAATGAAAATGTACGTTCAAATTCAATATTGACCGTTATATTAATTTATATTTTAATTTTGATAAAAACCGGCCAAAAAAGTCGAAATAGCTTAAGAAACATATCTCATTGTGTCCGGAATGGGGGTATTTTATTACAAACGACATTCGTTGGGTTTGATTTAGAGTTCGAATGCAAAAATATCACTTGTTGGAATTAAAATTATATTAACATAAATATGTATAAATAGCAAAAGGGTTAAAACCCTAGTCCACGTTTCACGTGGTCAACGCTGCAGGGTGCCACCAATTACGATTTTAATGGCAAAAAAATTTAGATCTTTCTCCCCCATTTTCTTAAAATCGATTCAATGATTCATGAAATCTTAATGCAAGAGTCTTCCACGATCTTCGAATCTATATCCAATGATTGGTTTTTGTGCTCTATGTTGGGAGAAATCATGGCCCGAAGGTGCTCCATTTAAACCAGTTTTTGGAGCAGGATATGCGCTCGAGCTTCGAGCTGCTCGAGGTGCAGGCGGGCTACGAGGTGACAACCTCCGATCGAGGTCCAGTGTGAAGCATAAGCAACGACAACGATTTGTTGGTGACGAGGTTTAGGATTGCAGCTGTACAGATGAATGTAGAAGATGGATTAATAATATCCATAGGTTAATTAAAATTAATTATATTTAAATTAGTCATTTGTGTAATTAAATTTTTTATAACCTTGTAACTTCTTCATACGGAAACATAATCGCGCGATTTCAGATCCGTTGGAATCATGATGAAAAGATCTACCCTTCAGAACTGACCAGAACGAAAATGGAAGATGCATTAGTTTTTGGTAAAATTAAATAGTCGTTTAATTTTATTAAAACAATCCACAATAAAGACTAATGGAGTGGAAACCAAAGTGAGAACTCTCTCACTAAAATATTTGTACAGTTATTTATTTTATAACTGAATGTAGTGATTGCCAATATTGAACTTTATCGGTTTTAATTATCACAAATGTTGTATGTTGTCTGTTAGCTAACATTCACTGTCGTTTGAAAACCATGGATTATTTGCTTGATTGTGTTATGTTTTGTTAGTGATGTTGAAATGTGTAACATATTAAAAATAATGTTAACTTTAATGTGGTAGTTGAAATTAGATTATAGATATCCATTTATAATTTAAACAGTGAAAATTGGTTAATTAAAAAAAATTCGAATCAAACTAGAATTGGTTAAATTTATTAACCACTGATTAATTTGAATTCAGTGTTGTTGGTTGAAACCCCACATGGGTCTGGGGATGATAATTTATTCATGTCTCCCTTGGATTTAATTATATGTCAACCGATTGATTGACATGCTGCTATAAGCATTATTTAATTGTTTAATGCTTATACAGTTGTAAATTGCACTCTAGATGTGAATGGAATGTTTAAGAGTTGTTTATCACTATTTTTGAATACATGCGAAGTATGGAATCCATATAAATAAAACTATATGGTAATTGATTGAGTCTGATCCCAATTCAAAAATAACGAATATTTTAAAATAATATTTAGTAAAGAATCAAAATATGTTTTGATGTCTGATTTTGGATGGACATGAAAATATTGAAATGTTTGCAACTGAAACTAATGTGAAGCCGAGTTAAGTAGATATGCGCCGTTTTTACTCGAACGGGTTTTTCTATCGATTTTATTCATTTTATAATGAATATCGAAAAGATTTGATTTCAAAATATGATATTTTGAATATATTACCATTTTAGTATTATAATGATATGGAATATTCAATTTTGATTTAACTTGAAAAATGAAGTTGAAATCGTATTAAAATGAATTTATAAACGATTTATAAAATATGTTTTAAATGAAAATTGATGAAATATATTATATATATTTAAATGTTTTTAATGGAATGCACCGCGCAGCGACCGTTCGCGAATTTCAACCATTAACTTCGAATTAATGTAACGGGAGATCCGACCATCGGATTCTCCTAAAACTGGAACCGTTGGGTTCGTATTCGAAAGATCTTTCCAATGAATATATGAGATTTAATTTTTAAAGGTTGGATTTTAAATTATGTCCAAATCAATTTTAGAAAAGGTCACTATGGATGCAGTTCGGTGGCGAATATTGGAAACCGACTATAAGGGCCTTAATAAAATTAATAAAAATATGGAAAAATTGTGTAAAATTACAATAAATGATTTGTAAATATTTGGGATGAAATGCTCCAAGTTTGAAAAGATAAAAGATATTTTTATCTAAATTAATTAGCTAACTACTAGAATAAAGAACTGAAAGGAATTGAAATGGTTTAAATGTAACCAGAATTTTCCAATATATGAATTGGAATGGATTTGAATGGAAATAATCATCGGAATATTTCGATATTGGATTTTGTAGTTATATGGATATTGTTGATGAATCTGGAAGATATAGATATCGTTATTCCCAATACGAAATCTATTAGTTTCAGAATTTGATATTGAATATAAGCCGATATAATTTATATTCAGAGCATTGTATTTAATATCAAATTGGATTTTGGGTTTTTCATGAATGGTGTCTTAAATAACACTGTTCTTAAACCCATTTGAGAAAACAATAAATCTTTAAATATAAGATTTAGTGAAGTTTACCAATTAATTAATTTAACTGGAATTGAAATTGGATTTTGGGTTTATTGTGAACGATGTTTTAAATAACATTTGTTCTTAAACCCAATTCATGCTGAAAATATGATTTGGAATATATAAATCTTTTTATTAAGATTTAATGGAAATTTTCCAAAGTATAGTTTTCCAATTTAATATATTAAATTGGAATTGAATGGAATTTGATTTGGTAATAATTGAGATGAGCTTCTGTGAAGGAAGACCATTACTATATATAGAATTTAAAAGGCTTTGTTGTCATTCCATTTATAATATTAGTTTGATACAGGAATTTATATCGATTATACACTGTTATGATTTCCGTGTAGATTACATTTTGATGGAAGATGATTTTCGGTTTATGGTGAACGATTTTTTAAATAACATTCGTTCTTTAACCCTATTAAATAAAAGATTTATTTACTAAATTTAAATAATAATTAAATAATGATTTTTTGGAGATTAAAACTAAGTGGAGTTTTAATGAATCTTTAATTAGATTGAAATGTTAATGTGGTAATTAAATTTTCTAAATTTGAGAAATGTTCGAAAATGGAGTATCACCAGTTTTACTTCATGCGATAGTAAATGTTTAATTAGATTTGAACGTTAAATGGTAATTGAATTTACCAATAACACAGGGGGTGTTAGATATGGAGTACTACCAGTTTTGCTCCATGGGATAAACAGGTTGGGATTGGAAAAATAAAATAAATGATTACGTCGGTATGGCTCAATATTCCTGATTAGTTTGATAAGCCTTAATTTGGTTTAAAGTTGTGAAAGATAATACAAATTTTTGAAATTGTTTTCAAGTGAAGATTTACACAAGAGGTTTAAATGAATTAAATCTTTGCTAAGATGTATGAGAATAATTCCCAATGTAAAAGAATATTTGAATAAAAGAATATTCTGGATTGGAATGAAGCGTATGATGTGTTTTATAGCACTTGATTATAAGATATGCTAGTTATTCAGAAATACCGGGTATAACCCATTCTAAATAACTGATACGACAATTAAAGGTCGAAGATATTTAAGATGGTGCAAGACCGACGATCTTCACATCGAATGGATTACTACTGATGCCTTGGATTGGTTAGCTCGCAGGAGGGGGTTATAGCGGTAGTTGTCCGGACGTACTTTTTGATTGTTTGGATATGCGAGGGCCCCTCTCCTGTACTGGACATATGGGACGAGGAATAAGGTGCCTTTGGTTTCGTTCAGACCCAGAATGGACTTGCAAATGGATGGTATGTCTGATATTATATTCCTTTATGCTGTATTCGTTGATCTCTGCTAAATATATATCTATTTGGTGGCAGAGAATTTATTCTCTTGCTTAACACCCTTCTTTGAGACGTACGAGCTTAGAGGTTATATATTGGCGGAAATCAATGGTATGGATTGCATTGACAATGTGGCATGCTGAGTTGAAGTGATCCAAGATTTTGTTGAAAAGCAGTGCTTGGTGGAAGATGATCAAAGCATAGCTTTAATTAGTATAGCTTTGTGTAGCGTTAATTCGCGAGCCTCACACACCGGTATGATGGTGAACTGATGGTTAGATCAGTATACTTTCGAGATAAGGATAGACGACAACTTTTAGGGTTGTCATGGATTCAGTCGACCGAGATTAGGCTGGGTGTGGTCGCTCCACGCCTAGTAGGGATAGGGCTTATACCTGATTCCTAGAAGGATAGAGTAAGTGGAGTTTTCCAATGATCTAGACTTAAGCTATAGTGATACATGTTTCCTGGACATAGGCGGATGTGCATCACGGTGTTTTCCAATGACCTTGACTTAAGCCGTTGAGTATTGCACTACGTGATAGATCTTTCGAATCAGCAGCCATCATGATGGAAATCCAAACTTCCAATACAACATTTTTCAGTTTTAGTTGTAAACCTATGTATGGCGACATAATATATGCTATCTATGCTATCTATGATTGATACATTTATATTCGAAATTGTTTACTACGCTATGCACTTATAGTAATATCAAAATGATTTGTTTTTAGAGAATATCAAGTATTTTTGGTTATTATAAGGTAATACTCAATCCTCCGACTTGCGTTGCATTGCGTGATGGGACCTGAGTCTTATAATAGCTTTATTTCCCTTTAAGTTAGCATGGCGAGTTTTGTTTTAGGGCATTCATGGGAGGAAACCCGTTCCGTGTCATACGGCGTGGTCTCGTGATTTACCAAACTTTAAAATAAAGTTAATAACTATTTTTAATTCTCACACCAGTCCCATGACTGAATCAGAGTTTATTGTTTCCACCTAAACTCTTGGGTGCCCATATTTTCCACTAGGGCATCTTGTAGTTTTGGTTTTCGTAGATTTCTTTTCACAAGATCCTGGATTACAGCTGGAGCTATATTCGGAAAGCTTTGTATATGTGTATTTCTTTCAGTTGTGTTTGTTGATGTATTTCCGCTATGCATTGTAATTATACATTTTTATCTCCACTGCCATGTAAATTTTGAATCTCTGATATATTCTTGTATTCTAGTGAAATTGTTGTAATAGCAATGAAATGTTCTATTGTTTATGTTCTGGTGCATCGTTTTCTCAAAGAAATCCGCTCTCCTCCATCTCCTCGGGGACCGGGGTATCTCGGGTCGTCACACTATACAACTTTAACAATTATGCACGTGGTGGAGAATCCAAAATGAAGTAGGTTAGTTTGTCGAATGCTACTGGAGCGAAGTAAGAGAATGATGATGGATAGCTCTGGCCTTCAGGTTATAATTAAAATGACTAAAACATGAGTTATATCGTTATATCGTGATTAATAGAGATAACACCTCTTATCGGACACCCTTGTTCAATACCATATCTATTACTTTATGATTTGATTGGAGCCCTCTGATTTTGGGAGTATTGTTCGAGGTGGGTGGTGGTTGCAGCTATGCGTTACCACAGGTCCGAGAGTGCAACTGGTAGGATCCTACCCTCGGTATTGTCCCATGTGTCTTGTCATATTTATCCTGATCGAGCCACCTACGACTTTGGTTTGTATTGTACCTATGGAGTGCCCTCTAATAGCCATTAGTTTACGATGGAATTTACAGTCTGTATAGATTACAATATTTACGAACGGTGTAAGGGTAAAAATGTAATTTAGCTTATGCTATTTTAATACTTTACTTTACTTAATAGACACTATTATGACAGCTTATTATATTAATTAGTTTCAAGGATCCTTAAAGGATGGAATCTCAAACATCCTTTAAGTTACTTGTGCATTTCATTTGAGCATCCCACTTGAGTTGATTTGCTATTGAGAATGTTAATCCTAGCTCGAGTGCTTTTTGACCTTGTGCTCGAGTCAAACTAAAGATATTAGCTTTGTCAATTCATCTTTTCAGATATGGAGATCTATTGGAGATTCGGCCTTTTATTTCTATCATTCTATTTCTATTACTTGCTTATATATTAGGTAATTATGTATCTAAGATTTTCTAATGTATTAAACTATGACTGTGATATTAGGTATTTTATTTTGAGATTTTGTAATTAGTAGCTTCTTGAACTACTATGTTATTTATTTGCACCACGAGTTATTCTGGTATTTTTTTGTTTGTGATCTTTCTATGTTCTGTGGTTTGATTTTATTAAACCTCATAGTTAAAACAATCCGTTGTTTCGAATGATTTGAGCAGATTTCATTATCGACTTGAGTGGTACAAAAAGGCGGGACATTACATGTGGAATAAGAGCTTTGGTACAATTGAAAAGATTAGCTTATGTGGTTTAAAGCTCATTAGAGATAGGGTAGAGATACCCTATAATGAGTAAAATCAGTCTTAGAATATTCCTTGAGAGAGCATATTTTTTAAAAAGTATAAATAGTTCCAAAAATGTTTTTTTAATGATTTTAAAAAGATTTTTTGATATAAAATTTGCTTTAAATGATTTTAAAAGGATTTTTGATGTAAATTAAAAAAAAACTTTTTAAGGTTTTCCTTTTTTTGAATTTCTCTTCTTAGTTAGATTTCTCTTTGATTAGGATTTCTAAAATCTAAATCCCAATCCTTATCCTAAATCTATACCCTTGGAATTATTTAATTGATAGCTTTCAAAATCCTTAGTATTCTCTAATTTGTGTTGATTAGGGTCTCCATCATTATAGATTTCCGTTGGTTAGGTTCTCTCATTGGTTCAGTTTCTAGCTTATGTTTCAGACTTATCTTTGAATTAACTAAATTAATAATGGAAGGAATTTTAAGTATAACTTGTATTAAGAATTAATGTGGAAATGTGAATGTGTTTATAACTAAGATAATAATGCTGAGACGACCCAAATTCACCCGCCTTGTGAATCAACTACAAACCACACAAATCCAGTCCAAAAGCTAAGCTTCATAAGAAGGTCCTGCGTTAAACTAAATTTCCGACCTTCGATAATCAATACTTAACACATCTATGGTGTTTGTGTACCGCAAAATCAAATATCGCAAGCTCAATTCATTGGGGTTTTATCAGAGCAAATACAATGGAACAGAATAAAATATAATATTTAATATATATCATTACAATCTTTTACAATGGAAAACATTTTTATATTTTGAGTTAAACACATTCTTACATCGTCAATCCATATACATCCAAGTATAAATATAATACGTCTTGCCATCTGACGATGAATTCTAGCTTTTCTAAATCAATTGGAAACTCCTCATCTACCTTTTTACCTGAAGCACGCTCGGATCTGACCCGAGTATCAAACACTCAGGTCATGCTTGGATCAACCAGTTTAAGAACTAGATAACAAACCATAACCCATATAATACATTTATCAACCAAGTTTCAAAACTTAGTAATTCATGCTTTTGGAAAATGAAGCTATTATAAGACTCAAGTCCCATCACATAATGCAACGCATGCCGGAGGATAGAGTTTTACCTTATAATAGCCAAATATGCTTGATATCTTAAAACAAATATTTTGATATTATCATTAATGTCTAGGTGCGGAAATCATTTTCAAAAGTAAATATATCAATCTCAGCTCGCGTAATGCCCCATTCCATTATGTTGGCCATTAGGTTACAACTAAAAACACAAACTCATATTAGAAATTGGATTTCAACTATGATGGTTCCTGATTTGAAAGATCAAGCGCAGAGGTGTATATCTCGGCGGTTTAGCCCAGGATCGTATAACACCGTAATACACATCCACACTTTTGGGAATCAAGTATCATTCCTCGTAGCTTTAGTCCTGGAACGGAACATTGCTATATTCTATCCTGGTTAGGCATGGCGTTTCCACTGCATAAAACATCATCTTGGTCGACTGAATCCATTACAACCTTAAAAGTTGTTCATTCTCAACCTGTAGGTTATTCATTTTAAACATAAAGTCATATGGATATAACCATCAGTTTACCATCATACCAGGGTGTGAGGCTTTCAATCACGTCATACACAAGGCAACGCTATATCAGCCATGCTTTGATCATCATCCATAAAGCTATACTTTTCAATAAAAACTTTGATCGGCTCAGCACTTAGCATGCCACATTGTCAATTCAAAAGATATAATCGGTGTCTATTGGTATAACCCTTCGAGTACATAAGTCTTAGAGGAGGATGTTAAGCTAAGAGAATAAATTCTCCTCTACCAACTGATATAACATCAACAGAGACCAATTGATTATGTTGTAAAATACAACATCAGACACACATCCATTTACAAGTTCGTTCTTGGTTTTAAATGAAACTGAAGGCTCTTTATTCCACGACACCGTATGGGTGCGAAAGCCCTTGCAACCCGAATCGTTCCAAGTACAGTCAGATCGCAGTCACAACATAACCTCATAATGGGGGATCAACCCGAGGCATCAATGAGCAATCCTTCCGATGGGAAGGTCTCTGGTATTCAATCACAGTCAGCGCCGTTTTCATTGCGTCGTTTAGTTATTTACAATGGGTCGAAACTTGCTCATTCTGAATAACTATCGCATCCTTCAAATCAATAAAGATATACAAGATGTCCTGAGTCTTATTCCATTTTAAGAATATTCTTTTACTCAAATCATTCTTTAAATTTGGATATTTCTCCTACAAATCTTATCAAAGATTTATACACTTTAAACTTTTGTTTAAATCTTCCATCAATCATTTCTCTTGCCCAAAAATGTATCTAGATTTTTAATCTTATCGCTTACATGAAAAACACACTTATCTTTTTTAAGCAATTCTAAAATTTGTTCCCGTTATTGTTTGCTAGGGAATACGCTTTCAATCAAATCTTTATAATAAAATTAAATAAAGATTTGTTTACAACTCATCCTGGAAAATTATCTTTTCCTTTTATTGGGTTAAAGAACACTTCTATTTAAAACATCGTTCACGATAAACCCAAAATTATACTTCTAATTCAAATGGAACCTTCATGGAAATCATATTAGTTTCTAATCGATATGAATTCCCGTATCTGACTAATACTATAAACAAATAATGGCAAAGCCTATTAAATTTTTTAAATAGTAATGGTGTTCATCCACGGAGACCCATCTCGATTATCACTAAATCGATTTCCATTCAATTACAATTTAATTTGTGGATTGGAAACGAAACTTTGGAAAATTCATTAATCTTAATTAAAAGAATCATTCCATACTTTTCATCTTTAACCGAGTTAAAGAATGGTGTTATTGAAGATGCCATTCACAACAAACCCCAAACTAATTGATATCAAATATAAGAGTTCAAACAGAATTATGTCAACTTATATTTAACACCAATTCTTGTAATCAACGTATACTATAAGTGGAATAATGATATAAATATATTTTAAATTCCTCAAATAACAAATGTCTAAACAACGGTAATCAATACCAAATATTCTAAGATTATTTCCATTCAAATCCAATTTTTATTCAAATTGTAAAACTTTTTTAAATTAAAAGATTTATCTAAACACTTATTTCAAAGCATGCTTATATTTGATAATCCAAATAATTTAAGCTTATTTAACTTAAATTCACAAAATGTCATTTTACCGTTTTCAGTCAATTAGGTTGAAAACACGAATATCCAAAATATAGTTTGAAACTTCATATGTCCTTTCCAAATCAATCTAAAATAATTTAATATGATTTATCTAATTTTTCCATATATAATTTGAAAATAATATATTTCATTAAAATCCGTTTTCAGGTCATTAACGGCACTAGCGTTGTTTTTATTCAAAATTGATTTGAACTCATCTCAAGATCTAACCGTTGGATTTTAAAACTTTACATATTATTGGAAAGCAATTTTCATTTCGAACCAAACATTTTTTGTTTTAGAAAAATCCGAAACTTTGATAGCAGATGATTTTACTATCAAAGGAAACATCCATGCAACCAACGATCCTATTTTCAAATGGAAATTCTACCGGTCAACAATCAAACAACATTGGACCGATTTAAATCAAATTTAAATTATCACTTCCTAATTTTCCCGTTTTCCATATCTTTGCCAGATATTTCACAAAAACTCGTTTTGCCTTTCACATTCTTGGAAAACATTTAAAAATACTATAAACTCTTTATTTTCTATATTTCAGAAAATATCTCTTATCAGAGTTGGAAAATATTTCCATCAATTCACAAATTCCTATATTCTATATTCAAAAAATGCATGTTATTAACTTTGGAAAACATTTCCATATTCCATTTCTCAATTTCTCATTAACTAATTCATTTCAGTTTCTATGTTTAGAAAATATCTTTGAATTTACTTGGATTAAATCGATGTCATATAAAACATCGTTATTATAACTCAACCCATTAATTGTTCATTTACTAACCGTATCACTAACCAATCCTCACTAGCGAACCTTAACCGTTCCTTATTCAGTAATGAAGTCAATCAAGTTGGGTATAATTGCCTCTGAGACCTTAACTGAACAATATTCTCAACTTCGAAATCGGCAAAGCTCACAACTTCAATCAAAACATTGCTTACGCGACTCTCATATTAAATTTAAGAATCCACTTATTTTACAAAAAACATTTATTATAACAATAACGTTATAATCCTTGCTTCCAAAATATTTTAATTTAAATATAACTTTAATTCATTAATTTGAATAAATAATTAAATCTTGATTAAAACGTAAAGTAAAAAAGGTACTTCCCCGAATTCGATAGAATCAATTTCAATAAATAACTCTCTTTCGAATATTCTATATTTGATTAATACTCCAACTTCAGAATAAATTTACTATTTTAGGTTAACTCAAATTTGCCTTAAACTTATTTCCATTCTCAAAAATCGTCATTCACTTTAAAATATGAATATCATTCCTTAATAGGAATCTAGACTCGTTTATCAAATCAACTTGATTTTTATTTGTAAATATTATTGTAAATTCAAATCGAGTCACTTTAAAATCTACATCATAATTTTAATTTCCGTTTTAAAAACTGCTACTAACACCTTGCTGTTTATATAAACCAATTCAAATTTTCTTTTTAAACATATTCATAAGCATAACTTATAAAACCAATTTTATTTTATCTCTACTATTCCCTTCCTGTTAATTCTAATATAAAATAATATATAAAACATAGAGTTGTATTTTCATAGATGTAAATATTGAGATATTAGCTTTTTAACACATTTCATTTAAAATAAAGTCTAAATATCCTTCATGAAAATAAAATTCGACATAGTCGAATTTTAATAATAAATTCATTGGATTTATCGCAATTTCTTTTATATCCCGAATTCGGAATAAAACCCAATATTTCTTTCGAAAACAATCCCTTTCCTTATTCAAATTTCCATTTGACTTCATATTTATTTTATAATTGCTAAGTTTTAAACCCAATTACAAATATTGGCTTCAAAATCCATTTCCGCTTTTCTATATAAATTCAGACTTGAATTTATATTTCACTTTATCTAACGATAAATATTTTACTATTTCATAAACATTGTTTATAATCAACTTTTGTTTTATTCATTTATAATAAGTTTCTATTTTGAAGTCCATCGAAGATTTATTTCTATTTTTAAATAAATTTCCTTTTTAAATCTATTTTTTTCTACATTCGAAAATATTAGTGGTATTTAAATACCAAAATTCTAGGGATAGGGTAATTCAAACACAACAGAAACAATCACACATTATATAACACATCAAATATCACAATAAATAAATAAACGGTAATATAAATGTTGAGGAATCCAGTTGGATCCCTCCAACCTGTTTTTCCTTCTTCCACAAATATTAATCAACGTAAATAATATCACTTTCATTTCAATATAAGATATTATGGTAAATGTAACAACCCTGAATTTAGGGGTAAATTTAAAATTTATTTTAACTAATTTTAATGGGTTGTGATATTTAAAATAACAGGAAAATACCCTGAAGGACAAAATGAACAAAGAATTGTTTTATAAGGACAAGAGGACAAAATTTTGTTCACAAGGACAAGTGTTAGTGTAAAGGGATGAATTATTGTGGGCCCCCGAATTCCTCTTTTACACTAAATTTTGTCCTTGAGGATAAAATTTTGCCTCCTTGTCCTTATGAAACAATTTTTTGTTCCTTTTGTCCTTGAGGGTAAAAACCCCTTAAAATAATTTATTTTAAATAATAATTATTAAAAAATTATTTAAATCGAATTTAGGATGAATAATTTAATTTTGATTATAAAAGGAGTTAGAAATAGCGCGGTAGTTTGAAAAGTCAAATATGAACTTTGACTGACCGTACAGGATGCAAAATTTAACGGATTTTAGTGAAACCAAAAATATTAGAATCTCTTTTAAAATATCTTTCCAACGAATCCGAAAAATTGAAATTTCATAGCAGGAATCCAAAGTTATGCCCAATTTAAAATTCAAAATAGTCGCTGTAGGATTTATATATATATATTTTAATATTAAAAATCGCCATTTTTCAGACGACCTCTGTTTTTGACGAAACCACTTTTGTTGGATTCGGAATGTCAAATTATTGCTAAGTTTAATTTTTCATAATTTTTAGAATTAATTTGTGACCGTGTCAAAAAGATTTCAGTTTGGTCAATTTCGGTCAATTCTAATCGACTTGAAAAATGCCATTTTTCAAATAGGCTCAGAATTGAATGAAATTAATTTTCCTAGGTCCGTAGCATCAAAACATAGCTAAATATATTTTTCGGGATTTTTCGAAGATAATTTGTGGCCCCGGTGAATTTATTCATACGGTTGAATTAAAAATAAAAGTAAATATTTTAAAATAAAGAAAACTGGGTCAAGACAGTCATTTAGGCCTGCGGGACATAGCTAGATGAGTCTGAAATAGGGGATAATGGGTAAGAATGACAGTCATTGGGCTAAAATCTGAAAAACTTGATAAATAGGCTTTATTGGTAATTAAATCATTAAAATATTATAAATAATAGAAAATTTACAAACCAAAACCCTAATCCAAACAAACCAGTCGCCGCCTATATCTATTCATGGCCAAAAAGCTCCGAAATTGATCCCCTAATCTCTCTCAATCCTTTCAATGAAATCGAATAATTCTTTAGACTTATTTGTAGAGATTCATGAGAGCTTCGATTTCATATGGTTATGATCATTGTAACGACCCGGATTTTTGGCGACTTTGGTTATCGACATAAGCTCGATGTCGATAACCAAAACATCGAAAAATCCCGGTAATTAATGAAAGAAATTAGAGGGTGAGAATAGATAAGATAGAAACTTAGAATAGAAGAAGAAGAAGAACACAACATCAGAGTAACACGAACCTCACAGCGGAACGAATAACATATAATAGATAACAGAACTTTGAAATGTAACAGTTATGTATACAATAGATCTTATCAGAGTACATCACTTACAACACAGTGGAAATAAACTATAGTTATATGATCCAGAAGCCTCCTGATCCAGCTCTTCAAGTATATCTGTAAATAATCCCTATTTAGTATTTTATTTATTTATTCTAAATAAATAATTCACTTTATAAATATTCCATTTATAAAGTTTTCCCTTCATTTATAATTCCACTTAAACGTATTTTCTATTTTTAAATATTCCATTTATAAATATTTCTATTTATAAATATTCTATTTATAAATATTCTCTTTTATAAAATCCTCTTGATTTTATAAATATTCTCTTTTCAATATTCCGGTATGTCATGGTGTTCAACATATCAAGTTACGGTGTCCAATATCGTCCATACACATATAATCAACAACAGATTATAAATCACGTCATATATCACAATATATGAAAACAATAAAATAACTGTTGAGGAATCCAGTCGGGTTCCTCCAATCTGTTTCCCTGCATCCACAGATGTTACACAATAAAATCAACATCACTTTCAGTTCCATATGATATATTCTGCTAAACAGAATCAATATAGAAATTCAACTAACTGACTAGCAGTTCAATCAAACAGTCAACACACAGTCAATCAGTCAATATTTAACAGTTCTAAAAATACAACATGAAATTATAAACTGTTCAGAGTTAGTGAGATTTACTCACATTTGCAGTTCATCATTAAAGAACGACAAACTGTTATTTGATTTGAATCAAACAGTTTATTTCGCCATAAATTCATATGAGCCCCAATCCACTTCCAGTCAGCTTTATTGTGAAGCTCTCGTCCATACGGTCCCAAAGCAACTTACAGTTCGTGATTCTGATTTCATATGAATAACTTATTGACATTCAAAGTTTATTAAATATTTAAATTAAATTAAACATGATTTATTTGATTCCTAGGCCTTACCATCTTTGAAACCGGGCCATCACCCCATACTTGAGCCGCTATGCCCACCCTTCTGGCCCATTAACCAATTAAAACCCACTTCTCCTTCTTTTGATTTTAAAATTCCCTTTATAAATGAATTGGCTCAACCTCTTCTCTTAAGGCCCATTTCAATTTCAAAAGCCCACCTTCACACATAAAACAAACTTGGGCCGAACTACCCTCTCTAACCTTCTGGCCCGCTCCCATTTGTGCTTCTTCCCCAAATCAATACAGCACGCTCCAGAAATGCTCAAACCATTTTCCCACAACTTCGATCACCCTTTTCTCAACCGTTCTTCAAATTGATTTCACCGATGTGAAGCTCACCTCAAATGGTACTTGCCGACCACCAATACATCACCTCCGGCACCTCCGTGCAGATCGCGATAGCATCTCCTCGCTCGTTATTTCGAGCGACAAAAGTATGAATGGAATCACACAAAAATGTGCCAAACCCTGCGCCTCGATTCACTGATCCTTGCGCTGCATCCTATTCTGATCGAATCACCTCCTGCTGCTCATGAACTAGAGCCCTAGTCGCTGCTTGAACAAACTGACACCCCTGAAAACCACATCGCACCCTTTATAACTCAGACCAGATCGAAGCTCCCCCCCAAGGATCACATGGCTTTGAATATGAGATTTATAGAATTTTCTTTGTTTTCTTTTTGATTTTAGAAGATTTGAAATGTTTACTGTGAGGAGCAAAATATGACGGCGGATTTTCTTGCTGTGTGATTAGGTTTAGGATGTTGTGGGGGTATTTATAATGAAGATAAATATCTAGATATTTTGGGGTAGGGAATATTCTCGGAATATTCCTTTGTTAATTCGTCTTCTAAAAATTACTATGGTCACATAAAATACCTAAAAATCACGAAACTGGACATGCAGCTAGAGTTCGACATTACGGTCCCAACGAAACTGGATTCGTCGAATTTCGACTCCGTATGCTCACACAGCGTATTTTTAACTGTCAAAATACTGACTGTTTCTCACTCTAAAAATCCATATGACCACACAGTCACTCTAAAATTCACGAAACTGGAAATCTAACAATTATTTGACATTGCGGATCCAACAAAACTAGTTTCGTCGAATTCCGACTTCGTTTGCAAAAGTGGCTATATTTTAAAGCTTTGGATGACCCATTTAAATATATAAATATATTTAAATATAATTAAATTAAATATTTAAAATTAAATATTATCGTCTATATTCACAGTGGAATACCATACAGCTTTACTAGGATTTATAACTCGATATTTCCAATCTGGGTCAACCCGATATTCGATTTATATTGAAATTCCTTTTTAAAATATAGATAATTCCTTTATAAATTATAAAGGAATTCCACAGCGACTTTTCTAGAATTTGATTTGGACTTGAATCAAAATCTACATGACGAAATCCCGATTTTTCTCTTCCACTAGAAAGATATACTCCACCAGCTCCACACGTTTCTTGTTTCACAGAAATCCGGCTTAAAACGAATCCTGTACATTCAGTTGAAGTTCGAATCACCAATTCACGAACTGCAGCGCCATTTCAAGCTCGATTTTAATTATAATATAATTATACGTTCAAACTGTCGTTATTTAAATATATTCGTTATTCAGAATTTGTAATAACCCGAAAATCTTAGCCAGTTTAAAATTTTTATTTTGGCAATTTTAGCGATTTTTGATATTTAAAATAGATTATTTTAAATAAAATCGACGAGAAATTTATTTTTGAATATAATTAGAATGTATATATTTATACGCGTCGTCGTTTGAATATAAATAATTATATATAATTATAAATAGAATTGAAAATGGCGCGGTTGTTCGATAATTCGATTTCAAACTTCAATTGAATGTACCGGGTGCAAAACAATCCGGATTTTAGTGAAACCAAAAACATTAGGATCTAATTGATGATATCTTTCCAACGAATCCGAAAAATCAAAATTTCATAGCGGGAATCAAAAGATATGTCCAGTTGAAAATTCTGAATAGTCGCTATGGAATTCAGGCCCTTAAAAATAGACATTTCGCAAACGACCTCGGATTTCGACGAAACCACTTTTGTTGGATCCGTGATGTCAAATTATTGCTAGGTTTCAAATTTCATAATTTTTCGAATCAATATGTGAGCGTGGCAAAGGAAAACGCGTTTGACCAATTTCAGTTGATTTTAATCGACTAGAAAATGGCCATTTTTTCAACGGTCTCAGAATTCAACGAAACTAGTTTTATTTGGACCGTATCGTCAATACGAAGCTAGAAAATAATTTTATGGAATTTTTCGAGTTAGTAGGTGACCCCAGTAAATTGAAATGCGCGTTCAAATTCAATATATGGAGTTATATGTTGATTTTAACGAAAACTGATCGAAACGATCAAATCAGCTTGCGGTACATATCCCATTGTGTTCGGAATGGGGGTAATTAGCTATGGACGACAGGCGGTGGGTTCGATTTCGAGGTCGTATGTAAAAGTCAACTCTTTGCAAAATAAAATAATTAAATAAATTAAAAATATCGATCCTCTCTCCTTACCTTATAAACTGCTGCCCCCCTTCCCTCATTTTCGTTCATTACAGAAATAAATAAAAAAAACCTAAACTATCGATTCGCCCCCGTCGATCTCGAAGCCGCCCGCCACCACGTCGATCACCACCCCACAAGCCGCCGCTCCCTCTCCTTCTTCCTCTCCTCCTCTCGATCCTCCCTCCAGTCTTCTCTCCCTCCTCTTCAAACCGCCCCAGCCACCCAATCGCCCCCCCTGACGCGAAGACCGACGTCGGCCATCGCCTGGAAGGACTGCGCCGCCTTCCCCTTACCTCCTCTACCCCCGCACCTTCCCCCACCATCCTCCGGCGCAGCAGCGAAGACCCCCCCTCCTGTAAGTTCTTGACCCTTTTTATTTTTATTTTTATTTTATTTTGATTTTTGGTAAATATAAAGGTTTGATTTTTCACAATCGAAAGAAATGATTTTTAATATCATAAAGATTTGATTTTTTTTAATATGTGAAGGACGATATAAAGGTGCGATCTTTAAATTATATTCATCACTATAAAAAGGAGATTTTTATTTAGATAATGAAGTGATTTTTGTTTAAATAAAGATGTGATTCTTAAGTAGGAAGAATATACTTTTATGGCAAGAAAAGATTATATTTTTATATATGAAGAAATTAGATTTTTCTTTATTGAAATGACAAGTAAAGATAGGATTTTTAAAACAGTAAAGATAGGATTTTTAAAACAGTAAAGATAGGATTTTTAAAACAGTAAAGATAGGATTTTTAAAACAGTAAAGATAGGATTTTTAAAACTGTAAAGATAGGATTTTTAAACTGCAAAGGTAGAATTTTTAACACGGTAAAGCTTTGATTTTTGTTGGAGGAAAATATGATCTTTACTATGTAGAAGATGTAAAAATATAATTTTTACATGATGGGCGAATTAGAAATGAAATCTTTATATTTGAAAAGGCGAAATCTTTATAGTTGAAAAGGCGAGACCTTTATATAGAGAATAACATAGTAAAAAAGAGAATAACATAGTAAAAATAGAATTTTTATCTATATGGCAACGAAATAAAAATTTGATTTTTATATATTGAATAGTATAATAAAAATTTGATTTTTTTATATTGAATAGTATAATAAAAATTTGATTTTTATATATTGAATAGTATAATAAAAATTTGATTTTTATATATTGAATAGTATAATAAAATTTTGATTTTTATATATTGAATAGTATAATAAAAATTCGATTTTTATATATTGAACAGCGAAGAAAAAATTCGATTTTTATATATTGAACAGCGAAGTAAAAATTCGATTCTTATATATTGAATAGCGAAGTGAAAATGTGATTTTTTATACATAGTGGCTACGGGCGACGAAAGTGATAAGAGGCGAGAACGGTGAAGATTTCCTGCATTGGAAGTGCCGTGAAGTTGGATAGCTATCGGTGAGAATTTCTCACCTTTCAATTTCATTTTCTAGTTATATACATATACTAGGATGCAGACGGTGCTTAGTAGCACCCGACACAATCGTCCACAGACCATGGACTTGTTTGTTTGATTGCAAAAATTAGTTAGATTATTAGATTGAAATTGAATTGTTTGGTGAAATGAATGAATTTGATTGATGTGTGAATGGCGTGGGCCTTCACTAGACCGGGGATAAGGCTAGGCCTCGTCCCGTTTCTAGTATCGTGCCATTATGCCGCCGAAATTTTCTAAAATATGTTAGAAAAATAAAAATATCATTTTCATTGTGTAAATGAACTGAATAAAAATTTGTATGTTAAAATAAAATGTTTTATCGTTAAAAATATAATTTTTAACGTGAAGTGAATAAAATAAATATTCATTTACAAACCGGACGGTTTGTTTATGTACACCTATTTGAATGACATTGATTGGGACGATAAATTTTACACATCGCCCAACTGCACAAATAAAAATCTGTGTTTGTTGATTTGAAACCCCACACGGGTGTTGGGATGAAATTTGAAGTTCACTCATCCTGATTGATTAAATATGTCGATCGATTGATTGACAGACTGTTATAAGCGTTAGATATCTATATTTGATGCTTATACAGTGTAGTGCACTTTGGTTGATGGTTGATTATTTTCAATGCTGTTATATACATGTGTTGTATGAAAATCCATATAATTAATTTTATATGGTGATTGATTGGGCCTCATTCCAATTTAGAAAATAAAGAATATTATAACATAAAGGTTCATGTGTTGACTGTACTCATCCGTTGAGATTAGTCATGTGTTGAACGAAATATTTTAACAATAAAATTTATATCTTTATCACTATAAAATAAAGGTTCATGTGTTGACTGTACTCATTCGTGGGATTAGTCATGTGTTGAACGAAATATTTTAACAATAAAATTTATATCTTTATCACTATAAAATAAAGGTTCATGTGTTGACTGTACTCATCCGTTGAGATTAGTCATGTGTTGAACGAAATAATTTAACAAAAATAGTCACACGTGGACAGTACTCATTCGTTGAGATTAGTCGTGTGTTGACAAAAATAAATACTCATTTGTTAAAAAAAGAAATATTTGAAATAGAATATTTGAAAAAGAAATATTTGAAATAGAATATTTGAAAAAGAAATATTTGAAATAGAATATTTGAAAATAGAAATATTTGAAATAGAATATTTGAAAAAGAAATATTTGAAATAGAATATTTGAAAAAGAAATATTTGAAATAGAATATTTGAAAATAGAAATATTTGAAATAGAAATATTTGAAAAAGAAATATTTGAAATAGAATATTTGAAAAAGAAATATTTGAAATAGAATATTTGAAAATAGAAATATTTGAAATAGAATATTTGAAAAAGAAATATTTGAAATAGAATATTTGAAAAAGAAATATTTGAAATAGAATATTTGAAAATAGAAATATTTGAAATAGAATATTAGAAAAAGAAATATTTGAAATAGAATATTTGAAAATAGAAATACATGAAGCCGTGTTGATTAGATTGACGCCATTTTGACAGGAACGATAGTTATATCGATTTTATTCATTTTAAATGAATATTGAAAAGTGATTTCGGAATCGAATAATTGAAATGGAATTTGATCTCTATTAAATATAAAGCGATTTCGAAATGAATTGAATATAAAGCGATTTCGAAATGAATTGAATATAAAACGATTTCGAAATAAATTGAATATAAAACGATTTCGAAATGAATTGAATAGAAAACGAATTTGATTTCAATTGAATATATAACGAATTTGATTTGAATAGAAAACCAATTTGAACTGAATCGAATGGAAAACCAATTTGAATTGAATCGAATGGAAAACCAATTTGAATTGAATCGAATAGAAAACCAATTTGAATTGAATCGAATAGAAAACCAATTTGAATTGAATCGAATGGAAAACCAATTTGAATTGAATCGAATAGAAAACCAATTTGAATTGAATCGAATAGAAAACCAATTTGAATTGAATCGAACTGAAAACCAATTTGAATTGAATCGAATAGAAAACCAATTTGAATTGAATCGAATAGAAAACCAATTTGAATTGAATCGAATAGAAAACCAATTTGAATTGAATCGAATAGAAAACCAATTTGAATTGAATCGAATAGAAAACCACTTTGAATTGAATCGAACAGAAATTTGAATTGAATTGAAATGAATTTTAAAACGAATTTATAAGGAAGAATTCAATTTTGATTTGAAATGAAAGGGAAGTTGAAATTGTTTTTGAAACGCATTTAAAACTATTTATATAATTCGTTTTAAATAGAAATTGACAAAATATATATTATATATATTATATATATAATATAATGGCCTGAATAGAACGCGCCGCGCCGCGGCAGTTCGTGAATTTCGACCATTTATTTCAAACGGACATTACGGGAGATCCGACCGTCGGATTCTCCTAAAACCGGAACCGTTGGGTTCGTATCGAAAAGAGTTTCTAACGAATATTAGAGATTCAAAATCTAACGGTTGGATTTGGAGATACGTCCAAATCAAATTTGGAAAAAGTCGCTGTAAGTGCAGTTCGATGGCCGTTGATGGAAATCGACTGTACGGGCCCTGATATAATTATTAAAAATAGAAATAATTTGTGTAAAATCAGAAGAAATGATTTGGAAAAATATGGGATGAAAAACTCTATATTTGAAAAGATAAAATTAGAATTCTTATCGAAATGAACTAGTTTGAACTCAATTTAAAACCCGATTTTTTTTTTAAATAAATAAATTAGATTTAAAAAGGGGTTTTAAATAATCGGAATTCCTAATATATTTGATTGGATTTGAAATGGGTTTATCGTGAACTGTGTTTTAAATAACACTAGTTCTTTAACCCGATAATAAATAAAATGTGATTTGGGTTTGTCGTGAACTGTGTTTTAAATAACACCTAGTTCTTTAACCCAGTAAAAGGAGTTTTAACGAATCTGCAATTAGATTGAAATGTGAATTTGTAATCTAAATTACCAAATTTAGAAAATGAGCGAGAATGGAGTATTACCAGTTTTGCTCCAAAGCGATAGTTAAATCTTTAATTAGATTTGAACGTGAAATGGTAATTAATTTTACCGATAACACCGTGGTGTTAGATATGGAGTATTACCAGTTTTGCTTCATGGGATGAATAGGTTGGGATTGGGAAATAAAATAAATAATTACTTCGGTGTGGTTCGCTAATCTTGACTAGTTTAGAAAAACCATAATTTGGTTTGAAACGACATCCAAAGGAAGATTACAGGATAAATTTTAAAGAATTTATCTTGGATAAAATTAATGGGAACCTTTCCCTAAGAATGTGGAATTTAGAAACTAGCTGTAGGTTGGCTAAGAAGAATGGTTTCCTGGGTATTGATCTGATGTTGGTTTCGGCCTTCGGGGTTAATGTTTGGGAAATTGTTCTCTTGCTAATTTGCGGTTAGTGACTAATGAATTGGAATGAGGTGTATGTTGTGTTTGTGTAACATTTGTTTTTAATATACGCGGGTTGTTCGGAAAGACCGGGTTTATACCCATTCTGAATAACCGGTTCGACGATATGTCGAAGATGAAGACGGTGGTCGAAGACCGGAAGTCTTCACATCGTTTGGATTATTACTGACGATCCTGATTGGGCAGTACACCCAAGAGGATGGAAATAGTTGGTGGTCGTCCAGACGTACTTGGAGATGGATGGATATGCGAGGAAAGTGCCTCCGGTTTCGTTCAGACCCAGAACGAACTTGTAAATGGATTGTGTGTCTGACATTGGATTTTATTCTGTGTTGATTGATTTCTATTAAATATATATCTGTTTGGCGGCGGAGAATTTATTCTTTTGCTTAACGCCCTTTTCTGAGACGTACGAGCTCAGAGGTTCTATATCGATGGACATCAGTCGCATGGCATGAATTGCCTACGTGGCACACTAAGATGCAATGATCAAGGCTTTTGTTGAAAAGCAGAGTCTTGTGGTTGATGATCAAAGCACGGCCTACGTGGCAGCTTTGTGTATAACGTGAATTCGCGAGCCTCACACCTCGGTATGAGTTAAAAACGGGATACGGACCGCTGGGAGAGCACGACGTTTCTTTCTAGCTTTGGTGGTGTCAGTGACTTACCAGTCCTGACATTTATATACTTTTCACCTTTGTGGTTGTTGGAATGAGGCGCCTCGATTATAGGTCTGTAAGGACCGGGAAACGTGTGTTCAGGAATTGCCAATCCTCTAACGTAAGTGAGGATTGGCCCAGCCGCATCCGGGGTTGCCCAGAGTGTGTAGTCCCGAGGCATTTGCTAGAGTGTCTCGAAGCGGAGAGGAGCTTGCCCCTTGCCTCGACTCATGACGGGAAATCCAATTCCCAATACGTGTATTGCGGTTTTAATTGTAGAACTAGTATGGCGACATGATATATGGTACCCATGCCGTCTATGATTTATATTTATGATTGAAATTGTTTTGACACTATACACTTATTATAGTATCAAATGATTTGTTTTAAACGTACCAAGCATGTTTGGCTATTATAAGGGAAAACCCTATCCTCCAGCTTGCGTTGCATTGTGTGATGGGACCTGGGTCTTATAATAGCTTCATTTTTCGAAAAAAGCATTGCCCTGTTTATTCTATGCACTGGTATTCTTGGGAGGAAACCCGTTCCGTGTTATACGGCGTGGTCCCTTGAATTACTCTCTTTTAAAGTAAAGTTTTAAATAACTGTTTTAGTTCTCACACCAGTCACAAGACTGACCTGGAGTTTATTGTTTTAACCTAAACTCTGGGTGCCCCTATTTTCCACACGGGCAGCTAGTAGTTTCGGTTTTGCAGATTTATACTCACAGGATCTTGGTTTACAGCTGGAAGGATATCCGGAAAGCTCTGTATCCGTATATCACCTTCAGTTGTGCTTTGTATTATTTTCCGCTGCTATGTAATTTATTGTAATCTCTGATATTTGTCGAATGTAATTTATTCAATTATACTCTGTATATTCTTATATTCTGATGGAATTGTTGTAATAGCAATGAAATGTTCTTCCGTCTGCGTTCATTTGTGTATTATTCTCAAAGTATCCGCTCTTTCCCTCACGGGGAAGTAACGGGTTCTTACAGAATTCAATTCCAAACTGAATTAAATCTTCGGGATGACCCAGTTCACACCATATCTCCATTTCACCAATTCTGATTATTTCAGAATTAAATATATTATTTAATTTATTATTTTAATTAAATTACTCACCATTATTTAATTCCACGACCATTATTTCCTTTAATTCGCTATTTAAATAATTAAATAAATAAATTATTATACCTCTGCAAATGCGGGTCATTACATTCTTCCCCACTTAAAATAATTTCGTCCTCGAAATTGCTAAGTTAGAGGACGACCCTACCTATTGGAATTCCTAAGATTTGTTTACCCCTTATTTCTGATTTTAACTGATCCAATTAATATCGACTAAAATATTTATTCATTCCGACTAACTAAAATTTTCAAAAATTCTGAAAATTTTCTAACACTTTAAACTTTCGAAAAATTTCGCCAGCACCTCCTTTGTACTGGTCAATAGCTCAAACTCCAACTCGCCTCTCTGGGCCTTCTTCAACCCAAAAGAAAATCAAAACGCCAAACGTCTTGCAAATTCGGCTCATAAATTCCAAACTCATATAAAATATAAACTTGTACCTTTTTGTTGGGCATATCATTATATCCCTACCATCTGTTATCAACTCGGCATATACAAATGCCATCCCAATCAACTCGGACCAAGTTATTCTTAACACAACCATTCGCTTATTCAAGCCGAATTCAATTTCAAATTCGAGTTTCAAATTCCAAACTCTCAACTTATCATTTCAAATCCAAATCCATATTATTCTCTAATCACTTCCAGTTTTTCTTAACCTATCATCTAAAGTTAAATCCTGGTTTATTATTTACTTTTACCATCCCATTCGAATTAACTTCACAAGTTAAATTTTAATTTCTAGAACTTAAATTCCCGGTTTTATTTCAAATCAAATTTGAAATCATAATACCAATTCAAAACCTTTGAATTTCTAAACAACTTGTTTTCTCAAAACAATTCAAATCAAAATCTCTGGTAGTAATCCACCACTTAGAACACGAAAATCACACCGATGATACTGCGCAGTCATCATCGGAATTATTTTCCAGCGACCCAAGTGATTTCAATACTATATCATTTCAAAACCCTTACTAAATACATCCATTTTGAAAACATCTCAAAATCTCCCAGGAACTTAAAATTTCCTTATTTTAATTCCAAATCTGATTTAAATTCATATTTAATTCATCTTATTTCATATACTTTACTTATATAAATTCTGATTGGTTATATATAACCATTTTACTTTATAATCTCATTCGATTATAATTACAACCAATATATCTAATATATGATAATATATTACATATCCATACTGTATCGGTCCATCGTATTCAAGTATTTATTTACTCCTACCGATACAGTGGATCAAACTGATCGACCAGAACTCATAAACAACTCAGCCAATGAATCTCCACAATATAAAACCATTTTTATATTAAATACAAATACGCACTCGTATATATACACTCAACTCAATCTAGGGTATTACTAACCCTATCTCTACCGAGTCACGCCACAGAGCCAAGGTAATTCTTAACTTAAGCTCTGATACCAACTGTAACAACCCGGATTTTTGGCGACTTTGGTTATCGACATAAGCTCGATGTCGATAACCAAAACATCGAAAAATCCTAGTAATTAATGAAATAAATTAGAGGGTGAGAATAGATAAGATAGAAACTTAGAATAGAAGAAGAAGAAGAAGAATAAAACATCAGAGTAACACGAACCTCACAGCGCAACTTACGGTTCGTAATTCTGATTTCATATGAATAAGTTATTGACATTCAAAGTTTATTAAATATTTAAATTAAACTAAACATGATTTATTTGATTCCTAGGCCTTACCATCTTTGAAACCGGGCCATCACCCCATACTTGAGCCGCTATGCCCACCCTTCTAACCCATTAACCAATTAAAACCCACTTCTCCTTCTTTTGATTTTAAAATTCCCTTTATAAATGAATTGGCTCAACCTCTTCTCTTAAGGCCCATTTCAATTTCAAAAGCCCACCTTCACACATAAAAAAAAACCTTGGGCCCAACTACCCTCTCTAACCTTCTGGCCCGCTCCCATTTGTGCTTCTTCCCCAAATCAATACAACACGCTCCAGAAATGCTCAAACCATTTTCCCACAACTTCGATCACCCTTTTCTCAACCGTTCTTCAAATTGATTTCACCGATGTGAAGCTCACCTCAAATGGTACCTGCCGACCACCAATACATCACCTCCGGCACCTCCGTGCAGATCGCGATAGCAGCTCCTCGCTCGTTATTTCGAGCGACAGAAGTTTGAACGGAATCACACAAAAATGGGCCAAACCATGCGCCTCGATTCACTGATCCTTGCGCTGCATCCTATTCTGATCGAATCACCTTCTGCTGCTCACGAACTAGAGCCCTAGTCGCTGCTTGAACAAACTGACACCTCTGAAAACCACATCGCACCCTTTATAACTCAGAACAGATCGAAGCTCCCCCCCAAGGATCACACGGCTTTGAATATGAGATTTATAGAATTTTCTTTGTTTTCTTTTTGATTTTAGAAGATTTGAAATGTTTACTGTGAGGACCAAAATATGACGGCGGAATTTTTTGCTGTGTGATTAGGTTTAGGATGTTGTGGGGGTATTTATAATGAAGATAAATATCTAGATATTTTGGGGTAGGGAATATTCTCGGAATATTCCTTTGTTAATTCATCTTCTAAAAATTACTATGGTCACATACAATACCTAAAAATCACGAAACTGGACATGCAGCTAGAGTTCGACATTACGGTCCCAACGAAACTGGTTTCGTCGAATTTCGACTCCGTATGCTCACACAACGTATTTTTAACTGTCAAAATACTGACTGTTTCTCACTCTAAAAATCCGTACGACCACACAGTGACTCTAAAATTCACGAAACTGGAAATCTAATAATTATTTGACATTGCGGATCCAACAAAACTAGTTTCGTCGAATTCCGACTTCGTTTGCAAAAGTGGCTATATTTTAAAGCTCTGGATGACCCATTTAAATATATAAATATATTTAAATATAATTAAATTAAATATTTAAAATTAAATATTATCGTCTACATTCATAGTGGAATACCATACAACTTTACTAGGATTTATAGCTCGATATTTCCAATCTGGGTCAACCCGATATTCGATTTATATTGAAATTCCTTTTTAAAATATAAATAATTCCTTTATAAATTATAAAGGAATTCCGCAGCGACTTTTCTAGAATTTGATTTGGACTTGAATCAAAATCTAGACGACGAAATCCCAATTTTTCTCTTCCACTAGAAAGATATACTCCACCAGCTCCACACGTTTCTTGTTTCATAGAAATCCGGCTTAAAACGAATCCTGTACATTCAGTTGAAGTTCGATCGCCAATTCACGAACTGCAGCGCCATTTCAAGCTCGATTTTAATTATAATATAATTATACGTTCAAGCTATCGTTATTTAAATATATTCGTTATTCAGAATTCAATTCCAAACTGAATTAAATCTTCGGGATGACCCAGTTCACACCATATCGCCATTTCACCAATTCTGATTATTTCAGAATTAAATATATTATTTAATTTATTATTTTAATTAAATTACTCACCATTATTTAATTCCACGACCATTATTTCCTTTAATTCGCTATTTAAATAATTAAATAAATTAATTATTATACCTTTGCAAATGCGGGTCATTACAATCATATATAGTTAAACGAATCCCGCGGTAAACCACCCCAAACCTGCGCCATAAACAGCCCCGCCGCACCCCCATGGCCCCACCGCACCTCCCCTCACCTTGGGCGCCGTGCTCCCCTATCCTCCCTCTTTGACATGGTTCCACTTGATCGTTGTCTAACTTCAAGATTTAATCGAAAATGGGAGATCTAGTTTTGAACAAAATGGGTTCAAATAACTCAAGTCATGGTCGTGACATATTGGAGGAAGAAGGTCCTATTTTGCTTTTATTTAATTAATCAATTTAATTCAAATCTTTTTCCAGTCTAAATTTAACCATATCTCACTCGTACGAAATCGGATTCGAACGATTTCAGGTGCGCCACGATCGTGAGACCGAGACCTTCGCGATGAAACTGACTAGACCTGATTCTGAGCAAGTTGAAATTTGGCCAATTTTTGGATCTGAACGGCTCAGAAATTCTAAACAATGTGAGAAATCTTATCTATTTTTATAAATAATTATATTTTAATTATTGTTCCCACCTCTGAATCGTTGTATGTATATTATTATGTGCTATGGTAATAGGATGTATTTGTTTATGTATTTCTATTGTGTTTGATATATTCGCTTGGGTTGATACGATTAAAATCTCATATTTATTGAGATTCAAATTTATGTTCTGAATTCGCGATGAAATTTATTAATAATTCCTGATCCATTATTTCAGATCTGATGTTGCGCTGCTATTTACTTCTTTATTTCAGTTCTATTATTTCTGTTTTGTCAATGCGATCAAAATCTCATTTTTTATTGAGATTTATATACATATATACGAATGGTTCTTTAGAATTTGTGTGTTTAAAATTTGCATTTGTGTATGTTGGAAATAGTTAAACCAAATTCATCCTATTTGTTTATTGAATTGTTGGGAAGAATTTTTAATGTCTTTCTTTTTGTTCATATTAAAAAGATTATCCTTTTAACATCGCTTTTTTAATATTAAAAATATCGTTTTGTTAAAATGAAATGATTGGGTTTTTAACATCATTTTGTTAAAATGAAAAGATTTGATTTTTAGCATCGTGTTGTTATAAATAAAAAGATGACATTTTTTAATGTCGTGTTGTTTATAATAAAAAGATGAAATTTTAATGTCGTTTTGTTTCAAAATAAAAAGAGCCAATTTAAAGCGTCGTTTTTCAAACATAAGTACCATTTTTGTTATAACATAAGTATCATTTTTGTACATTATAAAAAGAACATATTTTTGTTCGTATTAAAAGAACGTATTTTTGGTTCGTATTAAAAGTACATATTTTTGACGTTAATAAAAGTACATATTTTTGTGAAATCACATTTTTGTGAAAATAGGATTATAGAAAGAATTCATTCATTTTGTCACTTTGAAAGGAATGAAGTAAATTCATTCATTTTTGTCACTTTAGAGAAATGAATTAGAAAACATTCATTTTGTCATCTTAAAAGAGCATGAATTGGAAATGTATATTTTTATACATTAAAAGAGAATGAATTGGAAATGTATATTTTATACATTAAAAAGAATTTAAACAGAAATACATTTTTGTTCATTAAAAAGAAAGATTACATTTTGATCATTAAAAGGGATTGAAGAAAAATTAGCATTTTGTTTACTTTAAAAGAATGAAGACAAAAATGACATTTTTGTTTCCATTCAAAGATTTGACAAAAGTAATATTTTTATTAAATCGGGCGAAACCCAATTTAAGATGTTAGTATTAGAAAAAGATCATTTTTATTGTATGAAATGTTAGCATAGAAAAGTAACATTTCTGTCTTATAAAATGTTGCATAAGGAATAAAGGTTCACTTTTATTAAGAATGTTGCATTTAAAAGTATTAACATTTTTAGTGTAAAATGTTGCATTTAAAAGAATTAACATTTTTAGTGTAAAATGTTGCATTTGAAAGAATTAACATTTTTAGTGTAAAATGTTGCATTTGAAAGAATTAACATTTTTAGTGTAAAATGTTGCATTTAAAAGAATTAACATTTTTAGTGTAAAATGTTGCATTAGGAATAAAGTTACATTTTTGTTAAAAATGTCACACTAGTATAAAAATATCATTTTTGTTAAGATGTCACACTAGTATGAAAATAACATTTTTGTGTTAGAATATAAGTGTCATATAACACCGTCATTGGTTGATTATGAAATGACATTATATTTCACCGTCATGTTTTGTTAAAAAGAAAATAATGACATTAACATTGATTTTAGTTGAAATAATAAAAATTACATTTTTATTGATTTTAGTTGAAAAATGTACAAAGACATCATTTTGTCATTATTTGTAAATGTACAAAGTTATCATTTTTGTCTTTGTTTTGTTAAATGTAAAAAGATAATTCGTTTGTTTATAAAAAAGAAATTTACATTTGTTTGAAAATGAATATTTACACCGTTATGTGTTAAATTAGAAATGAACATGATTGACACCGCAATAAAAATTACATGTTTATGTAATTAAAAATATAAGATTTTGTCATTGAAAATAAAATTGCATTTTTATATGAAATTAAAGATTAAAGATTTACATTATAAATAAAATCACATTTTTAAATGTAATTAAAGAATAATTTTTGCATGTAAAATATAATTACATTTTTATATGTAATTAAAGAGGAAGGATTTGCATAGTAAATAAAATTACACTTTTATGTGTAATTAAAGTATTAAAATTTACATTGCAAATTAAAAAGTAAAAAAATACATTTATATGTAATTAGATTTATAGAAAGATAAAATTACATTTTTATGTAATTAAGTTAAAGTTTATATTTTCATGTAATTAAGATTTAAAGAAAATTACATTTTTATGTCATGAAAAGATTAGATTTTGTCATTGCAAAATTATTTAATGCCATGTAGATTATATTAGAAAGAAAAGTTTACATTTTTAATGTGAATAGAAATAATGGAATTGAAATGTATATTTTTATCGTCACTTTAGATGCGATAAAAAGAATAGAATAATTATTGTATATTTTTATCGTCATTTTGAGGCGGTAAAAAGAAGTTACATTTTTCAATGTAAATAAAAGAAAAATAGGAAGTTACATTTTTATATGTAATTAGAGAAATATAGAAACTTACATTTTTTTTCAATGTAAATAAGGATGAAATACAAATTATATATATATATTTTTTGTAAATAAAAGAATTTACATTTTTCCAATGTAAATAAAAGAAATAAAAGAATGATTAGGAATTCACATTTTCCAATGTAAATAGAATATGAAATAAAAGTTACATTTTCAATATAATAATATATTGAAATATAAGTTTACATTTCTCAATGTAAATAAAATAGGAATAGAAATTTGCATTTTTTTATGTAAATAAAAGGATTAGAAATTTACGTTTTAAGGAATGGGTTTTCATTAAAAAGGAATAATGAAATCAAATATACATCTGGTGTAAATTGAAAGATGAAAGAAGAAAAAATACATTGTTGGAGATAGCATATGTATGTGAATTAAAATAAAATAAACATTATTGTGTGCCATGTTATACCTCGATATTATATACACAAATAAAGATATTCGATGTTAACAAAATATAGTGAAATGAAATGGATGACGGAATTATATATAAGTATATATATATATATATATATATATGTAAGTTATAATTAAATGAATCGCGCACGGTAGTTCGCGATTTGACAATCGTAACTTTAAATAGTTATACCGAAATATTCAACCGTCGGATTTTCCCAAAACTGAAACCGTTAGGTTCGCCTTGGGAAGACCTTTCCAACGATATGAATTGTGTAAAATTCCAACGGTTAGATTTAGAGAAACTTGTAAAACAAATTTGGGTGAAAACAGCGCCAAGGTCGCCTATTGACATAAAGTGTTGTTGAATAAAATTCAATTATTTTTATATAAATAAAAATAGAGATTAATCGGTATAAATTAATATTAACGATAAGAAATGATTTTAAATTATACATATACGAGGATCATTTGAAAAGTCCAAGTTCAATCTCATTTCAAATGATTATTCGTCGATCTAAGTCGAAGAGTTGAAGACGGTGATTGAAGACCGGCGATCTTCACATCGAATGGATGAGGACTACTAACGCCCGTGATTGGAGTAGCTACCTTAAAAGGGGCTACAGTGGTAGTTGTCCGGATGTATTTGTTGATTGTTCGGATATGCGAGGAATAAGGTGCCTCCGATTTCGTTCAGATCCAGAAAGGACTTGAAAATGAATTATATGTCTGACGTTGTATTCCTTTATACGGTATTTGTTGATCTCTGCTAAATATATATCTGTTTGGTGTTTAACACCCTTCTCTAAGACGATCTTATAGGTTATATATTGGTAGGAATCAATGGTATGGTATGGATTGACAATGTGGCATGCTAATATGCAAATGATCAAGGCTTTTGTTGAAAAGCAGGCCTTGTGGTTGATGATCAAAGCACAACTTGAATAAGCATAGCTTTGTGTATTACGTAGCTTCATGAGCCTCACAACCCGGTTGGAGTCTAAAACGGGAGAAGGGAACGCAGGGAGAGCAGCACGTTTCTTTCTAGCTAGAAGTGGTGTTTGGGTTTTACACGGCCCGACATTTTACTTATGTGGATGATGGAATGAGGCGCCTCGGATATTAGGTCCTATAGGACCGAGAAACGTGTGTTTAGGAATTGCCAATCCGCAAAATCGTATGTGTGGATCGGCCCTGCAGCTTTCCAAGGGTTCACCGCGGGGGATCCTGAGACATTAGCTAGAGTGTCTCGAATCGGTAAGGAGCTCCTCCCTAGCCTTGACTCATTATGGAAACCCAATTTCCAATACGACCTCATGCGGTTTTGATTGTAGAACTAGTATGGCGACATAGTAGGATGGGGTACTATGCCGTCTATGATTGATACATTATGATTGAACTGTTTTTGAAACTTATATACACTAGTAATAATATCAAACCCGTTTTTATCGTATCAAGCATTTTTGACCATTATAAGGTAAAACTCTATCCTCCGGTTTGCGTTGCATTATGTGATGGGACTTGAGTCTTATAATGGTTTCGTTTTTCCAAAAAGCATTGCGTTGTTTAACGATTTACTTTAATTTACGCACCGACAATCCACTGGAATAAAACCCATTCCGTGTTAGCGGCGTGGTCCTTGGATTTGCTTTATTGCTATTAGTTAAATTAGTTAAGAATTCTTACACCAGTCCCATGACTGACTCGTAGTTTGTTTCACTTTGCAAACTCGGGTGCCCTCTTTTCCATACGGGCAGTCGAGTAGCTTTTTGCAGATATTTATCTCTTGAGCAGGATTCTGGATCGAAGCCTAAAGCTGTGTCCAGAATATAGAAGTCTTCCGCTGTTTATTGTATTTAATTTTCTGTAACTTATCTTCTGCTGTACTTTTATTCGATGTACTCTGATATGTTCTGTACTCTGGTGTAACATTATCGTAATGTTTATAAAAGTCTGTTGTTATTGTTCTGATGTTGTTGTATTCCCAGAGTTAACGTGTTTGGGTTTTGAACGCTCTTGGTCGATTTTGCGATCGATATGGTCGGGCAAATCCTGACCGTTACAGTAAACATAATCAATATTCAACCAATAATTAAATATATATAATTAATCAATCATTTCAACCAAATATCAACAGTTCAACCTAATGACCATCATAAAACATCCAATCATCATTTAAAAATACGGTTATAAAATTATAACTGGACAAAGTTAGTGAGTTTACTCACTTTGGTTTGTAGTTGACGGTTCTGCTTTTGTTTCATTTAAAATCAAATAAGCATTTGATTTTATCATGAAATTCCTGTAGCTCTGTTCTCAGACAAAAGGGCATCGGGTATTCGTATTCGAGCAGTGTTTGTAACAACCCGAAAATCTGGGCCAGTTTAAAATTTTAATTTTTGCAATTTTAGGGAATTTTGAATATTTAAAATGAATTATTTTAAATAATATCGACGAGAAATTTATTTTGAATAGAATTCGACGTATATATTATATACGTCGTCGTTAGAATATAAATAATTATATATAATTATAAAAGGAATTGAAACTGGCGCGGTAGTTCGATAATTCGATTTCAAACTTCAATTGAATGTACCGGGTGCAAAATTAACCGGATTTTAGTGAAACCAAAAATAATAGAATCTATTTGAGAATATCTTTCCAACGAATCCGAAAAATTGGAATTTCATAGCGGGAATCAAAAGATATGTCCAGTTGAAAATTCTGAATAGTCGCTATGGAATTCAGGCCCTTAAAAATGGAAATTCTGCAAACGACCTCAGATTTCGACGAAACCACTTTTGTTGGTTCCGTGATGTCAAATTATTGCTAGGTTTCAAATTTCGTAATTTTTCGTCTAGATATGTGGGCGTGGCAAAGGAAAACGCGTTTGACCAGTTTCAGCTGATTTTAATCGACTGGAAATTGGCCATTTTTCAAACGGTCTCAGAATTCGATGAAATTGGTTTTGTTAGGACTGTATCGTCAATACGAAGCTAGAAAATATTTTTCTGGAATTTTTCTAGTTAGTGTGTGACCCCGGTAAATTAAAATGCGCGTTCAAATTCAATATATAGAGTTATATTTTGATTATGACGAAAACTGATTGAAACGATCGAATCAGCCTACGATACATATCCCATTATGTTCGGAATGGGGGTAAAACGCTATGGACGACAGGTGGTGGGCCTCGTTTTGAGGTCGAAAATAAAAGTTGCTTTTTGGTGGAAAATAAAATAATTAAATAATAAATTAAAACTTTCCCTTTCCTCTCTCCTATTCCTTTATCTCTGGCGCCCCCGCCTCTCATTTTCATTAATTCAGAAAAGAAAAGAAAAGAAAAAAAACACGCGAGACCTCATCGCCCCTCCACCACCATCGCGCGCCGCCTCCGATCGCCATCCCCACCGCTGCTCCAATCCCCCCTTCTGCCGCTTCTCTCTCTCCTTTCTACTCCACCTCGAATCGAGACGCAGCCTTCCTCGAAGCCCCACGGCGAAACCCTAACTCCGACAATCCCTGTCAGCCCGACCCCACCTCCGCCAGCCCAGACA
Organism: Allium sativum; assembly: GCA_030737875.1. Lineage (NCBI taxonomy): Eukaryota > Viridiplantae > Streptophyta > Magnoliopsida > Asparagales > Amaryllidaceae > Allium > Allium sativum. The sequence goes on along the minus strand of CM060915.1, from coordinate 932,730,704 downwards.
TCCGCCGCCTTCCCCCATTGCCCCTCCGGCCAACTTGAGCTCGAATCCCCCCTTTCGATTGGAAGCTGCCTGGATCCGCAACCTCCTCTCAGCCACCAGCAGTCGAAGCGCGCCCCTTCCTCCAGTCGTCCAGCACACCGCCCACAGTGGACCCCCTCCACCAAAGAAAAGTAAGTAAATTCAATCTTAATTTAACTTTCAGTTTAATATATAATAACTATGTGAAAAAATATATAAAGTTAGGATTTTAATACGATAAAAATCTGATCTTTGAATATAAGAAGTTGTGATTTTTAAAGACAAAAATTTGATTTTTAAAATAGAAAAGATTAGATTTTTAAAACAGAAAAGATTAGATTTTTAAAATAGAAAAGATTAGATTTTTAAATTAGAAAAAAATTGATTTTTAAAATAGAAAAGATTAGATTTTTGTAATTGAAAAGGCGAGATCTTTATATTGGAAAAGGCGAGATCTTTATGTAGAGAATAGCGGTGTAAAAATTGAATTTTTATCCCTATGGAGTAATTATAAAAATAGGATTTTCATATACATAGCAAAGTAAAAATTCGATTTTTATATATTGAATAGCATAGCAAAAATTCGATTTTTATATATTGAATAGCATAGTAAAAATTCGATTTTTATATATTGAATAGCGAAGTAAAAATGTGATTTTTACATATGTAGATAATACGGGCAAAGAAAGTGACAAGAGGCAAGAACGGCGAAGATTTCTACATAAGAAGAGTCGTGGCGTTGGATTAGCTAATCTGTGAGAATTTCTCACCTTTCAACTTAATTTTTTCTAGTTATAAATATATACTAGGATGCAGACGGTGTTTAGTAGCACCCGACACCCGTCGTCCACAGACCATGGACGACTTGTATGCTTGGTTGTTTAATTTTGATGTGTAGTTGATTGTGTGATGTGATGTGAAACGAAATAAAATATTTTATAGTGGAAAATATTTTATAGTTAAAAATAAAATTTTTAACGTGTATATGAAATGAGATAAATTAATATAAACAAATCGAAAGATTTGTTTATATACACACATTTGACTGATATTGATTGGGACGATAAATTTTACACATCGCCCAACTGCACAAATAAAATCTGTGTTTGATTGTTTGAAATCCCACACGGGTATTGGGATGATATTTGACATACACTAATCCCGATTGTTTAGTTTTATGTCGATCGATTGATTGACAGACTGTTATAAGCGTTAAATATTGATATTCGATGCTTATGCAGTGTAGAATGCACTTTGGATGATGGTTGATTATTCATCGTTGTTATTGCATACATGTGTTGTAGAAAATCCATATAATTAACATTATATGGTAATTGATTGGGCCTCATTCCAGTTTCGAAATAGAAATATTTGAAATAGAAATATTTGAAATAGAATATTTGAAAATAGGAATATATGAAGCCGTGTTGATTAGATTGACGCCATTTTGACGTGAACGATATTTATATCGATTTTATTCATTCTATAATGAACATCGAAAGTGATTTCAAAATCTGATATTTCGAAAAGAATTGGAATTCGAATTGAAATTGAATATAAATGAATTCGAATTGAAATTGAATATAAATGAATTCGAATTGAAATTGAATATAAATGAATTCGAATTGAAATTGAATATAAATGAATTCGAATTGAAATTGAATATAAATGAAAACGAATTGAATTCGAATTGGAATCGATTTGAAATGAATTTAAAACGAATTTATATTGGAATATTCAATTTTGATTTGAAATTGAATATGAAGTTGAAACCGTTTTGAAAACGAATTTAAAACGATTTATAAAGCACGTTTTGAATTGAAATCGACGAAGTATATATTATATATATAATATAATGGCCTGAATAGAACGCGCCGCGCCGCGGCAGTTCGCGAATTTCGACCATTGACTTCGAATGAATATTGCGGGAGATCCGACCGTCGGATTCTCCTAAACCCAGAACCGTTGGGTTCGTATCGAAAAGTGCTTTCTAACGAATATTAGAAATTAGAAATCTAACGGTTGGATTTGGAATTATGTCCAAATCAAATTTGAAAAAGGTCGCTGTAAGTGCAGTTCGATGGCCATTGATGGAAATCGACTCTACGGGCCTTGATAAAATTATTAAAAATAGCAATTTGTGTAAAATCATAAGAAATGATTTAGAAAGAATTGGGATGAAAAACTCCATATTTGAAAAGATAAAAATAGATTTTTATCGTAATGAACTAGTTTTGAACTAGTATTATAATTCTATTTATTTTTAAACAAATAAATTGAATTTGAAATGGTTTTGAAAATAACCAGAATTTCCAATGATTGCATTGGAATGGATTTGAATCGAAATTGCCTTCGGAATATTTCGATGTTGGATTTCGTGACTATACAGATGTTGTTATGGAAATTTGAAAGATATATATATCATTATTTCCAATACGATATTTATTGGTCGTACAATTTGATATTGAATATAAGCCGGGATATTTTCTATTCAGAGCCTTGTATTTAATATCAAATGTGATTTGGGTTTGTCGTGAATGGTGTGTTGACTAACACTGTTCTTGAACCCAGTTGAGAAAAGATTAAATCTTTTTATTTAGATTTATTGAAGTGTACCAATTAAATAATATTTAATTGGAATTGAATTGATATTGATTTTTGGGTTTATCGTGGACAGTGTTTTAAATAACACTCATTCTTTAATCTGATAATTAATGGAACGTGGTTTTGGGTTTATCGTGAACCGTGTTTTAAATGACACTGATTCTTTAACCCAGTTAACGATTAAAACTAAGTGGAGTTTTAATGAATCTTTAATTAGATTGAAATGATCGAGAATGGAGTATCACCAGTTTTGCTCCAGGCGATAGTTAAATCTTTAATTAGATTTAAACGTGAAATGGTAATTAAATTTACCGATAACACCGTGGTGTTAGATATGAAGTATTACCAGTTTTACTTCATGGGATGAATAGATTGGGATTGGGAAATAAAATAAATGATTACTTTGGTAAGGTTCGCAATCCCGACTAGTTTGAATTGATATTCAAAAGTGGATTAAAGAATAAATTCAAAGAATTTATCTTTGATAAAATTAATGGGAACCTTTCCCTAAGAATGTGAAATTTAGAAACTAACTGTAGGTTGGCTAAGCAGAGTGATTTCCTGGGTATTGATCTGATGTTGGTTTCGGCCTTCGGGGTTAATATTTGGGGAATTATTCTCTAGATTAATTTACGGTTAGTGACTGATGAATTGGAATGAGGCGTATGTTGTGTTTGAGTAACACTTATTTAAAATATACGCGAGTTATTCGGAAAGACCGGGTTTATCCCATTCTAAATAACTGATACGACGATAAGTCGAAGATGAAGACGGTGGTCGAAGACCGGAAGTCTTCACGTCGTTTGGGTGATTACTGATGATCTTGATTGGGCTGTACACCCAAGAAGATGGAAACAGTTGGTGATCGTCCAGACGTACTTGGAGATCGATGGATATGCGGGGTACTAGGTGCCTCCGGTTTCGTTCAGACCCAGAACGGACTTGTAAATGGACTGTGTGTCTGACATTGGATTTTAGTCTGTGTGATTGATTTCTATTAAATATATATCTATTTGGTGGCGGAGAATTTATTCTCTTGCTTAACGCCCTTCTCTGAGACGTGCGAGCCCAGGGAATATATATTGATGGATATCAATCGCATGGAGTGAATTGCCTGTGTGGCATGCTAAGATGCAAATGATCAAGGCTTCTGTTGAAAAGCAAAGTCTTGTGGTTGATGATCGAAGCACGGCCTTTGTGGCGTAGCTTTGTGTAACGTTTACTTCGCGAGTTTCGCACCCCGGTTGTGAACCAAAAACGGGAGAGGACCTCAGGGAGGGCATGCGTTTCTTTCTAGCTAGGGTGGTGTCAGTGACCTACCAGCCCTGACATTTATATACTTTTCACCTGTGTGGTTTTTGCTGTTGCGAGGCGCCTCGGTTTGATTGGACGATCCGGGTCCGATGGAGTCATTTTTTGGCTCATTTACGCCCCAAAGGGCGGGGAGACGTATTGTTCAGGCGTAATAATCCACATTGGTGGACCGGCCATGTCGCTCCATGGGGCAGTTGCGGCTGTTCCTGAGACACGGGCTAGAGCGTCTCGAATCAGTAGAGGACGATCCCTGGCCTCGGTTCATAGATGGAAATCGAACTTCCAAATACGTGATTTTGCAGTTTTAATTGTAGAACCAGTGTGGCGACATTATATATGGTACCCATGCCGCCTATGATTGATACTTATGATTTGAAGTTGTTTTATACACTATGTACTTATAATAGTATCAAATGATTTGTTTTAAAACGAATCAAGCATTCTTTGGCTGTTATAAGGGAAAACCCTATCCCCCGGCTTGCGTTGCATTGTGTGATAGGACCTGGGTCTTATAACAGCTTCATTTTTCCTTATTTAGCATTGCGCTGTTTGTTTTATGCACTGGTATTCTTGGGTGGAAACCCATTTCATGTTATACGGCGTGGTCCCTTGATTTGCCTAACTTTCAAAATAAAGATTAATAACTGCTTTAGTTCTCACACCAGTCACATGACTGACCTAGAGTTTATTGTTTTAACCTAAACTCTGGGTGCCCTTATTTTCGACACGGACAGCTAGTAGTTTTGGTTTTGCCGATTTATATTCACAGGATCCTGGTTTACAGCTGGAACGATATCCGGAAAGCTTTGTATCCGTATATCTCCTCTAGTTGTGTATTGTATTATTTTCCGCTGCTATGTATTTAAATGTAATTTAAATCTCTGATATTTCTGTGTAATATTTATTCATTTATACTCTGTATATTCTTGTAATCTGATGCATTGTTGTAATATACAATGAAATGTTCTTCCGTCTGCGTTCTATTTTGTCGTGTTCTCAAAACGATCAGGCGTTTCGAACAGTCTAGATCGGTTTAGCGACTGATTCGGATCGAGCGAAATTCCCGATCGTCACATTTGGTATCAGAGCTTTGGTTTACAAAGCTTAGAGAACAAGGCACATTAGAACCATACGAAAGAATTCATCAGAAATTGGATTAGTAAAATCCAATGAGAATGACTCGTTAGAGATGGGATCAGTAGTATCCTAGAACGAGTGTGAAGAGTATATTTTTAAAACTGAAAACAATTTTTGTTTTGAAAATTTAAATCAATTATACGTATTAGATTATTTATTTATATTGATTTGGACAGTCCAGTATATAAAGATTTTGCATATACGCCTTGCAAACGTGTATTTGAAATTTTAATATACTGGGTAGATATAGAATTACACTCGAATCGCCCGAAGATGATTTTGATGATGGAGCTCCATCATTAGAATTCATGTTCGAGTGACGAAAGTGGACTTTCTATATATTTCCTATTGACTGGTGTGAGAACCAAAATTAGATAGGGCCTATTGTTGTGATTTGGCATCAAAAATCTGATTTTTTGACTACATATCAAAATTATGAATTTGAAACGTTAATTCACTAATTGATTAATGTTTGTGCAGTTTGTTTATTGGTTGATTAATTAAAATTTGAACCATTACGCCTAATTGTATCAAATATTGAATTGTATTGAAAATTGGTCGCATTTGCTTGCATATACATGTTGTTATCCTACTTTGTGAACTAGGCAACACAAAGTCAAGAAACCAGACATTGAAGAGCATTTTTAATTAGAAGACTTCGGTTCGGATTGGAGAAGACACTACAATCTAGATTGGATAGCAGCAGCTGTTCGGGTCGGGTCAGAGAACCATATCGGTTCGGGTCGGATAGAGTCCTCTGTTCGGATCGGTGAACTGCTGCTGAGGAAATTGGTAAGGTATATCTAATCGGATCGGAGGGCAACATGATTTCAATTGGATCGGAAAGCCACCTGTTTGCCACGAAAATGGATCGGAGTGGAGTAGATTAGAGAAGAAGAGAGCGTTGCATCCAAGCCAATCCGGGTCGGATCGGATATCCCGATCCGAACTCCTTATCTGTGCGTCTCCGACCAGAGCCCATGTTCCATATTATTCTCCTGCAAAAGCGCCTGGATATCCGGACCGGCTGTGACCAGTTCCTACCCATAACGTCCGTTCCTTTGATGCGTTGTCAACATAATAGTTCATCCGAACCCGAAGATAGTGGGATGGACGACATGTGGCCCCGACCCGGATCAAGTTTCAAGCAAATTCACACCTATAAATACCCCGTCTGGAGACAAAGAGAAGGATCTTTTTTTCAGCACTTTAAGAATTCAACCACCTCCATAATCCGAACTCCATTGCTCCCGGAGAATCCAAATCTTCTTTCATTATTTGTTTTAATCTATTGAGTGAATATAAGCGAGTTGTGAGTGAAATCAAGTGACTATTACATTGTATTTATAACTGAATCAGTGAATATAGTGAAAGATAAGTGGATGTAGGCATCTCTTCGCCGAACCACTATAAATCCTGTGGGTTCATTTTTATTTTTATCTCATCTTATTTGCTTTTAATCAATTTGGGTGTTAGAACCACTTTTGGGTCTAACATTTTGGTGCTTTCACTGAGAATCCTCATCTAAATTCTTTATTTTTCGGGATCTCTTTCTACTTTTTGGACCGTTGAGTTCAAAGAAGTGAATCCTTAAGTTTCTCCGCTTTTTTACATTCGTTGAAGTGATTGTCAAAGACTCATGGCCAAAGGAAAATGCAAGGAAGTTCAGTCTGTTCGAGGAAATGGAGCTGGCGAAGATCAGCAAAATGCTGTTGTAACAAGATCTCGGGGGCAGAGTTCAGCAGCAGGAAGAACCAATGCAGGAAATCCGAGCCGACAGCAGGGGGAGAGCTCCGATCCGATCCGGGTAGGAGATTCTGAAGCAGTGCATTCCCCCAATCTGAACCGACCCGAGCTGCTCGCCACGTACCGATCCGACCAGGCTCCCCAGCTCCGATCCAATCCGACCTCTTACCTCCGACCCGACCCGATCCTTGGTGAAGCTGGAACCTCTACTCGAGTCCCTACGAATGCTCCGATTCCAGCCACCAGGGTTGGTGATCAGGTCAATCCATTTGCGCCCATCACTCAAGGAGATTTCTCGCGCTTGCTTGACATGCTTGAGAGCACAAGGGAAGCTATGAAAGTTCACGAGCGCACTAATCTCATGATGCAGGAAAATATGAGGCTCGTGAGTCGGGAGATTAGTGAACTCCGTCGACAAAGAACTCCATCACCGGTTCGTCACACACCAGTGGATCAATCTTCATCCTCCGAGGAAGAGCGGCCCCGTGAACGAAGGCCACTCGAACGACCTCAGAACATGGAGCAGCTGACATTTGGGTCTTTGGGATCTCGTGAGGATATTGCATGAGCATTAGGAAACAATGACCCCACTCGGGGGCAAAGACTCCAGTCCCCTCCCCCCGAGATCGACCGGGAGCGCAGGGAACGGAATCGAGCAGAGGCAGCTCGAAGAAGAAGGGCATCTCCTGAACAAGAGCCCAGAAGGAATTCGGATACTAGGGCCAGGGAACCTGAGCGGCCCCTAACTAATGCTGATGTACAGGCAATGGTTCGTCAAATCATGTCCGAGAGCCGGAATTATAAAAATGAAGAATATGGCATTGAGCGAAGCCATACTCCGTTCACCGACGATATCCTCGACTTCCAATTTCCCCGACGCTTTAACTTGCCACAGATGGACAAGTACAACGGAAGGACTGATCCGGGACAGCATTTGATGCGGTATTCGTGGCTCATGAATGCTGCTGCTGCCCCTGATGAAGTGAAGTGCAAAGCATTCCCAATCTACTTAGAAGATGTGGCACTGTTCTGGTTTAACCGACTTCCTCCTCGTTCGATTTCAAATTACAAGGAACTAAGCGAGCGTTTCATGAACCAGTTCCGTCTCCATGCCCGAAAGTCCAAAAGTGTTATTGAATTATCGAGAATTAAACAGGCGCCAGGAGAATCTTTAAGGGCATATCTTGACCGTTTTAATCAAGCTATGACTGAGGTCAGTGACCCGCATGAGCCCACTATCCTGATGGCATTGAAGGAAGGAGTTGATCCTGAATCTGATTTTGGAGATTACCTTTTTGGGAAAACACCTTCCACCAGGGAGATATTCTACGAAAAAGCCGATATTTATCTAAGACGAGAGGAGGCCAGGGCAAACCGAAAGAGAAAGTATTAGACGGCTTCAAAGGAGAATGTGCAGAGTAATATCGCCGTGAAGCAGTCTGGGGAAAGTTCTGGCAAGGTTGAAGTAAATGTAGGAAACAAGGGTGGAAACAGCAATGCTGGAAGCGGGGGTAACAACAACAATAATCGTAATCCAAACGGTAACAGAAGAAACAGAAATAGGGGAAGTGATCCTAACAAAAGACCCCGGTTCCAGAACTACGAGAATTATACACCATTGAACGACACCCTGGAAAATATTTACCTGGATACGTACAATGTGTTACAGTACAAAAGACCGCCACCTCGTGATTCGACCGAGAAAGAAATGGCGACAGGGAAATTTTGCTTGTTTCACGGAACTCATGGGCATTCGACCAATGAATGTCGGCATTTGAGGGATGTGATTGAGAAGCTGCTGCGTGAAGGAAAGTTGGATGAGTACAAGGTTGCCCCGAGGGACAGGGGGCAAGGAGAGCAGGCTCCAAAACAGATCCTACCTGCTCCCAAGCCTACAACGCAGCAGAAAGGTAAAGGAATTGTCATCAACTCCATAGTAGGCGGACCTCACCCGGCAATCCGAAGTTTTAGGTCAATGGATCAATATGTGAATGCTGCCAAGCATCTAGACGTGAATGAAGGTGATGATTTGGAAGATGTCACCCCCATAAAACAACAGAAGACCATGTTTGACGACGTGGTATTTCGAAGCCGAGACAATACTGGGATACAATCACCCACCAATGATCCGTTGGTTATTACTACCACCATTGGGCCGGCCTTGGTCCATAAGGTATTAGTAGACAGCGGAAGTTCCGTTAATATTTTGTTCAAGAAGTCATTCGATCAAATGAAGCTTGAGTCTGAAGATTTGAAGCCGTGTGAAGGATGGATTAGAGGCTTCAACGGGGCGTCAACATCCCCCATGGGATATATAGAATTGCCTGTGACCCTGGGGCAAGGAGAACGTAGAAGAGTGCGGATGCTCCAGTTCGTAGTACTGGACGTAGATTCACCTTATAATGCATTTTTGGGGAGGCCTGCTCTTGCTGAATTCAGAGTTTGTATCGCCCCTTGGTGTTTGTTACTTAAGTTCCCAACCGAAGCCGGAACTGGAGTAATGAGAGGGGATCTAGTTTCTGGACGGGCCTGCTACGTGGCCGAATTAAAGATGTTGATGAAAGGATTTAATGTTGAGAGTAAGGATGCCTCGTCTCCCTCAAAGGGGGACTCGGCATAGCAATTAGAGAAATTGACCCCAAAGGAGTTGCCCAAAGGAACACCTGAAGACCTGGATCCCAGAAAAGACGAGGAACCAGAGGCTAGGAATGCAACTCCTAATGAAGCGACAGTGGAAATTCCCATTGATGAAGCTGATCCGACAAAAGTTTTGAAAATTGGTTCTCAATTGGATCCACGTCGAGCTAAAGAACTAACGGACTTCTTGAAGGCAAACCTAGACTTGTTTGTCTGGACCCATGCTGACATGTGTGGGATATCGCCATCCATTATAAGTCACAAATTGAATGTAAATCCGAAGCATCCACCTGTGAAGCAAAAGAGACGCATGCTGGGCCCAGAGAGGTCGGCTGCTCTCAAAGAGGAAGTAGAGAAGTTGAAGCAGAATGGATTTATTCGAGATTCGACATATCCCGACTGGATATCGAATCCCGTCTTAGTAAAGAAGCCAAACGGAAAGTGGCGGACTTGCATTGACTTTTCAGATTTAAATAAAGCTTGCCCGAAGGATAGTTTCCCACTTCCCTGGATTGACCAGCTTGTAGACTCGACAGCAGGTCATGAACTTCTCTCTTTCATGGACGCATATTCTGGATACAACCAAATTCCTATGCACGTACCAGACCAAGAACATATGAGCTTCATTACGAATTTGGGGTTATATTGTTATGTTGTAATGCCATTCGGATTAAAAAACGCTGGAGCTACTTATCAGCGCTTGGTAAACAGAATGTTTTATGATCAAATAGGAAAAATTATGGAAGTTTATGTGGATGATATGCTTGTCAAATCAAAGCAGTCTTCCAGCCATACGCAAGACTTGGCGGAAATGTTTGGTATCTTGCGAAAGTACCAGATGAAATTGAATCCTCTGAAATGCTCGTTTGGAGTGGCATCGGGAAAGTTCCTTGGCTTCATTGTGAGTTCCCGAGGAATTGAAATCAACCCTAGCCAGATAGCAGCAATTAGAAATATCGAAGAACCGAGGAGAATTAAGGACGTCCAAAGTCTTGCAGGGAAAGTAGCGGCGCTGAGTAGATTCATCTCCAAAGCCACAGATAAATGTGTTCCGTTTTTTGATTTGATTAAAAGGGGAAAGAAGAACTTCGAGTGGACTCCGGATTGTGTTGAGGCCTTTCGAAATCTGTTGGAACTGCTAGAGAAACCGCCGATTTTATCAAAGCCCATAGATCATGAAGAATTGTTTGTTTACTTGGCAGTCTGGGCTCACGCTGTCAGCACAGCCCTGGTTCGAGAAGAAAACAAAGTACAAAGGCCAGTGTATTATGTAAGCAAGAAATTAGCAGCGGCAGAGCGCAACTACCCAAAAATTGAGAAGCTTGCTTACAGCCTCCTGATCGCATCCCGAAAACTTCGTCACTATTTCCAAGCCCATCCAATAACCATATACACTGACCAACCGTTAAGGCAGGTGTTACAGAGGCCTGAGGCATCGGGAAGGTTGATCAAATGGAACATAGAACTAAGTCAGTTTGATTTGAATTTTCAACCATGAAAGTCAATCAGGGGGCAAGCTCTAGCAGACTTTATTGCGGAATTCACCATTCCAGAGGAGGAAGTAATCAATGACAGAGTGGTTAAATCCGAGGACGAACTAAAGATGAATCTGTGGAAACTATATACAGATGGAGCCAAGAATGACCGAAGGTCCGGAGCTGGAATTGTTTTAGTCACTCCCGAGGGACGGTCGTTATATTACGCCCTGCGATTAGAGTTTTCGGCAACTAACAATGACTCAGAATATGAAGCCCTGATCGCCAGGCTGAAGCTTGCTAAAGATCTCGGAGTAAAAATGATGGACATATTTTGTGACTCTAAAATTGTTGTTTGTCAAGTGCGAGAGGAATTCGTGGCTCGAGGACCTCGACTTATCGCCTACCTCAAGAAAGTGAAAGAGCTATTGAATAGCTTAGATCGGTACAACATAACACATATTCCCAGAGTTGAAAACCAGAAAGCGGATAGACTGGCAAAGCTGGCTAGTTCCGACAATCCAGAAGAGACTGAAGTAATTCCAATTGAAACGTTGGAGTCGCCAAGCTTTGAGTCAATGGAAATTGAGTTTGCTTTTGAAGCAGAACCAGAGAAGGAGTCATGGATGACTCCAATTAAGAATTTCCTTAAGAATGGGACACTCCCATCAAAGAAGAGTGAGAAAAGAGCTGTAGTTCGCAAAGCTACCAGATATGTCATACAAGATGATACTCTCTATCGGCAAGGATTTTCTATGCCCCTGTTACGATGTATCGCACACGACGACATCAAGCGTGTACTAAGAGAAGTACATGAAGGTGAGTGTGGAGATCATACAGGAGGTCAAACTTTAGCAAAGAAAATATTGCGATACGGATACTTCTGGCCTACGATCAATAAAGATGCAGCTGATTATTCACGACGCTGCGATAAGTGCCAGAGATTCGCCAAAATCCCCAGGGCACCGTCGACCCAACTTAAATCAATGGTGAGTCCTTGGCCATTTGCCACATGGGGAATTGATATCATTGGAGTTCTACCAATTGCTAAAGGAGGAGCTAAATATGCAATAGTGGCTGTGGACTATTTTACGAAGTGGGTGGAAGCTGAGCCCTTGACCAAGATCACAGCAAGAAAGGTGATAAGTTTTGTGGTCAGAAATATTATATGCCGGTTCGGGATTCCAAGGACGATTATAACTGACAACGGAACCCAGTTTGATAGTACTGAATTCAGAAATTTCTGTCAGAAGTATAAGATAGACAAGCGATATACTGCAGTTGCCTATCCGCAGTCAAACGGGCAAGTAGTGGCAATAAACAAAGTAATAAAATCCATCCTCAAGAAACGGTTAGAGCGTGCAAAGGCGAGATGGGTTGACGAATTGCCTCTAGCTTTGTGGGCATATCGAACAACATTTAAAACGGCCACCGGTCATACCCCTTTCTCTCTCTCCTTTGGCTCAGAAGCTGTAATTCCAGTTGAACTAGAAGTTCCTTCCCACAGGGTGACATATTATGACCCGATGACAAATCGGGCACTTTTACTTGAGTCTCTTGATGAAGTCGAAGAGAAAAGGGACGAAGCAGATTTGCGTGCGGCAAGACATCGACGTCAGATGGCACGCTATTATGACAAAAAAGTTCGTCTCAGGACTTTTGAACCAGGAGATTTGGTGCTAAAGAGAGTTTTTCCATCCCTTCCTCACCTCGGCCCAAAATGGGAAGGACCCTTTGTCATCCAACGGAAACTTGAAAAAGGAACCTTCAAGTTAACGACCGTAGATGGCGAAGAAGTCCCCCGAGCATGGAATGCCCAACACTTAATGCGATATTTGGATTAAAAAACACTGTACTTTGTGTTATTTTTATTATGAACTCTGTAATAAGGAACGACTTGCCTTGGGAAAATCCGACGATATGAATAAAGGATTATAAAGTGGATGTTGGCTACGACTTAGCTGAACCACTATAAAAATATTGTGTGTTATTTACCTTTATGCACTATGTATATATACATTTGTTAATTATTCTGTTGCAGGTATGAAGTACAGGGTGACTCACAGCCTAAAAAGGTTGAAAACGGTTTAGACATAAAGAGAAGCACAACGACTATTTGTGCGATAAGACATAAAAGAATGAGAAAACGACATTCTTAACTCTAACTCTCCAGAGAGAGAGAGAGTATAAAAGCGTCTCCGACTGAGCGTTGAAAAAGAAATTCTTCTTGTAACTCTAACTCTCCAGAGAGAGAGAGAGAGTATAAAAGCGTCTCCGACTGAGCGCTGAAAAAGAAATCTTTCCCCGTTGAAAGACCGGGGAATGAATAGATGACTAAGCTCGAACTCTAACTCTCAAGAGAAAGAGAGAGAGAGAGTATAAAAGAAATGCCAGAAAAAACAACAGGTACTGACGACATAGGAAGTGCTATCCCGTCAGAGAATTGGGAGCATTCAGATTGCTTGATTAAGCATTAGATAATTTGTGGGAATTAACCGGGGACACGTATGCATACACATATTTCCCCCCTCCACAACTTCGTTTCATAACTATAGACTTGCATTTTTACATAAGTGCGGAACTACTAACAAATAAACATTGCAAAAAGTGAATTATTTTTATTTACAAATGAATGAATTTGTACAGGGAGATAGCTAAAAAAGAAAGTGCAGGAGCTGCTTTTGTAGCAGCAATTATTGGTTCACAAAGATGCTAAAAAGATACAGGGCAATCCACTATTTAGATTTGGAATGAGCCTTGGATTTCTTGGCGGCTTTCTCCGCATCCTTTGCTTCCTTCTCGACTTCAGTCAAGATTCGTTTTGATTTCTTTTTCCCTGAAGATGCGGTACTGGAGCCAGTAGACTTCTTCCCGGATGGCGGGGCACTGGAATCAAGAGAAGATTTTTTAGCAAGTTCTTCTGTAATAGATCTAGTTGAGAGCTTAACAACTAACCTTGATCCCGCATCCACAACTGCGAGGGGCTTGAGGACCTCAGGGTCTAGTTCTTCGGCCTTTAATTGCAAGCGCTTGTCTTGATCAGCCTTCATGGCAGCCAAGGTAACGTCATCAGCGCTTTTCGACTCCCCGGTTATTGCAACTTCCGGTTCCTCTTCATGCCCCCCGTCTCCTCCGTCGTCCTTTAAAGCTGCTATCATTTCTTCATCATGGGGAGTGGTGACCTTAGTTGGCTCACTTCCTTCTCCCAAGCCTACAGAGGCAGCCTTGTCTTCCCCTTCTTTGGCCCTATCAGCGGGCTTTGTCCCAGCGGCAGCTCCTTGAGCTACATCTGTCTTTACGGATGATTCAACACCTATAGAATGAGAAGCAACATTTATCAACTCAGACGAAAACAATGGGTCTTTCATCGATTGTTCGATCACGTGGCGAAAAGTAGAAATAGCCTTGGCAAATTGAGGAGAAAAGGTAAGGATACCTTCCGAAGGCTTTTCTGCGGGGGTGGCTACTGCCTCTGGTGTTGCTTCAGGAATGGGAGATAGCAGAGTTGTTCGGGGAATTCCCGGATTTTCGGGATCATACCCTTCTACTTCGGGAGTTGCAGGAGCAGAAGAAGAGGAACCAGATTCGAGAATGGTTTTTTGTTTAGACTTCCGTCTCTCTTCTTCCATGGCCTCGGCAATGAGGCGGCGCCCTTCAGCTAGGCGCTCCGGTTCATCATCTCTCAAGTATTTCTCCATCAGTTTATCTTCATCGAGGGAATCGACCTTAAGTCCCTCTTTTTCCCACTCAACGATTTGATTCCATACTTGAACCAGAGTGGATGGATAGTCCTCGATCCAAGAAATGTTTCGACGACGAATAATGTGTGCGAAGAATTCAATCATTAGCTCGCCGAAGCCCTGAATATCAGCCTCCGCTTCTGATAGTTGCTTGCGGGCTTCCTCCGTAGATTTAATAGCACACTCCACATTGCCCTCGGCCAGAGCAGCCCTGTTCTCTGCCTCCAACAACTTTGAAGCCAAGTCAGCATTCTTCTTTTCTAATTCAGCACTCCTCTTTGCTAACTCGGCGTTTTTTCGCTCAAGCTCAGCATAAGCAAGGCGTGTCTTAGCAGCTTTTGACTTGGCCTCGTCAGCTTGCTTTTTTAATTCAGAACGCTCCTGAGTATGAGATTCAAGAAAATCGTGATAGCGCTTTTGCATGTCCTCGAATTGTTGTTTGAAATTAGAAGCGTCCCTTTGAGCGACCGCTAGCTGAGCTTAAGTGTCTTCCAAATCTTTTCCTAGAGCTTTTAAGGCCTTAGCGTCCTCCTCTGCGGTCTTTTGCATTGAATTGGCATTTGTGATTAGAGTGCGGATGATTCTAGAAAGATTGCGTGAATACTTGAACATCTCGGTATATTGTTTTTCCACCAAATCAATCTTTGCTTTGGCCTCATCTGCCCAATGAGAAGAAATAGGTTCAAGGGTAGGTAGAAAGGTCAAAGTCTCGAAGTAGTGCTCGGGAAATTGCTCCTCTAAATATGCCAGCTTGACTGCAGTTCCCGCATCTGGTGGGGGAGGAGCGGGAATTGATAATTCGGTGTCCCTATGAGAAGAGAATTCAGTAGTCTCTTTGTCCGTTCTAGGTCGTTTAGTGGCAGGGACCTTGTGCTTACTTCGAGACCCGGTTTCTTTTGGAGGAGTTCTCTCTCTACTCCGCTTTTCATGGGAGGAAGTGGAGTCTTTAGATGGTGGTCTGTCCTCCTCCCTGCGGCTTTGATAGCTCTTATATTTCTCTTGTTCCGGTCGAACTGGTGAGCGGGAACGTGAGGGTCGAGAATGATAGGGATCATAAGGTCTTCTCTCCTCCCTACCACGATCATCCCAGCGATCATACTCGACATCCTGAGGAGGATTGGACATGCTGCGACGAAGTTTTCTTATATCGTAGTAGGATCGAGACATTGTACCTGCACGATAAAATAAACGAAGTTTAGAATTAATGGATTCATGGAGAAAGAAGTGCAATGAATGCTAATGCTGTGGTGTAAAGTGTATCCTGAGTGGTGTGTTTCCTCCCAACCAACCCGAGTCTGAAGCTAGACTAGTGCGGGCAGGCTCTTTGGCCTTAGCGGGAGTGGTTTCTTCAGAAGAGGTGAAGACTAAAGGATCCTTCCTGAAATCCTCTGAAGTATATATAGTCTCAGGTAAGGGGAGATCCACCAAACCCTGAAATATGTGCTCATCAGTACTAGGAACATCCCCTTCGGAAGCATGAAGTGGCGACTCTTGGGAGGATTTTGACTTGTCTAGAGAAGTAGTTTCCTCGGGGGCAATATACCCTTCACGATGCTTTTCGGCCAGATTAGCCAATTCATCATCTTGTGTGGAAGATGGAGAAGGTGAAGGTTGAAGAGGCACTGTAGGAATTCCCGAGCCTTCTCCTGTCTCTGGAACTATCTCCACTGGAGGAATGTATGCGTAAGGGACCGTCCCATGACCGATGCTACGAAAAATGGATAGCAGCCCATGAAAGTGAAGGTATTCATCTTTAAGGACCTCGTCGATAGTCAAGAATTTTTGATCGCCATTAAGAAGTCGGTGCATCCGATCAAAGAACACCTGATCTGATATCTGTTTGGGATTGTCGACTGCAAATAAAAAGGAAAACAGGTCAGGGTGATGATTCAAGTGTATAGAATCCGGATTTAGAAAATCAACGCTTTACTTGATTTTGTCTATCTCCTGGCGCATCCAGGCTGTTGCTTTACGTAGAACCATTCTAGTCTGGAATCTCCAGCTTTACTGCTAAATGGTGCAGAGATTATCTTCCTTTTTGGGACTGATTCAAAGTAGCAGAAGGATGGAGTCTCTCGAGTCCGATGCTTGAAATTATAGAAGAAGTGAACGTCATCGAACGTGAGCTCTATGCCTAGGATTTCACGATATGCTATGTACAAGGTGTGCAAATAGGCATATGAATTGGGATGCAACTGCATGGGGGCAATCCGCATTTGTCTTAAGAAATCAACGATGAAAGGAGAGAATGGAGGAATGGCGCTGACCATGCACATCAATCGAGTGACCGTCATATATCCTTCTGGAGGGTTGTGGGGACGGTCAGAGCGTGAGGGCACTAGGGTGTCCCTTTTCATTATTCCATACTTTAAGCAAATTCGAACAAGTCGATCGTTGTCGATTGTCGACTCTACGGAATCTGGAGGTGATTCCAATATAATGGCTGATTCAAATTCGTCAGGGGCTCGATCGTCACCGATCCCTCCTTCCTCCTCAAAACCCAGAGAAACCACGTTCTCCGAAGACGCCTCGTTGCTTTCTCGATTTCCAACCCCGTAGTCTGGACCCTCACTGTCCCATTCTGGATCAGACGAAGAAGATATATCCTCAAGAGTAATTTTGTTAGAAGTTTCCGGGGCTTCTTTCCTCTCAGCTAGTCGGGAAGAGCGTCTGGGTCTCATTGTCATAGAACTATTGAAGAAGCAATAGCACGGATTAGAGTAAATTATCCCGTGCCCCCCTGTGTATGTGTGTGAACTAAAATGTGTGCAGCAAATGTGAGAAATGCAAAGTAAAAGTACAGCAATGTAAGACGAAACTTTGAAGAGAAAGTGATAGTCAGAGTAGTTCTTAATGTTCACTTATGTCCGCAAGGCACTAACCTAACTGTTCGTAAAGTTGGAAGTAATATTTTTTAAATAGTTGGACGAAAGCTTGTGTTTTAGATTGAGTGGTGTTCGGTTCGGGTGCAGACAACGGGTTCGGATCGGATGAGCAAAGGCCCATGCTCAGAAAGATATATCCGGATCGGTTCGGAGATTGACACCCGGAACGGGTCGGATTAACTTGGATAACCAGACCCCTATTCTCTCTTTTGTTTTTCAATCGGGTCCGATCCGAGCGCATAAGTCGTGACCTTCATTGTATTCGTAGATCCGACCCGACCCGGTCAAGCAGTTTAAGACCCATTTCTTGGCCCTATTGCTCCGACCCGATCCGGCTCTGTAAATTTCCCTCTTTTCCTCTTTTCCTCCTACTGTTCCCCTACCCGAACCAACCTTCTTTAGTTTTCTTCCTCTTCCTCCTCTTAAATAGCGAACCCAACTCGAAATCCCAAGCTTTAATTAAAGTCGAGAGATTGAGTACTCAAGTGTCAATACTTTCCTCCAACGCTTCGAAATGGCGTCGATGTCATTGACGACGAAGGCGGAGGAAGGAAGAAGGCGCAATGATGGAATTATTCAATTACTTTGTTAAAGTCGTTCAAATTAACCGTGAAGGTAAATTAAAAGCGATTATGGCAACAGGATTCAAGATTACAAGACTACCTATGTGTTTGATTCGAAGACGGAAGCGAAAATTTTGAAGTTTCTTGGAAAAGCTGGAGCTTCGATATGGAATCGGTTCGGATAAACGAAAACAATAAATGAAAGAAAAGAAGAAAGAAGAAGTGAATTTATATAAACAACAAGCTGACTATTCGTATTCCCGATCGGACCGGCTTGAAAAGCCCAGTAATACAGCTTGGCCCACTGGTTCATCGTAGAGTACAGGAGGAAGAAGATCTGTTCGGGTCGGAACCCAAGCCAGAAATCCGTTCGGGTCGGAATCCGAACCGAACAGGATGAAGTACGACAACTTAACGTGTGAATTCGAAAGGAAAGATGAAGCTTTTGCGCTATGGTAGTCAAAGCATGCTCCGTTCCCCACAGAAGCATCCTTTGAGGGGGCAAAGTGTTATCCTACTTTGTGAACTAGGCAACACAAAGTCAAGAAACCAGACATTGAAGAGCATTTTTAATTAGAAGACTTCGGTTCGGATTGGAGAAGACACTACAATCTAGATTGGATAGCAGCAGCTGTTCGGGTCGGGTCAGAGCAACATATCGGTTAGGGTCGGATAGAGTCCTCTGTTCGGATCGGTGAACTGCTGCTGAGGAAATTGGTAAGGTATATCTAATCGGATCGGAGGGCAACATGATTTCAATTGGATCGGAAAGCCACCTGTTTGCCACGAAAATGGATCGGAGCGGAGTAGATTAGAGAAGAAGAGAGCGTTGCATCCAAGCCAATCCGGGTCGGATCGGATATCCCGATCCGAACCCCTTATCTGTGCGTCTCCGACCAGAGCCCATGTTCCATATTATTCTCCTGCAAAAGCGCCTGGATATCCGGACCGGCTGTGACCAGTTCCTACCCATAACGTCCGTTCCTTTGATGCGTTGTCAACATAATAGTTCATCCGAACCCGAAGATAGTGGGATGGACGACATGTGGCCCCGACCCGGATCAAGTTTCAAGCAAATTCACACCTATAAATACCCCGTCTGGAGACAAAGAGAAGGATCTTTTTTTCAGCACTTTAAGAATTCAACCACCTCCATAATCCGAACTCCATTGCTCCCGGAGAATCCAAATCTTCTTTCATTATTTGTTTTAATTTATTGAGTGAATATAAGCGAGTTGTGAGTGAAATCAAGTGACTATTACATTATATTTATAACTGAATCAGTGAATATAGTGAAAGATAAGTGGACGTAGGCATCTCTTCGCCGAACCACTATAAATCCTGTGTGTTCATTTTTATTTTTATCTCATCTTATTTGCTTTTAATCAATTTGGGTGTTAGAACCACTTTTGGGTCTAACACATGTACTTACATTGAACAGGTCATAGCAAGGAGGCTAGAGCAGAGAATAAAATTTATTTGCCCGACAAATAGGTACATGTTTATTATAATTTACTGTTTTGTTTGGGTGATGATGATTTTATGAGCCTATTGGCTAGCCGCTTGGCTTTTTCTTTTTCTTTTTGAGATCAGAAGGCCTGTATGGCAATTTCGGGATTTTCCCGTGGCTCCCAGTGCAGGGAAGGTTATGGCGAAATTTTTCGAAAATTTAGGGTGTTAGCCAAATTTTTGAAGAATTTGAAAATTCTCAGAAACTAAAAAGTTGGAGAATGGAAGCCAGGTCGAATGTAGAGTTGATTAATCAAACCACTTTCGACTTTGTTCCTTTTCGGGGACGAAAAGTTTTAAGTGGGGGAGATTGTAACAACCCGAAAATCTGGGCCAGTTTAAAAAGTTTATTTTTGCAATTTTATGGAATTTTGAATATTTAAAATGAATTATTTTAAATAATATCGACGAGAAATTTATTTTGAATAGAATTCGACGTATATATTATATACGTCGTCGTTAGAATATAAATAATTATATATAATTATAAAAGGAATTGAAACTGGCGCGGTAGTTCGATAATTCGATTTCAAACTTCAATTGAATGTACCGGGTGCAAAATAAACCGGATTTTAGTGAAACCAAAAATAATAGAATCTATTTGAGAATATCTTTCCAACGAATCCGAAAAATTGGAATTTCATAGCGGGAATCAAAAGATATGTCCAGTTGAAAATTCTGAATAGTCGCTATGGAATTCAGGCCCTTAAAAATGTAAATTTTGCAAACGACCTCGGATTTCGACGAAACCACTTTTGTTGGGTCCGTGATGTCAAATTATTGCTAGGTTTCAAATTTCATAATTTTTCGACTCGATATGTGAGCGTGGCAAAGGAAAACGCGTTTGACCAGTTTCAGCTGATTTTAATCGACTGGAAATTGGCCATTTTTCAAACGGTCTCAGAATTCGATGAAATTGGTTTTGTTAGGACCGTATCGTCAATACGAAGCTAGAAAAAAAAATCTGAAATTTTTCTAGTTAGTGTGTGACCCCGGTAAATTAAAATGCGCGTTCAAATTCAATATATAGAGTTATATTTTGATTTTGACAAAAACTGATCGAAACGATCGAATCAGCCTACAATACATATCCCATTGTGTTCGGAATGGGGGTAAAACGCTATGGACGACAGGCGGTGGGCTTCGTTTTGAGGTCGAAAATAAAAGTTGCTTTTTGGTGGAAAATAAAATAATTAAATAATAAATTAAAACTTTCCCTTTCCTCTCTCATATTCCTTTATCTCTGCCCCCCCTCTTGTTTTCATTAATTCAGAAAAGAAAAAAAAAGAAAAAAAAAATACGCGAGACCTCGTCGCCCCTCCACCACCATCGCGCGCCGCCTCCGATCGCCATCCCCACCGCTGCTCCAATCCCCCCTTCTGCCGCTTCTCTCTCTCCTTTCTACTCCACCTCGAATCGAGACGCAGCCTTCCCCGAAGCCCCACGGCGAAACCCTAACTCCGCCAATCCCTGTCAGCCTGACCCCACCTCCGCCAGCCCAGACATCCGCCGCCTTCCCCCATTGCCCCTCCGGCCAACTCGAGCTCGAATCCCCCCCTTTCGATTGGAAGCCGCCTGGATCCGCAACCCCCTCTCAGCCACCAGCAGTCGAAGCGCGCCCCTTCCTCCAGTCGTCCAGCACACCGCCCACAGTGGACCCCCTCCACCAAAGAAAAGTAAGTAAATTCAATCTTAATTTAATTTTCAGTTTAATATATAATAACTATGTGAAAAAAAAATATAAAGTTAGGATTTTAATACGATAAAAATCTGATCTTTGAATATAAGAAGTTGTGATTTTTAAAGACCAAAATTTGATTTTTAAAATAGAAAAGATTAGATTTTTAAAATAGAAAAGATTAGATTTTTAAAATAGAAAAGATTATATTTTTAAAATAGAAAAAATTTGATTTTTAAAATAGAAAAGATTAGATTTTTGTAATTGAAAAGGCGAGATCTTTATATTGGAAAAGGCGAGATCTTTATGTAGAGAATAGCGGTGTAAAAATTGAATTTTTATCCCTATGGAGTAATTATAAAAATAGGATTTTCATATACATAGCAAAGTAAAAATTTGATTTTTATATATTGAATAGCATAGCAAAAATTCGATTTTTATATATTGAATAGCATAGTAAAAATTTGATTTTTATATATTGAATAGCGAAGTAAAAATGTGATTTTTACATATGTAGAGAATACGGGCAAAGAAAGTGACAAGAGGCAAGAACGGCGAAGATTTCTACATAAGAAGAGTCGTGGCGTTGGATTAGCTAATCTGTGAGAATTTCTCACCTTTCAATTTAATTTTTTCTAGTTATAAATGTATACTAGGATGCAGACGGTGTTTAGTAGCACCCGACACCCGTCGTCCACAGACCATGGACGGCTTGTATGCTTGGTTGTTTAATTTTGATGTGTAGTTGATTGTGTGATGTGAAACGAAATAAAATATTTTATAGTGGAAAATATTTTATAGTTAAAAATAGAATTTTTAACGTGTATATGAAATGAGATAAATTAATATAAACAAATCGAACGATTTGTTTATATACACACATTTGACTGATATTGATTGGGACGATAAATTTTACACATCGCCCAACTGCACAAATAAAATCTGTGTTTGATTGTTTGAAACACTACACGGGTATTGGGATGATATTTAACGTACACTAATCCCGATTGTTTAGTTGTATGTCGATCGATTGATTGACAGACTGTTATAAGCGTTAAATATTGATATTCGATGCTTATACAGTGTAGAATGCACTTTGGATGATGGTTGATTATTCATCGTTGTTATTGCATACATGTGTTGTAGAAAATCCATATAATTAACATTATATGGTAATTGATTGGGCCTCATTCCAGTTTCGAAGTAGAAATATTTGAAATAGAAATATTTGAAATAGAATATTTGAAAATAGGAATATATGAAGCCGTGTTGATTAGATTGACGCCATTTTGACGTGAACGATATTTATATCGATTTTATTCATTTTATAATGAATATCGAAAGTGATTTCAAAATCTGATATTTCAGAAAGAAATGGAATTCAAATTGAAATTGAATATAAACGAATTCGAATTGAAATTGAATATAAATGAATTCGAATTGAAATTGAATATAAATGAATTCGAATTGAAATTGAATATAAATGAATTCGAATTGAAATTGAATATAAATGAATTCGAATAGAAATTGAATATAAATGAAAACGAATTGAATTCGAATTGGAATCAATTTGAAATGAATTTAAAACGAATTTATATTGGAATATTCAATTTTGATTTGAAATTGAATATGAAGTTGAAACCGTTTTGAAAACGAATTTAAAACGATTTATAAAGCACGTTTTGAATTGAAATCGACGAAGTATATATTATATATATATTATATATAATATAATGGCCTGAATACAATGCGCCGCCCCGCGGCAGTTCGCGAATTTCGACCATTGACTTCGAATGAATATTGCGGGAGATCCGACCGTCGGATTCTCCTAAAACCGGAACCGTTGGGTTCGTATCGAAAAGATCTTTCTAACGAATATTAGAAATTAGAAATCTAACGGTTGGATTTGGAATTATGTCCAAATCAAATTTGAAAAAGGTCGCTGTAAGTGCAGTTCGATGGCCATTGATGGAATAAAATTATTAAAAATAGCAATAATTTGTGTAAAATCATAAGAAATGATTTAGAAAGAATTGTAATGAAAAACTCCATATTTGAAAAGATAAAAATAGATTTTTATCGTAATGAACTAGTTTTGAACTAGAATTATAATTCTATTTATTTTTAAACAAATAAATTGAATTTGAAATGGTTTTGAAAATAACCAGAATTTCCAATGATTGCATTGGAATGGATTTGAATCGAAATTGCCTTCGGAATATTTCGATGTTGGATTTCGTGACTATACAGATGTTGTTATGGAAATTTGAAAGATATAGATATATATATATCGTTATTTCCAATACGATATTTATTGGTCGTAGAATTTGATATTGAATATAAGCCGGGATATTTTCTATTCAGAGCCTTGTATTTAATATCAAATGTGATTTAGGTTTATCGTGAATGGTGTCTTGACTAACACTGTTCTTGAACCCAGTTGAGAAAAGATTAAATCTTTTTATTTAGATTTAATGAAGTGTACCAATTAAATAATATTTAATTGGAATTGAATTGATATTGATTTTTGGGTTTATCGTGGATAGTGTTTTAAATAACACTCGTTCTTTAATCCGATAATTAATGGAACGTGGTTTTGGGTTTATCGTGAACCGTGTTATAAATGACACTGATTCTTTAACTCAGTTAACGATTAAAATTAAGTGGAGTTTTAATAAATCTTTAATTAGATTGAAATGATCGAGAATGGAGTATCACCAGTTTTGCTCCAGGCGATAGTTAAATCTTTAATTAGATTTAAACGTGAAATGGTAATTAAATTTACCGATAACACCGTGGTGTTAGATATGAAGTATTACCAGTTTTACTTCATGGGATGAATAGGTTGGGATTGGGAAATAAAATAAATGATTACTTCGGTAAGGTTCGCTAATCCCGACTAGTTTGAATTGATATTCAAAAGTGGATTAAAGAATAAATTCAAAGAATTTATCTTTGATAAAATTAATGGGAACCTTTCCCTAAGAATGTGAAATTTAGAAATTAACTGTAGGTTGGCTAAGCAGAGTGATTTCCTGGGTATTGATCTGATGTTGGTTTCGGCCTTCGGGGTTAATATTTGGGGAATTATTCTCTTGATTAATTTACGGTTAGTGACTGATGAATTGGAATGAGGCGTATGTTGTGTTTGAGTAACACTTATTTAAAATATACGCGAGTTATTCGGAAAGACCGGGTTTATCCCATTCTGAATAACTGATACGACGATAAGTCGAAGATGAAGACGGTGGTCGAAGACCGGAAGTCTTCACGTCGTTTGGGTGATTACTGATGATCTTGATTGGGCTGTACACCCAAGAAGATGGAAACAGTTGGTGATCGTCCAAACGTACTTGGAGATCGATGGATATGCGGGGTACTAGGTGCCTCCGGATTCGTTCAGACCCAGAACGGACTTGTAAATGGACTGTGTGTCTGACATTGGATTTTAGTCTGTGTGATTGATTTCTATTAAATATATATCTGTTTGGCGGCGGAGAATTTATTCTCTTGCTTAACGCCCTTCTCTGAGACGTGCGAGCCCAGGGGTTATATATTGATGGATATCAATCGCATGGAGTGAATTGCCTGTGTGGCATGCTAAGATGCAAATGATCAAGGCTTCTGTTGAAAAGCAAAGTCTTGTGGTTGATGATCGAAGCACGGCCTTTGTGGCGTAGCTTTGTGTAACGTTTACTTCGCGAGTTTCGCACCCCGGTTGTGAACCAAAAACGGGAGAGGACCTCAGGGAGGGCATGCGTTTCTTTCTAGCTAGGATGGTGTCAGTGACCTACCAGCCCTGACATTTATATACTTTTCACCTGTGTGGTTGTTGCTGTTGCGAGGCGCCTCGGTTTGATCGGACGATCCGGGTCCGATGGAGTCATTTTTTGGCTCATTGACGCCCCAAAGGGCGGGGAGACGTATTGTTCAGGCATAATAATCCACATCGGTGGACCGACCCTGTCGCTCCATGGGGCAGTTGCGGCTGTTCCTGAGACACGGGCTAGAGCGTCTCGAATCGGTAGAAGACGATCCCTGGCCTCGGTTCATAGATGGAAATCCAACTTCCAAATACGTGATTTTGCGGTTTTAATTGTAGAACTAGTATGGCGACATGATATATGGTACCCATGCCGCCTAGATTGATACTTATGATTTGAAGTTGTTTTATACACTATGCACTTATAATAGTATCAAATGATTTGATTTAAAACGTATCAAGCATTCTTTGGCTGTTATAAGGGAAAACCTTATCCCCCGGCTTGCGTTGCATTGTGTGATAGGACCTGGGTCTTATAACAGCTTCATTTTTCCTTATTTAGTATTGCGTTGTTTGTTTTATGCACTGGTATTCTTTGGAGGAAACCTGTTCCGTGTTATATGGCGTGGTCCCTTGATTTGCCTAACTTTCAAAATAAAGATTAATAACTGTTTTAGTTCTCACACCAGTCACATGACTGACCTGGAGTTTATTGTTTTAACCTAAACTCTGGGTGCCCTTATTTTCGACACGGGCAGCTAGTAGTTTTGGTTTTGCAGATTTATGTTCACAGGATCCTGGTTTACAGCTGGAACGATATCCGGAAAGCTTTGTATCCGTATATCTCCTCTAGTTGTGTATTGTATTATTTTCCGCTGCGATGTATTTAAATGTAATTTAAATCTCTGATATTTCTGTGTAATATTTATTCATTTATACTCTGTATATTCTTGTAATCTGATGCATTGTTGTAATATACAATGAAATGTTCTTCCGTCTGCGTTCTATTTTGTCGTGTTCTCAAAACGATCAGGCGTTTCGAATGGTCTAGATCGGTTTAGCGACTGATTCGGATCGAGCGAAATTCCCGATCGTCACAGTGTTGTATCGCGATGCCTGGGAACAAGGAGTAATCGGCTTTTAATTTTCCATTCCAATGCCACCTGACGACGTTGGAAACCACCGCCCTCAAGTCAAACCTCGCCCCGACTTCCCTTTTTCCACAGTGCCATAAACATCACGATACAGAGAAAAAAACCCACTTTCTTCATGCTTGTTCCCATTCATTTCCTTTACTGTTGTCTTCATTCAAAAACTAAACCCATGCACGCCTGCTTCAAACTGCAGTGCTATCTTTCTTCTCTTAACTGACATACCCAGTATGAACTTCTTCCTTGTATACACATGCCATTACCCATCTTTACTCCTCCACCATGCCTTAATACAAAGCATTTACTACTAAACAAGGGTTAAAACCCGCTACTCATTGCTTTTAGTGTCAAACCCATCACCCAGTTTTTTTTTCATGATCGAACTTCCACAATCTTCCCTTAACGGTGTGCCTCACATCTGTGAACACCACAATACCCCTCATTCCTCTTACCACTACCTCAAATCGCCACGATCCCAAGCTCTAAACACGCTACCGAACTCCAGTTCCCCACGGTACCTCATTGAACCCTTCATAGCAGCAAACAAAATTTTTTTTCGATCCCTTTAAGACCAATCTGATTTAATCCGCCAATTTTTTTTCCTTTTTTTTTACAGAGAGAAAGGAGACGGATTTAAATAGGCACGGTTCAATTTTTTTTACTTTGAGAATATGGGTTCCATTATTTCTTCTTTTGTTGCGAGAAAGAAGAGGAATAGGTGTAATAACCCGGAAATTCTGAGCCGGTTTAAAATTTTTATTTTGGCAAATTTAGCGAATTCTGAATATTTAAAATGAATTATTTTAAATAATATCGACGAGAAATTTATTTTGAATATATTTAGAACGTATATATTATATACGTCGTCGTTAGAATATAAATAATTATATATAATTATTAATAGAGTTGAAAATGGCGCGGTAGTTCGATAATTCGATTTCAAACTTCAATTGAATGTACCGGGTGCAAAACAATCCGGATTTTAGTGAAACCAAAAACATTAGGATCTAATTGATGATATCTTTCCAACGAATCCGACAAATCGAAATTTCATAGCGGGAATCAAAAGATATGTCCAATTGAAAATTCTGAATAGTCGCTATAGAATTCAGGCCCTTAAAAATAAACATTTTGCAAACGACCTCGGATTTCGACGAAACCACTTTTGTTGGATCCGCAGTGTCAAATTATTGTTATATTCCAAATTTCATGATTTTTCGAATCGATATGTGAGCGTGGCAAAGGAAAACGCGTTTGACCAGTTTTAGTTGATTTTAATCGACTGGAAAATGGCCATTTTTCTAACGTTCTCAGAATTCGACGAAACTAGTTTTGTTAGGACCGTATCGTCAATACAAAGCTAGAAAATATTTTTTTTTGAAGTTTTCTAGTTAGTATGTGACCCCGGTAATTTGAAATGTACGTTTAAAATTCAATATAGTGATTTAAATGTAAATTCAACGGAAATTGTTCGAAACGATCGAACCAGCCTACGATACATATCCCATTGTGTTCGGAATGGGGGTAAAACGCTATGGACGACAGGCGGTGGGCCTCGTTTCGAGGTCGTATATAAAAGTCAACTTTTTGAAGGATAAATAAATAAATATAATATATATATATTTATATATATTCTCCCTTCTATACCTAGCCCCCCAAATCAAAATAACCCGACCCACCTCGTTCAGAGAAAAATCGCGATGGCCCCTTCCAAGCCGCCACTGGCGACGCGTCGCCTTCCCCCCCTCTGTTCGCCACCACCGCGCCTTGCTCAGACCCGCCGCCACCTCCTCATTCCCCTCCTCTTCTTTGTTCTCCCTCCCTTCCTTTAAGTCGAGACCGCGCCCTGTTTTCCGCCGCCATCGGAACGAACCCCCACCACCGCGCTGCACCACTCTCCGACGCCTGAGCCTAGCCACCTCCGGCCTTCCGCCGCTCCGCAGGCGCAAGCAAACCCCTCCCTCCTTAAATCGAATACTGTAAGTTTTGCTTTTATTTTATTTTATTTTTATTTCGTTATAAAAGCTGATTTCTTTTATTATAAAAGATGATTTCTTTATGTTATAAAAACTGATTTTTGAAAGAACAAAAAGGTTTGATTTTCCTTAATAAAAAGATTAGATTTTTATTAAGTGATTAGCGATATAAACATTGGATCTTTATATATGTACTAGTAAGGTAAAAACCGGATTTTTTTTATGAAAGTTAGGATCATCATTTTTATGTAGGCTAAGTTTTATTTTATGGAAGGTAGAATTTTTAAAAGCTTTAGAAAAGATTTTTTTCAAATCAAAAATATAGGATTTTTAGCGCTATAAAAATGTGATTTTTACAATAAAGAGAGATGAAAGATTATATTTTTTTTATATATATACGTATAAAAGAAAAAAATATAATTTTGATATGAGTAGAGAATTGAAAATATGATCTTTATAAGGTAGCAGTATTAAAAATATAATCTTTACTATATAGATGATGTAAAAATATGATTTTTGTTTAGGTAGAGAATTGAAAATATGATCTTTATAAGGTAGCGGTATTAAAAATATAATCTTTTATGTGTAAAAGACGTTATAAAAATATAATTTTTACATGATAGGAATATTAGAAATACCATCTTTATATGTGTAGAAAAATAAAAATGTGATTTTTAAAATCTTTATTTTTATAAAGGCGAAATCTTTATTTTTATAAAGGCGAAATCTTTATTTTTATAAAGGCAAATCTATATTTTTTTGAAAAGGCGAAATCTTTATGTAGAGTATAGCATAATAAAAATTCGATTTTTATATATTGTATAGCATGATAAAACTTTGATTTTTATATATTGAATAGTATAATAAAAATTCGATTTTTATATATCGAATAGCGAAGTAAGAATTCGATTTTTACATATGTAGTGACTACAGCAACGAAGATGACAAAAATGCGATAACGATGAAGCTTTCTATCAAAGAAGAGTTAAGATGGTTGGATAGCTATTGGTGAGAATTTCTCACTCTTCAATTTCTTTTCTAGTTATATATATATATACTAGGATACAGACGGTGTTTAGTAGCACCCGACACAATCGTCCACAGACCATGGACTTGTTTGTTTGATTGCAAAAATTAGTTAGATGATTTGGGTTGAATTGAATTGTTTGGTGAATTGAAATTGATTTTATTGATGTGTGAATGGCGTGGGCCTTCACTAGACCGGGGATAAGGCTAGGCCTTGTCCCGTTTCTAGTATCGTGCCGTTATGCCGCCGAAATTTTCTGAAATAAGTTAGAAAAAAATAAAAATATCATTTTATTTAAAGAATGAACTGAATAGAAATTCATGTGTTGAAATAAAAGGTTTTATCGTTAAAAATATAATTTTTAACGTGAATGTGAATAAATAAATATTCATTTACAAACCGGACGGTTTGTTTATGTACACCTATTTGAAGGACATTGATTGGGACGATAAATTTTACACATCTCCCAACTGCAAAAATAAAATATGTGTTTGATTGTTTGAAACCCCACACGGGTGTTGGGATGAAATATGAAGTTCACTCATCCTGATTTATTAAATATGTCGATCGATTGATTGACAGGCTGTTATAAGCGTTAGATATCTATATTTGATGCTTATACAGTGTAGTGCACTTTGATTGATGGTTGATTATTTTCAATGCTATTATATACGTGTGATGTATGAAAAGTCCATATAATTAACATTATATGGTGATTGATTGGGTCTCATTCCAATTTAGAAAATAAAGAATATTATAAAATAAAGGTTCATGTGTTGACTGTACTCATCCGTTGAGATTAGTCATGTGTTGAACGAAGTATTTTAATAATAAATTTTACATCTTTATCAATATAAAATAAAGGTTCATGTGTTGACTGTACTCATCCGTTGAGATTAGTCATGTGTTGAACGAAGTATTTTAATAATAAATTTTACATCTTTATCAATATAATATAAAGGTTCATGTGTTGACTGTACTCATCCGTTGAGATT
The DNA here is from genome assembly GCA_030737875.1 of Allium sativum. Lineage (NCBI taxonomy): Eukaryota > Viridiplantae > Streptophyta > Magnoliopsida > Asparagales > Amaryllidaceae > Allium > Allium sativum. Next base: position 932,700,486 of record CM060915.1, on the reverse strand, counting down.
AGTCATGTGTTGAACGAAATATTTTAACAAAAATAGTCACACGTGGACGGTACTCATTCGTTGAGATTAGTCGTGTGTTGACAAATAGAAATATTTGAAATAGAAATATTTGAAAAAGAAATATTTGAAATAGAAATATTTGAAAAAGAAATATTTGAAATAGAATATTAGAAAATAGAAATATATGAAGCCGTGTTGATTAGATTGACGCCATTTTGACGTGAACGATATTTATATCGATCTTATTCATTTTAAAATGAATATTCAAAAACGATTTCGAAATGAATTGAATAGAAAACGATTTCGAAATGAATTGAATATAAAACGATTTCGAAATGAATTGAATATAAAACGATTTCGAAATGAATCGAATAGAAAACCAATTTGAATTGAATCGAATAGAAAACCAATCTGATTTGAATCGAATAGAAAACCAATTTGAATTGAATCGAATAGAAAACCAATTTGAATTGAATCGAACAGAAAACCAATTTGAATTGAATCGAATAGAAAACGACTTTGGAATTGAATTGAAAACGAATTCGAATTGAATAGAAAGCGAATTGAAATGAATTCAAATTGAATTGAAATTTGAATTGAATAGAAATGGATTTTAAAACGAATTTATAAAGAAGAATTCAATTTTGATTTGAATTGAAATGGAAGTTGAAAGTGTTTTTGAAACGAATTCAAAACTATTTATAAAATTTGTTTTAAATAGAAATCCACGAAATATATATTATATATTATATATATATATAATATAATGGCATGAATAGAACGCGCCACGCCGCGCAGTTCGTGAATTTTGACCATTTATTTCAAATGAACATTACGGGAGATCCGACCGTCGGATTCTCCTAAAATCGGAACTGTTGGGTTCGTATCGAAAAGAGCTTTCTAACGAACATTAGAAATTTGAAATCTAACGGTTGGATTTGGAGATACGTCCAAATCAAATTTGGAAAAGGTCGCTATAGGTGCAGTTCGATGGCCGTTGTTGGAAATCGACTGTACGGGCCTTGATAAAATTATTAAAAATATCAATAATTTGTGTAAAATCATAATAAATGATTTGGGAAAATTGGGGTGAAAAACTCCATATTTGGAAAGATAAAAATAGTTTTTTATCGAAATGAACTAGTTTGAACTCAATTTAAAACCCGGGTTTTTATTTTTAAATAAATAAATTAGATTTAAAAAGGGGTTTTAAATAATTGGAATTCCTAATATATTTGATTTGAATTGAACTAGAATTGATTTGAAATGGGTTTATCGTGAACGGTGTTTTAAATAACACCAGTTCTTTAACCCGATAACAAATAGAATGTGATTTGGGTTTGTCGTGAATTGTGTTTTAAATAACACCTAGTTCTTTAACCCAGTAAAAGGAGTTTTAACGAATCTGCAATTAGATTGAAATGTAAATCTATAATCTAAATTATCAAATTTAGAAATGAGCGAGAATGGAGTATCGACAGTTTTGCTCCAAAGCGATAGTTAAATCTTTAATTAGATTTGAACGTGAAATGGTAATTAATTTTACCGACAACACTGTGGTGTTAGATATGGAGTATTACCAGTTTTGCTTCATGGGATGAATAGGTTGGGATTGGGAAATAAAATAAATAATTACCTCATTGCGGTTCGCTAATCTCGACTAGTTAGAAAACCATAATCTGGTTTGAAATGACGTCCAAAGGAAGATTAAAGGATAAATTTGAAAGAATTTATCTTGGATAAAATTAATGGGAACCATTCCCTAAAAATGTGATTTTGTGAATAAAAGAATATTCTGAATTGGAATGAGGCGTATGTTATGTTTGTGTAACATTTGTTTTTAATATACGCGGGTTGTTCGGAAAGGCCGGGTTTATACCCATTTTGAATAACCGATTCGACGATAAGTCGAAGATGAAGACGGTGGTCGAAGACCGGAAGTCTTCACATCGTTTGGATAATTACTGACGATCCTGATTGGGCAGTACACCCAAGAGGATGGAAATAGTTGGTGGTCGTCCAGACGTACCTGGAGATGGATGGATATGCGAGGAAAGTGCCTCCGGTTTCGTTCAGACCCAGAACGAACTTGTAAATGGATAATGTGTCTGACATTGGATTTTATTCTGTGTTGATTGATTTCTGTTAAATATATATCTGTTTGGCGACGGAGAATTTATTCTCTTGCTTAACGCCCTTCTCTGAGACGTACAAGCTTAGAGGTTATATATCGATAGACATCAATCGCATGGCATGAACTGCCAGTGTGGCATGCTGAGTTGCATAGATCAAGGCTTCTGTTGAAAAGCAAAGTCTTGTGGTTGATGATCAAAGCACGCCTACGTGGCAGCTTTGTGTATAACGTGAATTCGCGAGCCTCACACCTCGGTATGAGTTAAAAACGGGATACGGACCGCTGGGAGAGCACGACGTTTCTTTCTAGCTATGGTGGTGTCAGTGACTTACCAGCCCTGACATTTATATACTTTTCACCTTTGTGGTTGTTGGAATGAGGCGCCTCGATTATAGGTCTGTAAGGACCGGGAAACGTGTGTTCAGGAATAACCAATCCTCTAACGTAAGTGAGGACCGGCCCAGCCGCATCCGGGGTTGCCCAGAGTGCGTAACCCGGAGGCATTTGCTAGAGTGTCTCGAACGCGGAGAGGAGCTTGCCCCTTGCCTCGACTCATGACGGAATCCAATTTCCAATACGTGTATTGCGGCTTTATTTGTAGAGCCTAGTATGGCGACATAGTAGCATGGGATGCTATGCCGTCTATGATTTATATTTATGATTGAAATTGTTTTGACACTATACACTTATTATAGTATCAAATGATTTGTTTTAAACGTACCAAGCATGTTTGGCTATTATAAGGGAAAACCCTATCCTCCGGCTTGTGTTGCATTGTGTGATGGGACCTGGGTCTTATAATCGCTTCATTTTTCGAAAAAGCATTGCGCCGTTTATTCTATGCACTGGTATTCTTGGGAGGAAACCCGTTCCGTGTCATACGGCGTGGTCCCTTGAATTACACTCTTTTAAAATAAAGTTTTAATAACTGTTTTAGTTCTCACACCGGTCACATGACTGACCTGGAGTTTATTGTTTTAACCTAAACTTTGGGTGCCCCTATTTTCGACACGGGCAGCTAGTAGTTTTGGTTTTGCAGATTTATATTCACAGCATCCTGGTTTACAGCTGGAATGATATCCGGAAAGCTCTGTATCCGTGTATTACTTTCATTTGTGCTTTGTATTATTTTCCGCTGCTATGTAATTTACTGTAATCTCTGATATTTATCGAATGTAATTTATTCAATTTATACTCTGTATATTCTTGTATCTGATGGAATTGTTGTAATAGCAATGAAATGTTCTTCCGTATGCGTTCTGATTTGTCCTGTCCTCAATATCATCCGTGCTTTCCTCCACGGGGAAGTTAGGGTCGTGTCAGTTTGGTATCAGAGCTTTGGTTTACAGAGCTCGAGAACAAGACACATTAGAACCATATGAAAGAATTCATCATATATTGGATTAGTAATATCCAATTAGAATTACTCGTTAGAGATAGGATCAGTAGTATCCTAGAACGATTGTGAAGAGTATATTTTTCAAATGAAAACAATTTTGTTTTGAAAATTTAAACCATTTTATACGTATTTGAATATTTATTTATTTTGCATATGGACAATCCGCTATATAAAGATTTTGCATATACGCGTCATGAACGTATATTCGAAGTTTTAATATACTGGATAGATATAGAATTACACTCTAGTCGCCCGGAGATGATGTTGATAATGACCATGGCATCATCAATATTTATGTTCGTGTTTCAAAGGTGTGATATCTATATATTTCCATTAGACTGGTGTGAGAACCAAAACTTATATAGCTAGAACACATTGTTGTGAATTGGCATCAAAACATGATTTTTGTATATATATCAAAGTTATGAATTTGAAACTCTAATCCACTAATTGATTGATGTTTGTGTTGTTTGTTTATTTGTTTGCTAATTTTCAACCATTGTGCCTAATTGAACCAAATATTGAATTGTATTGAAAATTGGTCGCATTTGCTTGCATATACATGTACTTACATTGAACAGGTCATAGCAAGGAGGCTAGAGCCGAAGAATAAAATTTGTTTGCCCGACAAATAGGTACATGTTTACTACATAATTTACTGTTTTGTTTGGGTGATGATGATTTTATGAGCCTATTGGCTAGCCGCTTGGCTTTTTCTTTTTCTTTTTGAGATCAGAAGGCCTATATGGCAATTTTGGGATTTTCCCGTGGCTCCCGGTGCAGGGGAGGTTATGGCGAAATTTTTCGAAAATTTAGGGTGTTAGCCAAATTTTTGAAAATTTGAAAATTCTCAGAAACTGAAAAGTTGGAGAATGGAAGCCAGATCGAACGTAGAGTAGATTGATCAAACCACTTTCGACTTTGTTCCTTTTCGGGGACGAAAAGTTTAAAGTGGGGGAGATTGTAATAACCCGGAAATTCTGAGCCAGTTTAAAATTTTTATTTTGGCAAATTTAGCGAATTCTGAATATTTAAAATGAATTATTTTAAATAATATCGATGAGAAATTTATTTTGAATATATTTAGAACGTATATATTATATACGTCGTCGTTAGAATATAAATAATTATATATAATTATTAATAGAGTTGAAAATGGCGCGGTAGTTCGATAATTCGATTTCAAACTTCAATTGAATGTACCGGGTGCAAAACAATCCGGATTTTAGTGAAACCAAAAACATTAGGATCTAATTGATGATATCTTTCCAACGAATCCGACAAATCGAAATTTCATAGCGGGAATCAAAAGATATGTCCAGTTGAAAATTTTGAATAGTCGCTATAGAATTCAGGCCCTTAAAAATAGACATTTTGCAAACGACCTCGGATTTCGACGAAACCACTTTTGTTGAATCCGCAATGTAAATTATTGTTAGATTCCAAATTTCATGATTTTTCGAATCGATATGTGAGCGTGGCCAAGGAAAACGCGTTTGACCAGTTTCAGTTGATTTTAATCGACTGGAAAATGGCCATTTTTCTAACGTTCTCAGAATTCGACGAAACTAGTTTTGTTAGGACCGTATCGTCAATACGAAGCTAGAAAATATATTTTTTTGGAATTTTTCTAGTTAGTATGTGACCCCGGTAATTTGAAATGTACGTTTAAAATTCAATATAGTGATTTAAATGTAAATTCAACGGAAACTGTTCGAAACGATCGAATCAGCCTACGATACATATCCCATTGTGTTCGGAATGGGGGTAAAACGCTATGGACGACAGGCGGTGGGCCTCGTTTCGAGGTCGTATGTAAAAGTCAACTTTTTGAAGGATAAATAAATAAATAAATAAATATAATATATATATATTCTCCTTTCTATACCTAGCCCCCCAAATCAAAATAACCCGACCCACCTCGTTCAGAGAAAAATCGCGATGGCCCCTTCCAAGCAGCCACTGGCGACGCGTCGCCTTCCCCCCTCTGTTCGCCACCACCGCGCCTTGCTCAGACCCGCCGCCACCTCCTCATTCCCCTCCTCTTCTTTGTTCTCCCTCCCTTCCTTTAAGTCAAGACCGCGCCCTGTTTTCCGCCGCCATCGGAACGAACCCCCACCACCACGCTGCACCACTCTCCGACGCCTGAGCCTAGCCACCTCCGGCCTTCCGCCGCTCCGCAGGCGCAAGCAAACCCCTCCCTCCTTAAATCGAATACTGTAAGTTTTGCTTTTATTTTATTTTATTTTTATTTCGTTATAAAATCTGATTTCTTTTATTATAAAAGATGATTTCTTTATGTTATAAAAACTGATTTTTGAAAGAACAAAAAGGTTTGATTTTCCTTAATAAAAAGATTAGATTTTTATTAAGTGATTAGCGATATAAACATTGGATCTTTATATATGTACTAGTAAGGTAAAAACCGGATTTTTTTTATGAAAGTTAGGATCATCATTTTTATGTAGGCTAAGTTTTATTTTATGAAAGGTAGAATTTTTAAAAGCTTTAGAAAAGATTTTTTCAAATCAAAAAGATAGGATTTTTAGCGCTATAAAAATGTGATTTTTACAATAAAGAGAGATGAAAGATTTTTTTTTTTATATATACGTATAAAAGAAAAAATATAATTTTGATATGAGTAGAGAATTGAAAATATGATCTTTATAAGGTAGCAGTATTAAAAATATAATCTTTACTATATAGATGATGTAAAAATATGATTTTTGTTTAGGTAGAGAATTGAAAATATGATCTTTATAAGGTAGCGGTATTAAAAATATAATCTTTTATGTGTAAAAGACATTATAAAAATATAATTTTTACATGATAGGAATATTAGAAATACCATCTTTATATGTGTAGAAAAATAAAAATGTGATTTTTAAAATCTTTATTTTTATAAAGGGGAAATCTTTATTTTTATAAAGGCGAAATCTTTATTTTTATAAAGGCAAATCTATATTTTTTTGAAAAGGCGAAATCTTTATGTAGAGTATAGCATAATAAAAATTCGATTTTTATATATTGTATAGCATAATAAAAATTTGATTTTTATATATTGAATAGTATAATAAAAATTCGATTTTTATATATTGAATAGCGAAGTAAGAATTCGATTTTTACATATGTAGTGACTACAGCAACGAAGATGACAAAAATGCGATAACGATGAAGCTTTCTATCAAAGAAGAGTTAAGATGATTGGATAGCTATTGGTGAGAATTTCTCACTCTTCAATTTCTTTTCTAGTTATATATATATATACTAGGATACAGACGGTGTTTAGTAGCACCCGACACAATCGTCCACAGACCATGGACTTGTTTGTTTGATTGCAAAAATTAGTTAGATGATTTGGGTTGAATTGAATTGTTTGGTGAATTGAAATTGATTTGATTGATGTGTGAATGGCGTGGGCCTTCACTAGACCGGGGATAAGGCTAGGCCTTGTCCCGTTTCTAGTATCGTGCCGTTATGCCGCCGAAATTTTCTGAAATAAGTTAGAAAAAAATAAAAATATCATTTTATTTAAAGAATGAACTGAATAGAAATTCATGTGTTGAAATAAAAGGTTTTATCGTTAAAAATATAATTTTTAACGTGAATGTGAATAAATAAATATTCATTTACAAACCGGACGGTTTGTTTATGTACACCTATTTGAAGGACATTGATTGGGACGATAAATTTTACACATCTCCCAACTGCAAAAATAAAATATGTGTTTGATTGTTTGAAACCCCACACGGGTGTTGGGATGAAATATGAAGTTCACTCATCCTGATTTATTAAATATGTCGATCGATTGATTGACAGGCTGTTATAAGCGTTAGATATCTATATTTGACGCTTATACAGTGTAGTGCACTTTGATTGATGGTTGATTATTTTCAATGCTATTATATACGTGTGATGTATGAAAAGTCCATATAATTAACATTATATGGTGATTGATTGGGTCTCATTCCAATTTAGAAAATAAAGAATATTATAAAATAAAGGTTCATGTGTTGACTGTACTCATCCGTTGAGATTAGTCATGTGTTGAACGAAGTATTTTAATAATAATTTTTACATCTTTATCAATATAAAATAAAGGTTCATGTGTTGACTGTACTCATCCGTTGAGATTAGTCATGTGTTGAACGAAGTATTTTAATAATAAATTTTACATCTTTATCAATATAATATAAAGGTTCGTGTGTTGACTATACTCATCCGTTGAGATTAGTCATGTGTTGAACGAAATATTTTAACAAAAATAGTCACACGTGGACGGTACTCATTCGTTGAGATTAGTCGTGTGTTGACAAATAGAAATATTTGAAATAGAAATATTTGAAATAGAAATATTTGAAAAAGAAATATTTGAAATAGAAATATTTGAAAAAGAAATATTTGAAATAGAATATTAGAAAATAGAAATATATGAAGCCGTGTTGATTAGATTGACGCCATTTTGACGTGAACGATATTTATATCGATTTTATTCATTTTAAAATGAATATTCAAAAACGATTTCGAAATGAATTGAATAGAAAACGATTTCGAAATGAATTGAATATAAAACGATTTCGAAATGAATTGAATATAAAACGATTTCGTAATGAATCGAATAGAAAACCAATTTGAATTGAATTGAATAGAAAACCAATCTGATTTGAATCGAATAGAAAACCAATCTGAATTGAATCGAATAGAAAACCAATTTGAATTGAATCGAATAGAAAACCAATTTGAATTGAATCGAACAGAAAACGACTTTGGAATTGAATTGAATTGAAAACGAATTCGAATTGAATAGAAAGCTAATTGAAATGAATTCAAATTGAATTGAAATTTGAATTGAATAGAAATGAATTTTAAAACGAATTTATAAAGAAGAATTCAATTTTGATTTGAATTGAAATGGAAGTTGAAAGTGTTTTTGAAACGAATTCAAAACTATTTATAAAATTCGTTTTAAATAGAAATCGACAAAATATATATTATATATATTATATATATATATAATATAATGGCCTGAATAGAACGCGCCGCGCCGCGGCAGTTCGTGAATTTTGACCATTTATTTCAAACGAACATTACGGGAGATCCGACCGTCGGATTCTCCTAAAACCGGAACCGTTGGGTTCGTATCGAAAAGAGCTTTCTAACAAATATTAGAAATTTGAAATCTAACGGTTGGATTTGGAGATACGTCCAAATCAAATTTGTAAAAGGTCGCTATAGGTGCAGTTCGATGGCCATTGTTGGAAATCGACTGTACGGGCCTTGATAAAATTATTAAAAATATCAATAATTTGTGTAAAATCATAATAAATGATTTGGGAAAATTGGGGTGAAAAACTCCATATTTGAAAAGATAAAAATAGATTTTTATCGAAATGAACTAGTTTGAACTCAATTTAAAACCCGAGTTTTTATTTTTAAATAAATAAATTAGATTTAAAAAGGGGTTTTAAATAATTGGAATTCCTAATATATTTGATTTGAATTGAACTAGAATTGATTTGAAATGGGTTTATCGTGGACGGTGTTTTAAATAACACTAGTTCTTTAACCCGATAACAAATAGAATGTGATTTGGGTTTGTCGTGAACTGTGTTTTAAATAACACCTAGTTCTTTAACCCAGTAAAAGGAGTTTTAACGAATCTGCAATTAGATTGAAATGTAAATCTATAATCTAAATTATCAAATTTAGAAATGAGCGAGAATGGAGTATTGACAGTTTTGCTCCAAAGCGATAGTTAAATCTTTAATTAGATTTGAACGTGAAATGGTAATTAATTTTACCGACAACACTGTGGTTTTAGCTATGGAGTATTACCAGTTTTGCTTCATGGGATGAATAGGTTGGGATTGGGAAATAAAATAAATAATTACCTCGTTGCGGTTCGCTAATCTCGACTAGTTAGAAAACCATAATCTGGTTTGAAATGACGTCCAAAGGAAGATTAAAGGATAAATTTGAAAGAATTTATCTTGGATAAAATTAATGGGAACCTTTCCCTAAAAATGTGATTTTGTGAATAAAAGAATATTCTGAATTGGAATGAGGCGTATGTTATGTTTGTGTAACATTTGTTTTTAATATACGCGGGTTGTTCGGAAAGGCCGGGTTTATACCCATTTTGAATAACCGATTCGACGATAAGTCGAAGATGAAGACGGTGGTCGAAGACCGGAAGTCTTCACATCGTTTGGATAATTACTGACGATCCTGATTGGGCAGTACACCCAAGAGGATGGAAATAGTTGGTGGTCGTCCAGACGTACCTGGAGATGGATGGATATGCGAGGAAAGTGCCTCCGATTTCGTTCAGACCCAGAACGAACTTGTAAATGGATAGTGTGTCTGACATTGGATTTTATTCTGTGTTGATTGATTTCTGTTAAATATATATCTGTTTGGCGGCGGAGAATTTATTCTCTTGCTTAACGCCCTTCTCTGAGACGTACGAGCTTAGAAGTTATATATCGATAGACATCAATCGCATGGCATGAACTGCCAGTGTGGCATGCTGAGTTGCATAGATCAAGGCTTCTGTTGAAAAGCAAAGTCTTGTGGTTGATGATCAAAGCACGCCTACGTGGCAGCTTTGTGTATAACGTGAATTCGCGAGCCTCACACCTCGGTATGAGTTAAAAACGGGATACGGACCGCTGGGAGAGCACGACGTTTCTTTCTAGCTATGGTGGTGTCAGTGACTTACCAGCCCTGACATTTATATACTTTTCACCTTTGTGGTTGTTGGAATGAGGCGCCTCGATTATAGGTCTGTAAGGACCGGGAAACGTGTGTTCAGGAATAACCAATCCTCTAACGTAAGTGAGGACCGGCCCAGCCGCATCCGGGGTTGCCCAGAGTGCGTAACCCGGAGGCATTTGCTAGAGTGTCTCGAACGCGGAGAGGAGCTTGCCCCTTGCCTCGACTCATGACGGAATCCAATTTCCAATACGTGTATTGCGGCTTTATTTGTAGAGCCTAGTATGGCGACATAGTAGCATGGGATGCTATGCCGTCTATGATTTATATTTATGATTGAAATTGTTTTGACACTATACACTTATTATAGTATCAAATGATTTGTTTTAAACGTACCAAGCATGTTTGGCTATTATAAGGGAAAACCCTATCCTCCGGCTTGCGTTGCATTGTGTGATGGGACCTGGGTCTTATAATCGCTTCATTTTTCGAAAAAGCATTGCGCCGTTTATTCTATGCACTGGTATTCTTGGGAGGAAACCCGTTCCGTGTCATACGGCGTGGTCCCTTGAATTACTCTCTTTTAAAATAAAGTTTTAATAACTGTTTTAGTTCTCACACCGGTCACATGACTGACCTGGAGTTTATTGTTTTAACCTAAACTTTGGGTGCCCCTATTTTCGACACGGGCAGCTAGTAGTTTTGGTTTTGCAGATTTATATTCACAGGATCCTGGTTTACAGCTGGAATGATATCCGAAAAGCTCTGTATCCGTGTATTACTTTCAGTTGTGCTTTGTATTATTTTCCGCTGCTATGTAATTTACTGTAATCTCTGATATTTATCGAATGTAATTTATTCAATTTATACTCTGTATATTCTTGTATCTGATGGAATTGTTGTAATAGCAATGAAATGTTCTTCCGTCTGCGTTCTGATTTGTCCTGTCCTCAACACCATCCGTGCTTTCCTCCACGGGGAAGTTCGGGTCGTGTCAATAGGAGATGGGAATACTCGAATATAAATATAAATAAAAGAAAGTGGGAAGTGTCGTTTTCACGAAGTATACGTGGTCGGCACGTTTACGCGGTCAGCACATTTTCTAGTTGGCCTATATTTCATTAATTTTTGATGAAGACTTAAAGAATGAATAGGGTACATGTCAGCTTAATAAATATTTATGGAGATGAATGTAAACTGTTGTGTGTACATAGAGTATATATTTCTCTATAAAGTTTATGCGGTATTTGTTATACAGAATTTCGTTTATCTACGGACTGCTACGGACGAAAATAAAAATATCGTTATGCTGAGCAACGCACTATATTCCAGAAATATAATAAAATAGACAAATTAACTTACTTTGTGAAGTTTCAAAATTGTTGATTTAGGGTGTAAATTACGTCAAAAGAAAAGTTGTTTATTTTCCAAATTAAAAATTATGGAAAAATTCTATAAATTAAATTAAAACTACATCTGTAACGACCCGCAAATCCGAGCTATCTGAGTTGACTAAATACACCACACGTCCAACCCAAATAACACAGAAATACGACTCATTATTAAAAAGAAGTTAGAGGATGAGAAATAGAAAGAAAGAAATATTAGAATAGAAGAAAAAAACGAAGATCACAACTCACAGCGGAACGAATAAAATATATTATATAACATAAGCTTTGAAATACAAATCTGTTTTGTTCATATACACATACCATCATCAGAGTACACATAACATTTGATTCAGCGGAAGTAACTCTAAATAACTAACGTTGAAGCCTCCTGCTTCAAGCTCCTCCAAGTGTATCTGTAAAAGCCTGAAACACTTGACTGCCCGTACAAATTTGGGCACCCAAGAGTTTAGGGAAAACAAAACAAAATAAACTCTGGGTCAGTCATGGGACTGGTGTGAGTAAACTCCAACCACTTGTTTAACTTTAAAAATCTTTTCAAAAGAAAAGATAATAGTAAGACCAGTCCACACATAAACACGGACGGTTTTTACCTTACTATAACCCAAAACACTTTGATATCAAATCAAATGATATTATAATAATGTCTACATCAAGTAAATAACCAAATAGCAGAACGCTTGCATCTCACGCTCCACATATATAGTATAAAATCAAAAACCCGCATGGCGCTTATTGGAGATTGGATTTCCAACATGACAAGGTATGGGACTACCTTCCGACAGTGCATCTCTAGAGGCGAATACACCTGGGTTCAACAAGAACATCTTGCAACCCGGCCCACACATGACCGACCACTCATTTCGCTTGAGTGTATCGAATGTATATCACCAACGGTTGGACTCAAACCACCGTTTCCCGAATGGGCAGAATCGATAGATTTAGAAACAAAAGGAATTTCTCTAGATAGGTGATTATACACCCTAATGGGTGCGACCCACATAGCCATGCTGCCTGCCCGATTTTTGTCCTTTCCCGGTTGTTGAGGCCTGAGGCTACGATTACTTACCATTCCTTGATAACACAATCACTTTGAATGCCACATTGTCAGATCCGTTAATCACTAGTTGAGTTTGCACAAATATTCTGGATATTATGCTAAGGGAATAAATCCGTTGCAACCATATATATTCATACAGACCAACCCATTTGATCATTGGAAATACTCTGTCAGACATTCGTCCATTTACGTTCGTTCTGGGACTGAACGAAACCGAAGGCACTATTTCTATTACTAGAAAAGCCCTTGCACTTTACTCCGTCTTCAATATATTCAGCATACTTGGTTCGCAACGCTTATGCCGATACGGAGTGGTTCTTCGGATAATAATCCAACCGGTCTCTCCATATTGACAACGATGGTCAAAACTTCGATAGTCTGTGATTTAACTATCGAATACAAACAAGTGTTCATCCAACATATCAAACAAATCACTGGGCTCTTTAATTAATATTCATTAATTAAATCTCTTCTCCATTTCCTTTATCAATATTTGTTAACCAAATATTTTCAATAATCTTCTCGGCCCTTTACGCTATTTTTGATTTCATTTCCTTATCGAGTTCTATATATATCGATATATAGATTTCTAATTGTCAAATTCCTTAAAAATATTCTAACTCCTTAAATTTCCGGAAAAATTCGCCATAACCTCCCCTGTATCGGGAGCATCGGGAAATTTCAAATAGCTTCCCGGTATCTTCCTCAATCAAAAAGAAAAAGGAAAAGCCAAGCGGCTTGCCGATACGGCGCATAAAATCTCATATATGAATTAAACATGTACCTTTTTGTCGAGCACATAAATTTAAATCTTCATATACTCCATCCCATATCTGTTTAACACCTGTTCACCTGTATGTCTATACCTGACCCATTTATTTCAACTTCGTACACTCGTTTGACTTAATTCGTTAAAGTAATTCTTTAACTAACTCTCAGCCTATCTCGCTTGTATATTTGAATATAACACGTTTCGAATATATTTCCACTTACTTATCAATCAATTGAATTCAAATTTCAATTTAAGTTCTATATTCGATTTCGAATATATATTTACAATCCCAAATTTCACTTTTCAAAATTCGACTTTAGTTCAAACTCGATTAACTAATTCTCCTTTGATTTAGTTAATTCTATTCAATAATCAAAAATAGGATTATTGTTTCAAAAATCATCTTCTTTACTTCTCTTGAGTTCACGTTTATTTTCTAACTTAAGTCTAGATTTTTAAATGGAAATCCGGATTTTTATTTGCTTAAAAACCCCAATATTTATATATAAAATCTATTATGGTTTATAATGGTTTATGGCGCTGCATTTTTAAAAATTTGATTTTGACATAACTCAAAATCTATACGACGAAATTCAGATTTTTCTCTTTCATTAGAAAACTATTATCAAACCGGTCCTGTCGTTTCTTGTTTCAAAAAATTTCGACTTCAATTGCACTCTGTATATTCAATTGAAGTTCGAATCGCTAATTTACGAACTGCAGCGCTGCGGCGAGTTCGTTTTAATTATATTTATATATATTAACTTCTTGAAAATGAATTCAACTTCGTTTTAACCTTATTTGAATTCCTTGATTCAAATTCCAATCTTACTTTTGAATTCTATATTTCAAATTCCAATTCCTTTTCTATTGGATATTCAAATTCAATACTTGAATTTTCTATTTCAATTCCATATTCAAATTCTATGTTCGAATTCATTTGAATTCTTTTATTCAAACTCTATATTTAAATTCCATTTGAACTTCCATAATCCAATTTCTATATTTAAATTCTATCGAAGTTCAAATATTCAAACTCCTTTTTAAATTCTATATTCAAAATTTCCATAGTTTAAAACCCATTTGAATTCTAATATTCAAATTCATTTGAGTTCCCTTGAATTCAAATTCCATTTCAAAACTATTTGGATTTCCTATTTTGAAATCCTATTTCAATCCTACTTTGAAATCCTACTTTCAAAGTTTATTTCAAATTCTATTTTGAAATTCTATATTCAAATCCCTATTTGAATTTCTTTATTCAAATTCCTTCGAATTCAAATTATATTTTAATTCCTTGAATTCAATTCTTCTTTGAAAATTCTATTTTGAAGTTCTATTTCAAATTCTATTTGGAAATTCTATTTCAAATTCTCTATATTCAAACACCATTTGAAAGTTCTATATCCAAATCCACTTTGGATTTTCTATTTGAATTCTAATTTCAAATTTCCATTTCCTTTTCTATTTGAATTCAAATTCTATATTTAAATTTCCTTTTGAATCATATTTTCAAAATACTTGTATTTCTATTTCTGAATTATCAAATGATAATTCTTTTCACTTCATTTATAACTTCGTTATAAAAGAACTATTTATAAACTTTGTTTATAAAGAAACTTCTTGTTTTATTTTCAAAACAAGTTTATATTTATATTCCATTTAAAATTCAAATTCTATTTAAAAATAGAATTTTTCCTTTTAAGCTCTCCACTATCCTTTCATGATATTTTTATAAATTAAACTTCAGCCCAGTGATAATTTACACAACCAAATCAATCAATTTCCAATTATTTGGTTTTAACACATCATATATGCATATATATGAAATCAAACAGAACAAACAAATAGATAATATATTTTTGAGGAATCCAGTTGGATTCCTCCAACCTGTTTTCCTGCATCGACAGATGTTAGCACATAAATAATACCCATTCTGCTTTGTGGCAGAATATCGCGGTATAGAAGGTCATCCACTAATCATAGCGTGGGGCGTATAGGGTAATCATCCGCTATGAAACTGCGGGCATCCGCTAATGAGACTGCGGGAATCCAACCAATCAATCAACCCAATATATATATATAGCCTAAATAACTAATATATATAAACAACCAGAAAACAACACAAGCAGCAAACAATTATTTTTAATGAAATAAAAATAATTCTAAAGGTGAGTGAGATTTACTCACTTGTCATGCCGAAATCCAATTTAAATTAAATTGAATGCCATCTGATTTAAATTAAATTCCATCCCATTCTGACCAACTCTAGAAAAATTCCAGATTTTCAAGATCTGCAACAATCGTTCCAACTTGCTTTGTTTAGAAAAATTTTGAATTCGTATGAAGCAAATACATGCATTATAAACGAGTATGTGAATGTATATATTTACTTACTTCCTTTTAATTTAATCATCACTGATTACTTAAAATAAATAAATTTACCTTAGCTAAGACTTATTTCATTTTAATTATTCTTAACAAATGAATTAAAGTAATTATTCTATGTGTATTAAAATTCTGTAAAAATTTTGTACCTTATCGTTGTTGTCGATACTCGACTAATTTGCGAAATAAGTCCTCAAACAGCTCATAAATCTTCCATTATCCATTCATGCATTCCCTCGAACATCTTGTTCGCAATCCCCTTTTCCACCATACCTAGATCCCAGCTTCGTCTTCGCTCGTGTCTGAATCGCAAGCCCTCCATCGCGATGAATATAGGTTCAAACGGAACTGTGGTTGAAACCTTAAAGCCAGAACACAAGCTCCAGAGGTGCGGTTTCCATCTCGATTCAAAATACGGTCGCGACCTCCCCTTCCTGACGTCGCGATTTCTACTGTCGAGCCTTCCTTGAGATCGGAAGCTCCTCAATCCTTATTGTTGCTCAAGAGAACCCCACGACAACCCTCGTCGAACCCCTCTTCACTTCCAATTAACAATCGCG
Organism: Allium sativum; assembly: GCA_030737875.1. Taxonomy (NCBI): domain Eukaryota; kingdom Viridiplantae; phylum Streptophyta; class Magnoliopsida; order Asparagales; family Amaryllidaceae; genus Allium; species Allium sativum. Next base: position 932,684,050 of record CM060915.1, on the reverse strand, counting down.
ACCCCCTCCAGAACTTGAATCGCGCACAACTCTCGCCTCCTCAGATATTCCGACTTGATTTTGATTCGAAATGAATTAGGGCTGCCATTTTGTTAGCATCGAACAGAAAAAGAAAAAGGGATTGGAATGGTTTCTGTTGATTTGTGAAAGAGAGTTCAAAAATTATGGAGGCTAATGCTTGCTTTATAGTTGCGAGTAGCAGACCAACGTACAGAGGGCATTGAATTTCTGCTCCTTTGATATAGAAGATGGGAGACAAATTATTTGGCTCGAGGAATGAATAGTATCAGAGATGAAATGGTTTAGGGTGGCGCTATTTGTTTTTAGGCTGGCTGATTTATAATTAAAAAGATTTTGAAGTGATTTTAATTATTAAAATAAATCAAAATATCTCGTGTCCTTTAACACGAAATCCCGACCCGTTACCCAATTGTAATGACTGATATTCCCAATGTTATTCATTATTCTGAATTCAATGAAATAGATTACACAATTAAATTTGAACGTATATTTAAAATAACCATATTAAATCATTTTAAATTCAAAATAAATTCTTTATCAATGAATTTCTATTATCATCGTTCAGTTTTATCTTCAAATTGAATTATTTCAACTTCTCGTATTTCGATAATTATCAAAATAAATCGTATTTCGATTATTTAAACAATAACCCAATAAAATACCATCTATATTTTAAATTCAATATTTAAAACCATACTAAATATTTAAAATAAGCTGTTCAAAAATCTGGGTCGTTACATTCTTCCCCCCTTAAAATAATTTCGTCCTCGAAATTGCTAAGGTAGAAAAAAGGGTACAAATCTATTAATTTTCAACATCTCACTTATGTTGAAACTCAACTCCTCATATTTCAACAATTTTAGTTCTACCAAAACATTTGGTTTCTCATTCACATGCATTCAAATTGATTCTAAATCAATTCATTCACTTGATTTATTTAACTTGTTTTAAGTTAAATTTTAATTCCAGAATTCAAATTCCCGGGTTTTTTTTATTATTTCAAGTCCTTTTGAGATAATATATAAATATGAACATATATTTATTCCTATCATAAATTCAAAACATTTGAATTTTCAAACAAATTTCAACAAAATTTTCTAAGGTAGCAATCCATCACTTAGAAACTCGAAAATGAACACTGATGATGTTGCAATCATCATCAGAATTATTTCCCAGCCACTGAAGTGAGTTCAGTGCTTTATTATTTCAAAATTCATCTAAAATGATTTTCTTTCAAATCCTTTTAAAACAAACCTATATTATTTTAATATACTTTGAAAAATATTTCCAAATTTTCCAGGATTTAAATTCCAAATTCTGATTCTGAATTCGATTTCAGTTCATCTCATTTGTATACACAAATTTTATTTGGTAATCCATAACCTTTTCAATTCTTATAATCACATCTGATGATAATATTAGCAACCAACTCATCCATATATAAATAATTCTGGAAAATTATTTATCTTTTATATCAAAATATCTTTTTGGGTAAAATTATTTCATTTACCCACTTTAAAACAATATTATGTCAATTCTTCTGTCCAAGTGTTTACAAACTCCTATCGACGTCGTGGCGTCCCACGATTCGACCAGAATTCATAAACCACTCAACAGACTAGCCAACACAATATAAAACAATTTTTATATCAAATAACAAATACGCTCTCTCGTATCTATACGCTCAACTCATTCTAGGATACTACTGACCCTATCTCTAATGAGCACATGCCACACAAAGCCTAGGTATCCGCTCAACCTAAGCTCTGATACCACTGTAACGACCCGCAAATCCGAGCTATCTGAGTTGACTAAATACACCACACGTCCAACCCAAATAACACAGAAATACGACTCATTATTAAAAAGAAGTTAGAGGATGAGAAATAGAAAGAAAGAAATATTAGAATAGAAGAAAAAAACGAAGATCACAACTCACAGCGGAACGAATAAAATATATTATATAACATAAGCTTTGAAATACAAATCTGTTTTGTTCATATACACATACCATCATCAGAGTACACATAACATTTGATTCAGCGGAAGTAACTCTAAATAACTAACGTTGAAGCCTCCTGCTTCAAGCTCCTCCAAGTGTATCTGTAAAATCCTGAAACACTTGACTGCCCGTACAAATTTGGGCACCCAAGAGTTTAGGGAAAACAAAACAAAATAAACTCTGGGTCAGTCATGGGACTGGTGTGAGTAAACTCCAACCACTTGTTTAACTTTAAAAATCTTTTCAAAAGAAAAGATAATAGTAAGACCAGTCCACACATAAACACAGACGGTTTTTACCTTACTATAACCCAAAACACTTTGATATCAAATCAAATGATATTATAATAATGTCTACATCAAGTAAATAACCAAATAGCAGAACGCTTGCATCTCACGCTCCACATATATAGTATAAAATCAAAAACCCGCATGGCGCTTATTGGAGATTGGATTTCCAACATGACAAGGTATGGGACTACCTTCCGACAGTGCATCTCTAGAGGCGAATACACCTGGGTTCAACAAGAACATCTTGCAACCCGGCCCACACATGACCGACCACTCATTTCGCTTGAGTGTATCGAATGTATATCACCAACGGTTGGACTCAAACCACCGTTTCCCGAATGGGCAGAATCGATAGATTTAGAAACAAAAGGAATTTCTCTAGATAGGTGATTATACACCCTAATGGGTGCGACCCACATAGCCATGCTGCCAGCCCGATTTTTGTCCTTTCCCGGTTGTTGAGGCCTGAGGCTACGATTACTTACCATTCCTTGATAACACAATCACTTTGAATGCCACATTGTCAGATCCGTTAATCACTAGTTGAGTTTGCACAAATATTCTGGATATTATGCTAAGGGAATAAATCCGTTGCAACCATATATATTCATACAGACCAACCCATTTGATCATTGGAAATACTCTGTCAGACATTCGTCCATTTACGTTCGTTCTGGGACTGAACGAAACCGAAGGCACTATTTCTATTACTAGAAAAGCCCTTGCACTTTACTCCGTCTTCAATATATTCAGCATACTTGGTTCGCAACGCTTATGCCGATACGGAGTGGTTCTTCGGATAATAATCCAACCGGTCTCTCCATATTGACAACGATGGTCAAAACTTCGATAGTCTGTGATTTAACTATCGAATACAAACAAGTGTTCATCCAACATATCAAACAAATCACTGGGCTCTTTAATTAATATTCATTAATTAAATCTCTTCTCCATTTCCTTTATCAATATTTGTTAACCAAATATTTTCAATAATCTTCTCGGCCCTTTACGCTATTTTTGATTTCATTTCCTTATCGAGTTCTATATATATCGATATATAGATTTCTAATTGTCAAATTCCTTAAAAATATTCTAACTCCTTAAATTTCCGGAAAAATTCGCCATAACCTCCCCTGTATCGGGAGCATCGGGAAATTTCAAATAGCTTCCCGGTATCTTCCTCAATCAAAAAGAAAAAGGAAAAGCCAAGCGGCTTGCCGATACGGCGCATAAAATCTCATATATGAATTAAACATGTACCTTTTTGTCGAGCACATAAATTTAAATCTTCATATACTCCATCCCATATCTGTTTAACACCTGTTCACCTGTATGTCTATACCTGACCCATTTATTTCAACTTCGTACACTCGTTTGACTTAATTCGTTAAAGTAATTCTTTAACTAACTCTCAGCCTATCTCGCTTGTATATTTGAATATAACACGTTTCGAATATATTTCCACTTACTTATCAATCAATTGAATTCAAATTTCAATTTAAGTTCTATATTCGATTTCGAATATATATTTACAATCCCAAATTTCACTTTTCAAAATTCGACTTTAGTTCAAACTCGATTAACTAATTCTCCTTTGATTTAGTTAATTCTATTCAATAATCAAAAATAGGATTATTGTTTCAAAAATCATCTTCTTTACTTCTCTTGAGTTCACATTTATTTTCTAACTCAAGTCTAGATTTTTAAATGGAAATCCGGATTTTTATTTGTTTAAAAACCCCAATATTTATATATAAAATCTATTATGGTTTATAATGGTTTATGGCGCTGCATTTTTAAAAATTTGATTTTGACATAACTCAAAATCTATACGACGAAATTCAGATTTTTCTCTTTCATTAGAAAACTATTATCAAACCGGTCCTGACGTTTCTTGTTTCAAAAAATTTCGACTTCAATTGCACTCTGTATATTCAATTGAAGTTCGAATCGCTAATTTACGAACTGCAGCGCTGCGGCGAGTTCGTTTTAATTATATTTATATATATTAACTTCTTGAAAATGAATTCAACTTCGTTTTAACCTTATTTGAATTCCTTGATTCAAATTCCAATCTTACTTTTGAATTCTATATTTCAAATTCCAATTCCTTTTCTATTGGATATTCAAATTCAATACTTGAATTTTCTATTTCAATTCCATATTCAAATTCTATGTTCGAATTCATTTGAATTCTTTTATTCAAACTCTATATTTAAATTCCATTTGAACTTCCATAATCCAATTTCTATATTTAAATTCTATCGAAGTTCAAATATTCAAACTCCTTTTTAAATTCTATATTCAAAATTTCCATAGTTTAAAACCCATTTGAATTCTAATATTCAAATTCATTTGAGTTCCCTTGAATTCAAATTCCATTTCAAAACTATTTGGATTTCCTATTTTGAAATCCTATTTCAATCCTACTTTGAAATCCTACTTTCAAAGTTTATTTCAAATTCTATTTTGAAATTCTATATTCAAATCCCTATTTGAATTTCTTTATTCAAATTCCTTCGAATTCAAATTATATTTTAATTCCTTGAATTCAATTCTTCTTTGAAAATTCTATTTTGAAGTTCTATTTCAAATTCTATTTGGAAATTCTATTTCAAATTCTCTATATTCAAACACCATTTGAAAGTTCTATATCCAAATCCACTTTGGATTTTCTATTTGAATTCTAATTTCAAATTTCCATTTCCTTTTCTATTTGAATTCAAATTCTATATTTAAATTTCCTTTTGAATCATATTTTCAAAATACTTGTATTTCTATTTCTGAATTATCAAATGATAATTCTTTTCACTTCATTTATAACTTCATTATAAAAGAACTATTTATAAACTTTGTTTATAAAGAAACTTCTTGTTTTATTTTCAAAACAAGTTTATATTTATATTCCATTTAAAATTCAAATTCTATTTAAAAATAGAATTTTTCCTTTTAAGCTCTCCACTATCCTTTCATGATATTTTTATAAATTAAACTTCAGCCCAGTGATAATTTACACAACCAAATCAATCAATTTCCAATTATTTGGTTTTAACACATCATATATGCATATATATGAAATCAAACAGAACAAACAAATAGATAATATATTTTTGAGGAATCCAGTTGGATTCCTCCAACCTGTTTTCCTGCATCCACAGATGTTAGCACATAAATAATACCCATTCTGCTTCGTGGCAGAATATCGCGGTATAGAAGGTCATCCACTAATCATAGCGTGGGGCGTATAGGGTAATCATCCGCTATGAAACTGCGGGCATCCGCTAATGAGACTGCGGGAATCCAACCAATCAATCAACCCAATATATATATATAGCCTAAATAACTAATATATATAAACAACCAGAAAACAACACAAGCAGCAAACAATTATTTTTAATGAAATAAAAATAATTCTAAAGGTGAGTGAGATTTACTCACTTGTCATGCCGAAATCCAATTTAAATTAAATTGAATGCCATCTGATTTAAATTAAATTCCATCCCATTCTGACCAACTCTAGAAAAATTCCAGATTTTCAAGATCTGCAACAATCGTTCCAACTTGCTTTGTTTAGAAAAATTTTGAATTCGTATGAAGCAAATACATGCATTATAAACGAGTATGTGAATGTATATATTTACTTACTTCCTTTTAATTTAATCATCACTGATTACTTAAAATAAATAAATTTACCTTAGCTAAGACTTATTTCATTTTAATTATTCTTAACAAATGAATTAAAGTAATTATTCTATGTGTATTAAAATTCTGTAAAAATTTTGTACCTTATCGTTGTTGTCGATACTCGACTAATTTGCGAAATAAGTCCTCAAACAGCTCATAAATCTTCCATTATCCATTCATGCATTCCCTCGAACATCTTGTTCGCAATCCCCTTTTCCACCATACCTAGATCCCAGCTTCGTCTTCGCTCGTGTCTGAATCGCAAGCCCTCCATCGCGATGAATATAGGTTCAAACGGAACTGTGGTTGAAACCTTAAAGCCAGAACACAAGCTCCAGAGGTGCGGTTTCCATCTCGATTCAAAATACGGTCGCGACCTCCCCTTCCTGACGTCGCGATTTCTACTGTCGAGCCTTCCTTGAGATCGGAAGCTCCTCAATCCTTACTGTTGCTCAAGAGAACCCCACGACAACCCTCGTCGAACCCCTCTTCACTTCCAATTAACAATCGCGACCCCCTCCAGAACTTGAATCGCGCACAACTCTCGCCTCCTCAGATATTCCGACTTGATTTTGATTCGAAATGAATTAGGGCTGCCATTTTGTTAGCATCGAACAGAAAAAGAAAAAGGGATTGGAATGGTTTCTGTTGATTTGTGAAAGAGAGTTCAAAAATTATGGAGGCTAATGCTTGCTTTATAGTTGCGAGTAGCAGACCAACGTACAGAGGGCATTGAATTTCTGCTCCTTTGATATAGAAGATGGGAGACAAATTATTTGGCTCGAGGAATGAATAGTATCAGAGATGAAATGGTTTAGGGTGGCGCTATTTGTTTTTAGGCTGGCTGATTTATAATTAAAAAGATTTTGAAGTGATTTTAATTATTAAAATAAATCAAAATATCTCGTGTCCTTTAACACGAAATCCCGACCCGTTACCCAATTGTAATGACTGATATTCCCAATGTTATTCATTATTCTGAATTCAATGAAATAGATTACACAATTAAATTTGAACGTATATTTAAAATAACCATATTAAATCATTTTAAATTCAAAATAAATTCTTTATCAATGAATTTCTATTATCATCGTTCAGTTTTATCTTCAAATTGAATTATTTCAACTTCTCGTATTTCGATAATTATCAAAATAAATCGTATTTCGATTATTTAAACAATAACCCAATAAAATACCATCTATATTTTAAATTCAATATTTAAAACCATACTAAATATTTAAAATAAGCTGTTCAAAAATCTGGGTCGTTACAACATCTCAAAAAACTTACAGTAATTAACTATTTCAGATTCTATAAAATTAGTTTCATTGAAATCCGAGATCGTTCGGAAAATAAATCGATATAACATAAATCGATTCCAAAATAAACAAATCTATTAATAATAAATATTATTATTTTATATATTCAAATAGAATACATATATGGATTCAATTAATTTAATTTAGATTTTAACTTAATATTTCCATATTTAAGTTAAAACTATATTTAGTCTATTATAAAATTCATGTATCCTATTTAATAAATCGATTTGTTTTATAAACGATTCCATAAAGACATTTTGAATTTGGACATAACTCTCAGTCTACAAGAGGAAACCCTGATTTTCATTTTCCCTCAGAAAAATATAGTTAAACAGAACCGAACATTTCTTATTTCAAAGAAAACCGACTATAGATTATGTATATTCATTTGAAGTTCAAAACATAACATTACAAATACCACTACGTTACGAGCTCATGTTAAATTTAATTATAAATTATACGCTCAAACAACATTTTTGTAACAACCCAGAAAATCAGAACCAATTTAATTTTTTTATTTTAGCTATTTTAATGAATTTTGAATATTTAAAATGATTTATTTTAAATAATAATGACTAAAGTTTTATTTAAATCGATGTCAGAGTGAATAAATTTATTTTAATTATATAACAAGCCTGAAATGGCGTGGCAGTTTGAAAATTCAATTTCAAATTTCAAATGAATGTACAAGATTCAAAATAAATCGGATTTCAGTAAAACCAGAAATATTTGAATCCGTTTGAAAATATCATTCCAACGGATGTAAAAAATCCGGATTTCATAACGGAAATAAAAAGTTATGCCCACTTGAAAATTCAGAATAGTCGCAATGGAATTTAATATAATATATAGCCCTTAAAAATAACCAATTTCCAAACGACCTCCGTTTTCGATGAAACCACTTTTGTTAGATCCGAAATGTTAAATTATTGCTAGATTCCAATTTTCATAATTTTTTGAATCAATATGTGAGTGTGGCGGATTTAAACGTGTTTGGTGATTTCAATTTGAATTTAATCGACTGGAAAATGACGTTTTCAAACGATCTCCAAATTCGACGAAATATGTTTTCTTAGGAGCGTATCGTCAAAACATAGCTAGATTTATTTTTCTGGAATTTTTGGAGTTCGTATGTGGCCCCGATAAATTAAAATGTGCGTTTGAATTTAAAATATATTGATTTATTTTTTAAATTTAAGGAAAACTGATCGAAACGATTGAATTGACTTACGAAACATATCCCATTATGTACGGAATTGGGGTATTTAGCTAGGGGTCACAGTCGTTGGGTTTAAATTGGAGTTCGTATGAGTAAACATGAATTTTTGAAAATAAAAGAATTAAAAATAATAAAATATTTATTATATAAATACCCCCCCTCCAACCCTCAGTCCTCGTTAGAAACCCTAGCCGCCAATAACAACCAATGATTCACGGGCTCCCAGAATGAAACCCTCCGATCTCCCTTCACAGCCACAATCTCGCAAGGGGTTCTGAGGGAAAATTTCTCAGCTAGGGGAGCTCGTCGCGATCAACGGTGGTGATCGCCGTTGGCTGCCTGTAGTGGCTGGAATTTGGTGAAGAAGCCCCGCCGTTCTCAGCCAGTTTTCGCCACCCACTGGCGATCGAGTTCGCCATGCTTGGCGGAGGAGGGAGGCCCCGGAACGGCGCTGCATGTGGCGATTGGTGATTGGCACCAGGTGGCTTCAGGGCGGCGCAGCGAGGAGAGAGACACAGTGAAGGAGGGGTCGGGTTTATCGCCTGAATGGATTTGAATGGAGGAAGATAACATTTTATCAAACATTATTAAAGTTTAATTAATTTAATTAATTACCTAATTAATTATCAAATGTATTTAAAGCCGTATCTTCTTCATTCGAGGTCGGAATGGCGAACTGTCAGTTGTGTTGGCTCGTCATGAGAATCACTACATTTCAGAACTTATTAGAATGAAAAAGGATCCAATTTGAATTTCGAGCAAATTCAAATCCAAATTGTTCAGAAATCCAGAAATGAAAACTAGCGGAGTGGAACCCGATGTGAGAAATCTTTCTCACTCAATTTATTTACCAGTAAATATATACTAGGATGTAGACGGTGCATAGCAGCACCCGACACCATTTATTGTACAAATCATGATTGTTTGTTTGGATTGAATTGACTGTGCTGTGTTTATTGATTGCATGAACTGTATAAAATATTCATGTATCGAATAAAATATTTGAATAATAAAAATATCATTTTTATTGGATATATGAACTGTATAAAATATTCATGTATTGAATAAAATATTTGAATAATAAAAATATCATTTTTATTGGATATATGAACTGTATAAAATATTCATGTGTTGAATAAAATAGTTAAGTAATAAAAATATCATTTTTATTGGATATATGAATTGTATAAAATATTCATGTGTTGAATAAAATATTTGAATAATAAAAATATCATTTTTATTGGATATATGAACTGTATAAAATATTCATGTGTTGAAATAAATATTTTATTGTTAAAAATATAATTTTTAATATATATGTGGACTGTATAAAATTCTCCTGCAATGAAAATAAATATTCCTTTACAAATCAGATGATTTGTTTATGTACACCCATTTAACTGATATTGATTGGGATGATAAATTATACACATCGCCCAACTACACAAATAACAAACAGTATTTGTTGTTTGAAAACCCCACACGGGTACTAGGATGATATTGGACATACACTAATCCCTATACTTAGTTGTATGTCAATCAATGGGTTGACAAGCTGTGATGAGCATTAATTATTTATTTTTAACGCTTATACGGTTGTAAATTCCACTCTGGATGATGGTTGATGGTGGATCATTATTGTTATGTACATGTGTTGTATGAGATCCATATAAATAACATTATATGGTAATTGATTGTGCCTGATTCCAATTCAGAAATAAAGAATAATTTAAAATAATGAATATTTTAAAATAATGCATGTTTAAAAATAATATTTTGGAAAGGATCAAAATATGATTTTGATGTCCAATTTTGGATGGACATGAAAATATTGTAATATATGAAGCCATGTTAATTAGATTTGCGCCATTCTGACGCGAATGATATTTATATCGATTTTATTCATTTTTATAATGGATATCGAAAAGGAAATGATTTCAAATCTGATATCCTGAAAATATTATCATTTATATATTATAATGATAAGGAGTATTCAATTTTGATTTAAAATTGAAATGGAAGTTGAAATCATTTTTGAAACAAATTTAAAACGATTTATAAAATACATTTTAAATTGAAATCGACAAAATATATATAACATATATATTATAAATATTAAATGGCCTGAATAGAACGCGCCATGCAGCGATCGTTCGCAAATTTCGACCATTAACTTCAAATGTATGTAACGGGAGATCCGACTGTCGGATTCTCCTAAAACTAGAATCGTTGGGTTCGTATCGAAAAGGGCTTTCCAACGAATATATGAGATTTGAAATCTAACGGTTGGATTTGGAATTATGTCCAAATCATATTTGGAAAAGGTCGTTGTAAGTGCAGTGCGATGACCGTTTATGGAAATCGATTGTACGGGCCTTGATAAAATTATTAAAAATATTAATAATTTGTGTAAAATCATAATAAATGATTTGGAAAGAATTTGGATGAAAAATTCCACGTTTGTAAAGATAAAAATATATTTTTATCAAAACGAACTAGTTATGAACTAGAATTATAATCCAATATTTTTAAATAAATAAATTGGACTTGAAATGGTTTTAAAAATAACCAGAATTCCCAATATATGAATTGGAATGGACTTGAATCAAAATTAACTTCGAAATATTTCAATAGTGAATTCCGTGATTATATTAATATCATGGAGGAATTTGAAAGATATATATCGTTATTCCCAATACGATATTTGTTGATTTCAGAATTTGATACTGAATATAAGCCAATATAATTTCTATTTAGAGCCTTGTATTTAATATTGAATTGGATTTTGGGTTTGTCATTAATGGTGTCTTTATTAACACTGTCTTAAAGCCAGCTGAGAAAACAATAAATCTTTTAATTAAGATTTAAAGAAGTTTTCCAATTAATTAATATTTAACTGGAATTAAATAAAGGAATTAGATTTTGGGTTTGTCGTGAATGGTGTCTTAAATAACACTGTTCTTTGACCCCGTGTGAAAATAATAAATCTTTTAATTAAGATTATTAGAGTTTCCAATTATATTTAATAATTGGAATAAAATGGAATGTGAATTGGGTTTATTGTGAACTGTGTTTTTAACGACATTCGTTCTTTAACCTGATTTACAATGAAATGTAATTTGGAATTAATAAATCTTTTTATTTAGATTTAAAGGAAATTTTCCAAAGTAAAGTTTCCCAATTTAGTATATTAAATTGGAATTGAATGGAATTCGATTTGATAATAATCGAAGTGAGCTTCTGTGGAGGAGGATTGTTAATATATATGGAATTTAAAAGGCTTTATCGTTATTCCATTTATATTATTAGTTGGATACGGAAATTGATATCAATTATATATTGATCTTTTTCCGTGAAGATTCCATAATTAACAAAATGTGATTTGGGTTTATCATGAACTTTGTTTTAAATGACATTAGTTCTTTAACCCCGTTAAAGACAGGATTACATGTCTAACATTGTATTTCGAACTGTATGGTTGATCTCTGCTAAATATATCTATCTATTTGGTGGAGGAGATTTATTCTCTTGCTTAACACCCTTCTCTAAGACGTATGAGCTTAGAGGTTATATATAGGCAGAAATAAATAGTACGGTGTAGATTGTCGATGCGACATGTTTGGTTTTCCAAAGTTAAATAATCATTAATATTGATTTCTGAGAAGATTAAAACCAAGTGGAGTTTTAATGAATCTTTAATTAGATTGAAATGCGAATGTGATAATTTAAATTATCAATTTGAGAAATGATCGAGAGTGGAGTATCATCAGTTTTGCTCCAAGCGATAGTTAAATCTTTAATTAGATTTGAACAGGAAATGGTAATTAATTTTACCAATGACACCGTGGTGTTAGATATGGAGTATTACCAGTTTTGCTCTATGGGATGAATAGGTTGAGATTGGGAAATAAAATAAATGATTACTTGGGTAAGGATCACTAATCCCGACTAGTTTGGATAAACCTTAATTTGGTTTGAATTAATATCCAAAGGAAGATTAAAGAATAAATTTAAAGAATTTATCTTTGATAAAATTAATGGGAATCTTTCGCAAAGGAAATGAATATTTTAATAGAAGAATATTCAGAATTGGAATGAGGTGTATGTTGTGTTTTATAGCACTTGATTATAAAATACGCAAGTTGTTCGGAAAGGCCGGGTATATACCCATTCTGAATAACTGATTCGACAATAAGTCGACGATGAAGACGTGGTTGAATACCAGAGGTCTTCACATCGTTTGGATGACTACTGATGTCTTGATTCGGTTGTACACCCAAGACGAGGTAATGTAACAATAAGGAATTTCGCTCGATCCTAATCGATCGTTAAACCGACCAAGACCGTTCGAAACCCCTAATTGTTTTGAGAACACGATGAATCGGAACGCAAACAGAAGAACATTTAATTGCTTATTACAACAATTACATCAGAGTACAAGAATATTACAGAGTAAGAATAAATATTATACAACAGAGAATATCAGAGATTTAAATTACATTTAAATACATAGCAGCGGAAAAATAATACAAAACACAACTGAAAGAATACACGGATACATAGCTTTCCGAGTATCGTTCCAGCCGTAAACAAGGATCCTGTGAATATAAATCTGCAAAACCCAACTACTAGCTGCCCATATGGAAAATAGGGGCACCCAGAGTTTAGGTTAAAACAATAAACTCCAGGTCAGCCATGTGACTGGTGTGAGAACTAAAACAGTTATTAATCTTTATTTTTAATGTTAGGTAAATCAAGGGACCACGCCGTATAACATGGAACGGGTTTCCTCCCAAGAATACCAGTGCATAACACAAACAGCGCAATGCTAAATAAAGAAAAATGAAGCTATTATAAGACCCAGGTCCCATCACACAATGCAACGCAAGCCGTAGGATAGGGTTTTACCTTATAATTGCCAAAGAATGCTTGATATGCTAAATTTCATCTTTTATTATTACTATAAGTGAAGAAAACAACTTCAAATATAAATGTATCAATCATAGGCGGCATGGGTACCATATATCATGTCGCCATACTAGTTCTACAATTAAAACCGTAAAGGTCATATTGCAAATTGGATTTCCGTCATGAGTCGAGGCAAGGGGCAAGCTACTCTCCATTCGAGACACTCTAGCAAATGTCTCAGGACCACACACAGCGATCCTGGATGCTTCAGGGCCAGTCCTCTCCTACTTTTGAGGATTAATTATTCCTGAACACACGTTTCCCGGTCCTATCAGACCTATATCCGTGGCACCTCGCATTCCAACAACCACACAGGTGAAAAATAATGTAAATGTCAGGGCTGGTAGGTCACTGACACCACCCATAGCTACAAAGAAACGTCGTGTTCTCCCTGCAGTCCGATCCCCTTTTTGACTCATACCGAGGTGTGAGGCTCGCGAATTAACGCCATATACAAAGCTATGCCACACAGGCCATGCTTTGATCATCAACCACAAGACTTTGCTTTTCAACAGAAGCCTTGATCATTTTCCACTTAGGCATGCCACACAGGCTATTCATGCCATGCGATTGATATCCATCAATACATAACCTCTGAGCTCGTACATCTCAGAGAAGGGCGTTAAGCAAGAGAATAAATTCTCCGCCGACAAACAGATATATATTTAATAGAAATCAATCATACAGAATAAAATCCAATGTCAGACACACAATCCATTTAAAAGTTCGTTCTGGGTCTGAACGAAACCGGAGGAACCTTATTCCTCGCATATCCATCGATCTCCAAGTACGTCTGGACGATCACCAACTCATTCCCTCCTCTTGGGTGTACAGCCCAATCAAGATCATCAATAATCATCCAAACGATGTGAAGACCTCCGGTCTTCAACCACCATCTTCATCTTCGACTTATCGTCGAATCGGTTATTCAGAATGGGTATAAACCCGGCCTTTCCGAATAACCCGCGTATATAATAAACAAGTGTTACACAAATACAACATATGTTTCATTCCAATTCAGAGTATTCTTTTATTCAAATATTCACATTCTTAGGGAAAGGTTCCCATTAATTTTATCAAAGATAAATTCTTCTAAATTTATTCTTTAATCTTCCTTTGGATATCACTTCAAACCATATTAAGGTTCTCCAAACTAGTCGGGATTAGCGAACCACACCGAAGTAATTATTTATTTTATTTCCCAATCCCAACCTATTCATCCCATGGAGCAAACTGGTAATACTCCGTATCTAACACCACGGTGTTATCGGTAAATATTAATTACCATTTCACGTTCAAATCTAATTAAAGATTTAACTATCGCTTGGAGCAAAACAGGTGATACTCCATTCTCGATCACTTTAATCTAATTAAAGATTCATTAAAACTCCACTTAGTTTTAATCTTCCCAAAAATCAATATTAATGGTTATTCAAAGCTAAGAAGTTAATCTTAACTGGGTTAAAGAACCAATGTCATTTAAAAACACGGTTCATGACAAACCCAGAATCCCTTTCCATTGTTAATCAGGTAAAAGAACAAGTGTTATTCAAAACACCGCTCACGATAAACCCCAAAAACCAATTTTAAATTCAATTCCAATTAAATACTAATTAACTGGACAATTTCACTAAATCTTAATTAAAAGATTTATTCTTTTCTAAACTGGGTCCAAGAACAGCGTTATTTAAGACACCATTCACGACAAACCCAAAATCCCATTTGATATTAAATACAAGGCTCTGAATAGAAGATATATCGGCTTATATTCAATATCATATTCTGAAACCAATAAATACCATAATGGAAATAACGATATAAATATATCTTTCAAATTTCCACAACTATATATGTATAATCATGAAATCCAACATCGAAATATTCCGAAGATAATTTCGATTCAAATCCATTCCAATTCGTATTTTAGAAATTCTGATTATTTTAAAACCACTTCAAATCCAATTTCTTTATTCAAAACATTGGATTATAATTCTTGTTCATAACTAGTTCATTTCGATAAAAATATATTTTTATCTTTTGTAAATATGGGATTTTTCACCCCAATCCTTTCTAAATCAATTATTATGATTTTACACAAATTATTGATATTTTTTATAATTTTATCAAGGCCCGTACAGTCGATTTCCAATAACGGTCATCGAACTGCACTTACAACGACCTTTTCCAAATTTTATTTGGACATAATTCCAAATCCAACCGTTAGATTTCAAATTTCTAATATTCATTGGAAAGCTCTTTTCGATACAAATCCAACGGTTCTGGTTTCAGGAGAATCCGACGGTCGGATCTCCCGTAACGCCAATTCGAAGTCAGTGGTCAAAATTCGCGAACTGCAGCGGCGCGGTGCGTTCTATTCAGGCCATTAATATATATAATATATATATTATATATAATTCATCGATTTCAATTCAAAAAGTATTTTATAAATCGTTTTAAATTCGTTTTCAAAACAATTTCAACTTCATATTCAATTTTAAATCAAAATTGAATATTCCATATCATTAATATATATACGATAATATTTTCAAAACATTATATTTTGAAATCACTTCCTTTTCTATATTCATTATAAAAACAAATATAATCGATATAAATATCGTTCGCGTTAAAGTGGAGCAAATCTAATCAACACGGCTTTATATATTTCAATAATTTCGTTATTCTATTCAACAAATGAATATTTTCGTCAACACATAAATATATATTTTATTCAACACATGAATATTTATTCATTCTTAATTACAATAAAAATGTGAATTTTATTGTATAAATATTTTATTCAACACATGAATATTTTCAACACATGAATGGTTTCAACACATGAATATTCTCAACACATGAGTATTGTCAACACATGACTATTTTGTTTATTCAACACATGAATATAATTTATTTTCTAAATTTGAATGAGACCCACTCAATTACCGGATAATGCTATTTATATGGATTTTATGCAACACATGTATATAATAGCAATGATAAATAGTCAAACATATCCAAAGTGCACTACACAACTGTCTGCCAACCTATCGATTGACATACAACTAATTAATTGGGATTAGTGTACATTAAATATCATCCCAATACCCGTGTGGGGTTTCAGTCAACAAACACAGATTTTTATTTGTGCAGTTGGGCGATGTGCAAAATTTATCGTCCCAATCAATATCCTTCAAATGGGTGTACATAAACAAATCGTTCGATTTGTAAATTAATATTTATTTATTCACATTCATGTTAAATTTATATTTTTAACGCTAAATAATTTATTTCAAAACATGAATATACTTCCATTCATTCCACATCACAATCAATTTTCACAACAAAACAAAATCAAACAAGTCGTCCATGGTCTACGGACAACGGGTGCTGCTAAGCACCGTCTGCATCCTAGTATATATTTTTAACTAGAAAACAAGAATTAAAGTGAGAAGTTCTCACCGAGAAGCTAAACCAAACGCCATGACTTTTCATATGTAGAAAATCTTCGTTATGCTCGCCTTTTGTCACTTTCATTGTCCGTATCCACTACATATATAAAAACCGCATCTTTATATTGTTGCTATGTATATAAAAATTACATTTTTATACTGCTCTATATAGATAAAAAATTCTATTTTTATACCGCGACTATATAGATAAAAATTCTATTTTTATACCGCTGTTAATATAATAAAGATCATATTTTTATCATGAAACTTCATAATAAAAATTATATTTTTATATCGCTCTTCTTCTAATAAAGATTATATTTTTATAACGCTACACATATAAAAAAAAGGTATTTTTATTATGCTATTCATATGAAAAATCATATTTTTATCTCGCCTTTCTACATATAAAAGTCTCTCCTTCTACATATAAAGAAAATCATAACTTTAAAACTATAAAAATCCAATCTTTTCTTTATAAAAATCATATTTTTACCATGTTAAAAATCATAACTTTTCATATTTAAAGACTTTTTATGTAAGTAAAAAAATCTAACCTTTATTCGCTACATGTATATAAAAAAAATCAAATCTTTATCTCGCTATATATATAATCCACATCTTTAGATTATTAAAAATCGCTTCTTTATATGCGCTACTTCATATGAATAAGAATCTCATTTTTATAAGCTTATACATATAATAAAAATCGAATTTTTTTATTACACAAATAAATAAAAAGACTTACTTTGTTACTTAAAAAGGGCAGAGGGTTCATGGCGACCGTTGGTGGCTGAGGAGGGGCGCACGCGATGTCCGAAGGTGGTGGCAACCTTCAAATGATCGAGGGTGGCTCTCATTGCGGCAACGATCGCTGAAAAGGAGGGATTGGGGGGTTTTAAAGAAGAGAGGAGGAAGAAGGGAGCGACGCTGGGTTTGACAGGGGTTCGATGCGGAGCCAGGTTGGTCGGCGCAGCTGCAGGGGGGTCTTGGCGCCTGTTTTGGGTCTTTAGGGTTTTGGGGCTTCACTGGTTTGAGGTGGAAGAGGGAGAGGAGTGCGCCGGAGTGGGGTGGTAGCGGGCGGAGGGGGCGGCAGCCTCCTGGAGCGGGCGACGGTGGATCTCGATTTGGGGGGGGGGGAGGGGGCGACGAGAGGGGTTGGTGCGGTTTCTTTTCTTTTTTATTTTCTGAAATGAACGGTATATGAGGAGAGAAGGGGGGCCAAGGGTAGGTAAGGGTTTTATTAATTTTATTTATTTTGAACTCGAAATCAAACCCACCGACTGTTGCCCCTAGCTAATCACTCTCATTCCGAACACAATGGAATATGTATCGTAGGTTGATTTGATCGTTTCGATCAGTTTCTGTCAAAATCAAAATATAAATCCATATATTGAATTTGAACGTGCATTTCAATTTACCGGGGCCACATACGGACTCTAAAAGTTCCCGAAAAATATTTTCTAGCCTCATATTGACGAAACGGTTCTACCAAAACTAATTTCGTCAAATTCCGAGACCGTTTGAAAAATGGTCATTTTCTGGTCAATCGAAATTGACTGAAACTGTTAAAACACGTTTTACTTCGCCACACTCACATATTGATTCAGAAAATTACGAATTTTGGAATCTAGCAATAATTCTACATCCCGGATCCAACAAAAATGGTTTCGTCGAAAACCGAGGTCGTTTGCAAAATTTCCATTTTTAAGAGTCAAAATCCATAGCGTCTATTCTGAAATTTCAACTGGGCATAACTTTTTATCCCCGCTATGAAATTTCAATTTTCGAATTTGTTGGAAATATATTTTCGAATAGATTCTAATATTTTTTGTTTCACTAAAATCTGGTTTATTTTGAATCTTGCACATTCATTTGAACTTTGAAATCGAATTTTCAAACTACCGCGCCATTTTCAATTCCTTTTATAATTAAAAATAAATATTTATATTCTAACGACGATCTATATAAATATATACTTCTAATTCTATTCAAAATAAATTTCTCATCGTCATTATTTGTAATAAGTCATTTTAAATATTCAAAATTCATCAAAATTGCCAAAATAAAATTTTTAAATTGGCTCAGATTCTCTGGGTTGTTACAATCTCCCCCACTTAAAACTTTTTGTCCCCGAAAAGGAACGAAGCTGAAAGTTGTTTCACAAACCAACTCAACTTTCATTATTTTCATTACGGCTTAAGTTCTTCAACTTTTCAGTTCCTAAGAACTTTTCAAATTTTTCAAAAATTTGGCTAACACCCTAAGTTTTCAAAAAAATTCGCCATAACCTCCCGTGCACTGGGAGCTTCGGGATATTTCAAATAGCCTCCAATGGCCCTCACCAATCTAAAAGAAAAAGAAAAAGCCAAGCGCCTAGCCAATCGGCTCATGAAATCATCCAAACCCAATAAATTTGTAAACATGTACCTATTTGTCGAGCAAACAATTTTATTCCTCTTCTCTAGCCTCCTTGCTATGACCTGTTCAATGTATATACATGTATATGCATGCAATTTCAAACAATTTTCAATACAGTTCAATATTCGGTTTAATTTGGCATAAATGATTAAAAAATTTAACAAATGAAACCAATAATCAAACAACACAATCAGCAATCAATTAGTGGATTAATGTTTCAAATTCATAGTTTGTTATATATATATACTAAAATCATGTTTTTGATGCCAAATCACAATAATAGGTCATATCTAGTTTTGGTTCTCACACCAGTCTAATGGACATATATAGATATCCCACTTTCGAAACTCGAACATAAATGCTGATGATGTTTCGAACCACCATCAGAACATCTCTGGGCTACTAGAGTGCGATTCTATATCTATCCAGTATATTAAAACTTTGAATATACGTTCATGACGCGTATATGCAAAATCTTTATATACTCGATTGTCCAAATTTAATACAAATAAAATATTCAAATACGTACAAAATGGTTTAAATTTTCAAAACAAAACTTGTTTTCGTTTTTATTTTATTTTAAAAATATACTCTTCCGGCTCATTCTAGGATACTACTGATCCCATCTCTAACGAGCCATTCTCATTGGATATTACTAATCCAATCTCTGATGAATTCTTTCGTTTGGTTCTAATGTATCTTGCTCTCGAGCTCTATAAACCAAAGCTCTGATACCAAATGTAACAATAAGGAATTTCGCTTGATCCTAATCGATCACTAAACCGACCAAGACCGTTCGAAACCCCTGATTGTTTTGAGAACACGACGAATCGGAACGCAAACAGAAGAACATTTCATTGCTTATTACAACAATTACATCAGAGTACAAGAATATTACAGTGTAAGAATAAATATTATACCACAGAGAATATCAGAGATTTAAATTACATTTAAATACATAACAGCGGAAAAATAATACAAAACACAACTTAAAGAAATACATGGATACAGAGCTTTCCGAGTATCGTTCCAGCTGTAAACCAGGATACTGTGAATATAAATCTGCAAAACCCAACTACTAGCTGCCCATGTGGAAAATAGGGGAACCCGGAGTTTAGGTTAAAACAATAAACTCCAGGTCAGTCATGTGACTGGTGTGAGAACTAAAACAGTTATTAATCTTTATTTTTAAAGTTAGGTAAATCAAGGGACCACGCCGTATAACACGGAACGGGTTTCCTCCCAAGAATACCAGTGCATAAAACAAACAGCGCAATGCTAAATAAAGAAAAAAGAAGCTATTATAAGACCCAGGTCCCATCACACAATGCAACACAAGCCAGAGGATAGGGTTTTACCTTATAATAGCCAAAAAATGCTTGATACACTAAATTTCATCTTTTATTATTACTATAAGTGAAGAAAACAACTTCAAAATAAATGTATCAATCATAGGCGGCATGGGCACCATATATCATGTCGCCATACTAGTTCTACAATTAAAACCGCAAACGTCGTATTGGAAATTGGATTTCCGTCATGAGTCGAGGCAAGGGGCAAGCTCCTCTCCGTTCGAGACACTCTAGCAAATGTCTCAGGACCACACACAGCGATCCTGGATGCTTCAGGGCCGGTACTCTCCTACTTTTGAGGAATAATTATTCCTGAACACACGTTTTTCGGTCCTATCAGACCTATATCCGAGGCGCCTCGCATTGCAACAACCGCACAGGTGAAAAATAATGTAAATGTCAGGGCTGTAGGTCACTGACGCCACCCATAGCTACAAAGAAACGTCGTGTTCTCCCTATAGTCTGATCCCGTTTTTGAATCATACCGAGGTGTGAAGCTCACGAATTAACGCCATACACAAAGTTATGCCACGCAGGTCGTGCTTTGTTCATCAACCACAAGACTTTGCTTTTCAACAGAAGCCTTGATCATTTGCCACTTAGGCATGCCACACAGGCAATTCATGCCATGCGATTGATATTCATCAATATATAACCTCTGATCTCGTAAGTCTCTGAAAAGGGCGTTAAGCAAGAGAATAAATTTTCCGCCGCCAAACGGATATATATTTAATAGAAATCAATCACACAGAATAAAATCCAATGTCAGACACACAGTCCATTTACAAGTTCGTTCTGGGTCTGAACGAAACCGGAGGAACCTTATTCCTCGCATATCCATCGATCTCCAAGTACGTCTGGACGATCACCAACTGATTCCCTCCTCTTGGGTGTACAGCCCAATCAAGATCATCAATAATCATCCAAACGATGTGAAGACCTCCGGTCTTCAACCACCGTCTTCATCTTAGACTTATTGTCGAATAGGTTATTCAGAATGGGTATAAACCCGGCCTTTCCGAATAACCCGCGTATATAATAAACAAGTGTTACACAAACACAACATACGCCTCATTCCAGTTCAGAGTATTCTTTTATTCAAATATTCACATTCTTAAGGAAAGGTTCCAATTAATTTTATCAAAGATAAATTCTTCTAAATTTATTCTTTAATCTTCCTTTGGATATCATTTCAAACCATGTTAAGGTTTTCCAAACTAGTCGGGATTAGCGAACCATATCTAAGTAATTATTTATTTTATTTCCCAATCCCAACCCATTCATCCCAAGGAGCAAAATTGGTAATACTCCATATCTAACACCACGGTGTTATCGGTAAATATTAATTACCATTTCACGTTTAAATCTAATTAAAGATTTAACTATCGCATGGAGCAAAACAAGTGATACTCCATTCTTGGTCACTTTAATCTAATTAAAGATTCATTAAAACTCCACTTAGTTTTAATCTTCCCAAAAATCAATATTAATGGTTATTCAAAGCTAAGAAGTTAATCTTAACTGGGTTAAAGAACCAATGTCATTTAAAAACATGTTTCACGACAAACCCAAAATCCCATCCCATTGTTAATCGGGTTAAAGAACAAGTGTTATTCAAAACAGCCCTCACGATAAGCCCCAAAAACCAATTTTAAATTCAATTCCAATTAAATACTAATTAACTGGACAATTTCACTAAATCTTAATTAAAAGATTTATTCTTTTCTAAACTGGGTCCAAGAACAGCGTTATTTGAGACACCATTCACGACGAACCCAAAATTCCATTTGATATTAAATACAAGGCTCTGAATATAAGATATATCGGCTTATATTCAATATCAAATTCTGAAACCAACAAATATCGTATTGGAAATAACGATATAAATATATCTTTCATATTTCCACAACTATATATGTATAATCACGAAATCCCACATCGAAATATTCCGAAGATAATTTTGATCCAAATCCATTCCAATTCGTATTTTGTAAATTCTGATTATTTTAAAACTACTTCAAATCCAATTTATTTATTCAAAACATTGGATTATAATTCTAGTTCATAACTAGTTCATTTCGATAAAAATATATTTTTATCTTTTGTAAATATGGGATTTTTCACCCCCAATCCTTTCTAAATCATCTATTATGATTTTACACAAATTATTGATATTTTTAATAATTTTATGAAGGCCCGTACTGTCGATTTCCAATAACGGTCGTCGAACAGCACTTATAGCGACCTTTTCCAAATTTGATTTGGACATAATTCCAAATCCAACCATTAGATTTCAAATTTCTAATATTAATTGGAAAGCTCTTTTTGATACGAACCCAACGGTTCCGGTTTCAAGAGAATCCGACGATCGGATCTTCCGTAACGCCAATTCGAAGTCAATGGTCGAAATTCGCGAACTGCCGCGACGCGGCACGTTCTATTCAGGCCATTAATATATATAATATATATTATATATTTCATCGATTTCAATTCAAAACGTATTTTATAAATCATTTTAAATTCGTTTTCAAAACAATTTCAACTTCATATTCAATTTTAAATCAAAATTGAATATTCCATATCATTAATATATATATGATAATATTTTCAAAACATTATATTTTGAAATCACTTCCGTTTCTATATTCGTTATAAAAACGAATATAATCGATATAAATATCGTTCGCGTCAAAATGACGCAAATCTAATCAACACGGCGTTATATATTTCAATAACTTCGTTATTCTATTCAACAAATGAATATTTTCTTCAACACATGAATATAAATTTTATTCAACACATGAATATTTATTTTATTCAACACATGAATATTTATTCATTCTTACTTAAAATAAAAATGTGAATTTTATTGTATAAATATTTCATTCAACACATGAATATTTTCAATACATGAATGTTTTCAACACATGAATATTCTCAACACGTGAGTATTGTCAACACATGACTATTTTGTTTATTCAACACATGAATATAATTTATTTTCTAAATTGGAATGAGACCCACTCAATTACCATATAATGTTATTTATATGGATTCTATACAACATATGTATATAATAGCATCAACCATCATCCAAAGTGCACTACACAACTGTCTGTCAACCTATCGATTGACATACCACTAAATAATTGGGATTAGTGTACATTAAATATCATCCCAATACCCATGTGGGGTTTCAGTCAACAAACACAGATTTTTATTTGTGCAGTTGGGCGATGTGTAAAATTTATCGTCCCAATCAATATCCTTCAAATGGGTGTACATAAACAAATCGTTCGATTTGTAAATGAATATTTATTTATTCACATTCACGTTAAATTTATATTTTTAACGATAAATAATTTATTTCAATACATGAATATACTTCCATTCATTCTACATCACAATCAATTTTCACAACACAACAAAATCATACAAGTCGTCCATGGTCTGTGGACAATGGGCAACAGGTGCTGCTAAGCACCGTCTGCATCCTAATATATATTTTTAACTAGAAAACAAGAATTAAAGTGAGAAGTTCTCACCGAGAAGCAAAACCAAATGCCACGACTTTTCATATGTAGAAAATCTTCATCGTGCTCGCCTTTTGTCACTTTCGTTGTCCGTATCCACTACATATATAAAAACTGCATCTTTATATTGTTGCAATGTATATTAAAATCACATTTTCATACTGCTACTATATAGATAAAAATTCTATTTTTATTCCGCTACTATATAGATAAAAATTCTATTTTTATACCGCTGTTCATATAATAATTTTTATCACGCTAACTTCATAATAAAAATTATATTTTTATATCGCTCTTTTTCTAATAAAGATTATATTTTTGTAACGCTACACATATAATAAAAACATATTTTTATTATGCTATTCATATGAAAAATCATATTTTTATTTCGCCTTTCTACATATAAAAGTCTCTCCTTCTACATATAAAGAAAATCATAACTTTGAAACTATAAAAATCCAATCTTTTCTTTATAAAAATCACATTTATACCGTGTTAAAAATCATAACTTTTCATATTTAAAAATTTAATCTTTCTCTAAGTAAAAAAAAATCTAACTTTTATTCGCTACATGTATATAAAAAAATCAAATCTTTATCTCGCTGTATATATAATCCACATCTTTAGACTATAAAAAATCGCTTCTTTATATACGCTACTTCATATGAATAAGAATCTCATTTTTATAAGCTTATACATATAATAAAAATCGAATTTTTTTATTACACTAATAAGTAAAAAGACTTTCTTTGTTACTCAAAGAGGGCGGAGGGTTCATGGCGACCGTTGGTGGCTGAGGAGGGGCGCATGCGATGTCCGGAGGTGGTGGTAACCTTCAAATGATCAAGGGTTACTCTCATTGCAGCGATGATCGCTGAAAAGGAGGGATTGGGGGTTTTTAAATAAGAGAGGAGGAAGAAGGGAGCGGCGCTGGGTTTGGCGTCGGTTTTGGGTCTTCAAGGTTTTGGGGCTTAACGGGTTCGAGGGGAAAGAGGGAGAGGGGTGCGCCGGAGTGGGGTGGTGGCTGGCAGAGGGGGCGGCGGCCTCCTGGAGCAGGCGATGGTGGATCTCGATTGGGGGGGGGATGAGAGGGGTTGGTGCGGGTTTTTTTTCTTTTTTATTTTCTGAAATGAACGGTATATGAGGAGAGAAGGGGGGCCAAGGATAGGTAAGGGTTTTATTAATTTTATTTATTTACTCCCAAAAACAACTTTTATTTTCAAACTCGAAATCAAACCCACCGACTGTTGCCCCTAGCTAATTAACCCCAGAACACAATGGGATATGTATCGTAGGTTGATTTGATCGTTTCGATCAATTTCCATCAAAATCAAAATATAAATCTATATATTGAATTTGAACGCGCATTTCAATTTACCGGGCCACATATGGACTCTAAAAATTCCCGAAAAATATTTTCTAGCTTCGTATTGACATAACGGTTCTAACAAAACTAATTTCATCAAATTCCAGGACCATTTGAAAAATGCCCATTTTCTGGTCGATCGAAATTGACTGAAACTGTTATAACACGTTTTACTTCGCCACGCTTACGTATTGATTCAGAAAATTACGAATTTTGGAATCTAGCAATAATTCTACATCCCGGATCCAACAAAAGTGGTTTCATCGAAAACCGAGGTCGTTTGCAAAATTTCCATTTTTAAGGGCCAAAATTCCATAGTGACTATTCTGAAATTTCAACTGGGCATAACTTATTATCCCCACTATGAAATTTCAATTTTTCGAATTCTTTGGAAAGATGTTTTCAAATAGATTCTAATATTTTTGGTTTCACTAAAATCCGGTTTATTTTGAATCTGGCACATTCATTTGAACTTTGAAATCGAATTTTCAAACTACCGCGCCATTTTCAATTCCTTTTATAATTAAAAATAAATATTTATATTCTAACAACGATTTATATAAATATATACTTCTAATTCTATTCAAAATTAATTTCTCGTCGTCATTATTTGTAATAAATCATTTTAAATATTCAAAATTCATCAAAATTGCCAAAATAAAAAATTTAAATTGGCTCAGATTCTCCGGGTTTTTACAAGGTAATAAGTGGTGATCGTCCAGACGTACTTGGAGATCAACCGGAAATGCGAGGACCTCTCTCCTGTATTGGACATATGGGACGAGGAATAAGGTGCCTCCGGTTTCATTCAGACCCAGAACGAACTTGTAAATGGATGTGTGTCTGACATTGGATTTTATTCTGTGTTGATTGATTTCTATTAAATATATATTTGTTTGGTGGCGGAGAATTTATTCTCTTTCTTAACATCCTTCTCTGAGAAATACGAGCTCATAGGTTATGTATCGATAGACATCAGTCGCATGGCGTGAATTGCATGCATGGCATGCTGAAATGCAAATGATTAAGGCTTCTGTTGAAAAGCAGAGTCTTGTGGCTGATGATCAAAGCACGGCCTTAAAGGGCATAACTTTGTGTATAGCGTTAATTCGCGAGCTTCACACCCCAATATGAACCAGAAATGGGTTAAAGTACAACAAGGGGGACATGCTTTTCTTTCTAGCTAGGAGTGGTGTCATGGTATGGAGCCCGGACATTTTACCTATCTGGTTGTTGGATAGCGAGGTACCTTGGATATATCGGTCACTACGGGGCCGATGGATTATATGGTCGACATACTAACCATTAGGCCCCATAGGACGGGGAAACGCATTGTTCAGGAATTCCAATTCTCAAACGTAAGAGAGGACCGGCCCTGGTGCTCCTAGGGGCAATTGCGACTGTAACCTGAGACATGTTAGGCTAGATTGTCTCGAATTCGGTAAGGATGATCCCTTGCCTTGGTTCATGATGGAAATCCAACTTCCAATATGACATCATGCTTATTTAATTGTAGAACTAGTATGGCGACATGATATATGGTACCCATGCCGTCTATGATTGATACATTTATATTTGAAGTTGTTTGATACACTATATACTTATAGTAGTACCAAAATGATTTGTTTTGAACGTACCAAGCATGTTTGGCTATTATAAGGGAATACTCCATCCTCCGGCTTGCGTTGCATTGTGTGATGGGACCTAAGTCTTATAATAGCTTTATTTTTTAAAAAGCATTGCGCTGTTTGTTTTATGCACTGGTATTCTTGGGAGGCAACTCGTTCCGTGTTATACGGCGTGGTCCCTTGATTTACCTAACTTTAAAATCAAGTTAATAATTGTTTTAGTTCTCACACCAGTCACATGACTGACCTGGAGTTTATTGTTTCAACCTAAACTCTGGGTGCCCCTATTTTCCACACTAGCAACTAGAAGTTTTGGTTTTGCAGATTATCTCTTTTTCAGGATCCTGGTTTACAGCTGGAGCTATATTCGGAACGCTCCGTATCTGTATATTTCTTTCAGTTGTGTTATGTATTATTTTTTCCGCTGCTATGTATTTAAATTTAATTTAAATCTCTCATGTTAATCAAATGTATATTATTTATTCCTACTCTATTATATTCTAGTACTCTGATGTAATTTTTGTAATAAGCAATGAAATGTTCTTCTGTTTGTGTTCCGATTTGTCGTGTTCAATCAGGGCTTTCCCATAAGGGGAAGTTTGGGTTATTTCAGTTGATATCAGAGATTTGGTTTATAGAGCTCGAGAACAAGACACATTAGAATCAAACGAAATAATTCATCAGAGATTGGATTAGTAATATCCAATGAGAACGACTCATTACAGATAGGATCAGTAGTATCCTAGAACGAGTGTGAAGAGTGTTATTTTTAAAATAAAAATGAAATCAAATTTTGTTTAAAAATTTAAACCTTATTAAACGTATTTGAATACTTTATTTTAAATTGAAATTGGACAATCTAGTATAGGAAGATTTCGAGTACATGTCTGACGAGAGGTATATTCGAAGCCTCGTATACTAGATAAATATAGAATCACACTCTAGTCGCCCGGAGATGATTCTGATGATGAGGCATCATCATCAGTACTTATGTTCGGGTGCGATAGTGGGATATCTATATATTTCCAATTGACTGGTGTGAGAACCAAAACTAGATAGGGTTATTTGTTGTGAATTGGCATCAAAAACATGATTTTTGAATATATAAAAGTTATTTGTTTGAAATGATAATCAACTAATTGATTGCTGATTGTGTTGTTTGATTAATCAAAATTTTGAACCATTAAGCCAAATTGAATCAAATATTGAATTGAATTGAAAATTGATTACAATTGCATATATGTATATAATGAACAGGTCATAGTAGGGAAGCTAAGAAGAGGAATAAAATTGTATGCCCGACAAATAGGTACATATTTACTGTTTGTTTGGGTTCGATGATTTTATGAGCCAATTGGCTTTTTCTTTTTCTTTTGGATTGGTGAGGGCCCTGCGTGGCTAGTTGCAGTTTAAAATATCAACCTATACAAAGGAGGTTATGGCAAAAAAATTCGAAAATTTAGGGTGTTAGCCAAATTTTTGAGAAATTAGAAAATTCTTAGAAATTGAAAAGTTGCAGAATGAAAGTTGAGTTGGTTAGTTAAACAACTTTCAGCTCTGTTCCTTTTCGAGGACGAAAAGATTTTAAGTGGAGGAGATTGTAACAACCTGAAAAATCAGAACCAAATTATTTTTTTTATTTTAGCTATTTTAATGAATTTTGAATATTTAAAATGATTTATTTTAAATAATAATGACTAAAGTTTTATTTAAATCGAAGTTAGAACGAATAACTTTATTTTAATTATATAACGAGCCTGAAATGGCGCGCCTGTTTGATAATTCGATTTCAAATTTCAAATGAGTGTACAGGATTCAAAATAAATCGGATTTCAGTAAAACCAGAAATATTTGAATCTGTTTGAAAATATCTTTCCAACGGATATGAAAAAGCCAAATTTCATAATAAGAATAAAAAGTTATGTCCAGCTGAAAATTCAGAATAGTCGCTATGGAATTTAATATAATATATAGCCCTTAAAAATAGCCAATTTGCAAATGACCTTCGTTTTCGATGAAACCACTTTTTTTGGATCCGGAATGCCAAATTATTGCTAGATTCCAATTTTCATAATTTTTGGAATCTATATGCGAGCGTGGCGGATTTAAACGTGTTTGGTGATTTTAGTTTGAATTTAGTGAAAATTAGGCACACATCCC
Organism: Allium sativum; assembly: GCA_030737875.1. Lineage (NCBI taxonomy): Eukaryota > Viridiplantae > Streptophyta > Magnoliopsida > Asparagales > Amaryllidaceae > Allium > Allium sativum. The sequence continues at coordinate 932,654,632 of CM060915.1, read as the reverse complement.
TATTTTCAAACTTAATACACCTCACATCCCTTCCATGTTTATATTGTAAACATGTCCCCTATTTTTATTTGCTGCCTGGAACTTTTCAAACATTCCGCCTTCTTCATTTTCTACCCAAAAAAAAATGTGGCACTGATAAAAAAAAATTCTAAAATCTGGAAATAATCCTAGAAGTCCACGCAAAGAAAAAAATAGTTGCATGTATGTATGCAACTATTGCAAATAGTTTCATACATATATGCAACTATTTGAATGCACATGCACATATTTATGCACGCCTCTTGAATAACTGCACACACACACACACACACACACACAAATATATATATATATATATATATATATATATATATATGCAGTTTTTCTGTATAACTGCATACATGTGTGCATATATGACAAAATATATGCAAAAGTGAACAAATTGCACGTATGTATGCAGTTTTTAAATAAATGCATCAGAAGATGTATGTTTTCAAAGTATGTGCATACATGTATGCATTTATACTGCAGTTTTGAAGGAAAATTGAAATAAATGCAAATATGTATGCAACTAATTGAATTATACGCATATGTCGATGCATTTTACTGCATTTCATTGTTTTTTATGTAATTCTTGATTTTGATGTAGTTTTTGATGTTTTTTCACCTGAGTTTTTTCACGATTAATTGTTTTAATTAATTACGAATTTACATGATTTTTTTGTTGAATTTTTGAAAAATAAGGACTAAATTTACAATAAGTTTATGACCGGATGTGAGCCTAATTTAAAAAGTTAATAGGGACCTGTAAAAAACGCACCCTTGAATTTAATCGACTGGAAAATGACCATTTTTCAAACGGTCTCCAAATTCGACAAAATTAGTTTTGTTAGGACCGTATCATCCAAACATAGCTAGATTTATTTTTCTGGAATTTTTGGTGTCCGTATGTGGCCCCGGTAAATTAAAATGTGTGTTTGAATTTAGAATATATTGATTTATATTTTAAATTTAATGAAAACTGATTAAAATGATCGAATTGGCTTATGAAACATATCCCATTGTGTCTGGAATGGGGTATTTAGCTAGGGGCGACGGTCGTTGGGTTCAAATTGGAGTTCGTATGGGTAAACATGAATTTTTGAAAATAAAAGAATTAAAAATAATAAAATATTTATTATATAAATAAACCCCCTCCAAACCTCGGCCCTCTTTAGAAACCCTAGCCACCAATAACAACTGACGATTCATGAGCTCCCACAATGAAACCCTCCGATCTCCCTCCACAGCCACAATCTCCTAAGGGGTTCTAAGGGAATATTGCTCAACTAGGGGACCTTGTCGCGATCAACAGTGGTGATCGCCATTGGCCATCTGCAGTGGCCAGAATTTGGTGAAGAAGTCCCGCAGTTCTCAGCCAGTTTTCGCTACCCACTGGTGATCAAGTTCCCCATGCTTGGAGGACGAGTGAGGCACCCGAACGGCGCTCCACGTGGCGACTGGCGATTGGCTCCTGGTGGCTTCAGGGCGGCGCAACCGAGGATAGAGACACAGTGAAGGGAGTCGGGTTTATCGCCTGAAAGGATTTGAATGGAGGAAGGTAACGTTTTATTAAAAGTTATTAAAGTTTAATTAATTTAATTAATTACTAATTAATTATCAAATGTATTTAAAGCCATATCTTCTTCATACGAGGTCGGAATGGAGAACGGTCAGTTGCGTTGGGCTCATCGTGAGAGTCACAACATTTCACAACTGACTAGAATGAAAAAGGAGCCAGTTTGAATTTCGAGCAAATTCAAATCCAAACTGTTTAGAAATTCAGAAATGAAAACTGGCGGAGTGGAACCCAACGTAAGAACTCTTTCTCACTCAGTTTATTTACCAGTAAATATATACTAGGATGCAGATGGTGCTTAGCAGCACCCGACACCATTTATTGTACAAACCTTGATTGTTTGTTTAGATTAAATTGACTGTGTTGTGTTTATTGATTGTATGAACTGTATAAAATATTCATGTGCTGAATAAAATATTTGAATAATAAAAATATCATTTTTATTGGATATATGAACTGTATAAAATATTCATGTGTTGAATAAAATATTTGAATAATAAAAATATCATTTTTATTGGATATATGAACTGTATAAAATATTCATGTGTTGAATAAAATACTTGAATAATAAAAATATCATTTTTGTTGGAGATATGAATTGTATAAAATATTCATGTGTTGAATAAAATATTTGAATAATAAAAATATCATTTTATTGGATATATGAACTATTTAAAATATTCATGTGTTGAAATAAATATTTTACCGTTAAAAATATATTTTTTAACGTATATATGAACTGTATAAAATTCTCCTGTAATGAAAATAAATATTCCTTTATAAAACAGACGATTTGTTTATGTACACCCATTTAACTGATATTGATGGGACGATAAATTTTACATATCGCCTAACTGCATAAATAATCATCAGTATTTGTTGTTTGAAAACCCCACACGGGTATTGGGATGATATTGGACATACACTAATCCCAATACTTAGTTGTATGTCAATGGGTTGACAGGCTGTGATGTGCGTTAATTATTTATTTTTAACGCTTATACACATGTAAATTCCACTCTGGATGATGGCTGATGGTGTATCATTATTGTTATGTACATGTGTTGTATGAAATCCATATAAATAACATTATATGGTAATTGATTGTGTCTGATTCCATCTCAGAAATAAAGAATATTTTAAAATAACGAATATTTTAAAATAATATTCTGGAAAGGATCAAAATATGATTTTGATGTTCGATTTTGGATGGACACGAAAATATTGAAATATATGAAGCCGTGTTGATTAGATTTGCGCCATTTTGACATGAACGATATTTATATCAATTTTATTCATTTTTATAATGGATATTGAAAAAGGAAATTATTTCAAAATCTGATATTTTGAAAATATTATCATTTATGTATTATAATGATAAGGAGTATTCAATTTTGATTTAAAATTGAAATGGAAGTTGAAATCGTTTTTGAAACAAATTTAAAACAATTTATAAAATACGTTTTAAATGGAAATCGACGAAATATATGCATAATATATATATATATATATATATTATATTAAATGGCCTGAATAGAACGCACCGCGCAGCGACTGTTCGCAAATTTCGACCATTAACTTCAAATGGACATAACGAGAGATCCGACCATCAAATTCTCCTAAAACCGAAATCGTTAGGTTCGTATCAAAAAGAGCTTCCCAATGATTATAAGATATTTGAAATCTAACGACTGGATTTGGAATTATGTATAAATCAAATTTGAAAAAGGTCGCTGTAAGTGCAGTTTGATGACCGTTTATGGAAATCAACTGTAAGGGCCTTGATAAAATTATTAAAAATATTAATAATTTGTGTTAAATCATAATAAATGATTTGGAAAGAATTTGGATGAAAAATTCCACGTTTGTAAAGATAAAAATATATTTTTTATCAAAACAAACTAGTTATGAAATAGAATTATAATCCAATATTTTTAAATAAATAAATTAGATTTGAAATGGTTTTAAAAATAACCAAAATTTCCAATATATGAATTGGAATGAATTTGAATTGAAATTATCTTTGAAATATTTCGATATTGGATTCCATGATTATACAGATAATGTGGAGGAATTTGGAAGATAAATATATCGTTATTCCCATTATGATATTTGTTGATTTCAGAATTTGATATTGAATATAAGACGATATAATTTCTATTAAGAGCCTTGTATTTAATATTGAATTGGATTTTGGGTTTTTCGTGAATAGTGTCTTTATTAACATTGTTCTTAAACCCAGTTGAGAAAAGAATAGATCTTTTAATTAAGATTTAGTGAAGTTTTCCAATTAATTAATATTTAACTGGAATTTAATAAAGGAATTGGATTTTGGGTTTGTCGTGAATGCTGTCTTAAATAACACTGTTCTTAAACCCCGTGTGAAAAGAATAAATCTTTTAATTAAGATTATTAGAGTTTCCAATTATATTTAATAATTGGAATAAAATGGAATGTGAATTGGGTTTATTGTGAACTGTGTTTTTAACAACATTTGTTCTTTAACCCGGTTTATAATGAAATGCGATTTGAAATTTATAAATCCTATTATTTAGATTTAAAGGAAATTTTCCAAAGTAAAGTTTCCCAATTTAATATATTCAATTGGAATTCGATTTGATAATAATCGAAGTGAGCTTCTGTGGAGGAAGACTGTTAATATATATGGAATCTAAAAGGCTTTGTCGTTATTCCATTTATATTATTAGTCGGACACAGGAATTGATATCGTTTATATATTGATCTGTTTTCCATGAAGATTCTATAATTAATGGAATGTGATTTGGGTTTATCATAAACTATGTTTTAAATGACATTAGTTCTTTAGCCCCGTTAAAGACATGATTACATGTCTAACATTGTATTTCGAACTATATGGTTAATCTCTGCTAAATATATAAATCTGTTTGGTGGTAGAAAATTTATTCTCTTGCTTAACACCCTTCTCTAAGACGTACGAGCTTAGAGGTTATATATAGGCAGAAATCAATAGTACGGTGTAGATTGTCGATGCGACATGTTTGGTTTTTCAAAGTTTAATAATCATTAGTATTGATTTTTGGGAAGATTAAAACCAAGTGGAGTTTTAATGAATCTTTAATTAGATTGAAATGCGAATGTGATAATTTAAATTATCAATTTAGGAAATGATCGAGAGCGGAGTATCACCAGTTTTTCTCCAAGCGATAGTTAAATGTTTAATTAGTTTTGAATAGGAAATAGTAATTAATTTTACCAATAACACTGTGGTGTTAGATATGGAGTATTACCAGTTTTGCTCCATGGGATGAACAGGTTCGGATTGGGTAATAAAATAATTGATTACTTTGGTAAGGATTGCTAATCCCGACTAGTTTGGATAAACCTTAATTTGGTTCGAATTAATATTCAAAGGAAGATTAAAGAATAAATTTAAAGAATTTATCTTTGATAAAATTAATAGGAACCTTTCCCAAAGGATATGACTATTTAAATAAAAGAATATTCAGAATTGTAATGAGGCGTATGTTTTGTTTAATAGCACTTGATTATAAAATACGTGAGTTATTCAGAAAGGCTGGGTTCAAACCCATTCTGAATAACTGATTCGACGATAAGTCGACGATGAAGACGGTGGTTGAAGACCGGAGGTCTTCACATCGTTTGGATGATTACTGACGTCTTGATTGGGCTATACATCCAAGATAAGGTAATAAGTGGTGATCGTCCAGACGTACTTGGAGATCGACCGGATATGCGAGGACCTCTCTCCTGTATTGGACATATGGGACAAGGAATAAGGTGCCTCCTGTTTCGTCAGACCCAGAACGAACTTATAAATGGATGTGTCTCTGACATTGGATTTTATTCTGTGTTGATTGATTTCTATTAAATATATATCTGTTTGGTGGTGGAGAATTTATTCTCTTGCTTAATACCCTTCTCTAAGACGTACGAGCTCAGAGCTTATGTATCGATAGACATCAATCGCATGGTGTGAATTTCCTGTGTGGCATGCTGAGATGTAAATGATCAAGGCTTCTGTTGAAAAGCAGAGTCTTAAAGGGCATAGCTTTGCGTATCGCGTTAATTCGCGAGCTTCACACCCCGGTATGAACCAGAAACTGGTTAAAGGACAACAGGGAGGACATGCGTTTCTTTCTAGCTAGGATTGATGTCATGGTATGGAGCTCAGACATTTTACTTATGTGGTTGTTGGAAAGCGAGGTACTTCAGATATATCGGTCACTACGGGGCCGATGGATTATATGGTCGACATACTGAACATTACGCCCTATAGGGCGGGAAAACGCATTGTTTAGGAATAACCAATCCTCAAACGTAAGAGAGGACCGACCCTGGCGCTCCTAGATGCAATTGCGACTGTAGCCTGAGACATTATAGGGTAGATTGTCTCGAATTCGGTAAGGATGATCCCTTGCCTTGGTTCATGATGGAATTCTAACTTCCAATATGACATCATGCAGTTTTAATTGTAGAACAAGTACGACGACATGATAGCTTCATTTTTGAAAAAGCATTGCGCTGTTTATTTTATGCACTGGTATTCTTGGGAGGAAACCCGTTCCGTGTTATACGGTGTGGTCCCTTGATTTACCTAACTTTAAAATCAAGTTAATAACTGTTTTAGTTCTCACACCAGTCACATGACTGACCTGGAGTTTATTATTTCAACCTAAACTCCGGGTGCCCCTATTTTCCACACGGGCAGCTAGTAGTTTTGGTTTTGTAGATTATCTCTTTTCCAGGATCCTGATTTACAGCTAGAGCTATATTCAGAACGCTCTATATTCGTGTATTTATTTTAGTTTTGTTATGTATTACTTTTTCCGCTGCTATGTATTTAAATGTAATTTAAATCTATGATGTTAATCAAATGTATATTATTTATTCGTACTGTGTTATATTCTTGTACTCTGATGTAATTGTTGTAATAAGTAATGAAATATTCTTCTGTTTGTGTTTTGATTTATCGTGTTCTCAACTCAATCCGGGCTTTCCCGTAAGGGGAAGTTTGGGTCGTTTCTGTTTTATAAATAAATATATTTTTTATTAAAAATCCTTTTATATTTCCAATACAACATTTAACATAGATTTAAATGTTTAAAATTAAACCGCTAAAAATCCGGGTCGTTACGTTCCTCTCCGTTAAAAGAGTTTCATCCCCGAAATTACTAAGGTAGGAAGAGTGCTAAAACCCTATTAACTAAGCAAAAAATCATCTTTTTTACTTATTAATGTCAATTTCAACCGAACTAATTTCTTTGAATTAAAATATTAATTCATTCCTACTAACAAAAAATTTCAAAAATTCAGAAAATTTCTAACACGTTAAGTTTTCGAAAAAAATTCAGTAGAGTCTCTCTTGTACGAAGGGACTTCTGCGATATCGCTGTAACAACAAATATATTTACATCGACTCACATGATCGGAATAAAAATCAAAGCCTAATTTTTGTATTTTTTTGTAGACATACCTTATACGAGCATTATGAAACGAATTCGCCATATATCTATTCAACTTATGCAAGCAAACCGAGCTACACAGCTCCATGTACCTATACTTATTGAATTTAAACAAGTAAGTTTCAGAACATGAAATTTAAATAAGATTTTATTCATTTACTTATGTAAACACATAAATTCCATATTCACATGCTATACATGTATATTAATAAGCCATCACCAGTTTCAACATCCAATCCATACGGGCTTATAATATGCTCGCATTTATTTCAAATTGATTTTTATATCAATTCAACCTTTACCATTCATCACCATTTAGGATCACCCAATTCTTATACAATTAAATTTGTTTAACTTATCCAAGTTAAATTTCAATTAATACAATATTTCTCCTTTTTTAACTTATTTAACTTAAAGTTAAACTTTACCCCACCTAGGAAATCACATTCCTAATTTTATAAGTTCAAAACTTATTTTTTCCAATTTTCATACACATGAGAATTCCAAAATTCAAATACCCGGTTTAGTTTTCAATCAATTTAAAATCATACATATATATATCAATATCAAATTTCATTCCCTTTAGAATTTTAAATCAATCTTTGTTTTCTTTCTCAAAATATTTCATTACCAATTTTACGACAATAATTTTTCACTTAGAAACTCCAAAATGGACACCGATAATGTTGCGATCCATTAGTATAAGTATTTTCTCGCCACTGAAGTGATTTTGGTGCTTAATCACTTTCAAAATCCACTTAAAACCATTCTTATTCAAAAATTTCTTCCAAATAATGCTATTGTAACACCCCGTAATTCTGTTAATATTAATATTTACAAATTAAAGAATAACTAATCTCAGACGTGAGAATTGTGGGAAACGGGTTGCGCCATTGTGTTTGTCTCGGAATTCTAGTGGAGAAAGAGTCCGAGTTTGCGGGAAACGAGTACTGGATGAAAAAGTTATGGTCGAACGAAGTTTGGTGGCAAAGAAAGAAAAAAATAAAAAAAAATGCACTGGCGCACTTGGGAAGTGCGCCAGTACAAATTTACACTGGCGCACCTGCCAAGAGCACCCAGGCCGAGGCTGGAGCCTGCACAGCTTTCTGGTTCAGGCTGACCCGTGTTGTTGAGTCCATTCTGACTCCTTGCTGAGTCATTAAGGCTGACTCATCACCCTATCATAATTAAATGGTTTTGATTAACCCTAAGAACATCCGACGGCTTAAATTAATTTATAACTCTATAAAAAGACCCCTATACACAAACCCTAAATCAGAAAATAAACAAAGATCATGGTCGTCATGCTGATATTTTGAGACCTAGAGCAACCGCCGTCAAATTAAAGATAAAGAACAGCAACCAAATCAGAACTACCCAACCCTAACAGCGATTCTTCATCAAAAGAGCACCGATTCGACTCTCTTTCTTCTCTAATGGTGAGTATGATGATCTTAACAAGATTATTGTTAAACTAATTCGATTAAGTCATGAATGGATTATAAGTAAATGATGTGGATTATCACCTATGTTGTTGTAAACCTTATGCTATCATGTATGTTATAAATCCTATGCTATGTGATGATGATATCCTATATGTTGTAAATCATGCTATGATGATATTGTATAAGTTGTAGTTTTCTATGCTAAATTGTGATGAATCATACATGTTGTTATCTATGCTAGTTAGTTCGTGTAAATTAAATCATCATGTTTGGGTTATGTTGATCTATGTGAAAAACCATGTATGCAAGTTTAAGTTGATTAGTGAAAAGTTGTGAACATATGCCATGACATCTATTATGACATCTAGAGTCATGCTATGACACATGTGAAATTCTATGCTAGTTCACACCATCATTATGTTGTATAAAACCCCATATGCAAGTATATACACAAAATTTGGGTTATGATCATATTATGTAAATTGTGACATTTAACAAGTTGACATCTTTAGATCCTTAACATGTGTAGCTTATGCAAGTTTCACCCCTATTATGATTAGATTTACTTTATTTTCCTATATGTTGTTTAACGTATGTTATGCGTTGAATAAGCGAACGTATAAACGTGGGTTAGGGGTAATATTAAGGATTTAATATTAAGATGTTAGGGTGCAATTGATATGATTTTGCATTCCATGTGTGAATGGCCATAATTGAGTCAATTATGGACATCATTAAAAATTGGAATTAATTAATAATGTGAATAGGGAATTATTAAAACTGGGGTAAAAGATTGAAAGTTGTCAATCAATGCTTAGGACACGAGGTTGGACTCGTTTGTGACGTAAACCTGCCCGGACCCGCCCGGCAAATCCAGTGGTCACAAATGTCAGCCCAATGTGAGAGGTCCTAGGCCTAAACTAAAGCATAACAGTTGTAAAGACACGAGGTTAGACTCTTTTATGGTGTAAGACTGCCCGGACCTGCCCGGCAAATCCAGCTGCCATAAATGCCAGTCTAATGTGAGAGGTCTTTATGAGGTTATGGACTGAATGAATTAAGAAAATACTTAACCAGATAAACATGTAAGGTGGGACATGGGGGTTAAGTAGGTGCCTTGGGTGGCATGAGGAATCTAGTGGGTGCCCTTAGTGGCATGTGAAATACGATTAGTAAGACTTAACCAAACACATATGTAAATGAAACATGACTAAGAGGGTTAAGTGGGATATACTAGTGGTGACAAGCTTAGGTGGGTAGCTTGTGGGGGCCCGTTTCAACCAGTATCCCAAACGTATCTTTGTGGGCTCGACCCAAGTCGAGGACGGGACACGCATACTGGGTTTGACTATAAGAGGCCAAAACGAGGAGCGGTGGCAACGCAAGTCCAACAGGTTTCATATGCGTGTGTGGACCCGGGCTGGTAGGTAAGACGTTGTTGCATCGTGTAGGTATAAGTCGTGCATTCTCAGTTGTATCGGGTTGCCACTTTAGGGGAGTGGTACACCCCACTGTGGGGCCAGCACGGGTATCTACGAGTACGGAGCCGATCGAAAGTGGGTAGTAGGGTACACCTAGTGGAGATAGGGGCAGACGACACCTATGTAGTCAGCTAGGGGTACACGAAGTTACTTATAAAATTTCTAAAAGGGGGTAGTGGGGGTACACCTAGTGGAGATAGGGGCAGACGACAACTATGTAGTCAACTAGGGGTACGCAAGGCTATTCATATAGTTTCTGTGTGAAGCAAGCGGGATCAGCCTGTAGGGTGACTGGTATGGTGTAGTGAAGTAATTGGTGTGGTGCAGTGTAGTAATTGTTCGTTAGTAATTAGGTGTGCCTTTAACGTTATCTTTAACGTTGTCTTTAACGTTATCTTTATCTGCTCATTCCATACCTAATAGTTCATAGATATTTACTTGTCTTCCAGCTTATGCCTTAGTCTAGTTATTTTGATAATAGTATTGTTAGAATTATCATACTCGCCAGACTTTATGTCTGACCCCTCCATTTCTATCCTTTTTCCCCTCCAGGTCCTCAGGTTGGACCCAGCTCTAGTGGAGTTTGATTGGATTACTTCATCTCTTTGGAAAAGCTTGGACCATTGAAGTAAAGTCCAGCTTGTTATCTTCTTTAATGGCTATTTGTGTAACGGGATTATGTATTTTGTTTTATTAAGATGGATAAAGTACTTGACTCTGACTGATGGTTTTGTGATGTAACAAACATGTTTAATTTCCGCTGCAATACAATGAAGTTTTAGATTTTCCAAGTACTACTTATTATCTGTCTTGTTGTAATTTTTCTGTTCTATATTCACTTAAAACCTCCATGGAAGTTAATGCATTCCCTTTGTGAGTGACATTAATGGACGTGGGGTGTTACACGTGGTATCAAAGCTTAAGGTTACCAGAAGAGATAATTTTTTTAGAAAAACTATTTTTTTCTAAAGTATTTTTGGGAGAAGTGCTTTCAAAAACATGTTATTTAAAGAGGAAAGTTTTTAAGAAAAACATAATCCCCAAATATCCATATATCTTTATCTTTCGAATTCTCCATTATAAATCTTTCTTTTTTTGTTTTAGCATGGCTGAAGATCTTAACCTTCCTGACGGTGTGACGATACCAGGATGGTATATGAGGTTGTTAGAGGCTAGGGCCGCCGCAGGTCCGGCCAATGTTCCTCCACCACCAGTTGCACCCGTTTCTCCTCCTCCTCGCGTTGATACTTTTGCAAAGACGTGCAAGGAATTTAGGGCTATGGGTGGAAAACCCTTTCAAGGGTCAGAAACGTGTGTGGAAGCTAGAGATTGGCTTAAGGAGGTGGAAGAATTGCTAGAAATCTATGAAGTAGAAGAAGGGAGGAAAGTTCGTTTAGCAGCTTGGTTGATGAAGGGAGAGGCCTCGTTTTGGTGGAAGGTCACCAATGGGGAGCGTCTGTTGACTATTGGGTGGATTTTAGATGTAGGTTCGAGGCGAAGTTTCTCTCAAGGGCGGAAGAAAATCTATATATGGAAAGGTTCTTGACATTGAAGCAAGGAAGCTCATCAGTGAAAGAATATGTCAACAAATTTAATCAGTTAGCAAGGTTTGGCTTAGACTTAGTGAACAAGCCGGAGAAGAAGGCTCTGAGGTTTGTTAATGGATTGAACGAACCATTGCAAGGGTTGGCTATGACCCACATCCCTATGGGGGCCACCTTTGAGAAGCTAGTAGACATGGCACTCATGCACGAGGAGAAAGGCACTAAAGCTGATAAGGCACCCGAGAAGAAAGGGGATCAAAATAAGGGTGGCAAAGGCTACAATGCTAAGGGGAAGAAGAAATGCTTTAACTGTGGGACACCAGGCCATCTCAGCAAGGATTGCCGAAAGAAAACGAAGACTGGCTGTTTTCACTGCGGTGAAGCAGGACGTCTAGTGAAGGACTGCCCAAAGAAGGGGCAGAGGATAGGGACTACCTCGGGAGGACAGGTGCAGGCTCTTATGGCACCAGGGCAGGTAAGGGGACAAGTTCAGGCTCTCACGGTCCCACCGCTGCAAGAACGAGGTAGAACCATTTTTGTTGAAAGCTTAGTTTTTCTGTTTGATCATCCTGTCCGTACCTTATTCGATTCGGGCGCATCGCATTCGTTTATCTCTACATCATTAGTTGAAACACTGCACCTAGATACTAGTCTTGTTACTGATCCCTTAGTAGTCTCAAATCCTATTGGTGGTTCGGCTCATCTTTCTATGATTTGTCGGGATTTGAGAGTGTTTATCTTGGGCGTTGAGTTTGAATGCAACGCCTTTGTCCTTGGTTTCACGGGCTGTAGTTTGATTCTAGGGGTGGATTGGCTAGCCAAGCGGGGTGCCATCCTAGACTGTGAAAGGAGGGTAGTTAGACTGTTGATTCGTTGTAGAAAAACCCTCATATTTCTTGCGACCCTAGGGGTTCAGTGATGCTTAGCTGCCTAGAATCTTCTGACGCATCTAACGATGATTAGGAACCTGTTTGTGTGGTCCGTAAGTATGGAGACGTCGTTGATAAAGCGCGGGGTTTACCCATAGGCGCGGAATAAGTTTTCGTATGTGCTTAATAGATTAAGCAAAGCCCGTTATGTAATCAACGGTAGTTTTGGAGCAAGACTGGCAAGGATGGCCAGAGTCGGTCAAGTGCTCAATTGATTGACCATCTTACTAGTATCATCTCACGTAGGTCGTCTGAATTCGAAGGAGGTATCCCTTGGGTGTTTGTCTGATATTGGTTTAGGCCTTTGGGGCTTGCACTTGGGGGATGTCGAATTCGACTAGGATGGTCTGCGTGAGAGATGGATAGTTGTGACAATTTTACATGGGATAATATCCTGGTTTTCTCTAGAAGCAGAGAAGAGCATGCCCTACGTCTTAGGGAAAGCTTAGGGACCCTACAAATGCACTAGCTTAAAGATAAGTTCTCCAAGATACCATTTTTGGAGGAAGGAAATGAGGAATTTAGGGCATGTGGTCTCTAGGGAAGGGAGATATGTTAAGGTGGATGGAGTTCTTAGCATCCTACGAATTCGAGATAGCATATACCCCTGGCAAGGGTAACGTGGTGGCGGATGCCTTAAGTAGAAAAAGGTTATCCTTAAGTCCTTTGTTTGTGGAGCGGCGAAGCTTAGAATTCATTTTGATGTTTGACTTTAGACCTTCCGTTGACTTTGTACCCGGTTTGCTAGCATCCTTGGAGGTCAGACCTACGCTTTTGGGATGGATCGGCAAGGCACAGCGAGACGACCCACAGTTGGTTGAGTTAGTAGAAAAGCTCAAAAGAGGGGAGCCATCAAGCCATCTCTGTAGGTATACCCTAGATGATAAGGGTTGGTTACGTAGGGACGGTAGACTTTGTGTACCAAAATACGATGACCTAAGGAAGACCGTTCTTGACGATGCACATCGTTCGAAGATGACCATTCATCCCGGCGGGGACAAGATGTACAAAGACATGAAGCGAGTTTTCTTTTGGGCCGGTATGAAGAGGGACGCAGCCGAGTATGTCGCTAGATGCTTGGTGTGCCAACAAGTAAAAGCGGAGCAAAAGAAACCCGGTGGGTTGCTCCATCCATCGGAGGTTCCACTATGGAAGTGGGAAAGCGTCTCGATGGACTTTATTGACGGATTACTGAGATCGAGGAAGGGTAATACGGGGATTTGGGTTATAGTAGATAGACTTACTAAGAGCGCCCATTTCATTCCCGTGAAGAGTAAGAGGACTGCTCCATGGTTAGCTTCTGTATACGTCCGAGAAATAGTTTGTAACGACCCAGGGAAAAACTCGACAATCGGGCCTTCGACAACAATACATAAACCCGTATCGCTTGCCAAAAACCCAAGTATCGAACCCCTAGATTGTCATGAGAAAGAATTTAGAGGGTGAGAATAGAAAGAAAGAAATATTAGAATAGAAGAAGGAAGAAGAACACATCAGAATCTCACAGCGGAACAGATAAAATATAATATCAAATCTCCTTATACAAAAGAACTTTGTATACATACCAATCATCAGAGTACAACATATCAGTCTCAGCGGAATAATATCTGTATATAACTAACGGTGAAGCCGCCTGCTTCCAGCACCAGAAACTCCAAGCGAACCTAACCTGAAACATACTCGGTCTGACCCGAGCACATTTGATTTAAAACAAAATACACCGGGTCAGTCTGGAATACTATCAGTGATAAATTCACATAACACACACTTGTTTAACTTTGGAAAATCCTTTTTGAAACAAAAGGATAATAGTAAGACCAGTCCACACATAAACACGGACGGTTTTTACCTTACTATAACCCAAACCATTTTTGAAATCATACTTGCTCTGTATTATCATAATGTCTAAATACAAATAAATATCAATCTAGAGGAACGCTTGCATCTCACGCTCCCCATATATAGTATACAATCAAAACCGCGGGCGCTTATTGGATATTGGTTTCCAACTTGACAAGGTATGGGACCACCTTCCGCACGTGTATCTCTAGAGGCGAATACACTGGGTTCAACAAGAACGTCTTGCAACCCGTCCCTCACATGACCGACCACTCATTTCGCTTGAGTGTATCGAATGTATATCACCGACGGTTGGGCTCAAACCACCGTCTACCATAAAGGGACAACATCGAATATAGATTAAAGAAGCAAAAGGAATTTCTCTAGATAGGTGATCATACACCCTAATGGGAGCGACCCACATAGCCATGCTGCCTGCCCGATTTTTGTCATTTCCCGGTTGATGAGGCTTGAGGCTAGAATTCATCTCTTCGACCATCTAGCCACCATTCACTTTGAATGCCACATCGTCAAATCCGCCAGATATCACTAATTGACGTCCACAAAAATACTCTAGTGGTTAAGCTAAGAGAACCGTCGTCCTCCGCCACCCACCAAGGTACGTTTGAAGAAATCAACGTACGTAATTCCTTTGGACATACTCTGTCAGACACTCGTCCATACAAGTCATCCAGGAACAGGATGAACCGAAGGCACTCTCCTACTGCATCCAATATAGGAATCACCCCAAGGATCAGTAGCGAGTAGTCGTTGCAACCCGTGGATTTCAACCACGACAGAATCACAAACCAAATAACTATGATTGCAAGCCAGAGAGATTGGACCAGCAGTCCTTCCACTTATGAAGATCCACGGTCTTCACTTGCCCCGTCTTCAATCGACGTCTTCACGTATTTGTTGGTCGGAATGGTTTTCGAATATAAATTCGATCCCGGTCTTTCCATACCTACAATCGTATTGGTCTGGTTTTGATAGTCGGTGTTTTAACTATCAAATAACAAGGTGTCAATGAAATGATTTCACTGATTTAGTACTTGGCATGACTTGGCCTTTTTAAACATATTTAACAAATGGATGGATAAAACCTTTTCAATATATTTAAACCTTATAATTACCTTTATTTCATAATAGGATTCTCAATACCATTTTATATACTTTAAAACATGTTTATATTTTCCTAACTTGACTTAACTCCATTCGCTTGACCTAGATCGCAGCGATCACAATGGTTACGCCTGATTCCCTCAGAAAACATCCGACCGCCGTAGACTATCTGCAGCCCTGCGAATTACGCTAGCAGTCGTACGTAATGGCGACTTTTCTGAATAACTATGTTTGACTATCTCTTTTTCAAATACTATATTCGATCAACCCTAATTGAATAAACAAATATTCCATATAATTTGGAAACAATATTCTTATTTCTTTAAAAAACCTTTCCCCTTTTTCTTCCTTATTTAACCTCTCAATATATATATATATAAATATTTTAAATGGTATTAACACATTACCAAGTAAATGTCAACTTATACTTTAAAACCAAATATTTCTTATTTACATTTATGTTCCCAAAATCACGTATTCATTTTCAATACTTCACGTATGGGACGTCACGCCAATCACAATACCTTTCACTCGTTTCAAACAAATATCATTCCTCGATAACAGCGAAGCCGTTCAAGTTGGGGTATTCTATTTACCTCTCAGACCTTGATCGACAACGTCCTTATCTCAGAATAATATCAGTTCGTCACCTAACCACTTCGCCAGACTCTTCTTTACTATCTCGATTTCAAACTGGTTTTATAAACCGTTTCCTTACTTTTGAAATCTTTGTTCGAATATCTCTTTACTTAGTTCCTTTAAAGTATCATTCTACTCGAATTCGCCTTACTTAATTTGAAACCTTAAGTAATGTGACGGCCTGGAATTTCGCTCGATCCGAATCAGTCGTTAAACCGATTTAGACCGTTCGAAACCCCTGATCGTTTGAGAACAGGACAAATTAGAACGCAGAAGGCAGAACCTTTCATTGCTATTTGACAACAATTCCATCAAATACAAGAATATACAGAGTATAAATGAATTAAATTACATTCGATAAATATAAGAGATTACAATAAATTACATAGCAGCGGAAAATAATACAAAGCACAACTGAAGGTGATATACGGATACAGAGCTTTCCAGATATCATTCCAGCTGTAAACCAAGATCCTGTGAATATAAATCTGCAAAACCAAAACTACTAGCTGCCCGTGCGGAAATTAGGGGCTCCCAGAGTTTAGGTTAAAACAATAAACTCCAGGTCAGTCATGTGACTGGTGTGAGAACTAAAACAGTTATTTAAAACTTTACTTTTAAAAGAGAGTAATTCAAGGGACCAAGCCGTATAACACGGAACGGGTTTCCTCCCAAGAATACCAGTGCATAGGATAAACAACGCAATGCTTTTTCGAAAAATGAAGCTATTATAAGACCCAGGTCCCATCACACAATGCAACGCAAGCCAGAGGATAGGGTTTTCCCTTATAATAGCCAAACATGCTTGGTACGTTTAAAACAAATGATTTGATACTATAATAAGTGTATAGTGTCAAAACAATTTCAATCATAAATATAAATCATAGACGGCATGGGTACCATATATCATGTCGCCATACTAGTTCTACAATTAAAACCGCAATACACGTATTGGAAATTGGATTTCCGTCATGAGTTGAGGCAAGGGGCAAGCTCCTCTCCGCGTTCGAGACACTCTAGCAAATATCTCAGGACTACACACTCTGGGCAATCCTGGATCTTCAGGGCCGGTCCTCACTTACGTTAGAGGATTAGTATTCCTGAACACACGATTCCCGGTCCTTACAGACCTAAAATCGAGGCGCCTCATCCAACAACCACAAAGGTGAAAAGTATATAAATGTCAGGGCTGGTAAGTCACTGACACCACCAAAGCTAGAAAGAAACGTCGTGCTCTCCCTGCAGTCCGTATCCCGTTTTTGACTCATACCGAGGTGTGAGGCTCGCGAATTCACGCTATACACAAAGCTACGCCACAAAGGTCGTGCTTTGATCATCAACCACAAGACTTTGCTTTTCAACAGAAGCCTTGATCCATGCAACTCAGCGTGCCACACAGGCAATTCATGCCATGCGATTGATATCTATCGATATATAACCTCTAAGCTCGTACGTCTCAGAGAAGGGCGTTAAGCAAGAGAATAAATTCTCTGCCGCCAAACAGATATATATTTAACAGAAATCAATCAACACAGAATAAAATCCAATGTCAGACACACAATCCATTTACAAGTTCGTTCTGGGTCTGAACGAAACCGGAGGCACTTTCCTCGCATATCCATCGATCTCCAAGTACGTCTGGACGACCACCGACTATTTCCATCCTCTTGGGTGTACAGCCCAATCAAGATCATCAGTAATCACCCAAACGATGTGAAGACTTCCAGTCTTCAACCACCATCTTCATCTTCGACTTATCGTCGAATCGGTTATTCAGAATGGGTGTAAACCCGGACTTTCCGAACAACCCGCGTATATTAAAACAAATGTTACACAAACACAACATACGCCTCATTCCAATTCAGAACATTCTTTTATTCACAAAATCACATTCTTAGGGAAAGGTTCCCATTAATTTTATCCAAGATAAATTCTTCTAAATTTATTCTATAATCTTCCTTTGGATGTCATTTCAAAACCAAATTATGGTTTTCCAAACTAGTCGAGATTAGCGAACCGTACCGAAGTAATTATTTATTTTATTTCCCAATCTCATCCTATTCATCCCATGAAGCAAAACTGGTAATACTCCATATCTAATACCACGGTGTTATCGGTAAAATTAATTACCATTTCACGTTCAAATCTAATTAAAGATTTGACTATCGCCTGGAGCAAAACTGGCGATACTCCATTCTCGCTTATTTCTAAATTTGATAATTTAGATTATCAATTCACATTTCGATCTAATTGCAGATTCATTAAACCTCCTTTTACTGGGTTAAAGAACTAGTGTCATTTAAAACACAGTTCACGACAAACCAAAATTACATTCTATTTATTATCGGGTTAAAGAACAAGTATTGTTTAAAACACTGTTCACGATAAACCCACAAATCACTTCTAATTTAATTTCGATCAAATATATTAGAGATTCCGATTCTTTAAAACCTCTTTTTAAATCTAATTTATTTATTTAAAAATAGTTGGGTTTTAATTTTAGTTCAAAACCAGTTCACTTCGATAAAAATCTATTTTTATCTTTTCAAATATGGAGTTTTTCATCCCATTTTATCCCAAATCATTTCTTATGATTTTACACTAATTATTACTATTTTTAATAATTTTATCAAGGCCCGTACAGTCGATTTCCATCAACGGCCATCGAACTGCACTTACAGCGACCTTTTCCAAATTTGATTTGGACGTATCTCCAAATCCAACCGTTAGATTTCAAATTTCTAAAATTCATTAGAAAGCTCTTTTCGATACGAACCCAACGGTTCCGGTTTTAGGAGAATCCGACGGTCGGATCTCCCGTAATGTCCGTTTGAAATAAATGGTCGAAATTCACGAACTACCGCGGCGCGGCGCGTTCTATTCAGGCCATTATATTATATATATAATATATATTTCGTCGATTACTATTTAAAATGAATTTTATAAATAGTTTCAAATTTGTTTCACAAACAATTTCAACCTTTATTTCAAATTCAAATCAAAATTGAATTTTCTATTATAAATCCTTTTTATTTTCATTTCTATTCAATTCAAATTTCAATTCAATTTGAATTCATTTCAATTCGTTTTCAATTCAATTCGAATTCGTTTTATATTCAATTCGTTTCGAATTCGTTTCATATTCAATTCATTTTGAATTCGTTTTATATTCAATTCATTTCGAATTCGTTTTCTACTCAATTCATTTCAAATTCGTTTTTTATTCGATTCAATTCAAATTGGTTTTCTATTTAAATCAAATTGGTTTTCTATTCTATTCAATTCAAATTAGTTTTCTATTCGATTCAATTCAAATTGGTTTTCTATTCGATTCAATTCGAATTGGTTTTCTATTCGATTCAATTCAAATTGGTTTTCTATTCGATTCAATTCGAATTGGTTTTCTATTCGATTCAATTCGAATTGGTTTTCTATTCGATTCAATTCGAATTGGTTTTCTATTTAAATCAAATTATATTCGTTTTCTATTCAAATCAATTCAAATTGGTTTTCTATTCAATTGAAATCAAATTCGTTTTCTATTCAAATCAAATTTCAATCGTTTTCTATTTTCAAATATTCTATTTCAAATATTTCTTTTTCAAATATTTCCTATTCAAATATTTCTATTTCAAATATTCCTATTTTTAAAATATTTCGTTCAACACATGACTAATCTCAACGGATGAGTACTGTCAACACATGAACCTTTATTTTATATTGATAAAGATGTAAATTTTATTATTAAAATATTTCGTTCAACACATGACTAATCTCAACGGATGAGTACGGTCAACACATGAACCTTTAATTTATAATATTCTTTATTTTCTAAATTGGAATGTGGCCCAATCAATTACCATATAAAGTTAATTATATGGATTCCATACAACACATGTATTAATAGCAACGATAAATAATCAACCATCATCCAAAGTGCACAACACTGTATAAGCATCAAATGTAGATATCTAATGCTTATAACAGCCTGTCAATCAATCGATCGACATACAACTAATTATTGGGATTAGTGTATGTCGTATTTTATCCCAATACCCATGTGGGGTTTCAAACAATCAAACACAGATTTTATTTGTGCATTGGGCGATGTGTAAAATTTATCGTCCCAATCAATGTCCTTCAAATAGGTGTACATAAACAAACCGTCCGGTTTGTAAATAACTAATTATTTATTCACATTCATGTTAAAAATTATATTTTTAACGATAAAATATTTTATTTTAACACATGAATTTTCTATTCAGTTCATTTATAAAATAAAAATGATATTTTTATTTTCTAATTTATTTTAGAAAATTTCGGCGGTATAACGGCACGATACTAAAAACGGGACAAGGCCTAGCCTTATCCCCGGTCTAGTGAAGGCCCACGCCATTCACACATCAATCAAATCCATTCCATTTCACCAAACAATTCAATTCAAATCAAATAAACTAACCAACTACACATCCAAACAATTTAACAAACAAGCCATCCATGGTCTGTGGATGACGGGTGTCGGGTGCTACTAAACACCGTCTGCATCCTAGAATATATGTATATATATATATATATATATATATATATATATATATATATATAAAACTATAAAAAGAAATTGAAGAGTGAGAAGTTCTCACCGATAGCTATCCAATACCACGACTCTTCATTGATAGAAATCTTCATCGTTCTCGCCTTTTTGTCACCTTCGTTGCCCGTATTCTCTACATATGTAAAAATCGAATTTTTACTTCGCTATTCAATATATAAAAATCGAATTTTTACTACGTTACTACATAGATAAAAATCTATTTTTACAACGGTGTTCATATAATAAAAATTATATTTTTATCACGCTATTCTCCATATAAAGATTTCGCCTTTTCAAATTTAAAGATTTCGCCTTTTCAAATTTAAAGATTTCACCTTTTCAAATTTAAAGATTTCGCCTTTTCAAATTTAAAGATTTTATATTTTTTTTATACTTCCTATATGCTAAAAATCATATTTTTATCCCTTTTTATAATATAAAAATCCATTCTTTAACTGGATTAAAAATCTTTTCTACCTTTTCCTCATATAAAAATCATATTTTTATAAATAAAAATATAATCTTTTCAATTCAAAAATCACTAAACATAAAACTGATTTTCTGTTTTTATATATACATATATATATACATTTAAAACTAATTTCTTTACACAAAAATAGAAATAAAGTAAATGCTCACCGTTTTCAGCGAAAGGAGGTGCCGGAGATGGGGTGCTGGTCGGAGCAGTTGGCGGAAGGGGCGGTGGTGCACCGGGGGATGGTCTGGCTCGGTGGCGCGATTTCTGAAACGAGGGGGGGGGCGTCGCGTCGCGAGGGCAGGGGGTGGGGGTTCGGAGGTGGCGCGCCGCCACCTGGGGCACGACGGTGGGCGGCGCTGCCCTAGGGGGGCACGATGCTCCTCTCCGCCTCTTTTTTTTTGTTGAAACCGATCTGATTTACACGGCGGGGAGGGGGGGGGGGGGCAGAAGTTAAAGGGGGAGAGAGAGAAAGGAAGATATTTATTTTTTTTATTTAATTATTTAATTCAAAAAGTTGATTTTTACATACGACCTCTAAACGAGGCCCACCGCCTATCGTCCATAGCGTATTACCCCCATCCCGAACACAATGGGATATGTATCGTAGGCTGATTCGATCGTTACAATCAGTTTCCGTTAAAATCAACATATAACTCTATATATTGAATTTGAACGCGCATTTCTATTCACTGGGGTCGCATACTAACTTGAAAAATTCCAAAAAAAATATTTTCTAGCTTCGTATTAACGATACGGTCTTAACAAAACTAGTTTCGTCGAATTCTGAGACCGTTGGAAAAATGGCCATTTTCCAGTCGATTAAAATCAACTGAAACTGGTCAAACGCGTTTTCCTTTGCCACGCTCACATATTGACTCGAAAAATTATGAAATTTGGAACCTAGCAATAATTTGACATCACGGACCCAACAAAAGTGATTTCGTCGAAATCCGAGGTCGTTTGCAAAATGTCTATTTTTAAGGGCCTGAATTCCATAGCGACTATACAGAATCTTCAACTGGACATATCTTTTGATTCCCGCTATGAAATCTTGATTTGTCCTATTCGTTGAAAAGATATTATCAAATAGATCCTATTATATTTTGGTTTCACTAAAATCCGGATTGTTTTGCACCCGGTATGTTCAATTGAAATTTGAAATCGAATTATCGAACTACCGCGCCATTTTCAATTCTATTTATAATTATATATAAATATTTATATTAACGACGACGTATATAATATATACGTTCTAAATATATTCAAAATAAATTTCTCGTCAATATTATTTAAAATAATCTATTTTAAATAATCAAAATTCGCTAAAATTGCCAAAATAAAAATTTTAAACTGGTTCAGAATTTCCGGGTTATTACAAGTAAAAACCTTATTTAAATCTTTATACATACTTACTAGTCTCACTTATCATGTTTGTTGCACACTTGGGTGATAAATCCTTTTATCGATATCCAGCACACAACATTTGTATGCATTTCCCTTGTGTCGAAAACCTTATTTCAATTTACATTACCTCGCTTACTTAAATTCTTTACATTAAATATCACTTTGGTTTAATTTCTTTAAACCTTGCTTTGATTTCTTCTTAAATACCTTTTCAAGTCTATTTATTCTCTTTTACCAATTCGATTCCAGTTCAAACCCATAATCCTAATTTAGTCCATTATAAATCTATAAATCATCTTTTTTGGTCATTTCATTTGAATTGAGTTCACTTTATTTAATCAAGTGAAATCTTGTTTTCATCTCTACATTTACCTTTCAATTCGATCAACAAATCTTGTTTTTGAAAACTGGGGTTATGAATTCCTTCGATAAAACTCTTTTGGTCCCTTTGACCAACTTATCGTCATTTAACCATTTCTACATTGAATTCTAATTCAAAAACCATCACTTTAGTTACTATTAACTAAATAATAATAATTAGCTTTATTATAAACTATATTAAATAGTTAACTTGTTTATTAACTAAAAATAGTATAAAATCCTTTGGAAAAAAGCTCAATAAATAAGAATCTCTTTATTTACTCTAAACATTTCAATAATTACCTTAATTATAATCAATCGAGGATTCACTAATATTTTACATCATTCAGGATATTTATATCAAATTTTGTTTCATTTATCAATTTTACTCAAACGGTTGATTTTATCGACCGTACACATCAGTTAGTTAACTGATGTCATTTGTCATTCCCCTTTTAAAATTAATTAATTTAACATAATTAATTTTAAAAAAATACCATTTAATTGGTTTAAAACAATAATTTCATTTTTACCAACTCGTGGGTAAATTCCTTGGGTTCCTGCCTCTAACACTTGTGTAGATCACAAGTTCTTATTCATAACCATTTAAAGAATTTCTTTAAAAGGCTCGATTTAAAATATTTATTCATAAATATCTAATTTAATTAATTAATTAAGATAACCGAAAAAGCCTCAATTTAGTTATAAACCAATTTATAACCTTAAATTGCGTCGTTTCAACGTACGGTCGAACGACGTATAAAACAACATATTTTAGGCCATTCACTGCCAATTACCCAATCAACACTGTCGGATGATTTTAAACACAACACGGGTGGTTATTTATTCAACCATCACATTCAAACAGGTTTTTCAACCATATGGTGTTCAATCAGTTCAATATATCAATCATATGAAACAACAAACAACATATATAATATCTGAGGAATCCGGTCGAATCCCTCCAACCTGTCCTTCTCTGCATCACAGCTTGTTAGGCATTTCATAACAATATATGAAATAAAATTCATATGATCGATTAAATCTAATTAACAGCATCCAATCAACCATAACAGTCAACAGCAACCAATCAACCAATTTATATTTTTAAAGGTAAATTATATTTTAATATGAATTTACCACATCACAGAATTCCAGAAGGTGTGAGAATTAACTCACCAGAGTTTATTCTAATCGACGATTGACACGTTTGTTGCATTTAATTTGGGACGACCGTCCAAAATTAGCTGAATTTTCAATAGCGTCAGAATGACTCCTAGTCAGTGCCATCGGGTAGGTCTCGTCCTTGCGATCCCAACGGATCTTGTTTCGTTAAATTTCGTTAACGTATGCAAAAGTTATGCTATTTACAATATTTACCTAATTTAAATGAATATATATTTAATTAAATTAATTAAATTATTTTTATCTTAATTAATTCCTAATTGCGTTATTAGCCAAATTACCTTCCCTGCCCTTCTAAAAAATCCTACTTTCCCATCTCTAGCCATATCCAATTTTTAAAATTGAAAAACCATTTTAATATTAATTAAATTTAATTTCCAAATAAAATGTTTAAAAATATTCATTCAATTATAACTTCAAAATTATAACCCGAATCAAAAATATGCTGTAACTCATTTGAAAATATTTTTCGATAAGAATCTAACGGTCCTTGTTTTGTGGAAATCCGACTTGTTTTGGAAAAGTTATAAGCTTTTAAAGTTTATAGTTATAAATTGCGAAAATGCCCCTGGTCTATTTTAAATTCAAATTAAATTTAAATTTAAATTTAAATTAACCATCCCATCCGTCGGATCAGTTAGGGATAGCCAGGAAGAGCAGGAAACTATATTTTCCAAACTCAAGCCTTAGACACTATCCTCTCTGCCACCCTTAGAATGTTCCGATATTTATTTTTACAAATTCTATTTTAATTAATATATATATATATATATATTACCATAATAAATAAATAAATAAATATTATTTAAAAACTTACCCCGTGAAGCCCCAGCCTCTGCCTAAGAGTCCCTAGCTCCCCGTCTTGCCCTCCTTTCTCCCTTTCTTCCTTTTCCCTATTTTCTATTATTTTATTATTATTTCTGCCATTGCCAAAGCTTGAAAGAGTAGGAGGAGGAGTGAGTTTAAAATGAAGGGGGGGCCTATTTATAGCCGAAGGAGTCACATGGATTGCTGAGGTGGCGTGAATCCAACGGTCGAAAATGGATGGCTAGGATTAATCCTTAAATTAATTAAATTATTAAATAAATTTAATAATTTATGAATAGTAAAGTGTGTTTTATCAACCCTATTCGGACGTTAATTTGACTTATTATTGATACCTTATCCAAAATCTTTTTCAATCATGTTGTTCAAATTTTCTTGCTCTTCAATAATATATAAAAATATTTCAAATTCGAATTCGTTTGAACTTTCAAATAATTTAAATTCAAATTCAAAATAGTGTTTTGTGTTAGTTTCAACACCTTCCGGTCTCATGTTGGAGTATCAAACGATAACGGTTTTCAGAAATTCTTCCACCATCTGGTCCGGTTTTTAACATACTTCAATCCTATGTATTCAAATCAAAAATCGGAGTTCGTTTAGATTTTCAAATAATTTATTTAAATTTTGTTTCCTTAATAACTTTCTATGTCCGTTATAGGATTTTCCCAGACTTCATATATAGCTAATATCCTATGTTTAGAATTTTCCTGGATAGGTCTCAGGTTCCAGTTTTGCCGTTAGCATTAGCAAATTTCAGTTACCGCCAAAATTTAGTTCAAATTTTGGTCTTTTATTTTTTTCTTTTCCACATACGGATGCCATTTTTGACGTAACTTGGTTGGTTACCTAATTTCATCATTTCGGATTTAATGAAACTGATTTCATCGAAATCCGAGTTCGTTAGCTACTACTTCATTTGTAAACGTACTATTTTTAATTAAAAATTTATCCTTTTATACTGCCAGTTCACATTATATTGCAGATCCACTAAATTTCTACCATTTCGGAATAAAATATTACTATATTAATAAAATATTCAAAATTATTGAAATTAAACCATTTAAAATTCCGAAACAATATAAAAAACCATTTTTAAATATTAAACTAAATGGTCAAAAATCTGGGTCGTTACATTCCTTCCCCCTTAAAATAATTTCGTCCTCGAAATTGCTAAGGCAGAAAGAATGTTGCAAATCCACTATCTTTACAAATATATTTAATTAAAAATCGATTTTATTTTCAAAATTAATCCAATCAGTTTTAAAAGCAATTTATTTCAGCTAATCAAAATTTCAAAAATCTTCAAAAATATTCCAATACCTTAAATTTTGGAATTTTTTTGGCATAGTCTCCCCTGTACGGAGGACCATCTGTAATATCGCAGATCAAGAAATAGATATTCCTCGACTCTCATGGTCTGAAAAATCAAAAATCAAACTCAAAACCCAAACAAAACCAAAAATTTAATATTGGCGTAGGCGTACCTTTTGGCGAGCGTAATTACGCGATAAGCTATAATTTTATATTCGAGCCTGCTTAATTTTTATGCAGCTCTACTCCAACTGGATTTAATTAACTCCAAAATTTCTCCCTTGGGTGGATTTTAAAGCTGAACTGGCACTTGCACCTGTTCTCAACTCAAACAAATTCATCAGCTATCACACAAGGTCAGTTATGTTTAAAACATCCATATAATTTCCTATCAACTCATTCCACACACAGTTCAATCCATACGGGATTTATTATTCATAATTACTTCCTTTATTACTATAATTATCCATTCGGATTTATTTCTCTGAATTGGTTTATTTAATTACCCATTCAAAATTATTTGAATCAGGATTGATTGGTCAACTTAATTATTTCCAGATTTGTTTCAACCAACCCTATTCAGGTTCAGATTTATATTCGAGCATCCATCA
This sequence comes from Allium sativum, assembly GCA_030737875.1. Lineage (NCBI taxonomy): Eukaryota > Viridiplantae > Streptophyta > Magnoliopsida > Asparagales > Amaryllidaceae > Allium > Allium sativum. Next base: position 932,627,803 of record CM060915.1, on the reverse strand, counting down.
ACACAATTCAGCATATCACACAATCAACAAATCCAAACAATTTTCCCATACTATAATAAACTTTACTTTTTTTTATAAAATAAATTAGGCCAAAAATAGTTTCAAAAATAATTTTATACCAAAATACAAATACACGCTCTCGTATATACACTCAACTCAATCTAGGGTACTGCTGACCCCATCTCTATTGAGTCACACCACATAGCCAAGGTTATCTCTAAACCAATAGCTCTGATACCACTGTAACGACCCAGGGAAAAACTCGACAATCGGGCCTTCGACAACAATCCATAAACCCGTATCACTTGCCAAAAACCCAAGTATCGAACCCTCAGATTGTCATGAGAAAGAATTTAGAGGGTGAGAATAGAAAGAAAGAAATATTAGAATAGAAGAAGGAAGAAGAACACATCAGAATCTCACAGCGGAACAGATAAAATATAATATCAAATTTCCTTATACAAAAGAACTTTGTATACATACCAATCATCAGAGTACAACATATCAGTCTCAGCGGAATAATATCTGTATATAACTAACGGTGAAGCTGTAACAACCCGTAAAATCTGGGCCAGTTTAAAATTTTTATTTTGGCAATTTTAGCGAATTCTGATTATTTAATATGAATTATTTTAAATAATATCGACGAGAATTTATTTTGAATATAATTCGAACGTATATATTATACGCGTCGTCGTTAGAATATAAATATTTATATATAATTATAAATAGAATTGAAAATGGCGCGGTAGTTCGATAATTCGATTTCAAACTTCAATTGAATGTACCGGGTGCAAAACAATCCGGATTTTAGTGAAACCAAAAATAATGGAATCTAATAGTGAATATCTTTCCAACGAATCCGAGAAATCAAGATTTCATATCGGGAATCAAAAGATATGTCCAGTTGAAAATTCTGAATAGTCGCTATGGAATTCAGGCCCTTAAAAATGGACATTTTGCAAATGACCTCGGATTTCGACGAAACCACTTTTGTTGGGTCCGTGATGTAAAGTTATTGCTAGATTCCAAATTTCATAATTTTTCGAATCAATATGTGAGCGTGGCAAAGGAATAATTTCTGAAAATTGAATTGAATAGAAAACGAATTCGAATTGAATTGAATTGAAAATTGAACTGAATAGAAAACGAATTCGAATTGAATTGAATAGAAAACGAATTCGAATTGAATTGAATAGAAAACGAATTCGAATTGAATTGAATAGAAAACGAATTCGAATTGAATTGAATTGAAAATTGAATTGAATAGAAAACGAATTCGAATTGAATTGAAAACGAATTCGAATTGAATTGAATAGAAAACGAATTCGAATTGAATTAAATAGAAAACGAATTCGAATTGAATTGAATAGAAAACGAATTCGAATTGAATTGAATAGAAAACGAATTCGAATTGAATTGAATAGAAAATGAATTCGAAATGAATTGAATTGAAAACGAATTCGAATTGAATTGAAATTTGAATTGAATAGAAGTGAATTTTAAAACGAATCTATAAAGAAGAATTCAATTGTGATTTGAATTGAAAAGGAAGTTGAAAATGTTTTTGAAACGAATTCAAAACTATTTATATAATTCGTTTTAAATAGAAATCGACGAAATATATATTATATATATTATATATATAATAAATGGCCTGAATAGAACGCGCCGCGCTGCGGCAGTTCGCGAATTTCGACCATTGACTTCGAACGGACATTACGGGAGATCCGACCGTCGGATTCTCCTGAAATCAGAACCGTTGGGTTCGTATCGAAAAGAGCTTTCTAAGGAATATTAGAAATTTGAAATCTAACGGTTGGATTTGGAGATACGTCCAAATCAAATTCGGAAAAGGTCGCTGTAAGTGCAGTTCGATGGCCATTGATGGAAATCGACCGTACAGGCCTTGATAAAATTATTAAAAATAGTAATAATTTGTGTAAAATCATAAGAAATGATTTGTGAAGAATTGGGATGAAAAACTCCATATTTGAAAAGATAAAAATAGATTTTTATCGAAATGAACTAGTTTTGAACTAGAATTATAATTCTATTTATTTTTGAATAAATAAATTGAATTCGAAAAGGGTTTTGAAAATAACCAAAATTTCCAATGATCGCATTGGAATGGGTTTGAATCGAAATTGTCTTCGGAATATTTCGAAGTTGGATTTCGTGATGATACAGATGTTGTTATGGAAATTTGAAAGATATATATTTATATCGTTATTTCCAATACGACATTTGTTAGTCGTAGAATTCGATATTGAATATAAGCCGATATATTTTCTATTCAGAGCCTTGTATTGAATATCGAATGTGATTTGGGTTTGTCGTGAATGGTGTCTTCACTAACACTGTTCTTGAACCCAGTTGAGAAAAGATTAAATCTTTTTATTTAGATTTAATGAAGTGTACCAATTAAATAATATTTAATTGGAATTGAATTGATATTGATTTTTGGGTTTATCGTGAACAGTGTTTTAAATAACACTCGTTCTTTAACCCGATAATTAATGGAATGTGACTTTGGGTTTATCGCGAACCGTGTTTTTAGATGACACTGATTCTTTAACCCAGTCACAGATTAAAACTAAGTGGAGTTTTAATGAATCTTTAATTAGATTGAAAAGATCGAGAATGGAGTATCACCAGTTTTGCTCCAGGCGATAGTTAAATCTTTAATTAGATTTGAACGTGAAATTTAGAAACTAACTGTCGGTTAGCCAAGCAGAATGGTTTTCTGGATATTGATCTGATGTTGGTTTCGGCCTTCGGGGTTAATATTTGGGGAATTATTCTCTTGATTAATTTACGGTTAGTGACTAATGAATTGGAATGAGGCGTATGTTAAATTTGATTGATTGATGGTTTGGATTGTGCTCGACCAGTTTATGAGCAGAATATGCTTTTACATTTAGCATTGGGTTGGGTTGAAAATATCTGTGTGCTAACGCCTTGTGAAACACTTCACGATTTGACGATAAGGTGTTTAGCGATGTTGTGTTCATTTCAAATTTAACGAATGATTGTGAAATGATATTTTTCTTAAGTGAAAAGAAATGTATTCCCGATTTTGGACAGGGAATGTTTTATAAAAATGTTTTATAAAACAGAAAGGATTTCGAGGCCCAAAACCCGATGATTTCTAAAGTGATTTAGAAATGTATTATATGTTACATTGTGATTATTATGTTGTGAAATGATTTTCCCTACTTCGGGATATGAAATGATTTAGTATGTGACTAAAGATTCGGGTAACCCTGAGACTAAAAGTATGGGTGAGAGGGCGGTGTATGCTCTCCTGAGTGGGAGGTGCATCGTCGGTGTAGCCTACTCCTATGTGGGGTAGGTGCACATATATATATCGAGTTGCGAGGTGCGTACCCTTTGCCTTGTCGATGGGGAGCACGATATTTGGTTGCATACTTGTTTGTATGCATTGTTATGTTTTGGAATTCATATTTCCAAATGATTTGATTTGAGATCCCGAAGTGAAATCTACTTTGATATAGAAAGTTAGATATGTATTTCAAATGATTTGAAATAAGAAATCGGGAATAAAATCCAAAGGAATAATTTCTGTAAATTGAATTGGATTTGGAAAATCTAAGTGTGGTGATTAATCTAAATGGGTAGATTGGGATATTGCATGTTGATTGATGCATAGTAGATCCATATATCTATATTGATTGTTTTTTTTATACACTGGCTTTCATGGGGGTAAACCCGTTCCGCGAAAGTGGCGTGGTCCCGTGATTTGCCTTATTTTTGAACAAAGTTAACAACTGTTTTTGAGTTCTCACACCAGTCCCATGACTGACCTGTAGTTTGCTTTTCCCTTGCGAACTCGGGTGCCCCTATTTTCCACACGGGCAGTCGAGTAGTTTTATTTTGCAGATGTTTTGAGCAGGATTCTGGATTGAAGCTTTAAGCTGTGTCCAGACATTTACAGTCTTCCGCTGTGTAGTTTATATTTCCGCTGTGCACTGTTTTACATTTATGTAAATTTATCTTCCGCTGTGTATTATATTTCGATATACTCTGATATTCTGTACTCTGATGTAACATTATTATGATGTTTATTGAAGTCTTCTGTTATTTGTTCTGATGTGTTGTATACCCAAAGTTAGCGTATGCGAGATTCGAACGGTCTTGGTCGGTTTAGCGATCGATTAGGTCCGGGCGAAATCCGTGTCGTTACAACGTGGTATCAGAGCTTTGGTTAAACTCAAATCTTTGGGGTACAACTCATTAGAACTGAACAAAAGACTCATCAGAGGTAGGATTAGTAATGTCCTATAAAAGAATCCTCATTAGAGATAGAATCAGTAGCATTCTAGGATGAGTGACTCGTTAGAGATGGGGTTAGAAATGCCCCAGAATGAGTCGAGAGTTATTTGTTTATAAATAACGTATTTGTGATTATATATATAATCTGATTTTAGAAAATATGATTTTTAAATATATAAAATTATATATTTGAAAATATAATCAATTAATTGATTGATGTTTGTGTTGTTTGTTTACTTGTTTGATAATTTTTAACCATTTAGCCAATTGAACCAAATAGTAAACTGTATTGAAATTTGGTTGCAAATGCATGCATATACTTGCACTTACATTGAACAGGTCATAGCAAGGAGGCTAGAGCAGAGAATAAAATTTGTTTGCCCGACAAATAGGTACATGTTTACTACATAATTTCCTGTTTTGTTTGGGTGATGATGATTTTGTGAGCCTATTGGCTAGCCGCTTGGCTTTTTCTTTTTCTTTTTGAGATATGAAGGACCGGGAACGCTATTTGCAATTTCCCGATGCTCCCATTGCAGGGGAGGTTATGGCGAAATTTTTCGAAAATTTAGGGTGTTAGCCAAATTTTTGAAATTTTGAAAATTCTCAGAAACTGAAAAGTTGGAGAATGGAAGCCAGGTCGAGCGTAGAGTTGAATTATCAAACCACTTTCGACTTTGTTCCTTTTCGGGGACGAAAAGTTTTAAGTGGGGGAGATTGTAACAACCCGTAAAATCTGGGCCAGTTTAAAATTTTTATTTTGGCAATTTTAGCGAATTCTGATTATTTAATATGAATTATTTTAAATAATATCGACGAGAATTTATTTTGAATATAATTCGAACGTATATATTATACGCGTCGTCGTTAGAATATAAATATTTATATATAATTATAAATAGAATTGAAAATGGCGCGGTAGTTCGATAATTCGATTTCAAACTTCAATTGAATGTACCGGGTGCAAAACAATCCGGATTTTAGTGAAACCAAAAATAATGGAATCTAATAGTGAATATCTTTCCAACGAATCCGAGAAATCAAGATTTCATATCGGGAATCAAAAGATATGTCCAGTTGAAAATTCTGAATAGTCGCTATGGAATTCAGGCCCTTAAAAATGGACATTTTGCAAATGACCTCGGATTTCGACGAAACCACTTTTGTTGGGTCCGTGATGTAAAGTTATTGCTAGATTCCAAATTTCATAATTTTTCGAATCAATATGTGAGCGTGGCAAAGGAATAATTTCTGAAAATTGAATTGAATAGAAAACGAATTCGAATTGAATTGAATTGAAAATTGAACTGAATAGAAAACGAATTCGAATTGAATTGAATAGAAAACGAATTCGAATTGAATTGAATAGAAAACGAATTCGAATTGAATTGAATAGAAAACGAATTCGAATTGAATTGAATTGAAAATTGAATTGAATAGAAAACGAATTCGAATTGAATTGAAAACGAATTCGAATTGAATTGAATAGAAAACGAATTCGAATTGAATTAAATAGAAAACGAATTCGAATTGAATTGAATAGAAAACGAATTCGAATTGAATTGAATAGAAAACGAATTCGAATTGAATTGAATAGAAAATGAATTCGAAATGAATTGAATTGAAAACGAATTCGAATTGAATTGAAATTTGAATTGAATAGAAGTGAATTTTAAAACGAATCTATAAAGAAGAATTCAATTGTGATTTGAATTGAAAAGGAAGTTGAAAATGTTTTTGAAACGAATTCAAAACTATTTATATAATTCGTTTTAAATAGAAATCGACGAAATATATATTATATATATTATATATATAATAAATGGCCTGAATAGAACGCGCCGCGCTGCGGCAGTTCGCGAATTTCGACCATTGACTTCGAACGGACATTACGGGAGATCCGACCGTCGGATTCTCCTGAAATCAGAACCGTTGGGTTCGTATCGAAAAGAGCTTTCTAAGGAATATTAGAAATTTGAAATCTAACGGTTGGATTTGGAGATACGTCCAAATCAAATTCGGAAAAGGTCGCTGTAAGTGCAGTTCGATGGCCATTGATGGAAATCGACCGTACAGGCCTTGATAAAATTATTAAAAATAGTAATAATTTGTGTAAAATCATAAGAAATGATTTGTGAAGAATTGGGATGAAAAACTCCATATTTGAAAAGATAAAAATAGATTTTTATCGAAATGAACTAGTTTTGAACTAGAATTATAATTCTATTTATTTTTGAATAAATAAATTGAATTCGAAAAGGGTTTTGAAAATAACCAAAATTTCCAATGATCGCATTGGAATGGGTTTGAATCGAAATTGTCTTCGGAATATTTCGAAGTTGGATTTCGTGATGATACAGATGTTGTTATGGAAATTTGAAAGATATATATTTATATCGTTATTTCCAATACGACATTTGTTAGTCGTAGAATTCGATATTGAATATAAGCCGATATATTTTCTATTCAGAGCCTTGTATTGAATATCGAATGTGATTTGGGTTTGTCGTGAATGGTGTCTTCACTAACACTGTTCTTGAACCCAGTTGAGAAAAGATTAAATCTTTTTATTTAGATTTAATGAAGTGTACCAATTAAATAATATTTAATTGGAATTGAATTGATATTGATTTTTGGGTTTATCGTGAACAGTGTTTTAAATAACACTCGTTCTTTAACCCGATAATTAATGGAATGTGACTTTGGGTTTATCGCGAACCGTGTTTTTAGATGACACTGATTCTTTAACCCAGTCACAGATTAAAACTAAGTGGAGTTTTAATGAATCTTTAATTAGATTGAAAAGATCGAGAATGGAGTATCACCAGTTTTGCTCCAGGCGATAGTTAAATCTTTAATTAGATTTGAACGTGAAATTTAGAAACTAACTGTCGGTTAGCCAAGCAGAATGGTTTTCTGGATATTGATCTGATGTTGGTTTCGGCCTTCGGGGTTAATATTTGGGGAATTATTCTCTTGATTAATTTACGGTTAGTGACTAATGAATTGGAATGAGGCGTATGTTAAATTTGATTGATTGATGGTTTGGATTGTGCTCGACCAGTTTATGAGCAGAATATGCTTTTACATTTAGCATTGGGTTGGGTTGAAAATATCTGTGTGCTAACGCCTTGTGAAACACTTCACGATTTGACGATAAGGTGTTTAGCGATGTTGTGTTCATTTCAAATTTAACGAATGATTGTGAAATGATATTTTTCTTAAGTGAAAAGAAATGTATTCCCGATTTTGGACAGGGAATGTTTTATAAAAATGTTTTATAAAACAGAAAGGATTTCGAGGCCCAAAACCCGATGATTTCTAAAGTGATTTAGAAATGTATTATATGTTACATTGTGATTATTATGTTGTGAAATGATTTTCCCTACTTCGGGATATGAAATGATTTAGTATGTGACTAAAGATTCGGGTAACCCTGAGACTAAAAGTATGGGTGAGAGGGCGGTGTATGCTCTCCTGAGTGGGAGGTGCATCGTCGGTGTAGCCTACTCCTATGTGGGGTAGGTGCACATATATATATCGAGTTGCGAGGTGCGTACCCTTTGCCTTGTCGATGGGGAGCACGATATTTGGTTGCATACTTGTTTGTATGCATTGTTATGTTTTGGAATTCATATTTCCAAATGATTTGATTTGAGATCCCGAAGTGAAATCTACTTTGATATAGAAAGTTAGATATGTATTTCAAATGATTTGAAATAAGAAATCGGGAATAAAATCCAAAGGAATAATTTCTGTAAATTGAATTGGATTTGGAAAATCTAAGTGTGGTGATTAATCTAAATGGGTAGATTGGGATATTGCATGTTGATTGATGCATAGTAGATCCATATATCTATATTGATTGTTTTTTTTATACACTGGCTTTCATGGGGGTAAACCCGTTCCGCGAAAGTGGCGTGGTCCCGTGATTTGCCTTATTTTTGAACAAAGTTAACAACTGTTTTTGAGTTCTCACACCAGTCCCATGACTGACCTGTAGTTTGCTTTTCCCTTGCGAACTCGGGTGCCCCTATTTTCCACACGGGCAGTCGAGTAGTTTTATTTTGCAGATGTTTTGAGCAGGATTCTGGATTGAAGCTTTAAGCTGTGTCCAGACATTTACAGTCTTCCGCTGTGTAGTTTATATTTCCGCTGTGCACTGTTTTACATTTATGTAAATTTATCTTCCGCTGTGTATTATATTTCGATATACTCTGATATTCTGTACTCTGATGTAACATTATTATGATGTTTATTGAAGTCTTCTGTTATTTGTTCTGATGTGTTGTATACCCAAAGTTAGCGTATGCGAGATTCGAACGGTCTTGGTCGGTTTAGCGATCGATTAGGTCCGGGCGAAATCCGTGTCGTTACAGAAGCCGCCTGCTTCCAGCATCTGAAACTCCAAGCGAACCTAACCTGAAACATACTCGGTCTGACCCGAGCACATTTGATTAAAAACAAAATACACCGGGTCAGTCTGGAATACTATCAGTGATAAATTCACATAACACACACTTGTTTAACTTTGGAAAATCCTTTTTGAAACAAAAGGATAATAGTAAGACTAGTCCACACATAAACACGGACGGTTTTTACCTTACTATAACCCAAACCATTTTTGAAATCATACTTGCTCTGTATTATCATAATGTCTAAATACAAATAAATATCAATCTAGAGGAACGCTTGCATCTCACGCTCCCCATATATAGTATACAATCAAAACCGCGGGCGCTTATTGGATATTGGTTTCCAACTTGACAAGGTATGGGACCACCTTCCGCACATGTATCTCTAGAGGCGAATACACTGGGTTCAACAAGAACGTCTTGCAACCCGGCTCTCACATGACCGACCACTCATTTCGCTTGAGTGTATCGAATGTATATCACCGACGGTTGGGCTCAAACCACCGTCTCCCGTAAAGGGACAGCATCGAATATAGATTAAAGAAGCAAAAGGAATTTCTCTAGATAGGTGATCATACACCTTAATGGGAGCGACCCACATAGTCATGCTGCCTGCCCGATTTTTGTCATTTCCCGGTTGATGAGGCTTGAGGCTAGAATTCATCTCTTCGACCATCTGGCCACCATTCACTTTGAATGCCACATCGTCAAATCCGCCAGATATCACTAATTGACGTCCACAAAAATACTCTAGTGGTTAAGCTAAGAGAACCGTCGTCCTCTGCCACCCACCAAGGTACGTTTGAAGAAATCAACGTACGTAATTCCTTTGGACATACTCTGTCAGACACTCGTCCATACAAGTCATCTAGGAACAGGATGAACCGAAGGAACTCTCCTACTGCATCCAATATAGGAATCACCCCAAGGATCAGTAGCGAGTAGTCGGTGCAACCCGTGGATTTCAACCACGACAGAATCACAAACCAAATAACTATGATTGCAAGCCAGAGAGATTGGACCAGTAGTCTTCCGCTTATGAAGATCCACGGTCTTCACTTGCCCCGTCTTCAATCGACGTCTTCACGTATTTGTTGGTCGGAATGGTTTTCGAATATAAATTCGATCCCGGTCTTTCCATACCAACAATCGTATTGGTCTGGTTTTGATAGTCGGTGTTTTAACTATCAAATAACAAGGTGTCAATGAAATGATTTCACTGATTTAGTACTTGGCATGACTTGGCCTCTTTAAACATATTTAACAAATGGATGGATAAAACCTTTTCGATATATTTAAACCTTATAATTACCTTTATTTCATAATAGGATTCTCAATACCATTTTATATACTTTAAAACATGTTTATATTTTCCTAACTTGACTTAACTCCATTCGCTTGACCTTGATCGCAGCGATCACAATGGTTATGCCTGATTCCCTAAGAAAACATCCGACCGCCATAGGCTATCTGCAGCCCTACGAATTACGCTAGCAATCGTACATAATGGCGACTTTTCTGAACAACTATGTTTGACTATCTCTATTTCAAATACTATATTCGATCAACCCTAATTGAATAAACAAATATTCCATATAATTTGGAAACAATATTCTTATTTCTTTAAAAAACCTTTTCCCTTTTTCTTCCTTATTTAACCTCTCAATATATATATAAATATTTTAAATGGTATTAACACATTACCCAGTAAATGTCGACTTATACTTTAAAACCAAATATTTCTTATTTACATCTATGTTCCCAAAATCACATATTCATTTTCAATACTTCACGTATGGGACGTCACGCCAATCACAATACCTTTCACTCGTTTCAAACAAATATCATTCCTCGATAATAGCGAAGCCGTTCAATTTGGGGTATTCTATTTACCTCTCAGACCTTGATCGACAACGTCCTTATCTCAGAATAATATCAGTTCGTCACCTAACCACTTCGCCAGACTCTTCTTTACTATCTCGATTTCAAACTGGTTTTATAAACCGTTTCCTTACTTTTGAAATCTTTGTTCGAATATCTCTTTACTTAGTTCCTTTAAAGTATCATTCTACTCGAATTCGCCTTACTTAATTTGAAACCTTAAGCAAAAACCTTATTTAAATCTTTATACATACTTACTAGTCTCACTTACCATGTTTGTTGCACACTTGGGTGATAAATCCTTTTATCGATATCTAGCACACAACATTTGTATGCATTTCCCTTGCGTCGAAAACCTTATTTCAATTTACATTACCTCTCTTACTTAAATTCTTTACATTAAATATCACTTTGGTTTAATTTCTTTAAACCTTGCTTTGATTTCTTCTTAAATACCTTTTCAAGTCTATTTATTCTCTTTTACCAATTCGATTCCAGTTCAAACCCATAATCCTAATTTAGTCCATTATAAATCTATAAACCATCTTTTTTGGTCATTTCATTTGAATTGAGTTCACTTTATTTAATCAAGTGAAATCTTGTTTTCATCTCTACATTTACCTTTCAATTCGATCCACAAATCTTATTTTCGAAAACTGGGGTTATGAATTCCTTCGATAAAACTCTTTCGGTCCCTTTGACCAACTTATCGTCATTTAACCATTTCTACATTGAATTCTAATTCAAAAACCATCACTTTAGTTACTATTAACTAAACAATAATAATTAGCTTTATTATAAACTATATTAAATAGTTAACTTGTTTATTAACTAAAAATAGTATAAAATCCTTTGGAAAAAAGCTCAATAAATAAGAATCTCTTTATTTACTCTAAACATTTCAATAATTACCTTAATTATAATCAATCGAGGATACACTAATATTTTACATCATTCAGGATATTTATATCAAATTTTGTTTCATTTATCAATTTTACTCAAACGGTTGATTTTATCGACCGTACACATCAGTTAGTTAACTGATGTCATTTGTCATTCCCCTTTTAAAATTAATTAATTTAACTTAATTAATTTAAAAAATACCATTTAATTGGTTTAAAACAATAATTTCATTTTTACCAACTCGTGGGTAAATTCTTTGTGTTCCTGCCTCTAACACTTGTGTAGATCACAAGTTCTTATTCATAACCATTTAAAGAATTTCTTTAAAAGGCTCGATTTAAAATATTTATTCATAAATATATAATTTAATTAATTAAATAAGATAACTGAAAAAGCCTCAATTTAGTTATAAACCAATTTATAATCTTAAACTGCGTCGTTTCACCGTACGGTTGAACGACGTATAAAACAACATATTTTAGGCCATTCACTGCCAATTACCCAATCAACACTGTCGGATGATTTTAAACACAACACAGGTGGTTATTTATTCAACCATCACATTCAAACAGGTTTTTCAACCATATGGTGTTCAATCAGTTCAATATATCAATCATATGAAACAACAAACAACATATATAATATCTGAGGAATCCGGTCAGATCCCTCCAACCTGTCCTTCTCTGCATCACAGCTTGTTAGGCATTTCATAACAATATATGAAATAAAATTCATATGATCGATTAAATCTAATTAACAGCATCCAATCAACCATAACAGTCAACAGCAACCAATCAACCAATTTATATTTTTAAAGGTAAATTATATTTTAATATGAATTTACCACATCACAGAATTCCAGAAGGTGTGAGAATTAACTCACCAGAGTTTATTCTGATCGACGGTTGACGCGTTTGTTGCATTTAATTTGGGACGACCGTCCAAAATTAGCTGAATTTTCAATAGCGTCAGAATGACTCCTCGTCAGTGCCATCGGGTAGGTCTCGTCCCTGCGATCCCAACGGATCTTGTTTCGTTAAATTTCGTTAACGTATGCAAAAGTTATGCTATTTACAATATTTACCTAATTTAAATGAATATATATTTAATTAAATTAATTAAATTATTTTTATCTTAATTAATTCCTAATTGCGTTATTAGCCAAATTACCTTCCCTGCCCTTCTAAAAAAATCCTACTTTCCCATCTCTAGCCATATTCAATTTTTAAAATTGAAAAACCATTTTAATATTAATTAAATTTAATTTCCAAATAAAATATTTAAAAATATTCATTTAATTATAACTTCAAAATTATAACCCGGATCAAAAATATGCTGTAACTCATTTGAAAGTATTTTTCGATAAGAATCTAACGGTCCTTGTTTCGTGGAAATCCGACTTGTTTTGTAAAAGTTATAGGCTTTTAATGTTTATAGTTATAAATTACGAAAATGCCCCAGGTCTATTTTAAATTCAAATTAAATTTAAATTTAAATTTAAATTTAAATTAACCATCCCATCCGTCGGATCAGTTAGGGATAGCCAGGAAGAGCAGGAAACTATATTTTCCAAACTCAAGCCTTAGACACTATCCTCTCTGTCACCCTTAGAATGTTCCGATATTTATTTTTACAAATTCTATTTTAATTATAATATATATATATATTTATTACCAAAATAAATAAATAAATAAATATTATTTAAAAACTTACCCCGTGAAGCCCCAGCCTCTGCCTATGAGTCCTAGCTCCCCGTCTTGCCCTCCTTTCTCCCTTTCTTCCTTTTCCCTATTTTCTATTATTTTATTATTATTTCTGCCATTGCCAAAGCTTGAAAGAGGAGGAGGAGGAGTGAGTTTAAAATGAAGGGGGGGGGGCTATTTATAGCCGAAGGAGTCACATGGATTGCTGAGGTGGCGCGAATCCAACGGTCGAAAATGGATGGCTAGGATTAATCCTTAAATTAATTAAATTATTAATAAATTTAATAATTTATGAATAGTAAAGTGTGTTTTCTCAACCCTTTTCGGACGTTAATTTGACTTACTTATTGATACATTATCCAAAAAAAATTTCAATCATGTTGTTCAAATTTTCTTGCTCTTCAATAATATATAAAAATATTTCAAATTCGAATTCGTTTGAACTTTCAAATAATTTAAATTCAAATTCAAAATAGTGTTTTGTGTTAGTTTCAACACCTTCCGGTCTCATGTTGGAGTATCAAACGATAACGGTTTTCAGAAATTCTTCCACCATCTGGTCCGGTTTTTAACGTACTTCAATCCTATGTATTCAAATCAAAAATCGGAGTTCGTTTAGATTTTCAAATAATTTATTTAAATTTTGTTTCCTTAATAACTTTCTATGTCCGTTATAGGATTTTCCCAGACTTCATATATAGCTAATATCCTATGTTTAGAATTTTCCTGGATAGGTCTCAGGTTCCAGTTTTGCCGTTAGCATTAGCAAATTTCAGTTACCGCCAAAATTTAGTTCAAATTTTGGTCTTTTATTTTTTTCTTTTCCACATACGGATGCCATTTTTGACGTAACTTGGTTGGTTACCTAATTTCATCATTTCGGATTTAATGAAACTGATTTCATCGAAATCCGAGTTCGTTAGCTACTACTTCATTTGTAAACGTACTATTTTTAATTAAAAATTTATCCTTTTATACTGCCAGTTCACATTATATTGCAGATCCACTAAATCTCTACCATTTCGGAATAAAATATTATTATATTAATAAAATATTCAAAATTATTGAAATTAAACCATTTAAAATTCCAAAATAATATAAAAAACCATTTTTAAATATTAAACTAAATGGTCAAAAATCTGGGCCGTTACATAGTTCGTTTGCACGGTGTTCCTTCTAGCATGGTGAGCGACCGCGATCCTATTTTCACTAGCGAATTTTGGAGAAGCTTGCAAGTGGCGGTAGGGACTCAGTTATGTTTGAGCACCGCATATCATCCTCAGACGGACGGCCAGACCGAGAGGGTGAATCGCATTCTAGAGGATCTTTTGAGGCTATGTATCCTAGACTTTGGGGGTACATGGGAAGAGCATCTTCCATTGGTAGAGTTCGCATATAACAACAGCTTTCAGTCTAGCATTGGCATGGCACCTTTCGAAGCTCTTTATGGACGACCTTGTCGTTCACCTACATGTTGGTGGGAATCTACGGATAAGATCTTACTTGGGCTCGATATGATTAGAGAGACTTCGGAGAAGATCGACTTGATTCGAAGGAGGATGAAAGCAGCGCAAGATAGTCAGAAATCTTATGCGGATAAGAGGAGGACAGACCTTGAGTTTTAAGTTGGGGACATGGTCTTTGTCAAAGTGTCTCCATTACGAAACGTTGTTCGCTTTGGGTCCGTTGGGAAGTTAGCACCAAGGTTTGTAGGGTCGTTTCCTATTAAGGAAAGGATTGGACAGATGGCGTATAGAGTGGAGTTGCCTGAGAGACTTAGTGGTGTACACGACGTATTCCATGTGTCACATTTGAGGAAGTGCTTGCACGAGACCGCGGAGGTGGTAGAGCCGAGTTTGCTTAGAGAGGTAGAGATAGAGCGTGATGCGACGATTCGACGAGCTCCTACATGCATTCTTGGGTCAGAGATCAAGAAGCTGAGAAACCGAGAGGTCAGACTAGTCAAAGTACAATGGGGAGATGATGAGAGCAATGCTACTTGGGAGATGGAAGAGAAGATGCGTTCGTTGTAACCTTTTCTTTTCGAGGGTATGTCCTTTAATTTCTCCTTTATCGCTTATCTTGTACTTATCTTACCTTTAGCGTGTCCTCTCACTAGTATCTTTGACCTTTAGTTAGGATAATCCTATGGTTGAAACATGTGTTTGAGACATGTTATGTATGATGGATGAAAAGTGGATGCAAGTGGTTGCTAGTGGTTGCTCGTGGACGCATATACACACACTGTTAGGCACTAGATCGGCTCAGTCACTTCATATTGCATATTGCATATAAATGGATGTATTTAGTAAAATGGATGTATGAGGATTTGTTTTTATCATATGGATGTTGCATTCTGATGATGATTGTGCACGCATATAGAAATAATATGTAGCATTAAGGAACTTTTGCATACATAATGGATGCATGGCACTATCATGATTTGCATTAAGGAGGTCAACTGAATCAGTGGACCGCCTGATTTTGCATTAGATATGGACAAATACACACACTGTGCATTTAAACATGAAATCATTAGAAGTCTATAAGGACAATGGTTGCCTGTGTTTGATGGTTGAGTAGATGGTTGTTTGGATGTTAGGATATACATTCTTCTTAACTTGAAGATTTCGGGGACGAAATCCTTTAAGGAGGGGAGAATGTAACACCCCGTAATTCTGTTAATATTAATATTTACAAATTAAAGAATAACTAATCTCAGACGTGAGAATTGTGGGAAACTGGTTGCGCCATTGTGTTCGTCTCGGAATTCTAGTGGAGATAGAGTCCGAGTTTGCGGGAAACGAGTACCGAATGAAAAAGTTATGGACGAACGAAGTTTGGTGGCAAAGAAAGAAAAAAAATGCACTGGCACACTTGGGAAGTGCGCCAGTACAAATTTACACTGGCGCACCTGCCAAGTGCGCCCAGGCCGAGGCTGGAGCCTGCACAGCTTTCTGGTTCAGGCTGACCCGTGTTGTTGAGTCCATTCTGACTCCTTGCTGAGTCATTAGGGCTGACTCATCACCCTATCATAATTAAATGGTTTTGATTAACCCTAAGAACATCTGACGGCTTAAATTAATTTATAACTCTATAAAAAGACCCCTATACACAAACCCTAAATCAGAAAATAAACAAAGATCATGGCCGTCATGCTGATATTTTGAGACCTAGAGCAGCCGCCATCAAATTAAAGATAAAGAACAGCAACCAAATCAGAACTACCTAACCCAAACAGCGATTCTTCATCAAAAGAGCGCCGATTCGACTCTCTTTCTTCTCTAATGGTGAGTATGATGATCTTAACAAGATTATTGTTAAACTAATTCGATTAAGTCATGAATGGATTATAAGTAAATGATGTGGATTATCACCTATGTTGTTGTAAACCTTATGCTATCATGTATGTTATAAATCCTATGCTATGTGATGATGATATCCTATATGTTGTAAATCATGCTATGATGATATTGTATAAGTTGTAGTTTTCTATGCTAAATTGTGATGAATCATATATGTTATTATCTATGCTAGTTAGTTCATGTTAATTAAATCATCATGTTTGGGTTATGTTGATCTATGTGAAAATCCATGTATGCAAGTTTAAGTTGATTGGTGAAAAGTTGTGAACATATGCCATGACATCTATTATGACATCTAGAATCATGATATGACATATGTGAAATTCTATGCTAGTTCACACCATCATTATGTTGTCTAAAACCCCATATGCAAGTATATACACAAAATTTGAGTTATGATCATATTATGTAAATTGTGACATTTAACAAATTGACATCTTTAGATCCTTAACATGTGTAGCTTATGCAAGTTTCACCCCTATTATGATTAGATTTACTTTATTTGCCTATATGTTGTTTAACGTATGTTATGCGTTGAATAAGCGAACGTATAAACGTTGGGTAGGGGTAATATTAAGGATTTAGTATTAAGATGTTGGGGTGCAATTGATATGATTTTGCATTCCATGTATGGATGGCCATAATTGAGTAAATTATGGACATCATTAAAAATTGGAATTAATTAATAATGTGAATAGGGAATTATTAAAACTGGGGTAAAAGATTGAAAGTTGTCAATCAATGCTTAGGACACGAGGTTGGACTTGTTTGTGACGTAAACCTGCCCGGACTCGCCCGGCAAATCCAGTGGTCACAAATGTCAGCCCAATGTGAGAGGTCCTAGGCCTAAACTAAAGCATAACAGTTGTAAAGACACGAGGTTAGACTCTTTTATGGTGTAAGACTGCCCGGACCCGCCTGGCAAATCCAGTTGCCATAAATGCCAGTCTAATGTGAGAGGTCTTTATGAGGTTATGGCCTGAATGAATTAAGAAAATACTTAACCAGATAAACATGTAAGGTGGGACATGGGGGTTAAGTAGGTGCCTTGGGTGGCATGAGGAATCTAGTGCTTGCCCTTAGTGGCATGCGAAATACGATTAGTAAGACTTAACCAAACAAACATGTAAATGAAACATGACTAAGAGGGTTAAGTGGGATATACTAGTGGTGACAAGCTTAGGTGGGTAGCTTGTGGGGGCCCGTTTCAACCAGTATCCCAAACGTATCTTTGTGGGCTCGACCCAAGTCGAGGACGGGACACGCATACTGGGTTTGACTATAAGAGGCCAAAACGGGGAGCGGTAGTAACGCAAGTCCAACGGGTTTCATATGCGTGTGTGGACCCGGGCTGGTAGGTAAGACGTTGTTGCATCGTGTAGGTATAAGCCGTGCATTCTCAGTTGTATCGGGTTGCCACTTTAGGGGAGTGATACACCCCACTGTGGGGCCAGCACGGGTATCTACGAGTAAGGAGCCGATCGACAGTGGGTAGTAGGGTACACCTAGTGGAGATAGGGGCAGACGACACCTATGTAGTCAGCTAGGGGTACACGAAGTTACTTATAAAATTTCTAAAAGGGGGTAGTGGGGTACACCTAGTGGAGATAGGGGCAGACGACACCTATGTAGTCAACTGGGGGTACGCAAGGCTATTCATATAGTTTATGTGTGAAGCAAGCGGGATCAACCTGTAGGGTGACTGGTGTGGTGCAGTGAAGTAATTGGTGTGGTGCAGTGTAGTAATTGTTCATTAGTAATTAGGTGTGCCTTTAACGTTACCTTTAACGTTGTCTTTAACGTTATCTTTATCTGCTCATTCCATACCTAATAGTTCATAGACATTTACTTGTCTTCCAGCTTATGCCTTAGTCTAGTTATTTTGATAATAGTATTGTTAGAATTATCATACTCGCCAGACTTTATGTCTGACCCCTCCATTTCTATCCTTTTTCCCCCTCTAGGTCCTCAGGTTGGACCCAGCTCTAGTGGAGTTTGATTGGATTACTTCATCTCTTTGGAAAAGCTTGGACCATTGAAGTAAAGTCCAGCTTGTTATCTTCTTTAATGGCTATTTGTGTAACGGGATTATGTATTTTGTTTTATTAAGATGGATAAAGTACTTGACTCTGACTGATGGTTTTGTGATGTAACAAACATGTTTAATTTCCGCTGCAATACAATGAAGTTTTAGATTTTCCAAGTACTACTTATTATCTGTCTTGTTGTAATTTTTCTGTTCTATATTCACTTAAAACCTCCATGGAAGTTAATGCATTCCCTTTGTGAGTGACATTAATGGACGTGGGTTTTTACAGCTATATTACTTATAATACTTCAGTAAATATTTACTAAATCATCCGGGATTTAAATTCTCAAATTCTGGTTTGAAATCATTCTTAGTTTATCTCATTTGCACACATTATCCATATACAAATTATATTTGGTGATATATATCCATTCCAATATTTTATAATTTCATTTGATTGTAATAATAATCAACACATCTATATATTACAATATTTCATAAATTATCCATTTTACATCAAATTAATTTTCTGGGCAAAGTTATTTCATTTACCCATTCAAAACTATACTATATTGAATTGCATTGTTTGAGAGTTCAGTAGCACCTATCGATACAATTGTACATTCTATATCGAACTAAATTCATAAACCACTCAACAAACCAATAAACACAATATAAAACAATTTTTATACAATCTACAAATATGTGCTCATATATATACACTCAAACTCAATATAGGGTATTACAAACCCCAATCTCTATTATGTTACGCCACAGATGTAACAACCCGGAAAATCTGAACCAATTTAAAATTTTTAAATTGGCTATTTTAGTGGATTTTAAATATTTAAAATAAATATTTTAAATAATAACTACGAAAAGTAAGTTTGAATCGACGTTTGAAAATAAATATAATTAATTCTAATTATAAACAAGGCCTGAAATGGCGCGGTAGTTTCAAAATTTGAATTCAAAATTTGAATTCAAACTTTGACTGACTGTACCGGGTGCAAAACAAAATGGATTTTAGCGAAACCAAAAATATTTAAATCTGTTAGTGAATATCTTTCTAACAAATCTGAAAAATCGAAGTTTCATAGCGGGAAGCAAAAGTTATGGCTAAATGAATTTTCAGAAAAGTCGCTATAGAGTTTATATATCCCGTGAAAATGGCCATTTTGCAAATGACCTCGGAATTCGACGAAAACACTTTTGTTGGATCCGGGATGTCAAATTATTGCTAGGTTTCAAATTTCATAATTTTTGAAGCTAGTACGTGAGCGTGGCAAAGGAAAACGTGTTTTGGACAAATATATTTAAATTGGATCGACCAGAAATGGGCTATTTTTCAAATAGTCTCAGAATTCGACGAAACTAGTTTTGTTGAGACCGTATCGTTGAAACATAGCTAGATTTATTTTTCTGGAATTTTTAGAATCAGTATGTGGCCCCGGTAAATTGAAATGTATGTTCAAATCGAATATTAAATGTTTTATATTTTAATTTGAAGAAAAGCTGACTGAAACAGTTGAATGGGCCTACGAAACATATCCCATTGTGTTTGGAATGGGGGTATTTAGCTAGGAACGACAGTCGTTGGGTTTGGATTGGGGTTCGTGTGTGAAAGAGGGTATTTTAGAAATTTAAAAATATATATATCAATAAAAAAAATCCCATTGGTCCACGCATATTCTCTCTCCCCGACTTTTGCTCCAGGCGACGGCGGATTGCTTTCGATCCCTTCTCTCCTCGTTTGTGCCTCCTACAAGCAAAATCAGCCCCTCCTCCAGTTGAAGATATTGAAGAGCTCGAGACGAGCTTCAAATCCATACCAACAGAAGATTTTTTCGTTGAGTATCGGGGGAGGTCTCAGGCTCAAAAGTCGAGCCCTTTGAACCGCCGCCGCGGCCACGACTGGCCACCGAACTGGGGCCCACTTCTGGCGAGCAGGCGCCCCACCTCCCTTTTCGACCTCGCGCAACCCGATCCCCGTATCGATCAACGGATTTGCTGAAAATTTGAAACCTTGTTTCGAACCATTTAGCTGAGGTACGACCTATTTTAATTTCAACTATATTATAGCACTTCAAAACGCTATGGTTTTTGATTTCACTATAAAAATCATATCTTTTTCGTTTCTTGACGAAATTCAGTGAAACAAGAGACAATGGACTCGTGTGGATGTCTTCTACATTCTAGAAGAGACCGCATATTTTTCTGAGCCTTCGGCTATTTTTGGTGGAGTGGAACCCAATGTGAGATTTCTGAATTATGAACGATATGGAAAACGATGATGTATAAATTATATAGTCGATGTATGAGTTATATAAGCATTGTACACCTCATGTATAAGCATTGTATAAGTTGTACGTTCGATGTATAAGTTATATATGCGTTGTAAAAATTATATATGTGTTGAAATAGAAGTGATATACTTATATATATATATATATATATACATGCCCCTCGTCCACAAACTATGGACGATATTTATTGATTGTGATTGGTGTGAAAATTGGTTGATAGCGAATGATTGATTAGAATTGTTTGTGGTTGAAATTGATTGATTGTGGTTGAAAAATACCCGTTTGTGGTTGAGAATTATTTGGTTGAAACCACATAGGATTAGTTTGTGGAAATAAAAAAATATATATCCCACCTCCATGCGAACTAGATGCATGAAATCCCCATTGTCAAAAGCTGCGAGGCTATAAGGTAGAGCTGTAACGATAACAGATTTCGCCCGGACCTAATCGATCGATAAACCGACCAAGACCGTTCGAATCCCGCATACGCTAACTCTGGGTATACAACACATCAGAACAAAAAACAGAAGACTTCTATAAACATCATAATAATGTTACATCAGAGTACAAAATATCAGAGTATGTCGAAATATAATAATACAGCGGAACATTTATTAACAATAAATATAATACAATGCACAGCGGAAAATAAATAAAGTAACACCGCGGAAGACTATCAATGCCTGGACACAGCTTTTCGCTTCGATCCAGAATCCTGCTCATATATCTGCAACATAAAATACTCGACTGCCTATGTGGAAAATAGGGGCACCCGAGTTCGCAAGGGAAAAGCAAACTACAAGTCAGTCATGGGACTGGTGTGAGAAACTCTAAACAGTTATAATTAACTTATTTAATAATATGGCATATCACAGGACCACGCCGCTAACGCGGAACGGGTTTACCCCCATGAATGCCAATGTATAAACAACAATCAATATAGATATATGGATCTACTATGCATCAATCAATGTGCAATATCCCAATCTACCCATTTAGATTAATCACCACACTTAGATTTTTCAAATCAATTCAATTTACATAAATTATTTCTTTGGACTTTATTTCCCAATTTCTATTTCAAATCATTTGAAATACATATCTTACTTTCTATATCAAAGTAGATTTCACTTCGGGATCTCAAATCAAATCGTTTGGAAATATGAATTCTAAAACATAACAATGCATACAAACAAGTATGCAACCAAATATCGTGCTCCCCATCGACAAGGCAAAGGGTATGCACCTCACACCTCGATATATAAATGTGCACCTACCCCACATAGGAGCAGGCTACACCGACGATGCACCTACCCCACACAGGAGCAGGCTATACCGACCTCTCACCCATACTTTTAGTCTTAGGGTTACCCGAATCTTTAGCCACACACTAAATCATTTCATATCCCGAAGTAGGGAAAATCATTTCACAACACAATAATCACAAGTACTTTCAAAATATAGTGCTTCACATCAGTAATACACACATATGATCAGTCACTATTAATCACATAACCTTTGAGCTCGTACTTCTCAAAGAGGGGTGTTAAGCAAAAGAATAAATTCTCCTCCACTAAACATATACATCATCAATAGCAACTAATCGAATATGCGATGAACCACAATGTAACACATAATACATTTCTAAATCATTTTAGAAATCATTGGGTTTTAGGCCTCGAAATCCTTTCTGTTTTATAAAACATTTTTATAAAACATTCCCTGTCCAAAATCGGGAATACATTTCTTTTCACTTAAGAAAAATATATCATTTCAAAATCATTCATTAAATTTGAAATGAACACAACATCGCTAAACACCTTATTGTCAAATCGTTAGCACACAAATATTTTCAACCCAACCCAATGCTAAATGTAAAAGCATATTCTACTCATAAACTGGTCGAGCACCATCCAAACAATCAATCAGTCACAATCAATATCAACAACCAAGTACATTTGGTTTACACCACATCTCATATTTTGGTAACTTTAATTACCATTCATTCATTCAGATCTAATTAAAGATTTATTCAAACTCCAATTGGTTTCATCTCTAAAATCATTTCATATTGATTTTTCTGCTTTTTGGAAATTAATCCTGCTTTTACTCGGGTTAAAGAACCAATGTCATTTAAACATAGTTCACGACAAACCCCAAATCCAATTCAATTTACATATTGGAAATTATGGTTATTTTCAAAACCATTTCAAATCCACTTTATTTATTTTAAAAATAAATAGAATTATAATTCTAGTTCAAAACTAGTTCATTTCGATAAAAATCTATTTTTATATTTTCAAATGTGGGATTTTTCATCCCAATTCTTACCAAATCATTTCTTATGATTTTACACAAATTATTGGTATTTTTAATAATTTTATCAAGGCCCGTACAATCGATTTCCGTCAACGGCTATCGAACTGCACTTACAGCAACCTTTTCCAAATTTGATTTGGACATAATTCCAAATCCAACCGTTAGATTTCTAATTTCTAATATTCATTGGAAAGCTCTTTTCGAGACGAACCCAACGGTTCCAGTTTTAGGAGAATCCGACGGTCGGATCTCCCGTAGTGTCTGTTCGAAGTCAATGGTGGAAATTCACGAACTACCGCAGCGCGGCGCGCTCTATTCAGGCCATTATATTATATATATAATATATATTTTGTCGATTTCTATTTAAAACGAATTTTATAAATCATTTTAAATTCGTTTCAAAAACAATTTCAACTTTCATTTCAAATTCAAATCCAAATTGAATTTTTCCTTATAAATTCATTTCAATTCAATTCAAATTTCAAATTCATTTCAGTTCGAATTCATTTTCTACTCAATTCAATTCGAATTCAATTTCTATTCAATTTAATTCGAATTCATTTTCTATTAAATTCAATTCGAATTCATTTTCTATTCAATTCAATTCGAATTCATTTTCTATTCAATTCAATTCGAATTCATTTTCTATTCAATTCAATTCGAATTCATTTTCTATTTTATATCAAAATCGAATATTTCATATACATGACAATTTTATACAGTGTATATATATATATATGTTAAAAATTATATTTTTAACA
This sequence comes from Allium sativum, assembly GCA_030737875.1. Classification (NCBI taxonomy): domain Eukaryota; kingdom Viridiplantae; phylum Streptophyta; class Magnoliopsida; order Asparagales; family Amaryllidaceae; genus Allium; species Allium sativum. The sequence continues at coordinate 932,603,825 of CM060915.1, read as the reverse complement.
ATCAAATCATTTTCACGTTTCATATATATATATATATATCATTCTCATTTCATATATACATCGTTTTCACATTTCATATATATATCGTTTTCATTTTCAATATATACGATATTTTCACTTTCAATATATACGATATTTTCACTTTAAATTTTCTGTACAGTTATTTATTTTGTAACTGCATATATGAACTGCTCCCCGTCGTCCATAGACCATGGACGACTTGTTTGATTGTATTCTGTGTGAAAATTGATCGTGATGTGAAATGAAATAAATAAATATATATATTTATTGAAAATAAATAAATATATATATTGAAAGTGAAAATATCGTATATATTGAAAGTGAAAATATCGTATATATTGAAAAGTGAAAATATCGTATATATTGAAAAGTGAAATTATCGTATATATTGAAAAGTGAAAATATCGTATATATTGAAAACTGAAATTATCGTATATATTGAAAGTGAAAATATCATATATATTGAAAGTGAATATATATATATATATATATATATATGAAAAGTGAAAATATCGTATATATTGAAAGTGAAAATATATATATATATATATTGAAAGTGAAAATATAAACGATATATATATGAAATGGGAAAACGATGTATATATGAAATGAAAACGATATTTTTTTTTGAAAATTGGTAACTATTATTGCAAATACCAATGAAAACGATATATATATATATATGAAACGTGAGAATGATTTGATTGTTAAAAATATAATTTTTAACATATATATATACACTGTATAAAATTGTCATGTATATGAAATATTCGATTTTGATATAAAATAGAAAATGAATTTGAATTGAATTGAATAGAAAATGAATTCGAAGTGAATTGAATAGAAAGTGAATTCGAATTGAATTGAATAGAAAATGAATTCGAATTGAATTGAGTAGGAAATGAATTCGAATTAAATTGAGTAGAAAATGAATTCGAATTGAATTGAATAGAAAATGAATTCGAATTGAATTAAATAGAAAATGAATTCGAATTGAATTGAATAGAAAATAAATTCGAATTGAATTGAATAGAAAATGAATTCGAATTGAATTGAATAGAAAATGAATTCTAATTGAATTGAGTAAGAAATGAATTCGAATTGAATTGAGTAGAAAATGAATTCGAATTGAATAGAAAATGAATTCGAATTGAAATGAATTTGAAATTTGAATTGAAATGAATTTAAAACGAATTTATAAGGAAAAATTCAATTTGGATTTGAATTTGAAATGAAAGTTGAAATTGTTTTTGAAACGAATTTAAAACGATTTATAAAATTCGTTTTAAATAGAAATCGATGAAATATATATTATATAAATAATATAATTGCCTGAATAGAACGCGCCGCGCTGCGGTAGTTCGTGAATTTCGACCATTGACTTTGAACAGACATTACGGGAGATCTGACCGTCGGATTCTCCTAAAACAAGAACCGTTGGGTTCGTGTCGAAAAGAGCTTTCCAATGAATATTAGAAATTTGAAATCTAACGGTTGGATTTGGAATTATGTCCAAATCAAATTTGGAAAAGGTCGCTGTAAGTGCAGTTCGATAGTCGTTGATGGAAATCGACTGTACGGGCCTTGATAAAATTAGTAAAAATACCAATAATTTGTGTAAAATCATAAGAAATGATTTGGTAAGAATTGGGATGAAAAATCCCATATTAGAAAAGATAAAAATAGATTTTTATCGAAATGAACTAGTTTTAAGCTAGAATTATATTTATTTTTAAAATAAATAAAGTGGATTTGAAATGGTTTTGAAAATAACCAGAATTTCCACTATGTAAATTGAATTGGATTTGGGGTTTGTCGTGAACTGTGTTTAAATGACATTAGTTCTTTAACCCGAGTAAAAGCAGGATTAATTTCCAAAAAGCAGAACAATCAATATGAAATGATTTTAGAGACGAAACCAATTGGAGTTTGAATAAATCTTTAAGTAGATCTGAATGAATGAATGGTAATTAAATTTACCAAAATATGAGATGTGGTGTAAACCAAATGTACTTGGTTGTTGATATTGATTGTGACTGATTGATTTTTTGGATGGCGCTCGACCAGTTTATGAGTAGAATATGCTTTTACATTTAGCATTGGGTTGGGTTGAAAATATCTGTGTGCTAACGCCTTGTGAAACACTTCACGATTTGACGATAAGGTGTTTAGCGATGTTGTCTTCATTTCAAATTTAATGAATGATTTTGAAATGATATATTTTTCTTAATGAAAAGAAATGTATTCCCGATTTTGGACAGGGAATGTTTTATAAAACAGAAAGGATTTCGAGGCCTAAAACCCGATGATTTCTAAAATGATATAGAAATGTATTATGTGTTACATTATGGTTCATCGCATATTCGATTAGTTGTTATTGATGATGTATCTGTTTGGTGGCGGAGAATTTATTCTCTTGCTTAACAACCATCTTTGAGACGTACGGGCTCAAAGGTTATGTGATTAATAGTGACTGATCATATGTGTGAATTACTGATGTGAAGTACTATATTTTGAAAGTACTTGTGATTATTACGTTGTGAAATGATTTTCCCTACTTCGGGATATGAAATGATTTAGTGTGTGGCTAAAGATTCGGGTAACCCTGAGACTAAAAGTATGGGTGAGAGGTCGGTGTAGCCTACTCCTGTGTGGGGTAGGTGCATCGTCGGTGTAGCCTACTCCTATGTGGGTTAGGTGCACATTTATATATCGAGTTGCGAGGTGCGTACCCTTTGCCTTGTCGACGGGGAGCACGATATTTGGTTGCATACTTGTTTGTATGCATTGTTATGTTTTGGAATTCATATTTCCAAACGATTTGATTTGAGATCCCGAAGTGACATCTACTTTGATATAGAAAGTTAGATATGTATTTCAAATGATTTGAAATAAGAAATCGAGAATAAAATCCCAAGGAATAATTTCTGTAAATTGAATTGGATTTGGAAAATCTAAGTGTAGTGATTAATCTAAGTGGGTAGATTGAGATATTGCATGTTGATTGTTGCATAGTAGATCCATATATCTATATTGATTGTTGTTTATACACTGACATTCATGGGGGTAAACCCGTTCCGCGTTAGCGGCGTGGTCCCATGATATGCCATATGATTTATATAAGATTATAACTGTTTAGAGTTTCTCACACCAGTCCTGTGACTGACATGCAGTTTTCTTTTCCCTTGAAAACTCGGGTGCCCCTATTTTCCACACGGGCAATCGAGTTGTTTTATTTTGCAGATATATTGAGCAGGATTCTGGATTGAAGCTTTAAGCTGTGTCCAGGCATTTACAGTCTTCCGATGTGAAGTTTATATTTCCGCTATGCATTGTTTTACATTTATGTAAATTTATCTTCTGCTGTGTATTATTTTCGATATACTCTGATATTCTACACTCTGATGTAACATTATTATGATGTTTATAAAAGTCTTCTGTTATTTGTTCTGATGTGTTGTATACCCAGAGTTAGCGTATGCGGGATTCGAACGGCCTTGGTCGGTTTAGCGATCGATTAGGCCCGGGCGAAATTCGTGTCGCTACAAGAGCGAGGAGCCGTATTAGGGACGACCCCGGTTTTAACTACCCTGCCATTATGCTGCCGAAATTTCGAATAATATTCATGTGTTAGAATTATTTTCATGTCTTGAAACTATATTCGTGTGTTGAATAGAAAACATTCACGTATTGAATAGAAATTCATTCGTTGAATAGAAATTCATGTGTTGAATGGTATTCGTGTTTTAAATAAATTGTTTTAACAATAAAAATCACATTTTTATTTTATATATACGAACTATAGAAAACATTCAGTTGTTGAATAGAAATTCATTCGTTGAATAGAAATTCATGTGTTGAATGGTATTCGTGTTCGAAATAAATTGTTTTATAATAAAAATCATATTTTTATCATCTATATGAACTATATAAAATAGTCATGTTTTGAAATAAATTATTTTATAATAAAAATCATATTTTTATCATCCATATGAACTATATAAAATAGTCGTGTTTTGAAATAAATTGTTTTATAATAAAAATCATATTTTTATCATCTATATGAACTATATAAAATAGTCGTGTTTTGAAATAATTTTTTTTGCAATAAAAATCACATTTTTATTTTATACATGAAATGTTAAAAACCGTGAAGTGTAGAAATAAATGTTTGTTGGATAAAAATATCACTTTTATCAAATGTATGAAAAGAATATAGTTTTGAAATTGAAGAATCCATTATACTTATATATCTATATAAATATAATTGAAATATATTGAATAACGAAGCTGCAGTTCGCGTTTTGAAACCATGATTTCAAACGATTAGTGCGGGAGATCCGACGATCGGATTTTCCCGAAACCAAAACCGTTGGGTTTGCCTTGGAAATATCTTTCCAACGACACCAACTTTTTAAAGATCCAACGGTTGGATTGTCAGGAATGTTTAATTCAAATCTGAAGAAAAACAGCGCCAGAATCGATTATATATATATATATATAATTAAATTAAATCGAATAACGACGCTGCAGTTCGTATTTTGAAATCCAAACTTCAAATGAGTGTACCGGGAGATCCAACCGTCGGATTTTCCCAAAATTGGAACTGTTGGATTCGTTTTGAAAGGATCTTTCTGATGATATAAAATTTGTGAAGATCCAACGGTTAGATTTTCAGATATGTGTAAATCAAATTTGAAGAAAAATAGCGCCACGGTCGCGTTATGGCCCGAAGCGACGTTTGAATGAATTGGCTATAAATAAATAAATAAAAATAGCGATAAATCGTTATAAAATATTATAAACGATATGGAATGCGAAATTTAGAAACTAACTGAAGGTTAGCTAAGTCGAATGGTTTCCTGGGATTTGATCTGATGTTGGTTTCGCCCTTCGGGGTTAATATTTGGGAAATCGTTCTCTTACTGATTTACGGTTAGTGGCTGATGAATTGGAATGATGCGTATGTTGTGTTTGTGTAGCACTTGTATATTATATACGCGAGTTGCTCAGAAAGACCGGGTTTATCTCATTCTGAACAACTGAATCGACGATAAGAAGTCGAAGATGAAGACGGTGGTTGAAGACCAGAGATCTTCACCTCAGTTGGATGGTAACTGATGTCCTGATTGGGAGGCATCCCGAAATACGGATAATGAGTGGTGATCATCCAGATGTACGTGAAGATCGATGGGTATGCAAGGTATATAGTGCCTCCGGTTTCGTTCAGACCCAGAACGGACTTGTAAATGGACTGTGTGTCTGGCATTGGAATTCATTCTGCGTGATTGATAGCCATCAGTTGCATGGTGTGAATTGCCTGTGTGGCATGCTAAGATGCAGTGATCAAGGCTTCTGTTGGAAAGCAAAGTCTTGTGGTTGATGATCAAAGCACGACCTGTGTGGCGTAGCTTTGTGTATAACGTGAATTTGCAAGCCTCACACCTTGGTTTGAACCAAAAACGGGAGAGGACCTCAGGGAGGGCATGCGTTTCCTTCTAGCTAGAGGTAGTGTCAGTGCTTGAACTGGCTGACATTTATATTACTTTCACCTATGTGGTTGTTGCTGTTGCGAGGCGCCTCGGATATATCGGTCGATCCGGGACCGATGGAGTCATTCGTTGGCTCATTTACGCCCCAAAGGGCGGGGAAACGTAGTGTTCAGGCATTTTAATCCACATCGGTGGACCGACCCTGACGATCCAAAGGCTTGACTGAGTACTTGCCTGAGACATGGGCTAGATTGTCTCGAATTCGGTAAGGACTATCTTTTGCCTTGGTTCATGACGGAAATCCAATTTCCAAATACGACACCGTGCGGTTTTGATTGTATATATATATGGCGACATGATATATGGTACCCATGTCGTCTATGATTGATAGTTATGATTGAAATTGTTTTTGAAACTTATAAACACTAGTAATAATATCAAATTCTTTTGTTTTATTCGTATCAAGCATATTTTGGCCATTATAAGGCAAAACTCTATCCTCCGGTTTGCGTTGCATTGTGTGATGGGAACTGAGTCTTATAATGGCTTCATTTTTATAGAAAGCATTGCGATGTTTAAAAGATTTACTTGTTTTAAAGCACTGGCAATCCAATGGAGTAAACCCGTTCCGCGAAAGTGGCGTGGTCCTGTGATTAGCCAAATTTTATAATGTGTTAGGTAGATTTCTCATACCAGTCCCATGACTGACTCGTAGTTTGTTTTCACATGCAAACTCGGGTGCCCCTTTTTCTACACGGGCAGCCTTGTATTCAGGTTTAGCAGGCTCTTTCTAGATAGATGGAGCTGAAGATGGATTCTATCATTTATCTCTTTTTATGTTGTTCAGCTCCTATTGTACATATTATGTTTGTTTTCCGCTATAGACATTTATGTATAGCTGAACTGTGACGGCCCGCCCCGCACCAACCGACACTTCCTCCGAAAGTGTGCTGTACACATGCCCGGCTAGCACAGAACGGTCGTCAGAATAAAAGAAAGAAGGGAATGAACTAACCAAGGAACCTGTAGAATGTCTCACAGCGCATGGAATAAAATATAATAATAACATACTTGACATAAAACAGGTGAGACAGTGCATAAGCTGATAACTAAAATCAATCATCAATCATCAGAGCAGCGAAAATCCAAATACAGCTTATTACAATTTTCCAAATTTACTGTCTCTAAACAAAAGAAAGCTAAAGTAGAAGATACACCACCAATGCCCAAGTAGTGATCTTCAACAACACAGGGAGAATATTATGTATATAGTACGTGGAAGCCTCCTGCTCGTCTCCAGATCATCTACCCGTGCATCACCAGCTAACCTGTCTCTAGTCTGCTCGTGTGAGCACCCAGAGTAATAAGAGGAGACATAAAACTCTGGGTCAGACATAAAGCCTGGTATGAGCGATAAGCATCTAAACAGAATAATAACAGGTATACTAAACCATACCTGACCTGGACCTGCAACCAAAGAGTTAGTGCCACATACCGTACAATACTCTAAGGTGCCAGAATAAATAGTGTAAGAATACGGGGGTGGGGTGTGCATGTCATAATGATAGCAAACAAATCAATCATAGCAACCATCCTCACATCTCTCACTCAGTGCGTAAAGCATACGATATCTACCACTTTGGAACACTAGACAAACTGAGGTAACGACGAATCCCGACTTGTAGAAACCCTGCTATAACCAAGCTAAACATATGGGGTCATGACCAACATTTCAATGACCCACTTCATTGGTTGTAGCCCTTGGTCCTACCGATGCCATAATGGCCCTGAACTCGCCTTCATACCTCCTACCATAGTGATCCAAAGCTATAGACGTCGATAACTCCTTGGCACGCGTCCCGCGGCAAAGCCCAACCATGAAGCGAACCCGTTGATTCCCATCTGAATCTTGAGCTCTAACTTCTCATTTGGACTTCCTTTGCATCTCGGGTTTGGTCGAATTGGAGTGGGTCTTCAGAAGGGTTGTCGTGCAGTAGCAGTCCTAGAATTCGGTTCGGTTCGGTAGTCATCACCCTCGACGGTTCAGTTCGGTGGTCATCTTTTCATTCGATTCGGGTCGGATACTCCACATCGGGTCGGGTCGGTGTCCTCCTCCGGGTCGGTTCGGGTTGCTGTCTTCATTCTCGTGTTCCGATCCGCTCCCACGTTTCTTCACGTATTCCGATCCGATCCCCACTTGCTGTCTGATCCGCGTGGCTTTCCCTCTTGTTAGTCCTCCAAAGAGCTTACTTCCTGTCCGAGCCCTACGCCTCTTATCTGATCCAATCTGGCCTCCATTATTCTTCCGATCCGATCCGCTCTCTATAATTCCGATCCGATACCCCCGTCCACTCCAACTCAAAGTAAACGGCCTTCCTTCTCGCCAAGCCTCCTATGTGCCAAACTCCAGTTCGGGTCGGTTTTCTTGCCCAGTTCACATATCCGATCCGAGCCCTCATCCGATCCGAACCGGTTAGGGACCTGCACATTTCTGCAACTTTCCAGCGAGCTTTCTACGCCATTCGACGACGTTTTCGACCAATTTAACTATTCTAATCAATCATAAAACATACCATAGAGTCATAGCAACATGTAATAGCAATCACAAACAGTAAACAACAATCCAAGTGAATCAAAATGGATCAAAAGTGACTAAAACTTCATATTTTCCCATAGCATGTTTAAGTAGAACTAATCATAGGGTTAACAAAACTTAATCAAATCGAACCAAATTTCTAAAAGAAGCATAAAATATTATTTAAGAATTTCTAAACATTTTTCCAGAATTTATTAGTGTATAAATTCGCTAATCTTCACTAATTACCCTTAATTAACTGTAATTAGTGTCAAAACGATGCTATCACTCACCTTGGCCACAATTAAAACCCCAGAACTGAAATATTCTCTGATTTGGCGCTGTTCCCAATCTTACACAGCAGCTCTACCTCGGTTCTCGTGTTAATACTCCTTGATTTGATGTTTGCTAAGCCTAATCTTCAATTAGAAAGTGATTAAGAGGTGTTTTGAAGAGATTTAGAGGGTGGAGGCCATGGCTAGGTTAAGAGGAATGAATAGTGACGCTGAAAAATGAGAAAAAGGTATTCTCCAAACCCTAACAGCCCTTTTAAACTCCTAATCCTGAAATCTCCCTTTGGGCCTAGCTGTTAATCACCCGGTTAAGCCCAATTAAGCTGTTTTTCACCACCTGAAACTTGTTTCAGCCATATCTCCCAAACGGTGAGTCCGTTTGGCTAATGTGACCACTCTACGGAAAGAGAAACCATCATCCGAAGCCAATGGAAGTGGTTTCAGGTCAAAATTCATTTCCAGTCAAAAGTTATGGCCAAAACAGTATCAACTAGGGGTAAAATGGTCGTTTAAAAATCGGGAAAAATCATGAACATGGGAAATGACCACAATAGTCGTCTCCCAAAGTTACATGACCATACGACTTCGTATGTGAAAGAAATAAATATCCTACGATCCTATGATGCGTAGAATACGGGTCATTACATTCTCCCCCCTTAAGAAATTTCGTCCCCGAAATTCCTTAACCCAAAACATACAAAGGGTCCCGCATGCCTAACAACCACATACATCCATCAAACGTGCAAAACAAGCAAAACAAACCTATCCTAGCATGCGGAAAACTAAATTGAAGTCAAAATCTTACCAAGCAAAGAGTTCCGGGTGCGTCTTCCTAATGTTCTCCTCTGTCTCCCAAGTACAATCATTCTCGTCCTCGCCCCACTGAACCTTGACTAGCTTCACCGCCTTTCTTCGAAGTTGCTTCATGTCGTGCTCGACAATACGGGCCGGCTTGCGGTTCCCAACCGCCTCGGGTTCTACTTCGAAGTCCTCTAACTGATCAGGTGAAATAGTCATATCTGAGTCGTGAACGAACTTCCTTAGTTGGGAAACATGAAATACGTTATGAACTCCCGCCATCTTCTCTGGTAAGTCAATTCTGTATGCCAAATTCCCGACTAGTTCAAGAACAGGGAATGGGCCAACGAATCTTGGTGCCAACTTGCCTCTCCTGCCAAATCGTATTACGCTCTTCAACGGAGAGATCTTGACAAACACCAAGTCACCAACGGAGAATTTTAAGTCTCTTCTTCTCTTATCAGCATAACTTTTCTGCCTATCTTGGGCTGCCTTCATTCGTTGTTGAATGATCTTGATTTTATCTGAAGTTTCCCTCACCACATCTGGTCCAAGCATAAACTTCTCGCCAGTCTCCATCCAACATGATGGTGAGTTACACGGTCTTCCATACAAAGCTTCAAACGGAGCCATACCGATACTGGATTGGTAGCTATTATTATATGCAAACTCTACTAGATGCAAATGGTCATCCCATGATCCACCAAAATCCAATATACATGCTCTCAAGAGGTCTTCCAAAATACGGTTCACCCTCTCCGTCTGACCGTCAGTCTGAGGATGATATGCGGTACTGAGATGTAACTCTGACCCTAGAGCCTCTTGTAAGCTCCTCCAAAACCCACTAGTGAACAACGGGTCTCGGTCACTCACAATGCTTTTAGGTATTCCATGAAATCTCACTACCCACTTCATATACAATTCTGCTAATTTAGCTGCCGTTCTGGTCGATTTAACTGGTATAAATCTTGCACTTTTAGTCAATCGGTCCACAATCACCCAAATGCTATCATGTCCCGATCTAGTCCTTGGTAAACCATCGATGAAATCCATCGAGACTTGCTCCCATTTCCATTCGGGAATTTCTAATGGTTGTAACAACCCACTAGGCTTCTTTTGCTCTGCTTTAACTAGCTGGCAATTCATGCATTTGGATATAAACTTCCCAACGTTTCTTTTCATCCCTTCCCAGTAGTAGGTCTGCTTCATATCTCGATACATCTTATTACCACCGGGGTGTATAGTCAGCTTTGAGTGATGACATTCTCTAAGCACTTCATCTCTCAATCCATTGACATTGGGTACAACAAGCTTTCCATTCTTTCTATGCCATCCATCTCGATCAAGCCCATACTTGTTCATCTCCTCATTGATATCCATCTTTAACTTGGAGACGATTTCCAATAGGTTAGGATCGTCCCTCTGACTAGAGCCGATCCGTTCAATTAAAGTGGGTCCGATCGTCAAACTTGCTAACATTTCTGGATCCAATTCGCACTTTGGTCTGAAATCAAAACCCGCGATATACTCCAGTTGCTTCCATTCAAGGAACATAGCCCCTAAGCTGGCATGTCTTCTACTCAATGCATCAGCCACCGCATTGCCCTTTCCCGGTGTGTATGCGATGTCAAAATCATAGGAAGCTAAGAACTCGAACCATCTCTGCTGACGGAGATTCAGATCTTTCTGAGAGAAGAGATACTTTAACGACTTATGATCTGTAAACAGCTCAAATCTTTCTCCCAAGAGATAGTGTCTCCACATCTTTAACGCGAGCACGATCGCTGTCAAATCTAAATCATGGGTAGGGTATCTTCTCTCGTGCGGTTTCAATTGCCGACTTGCGTAAGCTACAAACCTACCGCCTTGCATCAATACAGCACCCAGTCCGGTACCACAGGCATCTGTGTATACCGTCATCTCTTCATCCCCCTTAGGAATGACTAACACTGGTGCGCTTGTCAACTTGTCCTTTAGACTTTTAAATGCATTCTCGCACCTTTCATCCCAGACAAAAGCTTGATTCTTCTTGGTCAACTGGGTCAATGGTGCTGCTATCTTGGAGAAACCTTGGATAAACTTACGATAATATCCAGCTAATCCCAAGAAACTTCTTACATCTGTTGCATTCTTGGGCGTAGGCCAATCTTATACCGTAGCCACCTTTGCTGGGTCCACGGCAATACCATTCTCTGATACAACATGGCCTAAGAACCTCACTTCCCTCTTCCAGAAGTGACACTTAGAAAACTTTGCTTTCAATTGGTGTTTTCTCAACACCTCCATCGCTACTCTTAAATGTTCTTTGTGTTCTTCCTCTGTCTTCGAATAGACCAAAATATCATCAACGAACACAAGGACAAACTTATTCAACTGATCTCTGAATACCCTATTCATAAGATCCACAAAATATGTTGGGGCATTAGTCAGCCCAAATGGCATAACCAACCATTCATAAAATCCAGACGGCGTTCGAAATGCCATTTTAGCTATACTCTCAGCTTCCACTCTAAGCTGATGAAAACCTGTCGCGAGATCCAACTGAGAAAATACTCTCGCGCCTCTCAACTGATCGAACAAATCATCTATCCGCGGTAGAGGATACTTGTTCTTCCTTGTCACTTTATTCAACTCGCGGCAGTCCACACACAACCGAAGGGAACCGTCCGCCTTGGTAGCAAACACAACTGGTGCTCCCCATTCAGAAACACTCCTTCTGATAAATCCCTTCTTCAAAAGATCGTTGACTTGCACCTCGAGCTCTCGCTGCTTCCTTGGTGCCATACGACGAAGTGGCATCACTATAGGTCTGGCATCCTTTACCAAATCAATACGAAACTCAATCTCTCGATGTGGTGGAAGTCCGGTCACTTCTTCGAAAACATCCGGATACTGGCCAACCACGGGCAAACCTGACAACTCACTATGCGGAATGTCGAGGGAGTTTAGAAAACTGGCCAATACCCCCTTACTGGGTAGACCACCAAACACTATCCTCCGCCCATCATCCGCTCTAGCTGTCACCAAAAAGCCCTCACAGTCTACCACCACCCCATACCTTCGGAGCCAATCTACTCCCAAAATAATGCCAAACCCAGTAAAGCCCAAAACAAAGCAATCACAAACAAACATGCATCCATGACTCGATAAGACCACATTACGACAAATTATGCTAAGGCTAGTCGAACCACCAATCGGGTTCGTCACTACTAAAGGTCTATCGACAATCTCGGGCTCCAATCCCAACCTATCTACCAGGTCACTAGATATGAAAGAACTGGAAGCTCCGGTATCAAACAAAACTCTAACAAGAACATCATAAACAGAAAGCATACCTTGAACGACGACATTCTTTCCCTTCTCCGCCGCAGTTGGGGCATTCGACGAAGAAGGAATAGCATTGAGAGCATATGCTTTCACCATTTGCTTTTCTTTAGGGGGCTGTGGACACTTGTCCTTGTGATGTCCCATTTGGCCACAGTTGAAGCACTTCCTATCCGCTGGCTTGGCCCGACAATTACTAGCATAATGGCCCTTCTTACCACAGCTGAAGCACTCAACATCTTGCTTATTCTTCTTCTTCTGGCCATCCTTAGTCTGACTCTGCTTTCTCTTATTCTGGGAACCACCCTTGCCTCCACCACTTGCTTGTGGCTTTGGCTCATCTGCGGATGCAACCTCAGTCTTTGGCTTAGGATAGAGACTTTCCGATCTTAATGCTTTCCCCACAATCGATTCAAACGTCTCATCGATGTGGTTAATAAGTTTTTCCCCCAAGTACTGATCCAAACCAGTTATGAATTTCTCATTCTTTTTCTCGGCAGTATCAATAAGAGATAACCTATATTTTGGCAAAGTGTCAAATTCAGCAATATACTCCGAGACAGCTCTGCCATTCTGCTTGAGCTCCAAGAATTTCTTAAACAGCACTGACTTCTGAGCAGCCGGAATGAACTTCTCGCTAAAGCGAGCCTTAAACTGCTCCCAAGTAATCTGATCTTTGGGAGTAGCTGCCTTTATAGCATTCCACCAATTCATCGCTCGCCCTTGCAGCTGACGAGATGCTAGCTTTCTCTTCATCGCATCCTTGATACCCAAATCCTCGAAGATACGTTCGCAACTATCCAACCAATCTTGAACATCCGTAGCCGACTCCGTTCCATGGAACGGCTTTCCACCAAGGCTAGTATAATCCTTATTCAGCTTGGCGAAGTCGACTCTTGGCGCCTGCACTATTGGACCACCACCATTGGGAGCTGCCCTCAGTACATCTCTAAGCATCTCTCTCATGAGGTCAGTAAACATCGTCCTCATGTCAGCAGCATTCCCATTATTGGCTCCCCTACCAGCACCTCTAGTATATCGGCTCATCGTCAATCTGAAAAAGAAAACGATTAACGACTCCATAGTGGTGCTAGTGCAGCACGACTTCATCCTTATACTAGTAATAGTATATATATATAGCTTTTGAAAACCAAAGTAATCACAAATACGCTCTCTCATATACGTATATTATCTCTCCCTGATAACTTCCCTAGGTTAACTACGCAACCTAGAGCTCTGATACCAAGTGTGACGGCCCGCCCCGCACCAACCGACACTTCCTCCGAAAGTGCGCTGTACACATGCCCGGCTAGCACAGAACGGTCGTCAAAAGAAAAGAAAGAAGGGAATGAACTAACCAAGGAACCTGTAGAATGTATCACAGCGCATGGAATAAAATATAATAATAACATACTTGACATAAAACAGGTGAGACAGTGCATAAGCTGATAACTAAAATCAATCATCAATCATCAGAGCAGCGGAAATCCAAATACAGCTTGTTACAATTTTCCAAATTTACTGTCTCTAAACAAAAGAAAGCTAAAGTAGAAGATACACCACCAATGCCCAAGTAGTGATCTTCAACAACACAGGGAGAATATTATGTATATAGTACGTGGAAGCCTCCTGCTCGTCTCCAGATCATCTACCCGTGCATCACCAGCTAACCTGTCTCTAGTCTGCTCGTGTGAGCACCCAGAGTAATAAGAGGAGACATAAAACTCTGGGTCAGACATAAAGCCTGGTATGAGCAATAAGCATCTAAACAGAATAATAACAGGTATACTAAACCATACCTGAACCTGGACCTGCAACCAAAGAGTTAGTACCACATACCGTACAATACTCTAAGGTGCCAGAATAAATAGTGTAAGAATACGGGGGTGGGGTGTGCATGTCATAATGATAGCAAACAAATCAATCATAGCAACCATTCTCACATCTCTCACTCAGTGCGTAAAGCATACGATATCTACCACTTTGGAACACTAGACAAACTGAGGTAACGACGAATCCCGACTTGTAGAAACCCTGCTATAACCAAGCTAAACATATGGGGTCATGACCAACATTTCAATGACCCACTTCATTGGTTGTAGCCCTTGGTCCTACCGATGCGATAATGGCCCTGAACTCGCCTTCGTACCTCCTACCATAGTGATCCAAAGCTATAGACGTTGATAACTCCTTGGCACGCGTCCCGCGGCAAAGCCCAACCATGAAGCGAACCCGTTGATTCCCATCTGAATCTTGAGCTCTAACTTCTCATTTGGACTTCCTTTGCATCTCGGGTTTGGTCGAATTGGAGTGGGTCTTCAGAAGGGTTGTCGTGCAGTAGCAGTCCTAGAATTCAGTTCGGTTCGGTAGTCATCACCCTCGACGGTTCGGTTCGGTTGTCATCTTTTCATTCGATTCGGGTCGGATACTCCACATCGGGTCGGGTCGGTGTCTTCCTCCGGGTCGGTTCGGGTTGCTGTCTTCCTTCTCGTGTTCCAATCCGCTCCCACGTTTCTTCACGTATTCCGATCCGATCCCCACTTGCTGTCTGATCCGCGAGGCTTTCCCTCTTGCTAGTCCTCCAAAGAGCTTACTTCCCGTCCGAGCCCTACGTCTCCTATCCGATCCGATCTGGCCTCTATTATTCTTCCGATCCGATCCGCTCTCTATAATTCCGATCCGATCCCCCCGTCCACTCCAACTCAAAGTAAACGGCCTTCCTTCTCGCCAAGCCTCCTATGTGCCAAACTCCAGTTCGGGTCGGTTTTCTTGCCCAGTTCACATATCCGATCCGAGCCCTCATCCGATCCGAACCAGTTAGGGACCTGCACATTTCTGCAACTTTCCAGCGAGCTTTCTACGCCATTCGACGACGTTTTCGACCAATTTAACTATTCTAATCAATCATAAAACATACCATAGAGTCATAGCAACATGTAATAGCAATCACAAACAGCAAACAACAATCGAAGTGAATCAAAATGGATCAAAAGTGACTAAAACTTCATATTTTCCCATAGCATGTTTAAGTAGAACTAATCATAGGGTTAACAAAACTTAATCAAATCGAACCAAATTTCTAACAGAAGCATAAAATATTATTTAAGAATTTCTAAACATTTTTCCAGAATTTATTAGTGTATAAATTCGCTAATCTTCACTAATTACCCTTAATTAACTGAAATTAGTGTCAAAACGATGCTATCACTCAGCTTGGCCACAACTAAAACCCCAAAACTGAAATATTCTCTGATTTTGCGCTGTTCCCAATCTTACACAGCAGCTCTACCTCGGTTCTCGTGCTAATACTCCTTGATTTGATGTTTGCTAAGACTAATCTTCAATTAGAAAGTGATTAAGAGGTGTTTTGAAGAGATTTAAAGGGTGGAGGCCATGGCTAGGTTAAGAGGAATGAATAGTGACGGCTGAAAAATGAGAAAAAGGTATTCTCCAAACCCTAACAGCCCTTTTAAACTCCTAATCCCGAAATCTCCCTTTGGGCCTAGCTGTTAATCACCCGGTTAAGCCCAATTAAGCTGTTTTTCACCACCTGAAATTTGTTTCATCCATATCTCCCAAACGGTGAGTCCGTTTGGCTAATGTGACCACTCTACGGAAAGAGAAACCATCATCCGAAGCCAATGGAAGTGGTTTCAGGTCAAAATTCATTTCCAGTCAAAAGTTATGGCCAAAACAGTATCAACTAGGGGTAAAATGGTCGTTTAAAAATCGGGAAAAATCATGAACATGGGAAATGACCACAATAGTCGTCTCCCAAAGTTACATGACCATACGACTTCGTATGTGAAAGAAATAAATATCCTACGATCCTATGATGCGTAGAATACGGGTCGTTACATGAACTGTATTTGTACTAAGTATGATCCTGTATACTGAGTAACTCTGATGATTATGTTTATCCAGTATATTATTTGTACATTATCTGGTGTGTTTATTTATTTCTGTTCTACTATTATCTGTTTATGTGTTATATTCCAAAGATTACCCTTGCCACCGTCAGTACGGGGTTTGGGGTCGTCACAACAGAGCCAAGGTTACTACTCAACCTTCATCTCTGATACCACTTGTAACGTCCCGACCAATTCCCGATCCCGATCATCGACACAAAACACCATGTCGACAAACCAAGCATCAGAAATTTTCGGATCATTAATTAAAAGAATTTAGAGGATGAGGAGTAGAAAGAATAGTTAGTATAGATGAAAACAAAGAACACAAATCTCATAGCTAAATGAATAAAATATATTATATAACATAACTTTTGAAATACAAATCTGTTTAATATATACATACCATTATCAGAGTACAACACAACACAGCAGAAATAAATAACATCTATCTAATGTTGAAGCCTCCTACTCCAACCTCTTCCAAGAGTATTTGAAAAGTCCCGATTACTTGATTGTCCCTACAAATTTGGGCACCTAAGTATTTAGGATAAAACAAAACAAAATAAATTATGGGTCAGTTATGAGACCAGTGTGAGTAAACTCCAACCTTTTGATTTAACTTTCAAAAATCCTTTCGACAGAGAAAATAATTATAAGATCGATTCACACATAAACATGGATGTTTTTTATCTTACGATAACCAAAAATATTCTTTGTATCAAAAATATTCTAATATTATAATAGTATCTAATCAAATGAATAGCAATCTAGCGAAATGGTTGCATCTCACGCTCCACACGTATAGTAGATAATCAAAAAGAAAACCACAGGGTGCTTATTGGAGAATGGATGTCCATCTATGACAAGGTATGAGACCACCATCCATTGGTGTATCTCTAGAGAGAAACACACTGTGTTCAACAAGAACATCTTGCAACCCCGGCCACACATGACTGACCACTCATTCAACTTGAGTGTACCAAGCATATTATCACCTTTTGTGATCAGCAACCGTGATCCTTAAGCATACAGAAGCAATAGAATAAGAAGCAAATGAATTTTCTCTAGATTAGGTGATAATACCCCAAATGGGAATGACTCACTTAGCTGTGCTACCTGACCGATTTCGGTCATTTCCCGGTTGATGAGACTTGAGGTCACGATTACCTTTCAGAACAGCGCATTCAAACTTACAATGCCACATCATCAGATCCACCAAATCACTAATTAACATCCACAAATATACTCTGGGTGTTAAGTCAAAAGAATAAATTCTCCGCCACTATACTTGGTATATTTGTAAAAATTAACGTACATGAGTTTTTAGGATAAACTGTATCAGACATCCATCCATATACGTTGTATTGGGACTGGACAAACTGAATGCACCATTCTATCAATCCATCTTGGGCAATTTGATTAATAGAATAGCCCTTGCACTTTACTCCATCTTCAATTATCTTCGACGTAATTTATTTCGCAATACTTATGCCTGTATGAAATGGTTTTCAAATAATAAACCTAATCCCGGTCTTTCCATATTGATAACGGAAGTATAAAATAATCCAAAACTATGATAGTTGGTGATTTAACTATCGAAGGAAACATCCATAAAACCAACGATCCTGTTTCTAAATGGAAATTATACCGATCAACATTCAAACAACATTGGCCCCTTTTAAATCAAGTTTAAATTATAATTTCCTAATTATCCCATTTTCCATATTTTTTCCCAGATATTTCAGAAAAAGTCATTTGGCTTTCAAATTCTTGGAAAACATTTCCAAATATTATAAACTCTTTATTTTCTGTATTTTAGAAAATATCTCTATCACAATTGAAAAACATTTCCATCTATTCACAAATTCCTATTTTCTATATTTAGAAAATGTACGTTATTAACATCGGAAAACATTTCCATATTCCATTTCTTAATTCCTCATTAACCATTTCATTTCATTTTCTATGTTTAAAAAATATCTCTGATTTTATTTGGATTAAATCAATGTCATATAAAACATCGTTATTATAACTCAACCCATTAATCATTCATTTAATAATCATACCATTAACCAATTCTAGCTACTTAACCTTAACTAATCCTCAGTCAATCATGAGGTCAATCAAGTAAGGGCATAATTACCTCTCAGACCTTAACTGAAGAACATTATCAACTTTGAAATAGTCAAAGATCACAACTTCAATCAAAACATCGCTTACGCGACTCTCGGTATAAATTTGAGAATCCACTTCTTTTACGAAAAACATTGATTATAACAATAGTGTTATATCCCTGCTTCTGAAATATTTAAATTTAAAATATAACTCTAATTCATTAATTTGAATAAATAAATAAATAAGTAATAAATAATTAAATAATTGTACCTTGATTAAAACGAAAAGTAAAAAGTACTTTCCTGAATTCGACAGAATCAAATTTCAATAAATAACACCCTTTCGAATATTCTATATTCGATTAATATACCGAATTTTGAAATAAATTTACTATTTTAGGTTAACTCAAATTTGCTTTATACTTATTTCCATTCACAAAACATTTGCTTTTAAATCGTCATTTACATTGAAATATGAATATCATTCCTTAATAGGAATATAGACTCATTTATCAAATCAACTTGATTTTTATTTTAATATGATTATAGATTCAAATCGAGTCACTTTAAGAATCTACATCATAATTATAATTTCCATTTTAAAAACTGTTGCTGACACGTTGTTGTTTATATAAACCAATTCAATTTATCTTTTTAAACATATTCACAGGCATAACTTCTAAAATCAATTTTATTTGATCTCTATTATTCCCTTCTTGTTTAATAATTCTGACATAAAATAATATATAAAACATAGAGTTGTATTTCTATAGCTATAAATATTGACATATTAGCTTCTTAACAAATTTCATTTAAAATAAAGTCTAAATATCCTTTCTGAAATTAAAATTCGACATAGTCGAATTTTAATTATAAATCCATTGGATTTATCTCAATTTCTTTTGTATTCCGAACTTCGGAATAAAACCGACTATTTCTTTTGAAAACAATTCCCTTTCCTTATTCAAATTTTCATTCGAATTCATATTTCTTTTATAATTGCTAAGTTCTAACCCCAATTACAAATATTGGCTTCAAAATCCATTTCCACTCTTTGATATGAATTCAGACTTGAATTTATATTTAACTTTATCTGACGATAAATATTTTACTAAATTCATAAACCTCGTTTATAATCAACATTTCTCATTCATTTAAAACAAGTTTCTATTTTGAAGTCCATCGAAGTTTTATTTCTATTTTTAAATAAATTTCCTTTTTAAATCTATTTTTTTTCTACATTCGAAAATATTAACGATATTTAAATACCAAAATTCTAGGGCCACGGTAATTCAAACACAACATAATCAATCACATAATATGTAACATATCTTATAGCATAATAAAAAAAATAGTAATATGAATGTTGAGGAATCCAATTAGATCCCTCCAACCTATTTTTCATGCATCTACAGATGTTGATCAACGTAAATAATATAAATATCATTTCAATATAAGATATTATGGTAAACCTAATCAATATTCAACCAATGATTATATATATATATATATATAACTAATCAAGCATTTCAACCAATTATCAACAATTCATCCAAAGAATGATCTTAAACATCCAATCATCATTTAAAAATACGGTTATAAAATTATAACTGGACAGAGTTAGTGAGTTTACTCACATTGGTTTGCAGTTGACGATTCTACTTGTAAACCAACTTAAATCATTTAGAGAAATGGATTGTTAAGGGTACTTACACATTTGCACAAAAAGGAAGGAACTTCTCCATTATCATTAAAATAATATTACAATATAGTTACAAAAGATACATCATAGTACGTTGATTACACAGCAGAAAAATTACAAAACTCAATGAATGAAAATGAGTGCTCCAAGATGTAATAGCTCCATCTAAAACCAGAATCCTGTTCCAACCAACTCCAAGGCTAAATCTGCAAACCAAACTACTTGGTTGCCTATGTGGAAAATATGGATACCTAGAGTTTTGGTGTGGGAACGATAAACTCCAGGTCAATTATGAGACTGGTGTGAGAACTCAAAATAGTTGTTTTATGGTTTATTTTAAAGTTTGGTAATTCATCGGACCATGCCACTAATGCGCAACAGGTTTACTCCATGTGAACACCAATGCATAGAAATTTGCAATGACTTTTTGAAAAATGAAACTAACATAAGGTATCGCGGCACACACACCATGCAAACACACATTTGGGCGAGGTTTCTCCTTATGCAGTTAAAAATGCCTTTGTTACGCAAAAATCTTCTTTCATATTACAATTAGTACATAATGTGAAAACCGTTTGAAAGTAAATGTATTAAAATAGCCATCTTAGGTGCCATATACTATACTGACATATGGTGTACAATCAAAATTGTATGGGCTCGTAGTGGAGATTGGGTTTCCAACAATGGCCAAGCAATGGAACTTCCTTCATAACCGAATTTTGAACACATCTCTCGAGGATCAAATCATGCTCCTCATACCAACACTAGGTCGGGTTACCTCCGTAACTAGGTAACTTACAGTACGCCTGAGTATGTCATCTCCCGGTCATTACCGACCTTTTTGAGCGTGCGCCAATAACAACCACAAAAGTAAATGACATAACTTAAATGTGCCACATTGTCCATTCATAACACATCCCTGATTTCTATCAATATATAACCTCTAAGCTCATATGTCTTAGAGAAGGGTGTTAAGCTGAGAGAATAAATTATCTACCACCAAGCAGATATATATATATAACAGATATCCGTGTTACGTAGTCAATTACAATGTCAGACACACAATCCATACAAGTTCGTTCTGGGTCTAAACGAAACCGCCATTTAGAATTCCTTCACATATATTCGCGCCTCTTACCACTTAGCTTATATAAAATCCATCTGCAAATGGTAGAAACCCATTTGATACATTCAGCAAGTCGTCCTTATGATATGAAGGGTCCCAGTCTTCAATAGCGTCCTCAACGTCTTCAATTGTTCCACAACATCGTATTATTACTTAGAATGGTTTTCAGACATAAATCTGATCCCGGTCTTTCCAAATAATAAGCGCAATTAAAAAACACAATTACGGAACATACAGGCTTTCAACCAAATCTCCTTCCATCTTGGATTTTGTTAAATTAAACTTCTTTAAACCCATTCTCAAATTATCTTTAACAAATTTATATTTTAACTTTTCTCCTTTAAAACACATTCTTTAAATCAAAGATAGTTTAGCCGCAAAACCTCAACTAATATTTTTGTTTGATACTAATTCGGTAGATGATGACTCTAACTATTTGAGGAATTTAAAAGGTAGTTCACTATTATTCCTCTTATAGTGTGAGTTGGATACGAAGATTAACATTGAGGTTAATTCGATGATATTTCTATCCATATTTACTGTCAAAGAGTGGACAAATCTTTTAATTAAGATACGGGTTTCCCAATTTGATTGAGATAAGTTGGATAGAAATAATCTTCAGATATTTGATGTGAAATTCCGCGGTATAAACGTGTACTATTTGGGAAATTTGAAAAATATTATTATCATTATTCCTCTTATAGTATTCACTGATAATGAGAATTGATATCGAATATAAGTAGAAACAATTTCTATGTAACTTATACTCAATATCGATTGATTTGGGTTTTGTTGTGAATGGTATCTCCAATAATATCGTTGTTGAAATTTGACGAGATTGAGTTGTGGAAATTCATATCATAATTTAGGGGTTTAATCAAATGTTTTATTTGAAGGAAATTAAAAGTAAGGAATTGGGAAGGAAGTATAATCTTATAATTAGGATCAAGGAATTGAATGTTAGGAAATCGTTAATTGGAAACTATGGTTGAAATATGGATTAAACTGCATTTGTTTCATTTAAAATCAAACAAGTATTCAATTTTCGCTCTATTCTTAGCCATGTCAGCTCCATAATGAAGATCTCGTCGTTACGACTCCGATGGATCCGGTCACGTCCAAATCTGTTTATGATTGAACGATATATATATATATATATATACAAGTTATAACAATTTAAATTTTAAAATAATAGTAAGGTCATTAGTTTAATATTATTCCTTAATTAAATCCCCATTCAAAATAATTAATTTTTTCACGAATGGTGAACAAAAACCCGATTACTCCTTGTTCTCAGGCATCGCGATAAAACACTACTTGAATATGAATTCCAGATCCCCTTTGAACCGTCGTTGGACCTCCCTGACGAAGCTGGAAACCACCACCCTCAGGCTCAATCTCGCCTTGATTTCCCTCTTTCCATTCTAGTGCCATAAACATCATGATACACCGAAAAAATCCACTTTCTTCATGCTTGTTCCCGTTCATTTCTTTTGCTGTTGTTGCACACCTGTTTCAAATTGTAGTGCTATCTTCCCTCTCTTATCCGACATACCCAGTATGAACATCTCCCATACACACGCATGTTGTTACTGATCTTTACACCTCCAGCGCTCCTTAATACAAAACGTTTGTTGCAAGGCTTTAAAACACGTGACTCGTTGCTTCTAGCGTCAAACCCGTCACCTGTTTTCTTTTTTCCTGGCCAAACTTCCACCAATATTCCCACAACGGTGCGCCTTGCACCTGTGAACACCACAATACCACTCGTTCCTTTTACAACCGCCTCAAATCGCCACAAGCCCCAGCTCTAAACATGCTACCGAACTCAAGTTCCCCCAAAGTACCACACCGAACCCTTCATGGCAGCAAACCAAAAGTTCGTTTGATCCCTTTAAACCTAGTCGCGTGTTGATTTATTTCGCTAATTATTATTATTTTACGGAGAGAAAGGAGATGGATTCAAACAGACACGGTTTGATTTTTTACTGAGAAGATGGGTTCCATTTTTTCTTATTTTGTCACGAGAAAGAAGAAGAAAAGGAGATGGGAATACAAAAATATAAATATAAATAAAAGAAAGTGGGAAGGGTCATTTTCACGAAGTATGTGGTCGACACATTTATATGGTCAATACGTTGACGCGGTCAACACGTTTTCTAGCTGCTTGTATTTCATTAGGTTTTGATGAAGATTTGAAGAATGAATGGGGTATAGGTTGGCTTAATAAATATTTAGAGAGATGATTGTGACACCCCATGTCCATTAATGTCACTCATTTAGAGAATGCATTAAGTTTCGTGAAGCGTTATAGGTAAACAGAAACATTACAAGACAGATATAAAATAGCAGCGGAATAAAAACAAACTTAATTAATCATAAAGCATCGTGGTTCAAAATATCATATGTTTGAATTACATAAAAACCAGTACATCATAAAAATTTCTATCTTGCACTTAAACATCAGAGGACAAAATAAAAGAAGCATAATCCCCAAATAAAAACATGGGGGAGGGGGGAGGAACGGAAGAAAGAAGAGGAAACAAAAAGGGTCAGACATAAAGTCTGACGAGTCCAGTTACTTTTACCAAGTAAATAAGTAAAAGAATCACGACAGGAATAATAAAGTGGATAAGAAATATAACACCACATAAGGCATGTATGATAAGGTAAACCCGATGGGTGTATACGTTTCCCTAATGATTACTCTGCACTGATACTAGTATAACCAGAGTGAGATGATCCCAACAACTAAAAGATGGTAGACTTAGGTGTACTTCTGGTGAGAGGTTTTAACCCCATACAATCCACAGGCAGCCCAATCCTAATAGGCTCCTAAACATTTTACCAGAGTCTAGGTGTACCCTAATTACTACCCTAATCGACCGGCTCCCTACTCCGTAGATATCCAGTGTCGGCCCCACAGTAGAAGTATCATTTCTAAAGTGGCAACCCTTTGTTGATGTGCACAACCATATCTACTGGTGTCACGGTCGTCTATCCCCTTCTGCACGAACATCCACGCACATGCTCCGGTTGGTTTGTGCCAACCACCCCGTCCTTCACGTTTGGATCTCTGTCCTAACTCAGACCTAGGGCGGAGTACTCATTTGATACCGTTATATGGGTTACTGACTGAAACAGGCCCCCCATACATGATGATACAAGATCCCCTCTTGTCTTGTATCCCCACTAGGATTTCCATAGGTTATGTATACCTATTGGTGTCTTTAATTACACAACCACCTCAGGTTAAGTTTGTGGGCCTATATATAAATATTACCCACCCCCCCTTAGATTTACTTAACCTACCCACTTTTTCAACCAAGTTTACTTAACCCCTATTCAAATTCATGTTCATACATTCCCAAAGGATTCAACTAGGTTAGGTATTCAACTTTATTACCATATATTCAGTTATGGTTATCTTATGCCATATCTCCCACATTAAGCCTATGACTAGTGGATGCTGGATATTTCGGGCGAGTCCGGGCAGACTTATTCCACGAATCGGGCTTAACCTCGTGTCTTAGCACATCTCGTATTTGTGCACCTAGACCCCTCAAATTTTATTCACCACTTCTAGTCGTTGGATATGTCGGGCGGTTCCGAGCAGACTTCTACAACAAGCGTAATCTAACCTCGTGTCTAGGCGCAGTTACAATTTCTAATTACTATAATTCAAGGCATTTCAATTATTAACCAAATTTACCTATGCCGTTATAGGTTTTCATGCCCCTTTTTCCCTAATTATGTTCATAATGAATTATATGCCCAAAATTCATATTCATACATTTTATTCAGGTTATGCCCCAAATTCCCAATTACAAGTTATGCCCAATTTCAGTATTTTCCCTCGTTCCCCGTTTAACGCATTCGCATATTTCAGCGGTATGCCTAGGCTCGTAAGTAGCCTGGCTGTATAAAATAAAAAAGGAAAGATGAATGGAAGATGACAGAAATGATTATTCTAACAAAATTGTCATAAACATAGTGGCAAAATAATAGGTGACATATAGGGGTAGATCTGATGAACATAATAGAACTGATTCTGACATAATAGGGATGTCGTAATAGGCATGATAAGCTCTAAACAATAATTTAGATGTCCAACTACTAACAGATCCAATTTAGCATGATAGGCATAAAGTGATCGAAACAGTGAACTATATTTATAATCAAAGGTAGATCTGACATGATAAAGGTTAAGATCCAAGTCATATTTATGTCAGAATATCATGGATTCACAAGTTATTACAGATCTGATATGATTCAAGCAGTCACAGGCATAGATCCAAATTACAATCATATAATGTTTTACTTTTTAATTATTTAAACCTAAAAGTGTTTGGATGTAGAAAGATAGAAGAAGAATAGCAGAGGTTGAATCACAGATCTACACTTGAATAACTTGATTAACTTAATTGTAGAAGAAGGAAAAGGTTTGATTCAGTCTGGCCAGCGGCAACATCTAGTCCTCCATTGATTTAGGATGGAGAAAATAAGAGAAATGGGGTCTTATTTGTAGCCTAGAACCAACGAACCAGGTCAGAAATACGTCCACATACAGAAAAATAAATCTACCCAAATTCTTCGACAGAGGGGTCGACCCATGTGTCTACCCACCCCTGTGGTGGTCGACACCCCTGGGCGGGAGAATTCCCGCTTCCCCAAATTTGCACGATTTTGGAATTTGAACTGAAATTTTGAATCCTTGGACCCTCTCTCTCACTCTCTCTCTCTCTCTCTCTCTATATATATATATATATATTCTCTTGCACGTATACAAATTTCAAACCTTCATAACTTCTACATACGATGACCGTTTTATGCAAACCAATTGTTTATCTTGACTAGAATTTCGAGACGATCGCAATGGCATAGTCCGTTTCCCTTAATTCTGAATATTAAATTAATTATTCTTTAATTTATCATCTTTAGTTTTGTTAAAATTATAGGGTGTTACAATGAATATAAACTATTGTCTGTATATGGGGTATATATTTGTCTTTAAAGTTTATGTGGTATTTGTTATACTGAATTCCATTTATCTAAGAACTGCTATAGACAAAAATAAAAATATCGCTATGTTTAGCAATGCGCTGTGATTCCTGAAATGTAATAAATTAGAAAAATTAACTTATTTTGTGAACTTCCAAAAGCGCTGATTTAGAGTGTAAATTACGTTAAACGAAAAGTTGTTTATTTTCCAAATTAAAAATTATAGAAAAATTCTATAAATCAAATTAAAACTACGTCTCAAATATCTTACAATAATTAACTATTTCACATTTCATAAAATTAGTTTCGTTGAAATTCGTGATCGTTGGGAAATTAAATCGATATAATATAAATCGATTCTAGAATAAACAAATTTATTAATGATAATAATTATTATTATATATATATATATATTCAAACAGAATACATGTATTGCTTCAAATTAATCTAATTTGGATTTTAAACTCAATATTTTCATATTTAATTTAGAAAAATATTCAATCTATTATAAAATTCATTTATCTTAATTAATAAATCGATATGGTTTATAAATGATTCCATAGCAACTTTTTGAAAATTTGATTTGGACACCAATCTACAAGACGAAACCCCGATTTTTCTTTACCATTAGAGAAATATAAGTAAACATAACCAAATGTTTCTTGTATCAAAGAAATCTGACTTATATTGGATTATGTATATTCATTTGAAGTTTAAAACATAATATTACGAACTACCGCAACGTTACGAGCTCATTTTAAATTTAATTATAAATTATACGTTCAAACATCAATTTACAAATAAATATATTTATTTATTAATTTTTTTATATTTCCAATACATCATTTAAAATAGATTTAAATGTTTAAAATTAAACAGCTAGAAATCCGGGTCGTCAAAATATTTCCATTTTCAACTCAAAATCCAAATATTCCCTTAAATGGCTATTACAATTTTATTTTATTTTTATAAAAATATTATTTTTCAAAACTTACTCGCTTGAGCCCAAATTTTTCTTAAGCCTATTATAAAAATAAATATGATAATTTTGAAAAGGAAATCTTGTTAAAACATCTCCCAGATACCCTAACTACACTTCACTTATTTTTGTTATTATTTGTTTTTAAATAAAAACCTCGACAGGCCACAACCTGCTTTTAATTTCTCCAAAACCATTTCTTTCTTTTGCAAATGTTACTCGAAATGATTTTTATTTCACATGCATGAAAAATCAAATATCAAATTTGGAATTTTATTTTTCGCCTATTGTTTATATTAATAAAATATTCATTTAAATCATTTTAATGAATGGGGACTTAACCAATGAGCCAATAATCTTATTTTTTGCTGTAACGACCCGGATTTTTCGAACAATTTATATTAAATATTTAATATGGTTTTAAATATTGAATTGATAATATAAATGAATTATTATATTGAGTTATCGATTTAATAATCAAATATAATTTAATTTAGAATATATTGAATTACTGTAATTCGAAATATAATTGAAATCAAAGTTAAAAACTAAATCAAAATGATTCAGATGATAAGTAGGAATTTTATTTGATATATACGATAATAAATAATAATTTATTATCAAAGAATTTGTGGTTTTCGAATTTAAATTATATTATATTAATTTAACATGGTATATATATTGAAATTAAATTTCAGAATATTATTGTTGAGTTCAGAATAGGGTTATTACATGGAAATGTCGGTCGGTACGCTAGAATAGCAGTTCGTGATTTAAATTGATGGACCCTAAAATATTTGATTGTGGATAGGTTCGAAATCAAATCGATATCCATCTAAAAAGAATAAAAATCGCTTTATATCGAATCGTATTAAATACGAGGTCAAATCGCGGTCAAAACAAAATCAAATCGAATTGAAAATAAAACCATTTTAAATTAAATAAAAAGATTTGTTTGTACTTTGGGTAACATGAATTGAAATGGCTGTACTATTTGTTCCATCGTCTCCTTTATAAACTGCGATACTCTTCCTTATTTCATTCTTCTGTAAATCAAACTTTAAAAAAATGGCTACTCCTTGATAAATTAGAAAACCTCAATTAAAAAGGGCCGCTCGATCCCTAGTTCCAAAATCAAAATGGACGACTCCTCTTCAGTTCATTTATAAATATGTTTATATACCAAACCCTTTCATTTAAAATCGTAGCAATCCCTTTTCCATGCCCCTTCATTTTCAATCGAACTCGATTTCTCTAAGCTTGGGAGCGACGTGACGATGATGTCAAGACTAAGGTTCAACTCGAGATTGATTAAGGTGGAACTGGGTTGCGAGTAAGGTCTGTGGGGGTGGCGATGGTCTTTAGAAGGAGCAGGAGGCGTAGCTTCTGGCATCGCTGTTTTTGGGAAGGTGCCTGTCGAATGGACATGAGTGTGTCACGATGAGCTATGGTCTCTGACTGATGAGGTGCGATTTTCAAATTTCTGAATCTTGAAATCCTATTGTTCTGAGGGTTCAAATTTTGGTTAAGAAAAGGTGTCGATTTGAGAAAGGGGAAACAACAGCAACGGTGTGAAGAGCAGGCAGGGTACTGTGTTACAAAGGGGAATGAAAGTCTGGTCTATATTGTTTTGAGATGGGGCGATGTGGGTTTTTAGTGGTGCTGTAATTCAGGGGTTGTCCTAGGAAGAAACTGCAGTTATAAAAAAAGGGTAAAGGGAGTTAGTGATCTCAAATGAAGTTTTCTTTGAAGATGATGCTTGGTGGAATGATCTAGGATTAAAAGTGACGTACCCTTGTAAGAGCTTGATGATGCAGATTCAGTTTGATGATGAGGAAGTTGAGTGCGTTTAAGTACACAGTAAATGGTGATTGCGAGTTTGGAGTTGTGTAGTAGTAGGGAAGGAAGTCTAATGACGCAGATTAGCTTAATGGCGGGGATACGGTAATTTATTCGTTAATTAAATAATTAGTGAGTGAATGAATATTTTAAAATAAATAGCATATAAATTTGTAATCTATACATATGGTGTTAGATTGGAATGAAATCAGTGGCGACAGATTCGTATTTCATGAAAACTACGATATGAAATTAAATAGATATTCAGCAAAAAAATCACGGTGAGTAAATCTCACTCACCTTTTATTTAGAATTATTTTTATCAGTTAAAAATAATTGTTTTTTGCTTGTTTGGTTGCATTTAATATTTTTGTGCATCTTAAATATATTAGTTATTTAGGCTTGGTGTGCTATTATATATATATATATATATATATATATATTGGTGGTTGGATATTCCCACAATCTCATTAGCGGATGCCCGCGGTACCATTAGCGGATGACTACCCTATACGCCCCATGCTATGATAGTGGATGACCCTCATACTGCGATATCCTTCCTCAAAGCAGGAATGGTATTGTTTATGTTGACTAAAGTCTGTGGATGCAGGAAATAGGTTGGAGGGATCCAACTTGTGTGACGGCCGGGAATTTCGCTCGATCCGAATCAGTCGTTAAACCGATCTAGACCATTCGAAACCCCTAATCGTTTGAGAACAGGACAAATCAGAACACAAACAGAAGAACATTTCATTGCTATTACAATAATTCCATCAGATACAAGAATATACAGAGTATAATTGAATAAATTACATTCGATAAATATCAGAGATTACAATAAATTACATAGCAGCGGAAAATAATACAAAGCACAACTGAAGGTGATATACGGATACAGAGCTTTCCGGATATCATTCCAGCTGTAAACCAGGATCCTGTGAATATAAATCTGCAAAACCAAAACTACTAGCTGCCCGTGTCGAAAATAGGGGCACCCAGAGTTTAGGTTAAAACAATAAACTCCAGGTCAGTCATGTGACTGGTGTGAGAACTAAAACAGTAATGTAAAACTTTACTTTAAAAGAGGGTAATTCAAGGGACCACGCCGTATAACACGGAACGGGTTTCCTCCCAAGAATACCAGTGCATAGAATAAACAACGCAATGCTTTTTCGAAAAATGAAGCTATTATAAGACCCAGGTCCCATCACACAATGCAACGCAAGCCGGAGGATAGGGTTTTCCCTTATAATAGCCAAACATGATTGGTACGTTTAAAACAAATCATTTGATACTATAATAAGTGTATAGTGTCAAAACAATTTCAATCATAAATATCAATCATAGACGGCATAGCATCCCATACTACTATGTCGCCATACTAGGCTCTACAAATAAAGCCGAAATATCTCGTATTGGAAATTGGATTTCCGTCATGAGTCGAGGCAAGGGGCAATCTCCTCTCCGCTTTCGAGACACTCTAGCAAATGCTCAGGACTACGCACTCTGGGCAGCCACTTGGATCGGTTGGGCCGGTCCTCTCTTACGTTTGAGGATTAGTTATTCCTGAACACACGTTTCCCGGTCCTTACAGACCTAATATCGAGGCGCCTCATTCCAACAACCACAAAGGTGAAAAGTATATAAATGTCAGGGCTGGTAAGTCACTGACACCACCAAAGCTAGAAAGAAACGTCATGTTCTCCCAACGGTCCGTATCCCGTTTTTAACTCATACCGAGGTGTGAGGCTCGCGAATCCACGCTATACACAAAGCTGCCACGTAGGCCGTGCTTTGATCATCAACCACAAGACTTTGCTTTTCAACAGAATCCTTGATCCATGCAACTCAGCGTGCCACACAGGCAATTCATGCCATGCGATTGATATCTATCGATATATAACCTCTAAGCTTGTACGTCTCAGAGAAGGGCGTTAAGCAAGAGAATAAATTCTCCGCCGCCAAACAGATATATATTTAACAGAAATCAATCAACACAGAATAAAATCCAATGTCAGACATACAATCCGTTTACAAGTTCGTTCTGGGTCTGAATGAAACCGGAGGCACTTTCCTCGCATATCCATCGATCTCCAAGTACGTCTGGACGTCCACTAACTGATTCCCTCATCTTGGGTGTACAGCCCAATCAAGATCATCAGTAATCACCCAAACGATGTGAAGACTTCCGGTCTTCAACCACCGTCTTCATCTTCGACATATCGTCGAATCGGTTATTCAGAATGGGTATAAACCTGGTCTTTCCGAACAACCCGCGTATATTAAAAACAAATGTTACACAAACACAACATACGCCTCATTCCAATTCATTAGTCACTAACCGTGAATCAGTAAGAGAGCAATTCCCTAAATATTAACCTTGAAGGCCGAAACCAACATCAGATCAATACCCAGGAAACCATTCTTCTTAACTAACCTACAGTTAGTTTCTAAATCTCAATTCTTAGGGAAAGGTTCCCATTAATTTTATCCAAGATAAATTCTTTGTAATTTATCCTTTAATCTTCCTTTGGATGTCATTTCAAACCAAATTATGGTTTTTCCCAAACTATTCGAGATTAGCGAACCACACCGAAGTAATTATTTATTTTATTTCCCAATCCCAACTTATTCATCCCATGAAGCAAAACTGGTAATACTCCATATCTAATACTATGGTGTTATCGGTAAAATTAATTACCATTTCACGTTCAAATCTAATTAAAGATTTAACTATCGCTTTGGCGCAAATCTGGTGATACTCCATTCTCGCTCACTTCCTAAATTTGATAATTTAGATTACCAATTCACCTTTCAATCTAATTGCAGATTCATTAAAACTCCTTTTACTGGGTTAAAGAACTAGTGTCATTTAAAACACAGTTCACGACAAACCCAAATCACATTCTATTTATTATCGGGTTAAAGAACAAGTGTCATTCAAAACACCCTTCACGATAAACCCACAAATCAATTCTATTTATGACCCATTTCAAATCCAATTTACTTATTTAAAAATAAATGGGTTTTAATTTTAGTTCAAAACTAGTTTATTTCGATAAAAATCTATTTTTATCTTTTCAAATATGGAGTTTTTCATCCCAATTTTTCCCAAATCATTTCTTATGATTTAACACAAATTATTACTATTTTAAATAATTTTATCAAGGCCCGTACAGTCGATTTCCATCAATAGCCATCGAACTGCACTTACAGCGACCTTTTTCAAATTTGATTTGGACGTATCTCCAAATCCAACTGTTAGATTTAAATTTCTAATATTGTTAGAAAGCTCTTTTCGATACGAACCCAACGGTTCCGGTTTTAGGAGAATCCGACGGTCGGATCTCCCGTAATGTCCGTTCGAAGTCAATGGTCGAAATTTAAGAACTACCGCGGCGCGACGCGTTCTATTCAGGCCATTATATTATATATATATAATATATGTTTCGTCGATTTTTATTTGAAACGAATTTTATAAATTGTTTTAAATTCGTTTCAAAAACATTTTCAACTTCCATTTCAATTCAAATCAAAATTGAATTCTTCCTTATAAATTCGTTTTAAAATTCATTTCTATTCAATTCAAATTTCAATTAAATTCGAATTCGTTTTCAGTTCAATTCGAATTCGTTTTCTATACAATTCGAATTCGTTTTCAATTCGATTCAATTCAAATTGGTTTTCTATTCGATTCAAATTCGTTTTCAATTCGATTCAATTCAAATAGATTTTCTATTCAATTCAATTCAAATTCGTTTTCTATTCGATTCAATTCAAATTCGTTTTCTATTCGATTCAATTCAAATTGGTTTTCTATTCAATTCAATTCAAATTCGTTTTCTATTCGATTCAATTCAAATTCGTTTTCTATTCGATTCAATTCAAATTGGTTTTCTATTCAATTCAATTCAAATTTAAAAACGAATATAATCGATATAAGTATCGTTCGCGTCAAAATAGCGCATCTCTAATCAATACGGCTTTATATATTTCAATAATTCCATTATTCTATTCGACAAATGAATCTATATTTTTGTCAACACACGACTAATCTCAACGAATGAGTACTGTCCACGTGTGACTCTTTTTGTTATTTAATATATTTTATAAAAATTATGGTATCTATCGTTTGATGTTAAATCAGACTCCAACCGTAAATTAGTAAGAAAACGATTCCCTGAATATAAACCCCGAAGGCCGAAACCAACATCAGATTAATATCCAGGAGATCACTCATCTTATCTATTTTCCAGTTAGTTTCTAATTTTATATGTGATAAAGATGTGAATCTTATTGTTAAAATATTTCGTTCAACACATGACTAATCTCAACGAATGAGTACTGTCAACACATGAACCTTTATTTTAAAATAATAAAGATGTAAATTCTATTGTTAAAATATTTCGTTCAACACATGACTAATCTCAACGAATGAGTACTGTCAACACATGAACCTTTATTTTAAAATATTCTTTATTTTCTAAATTGGAATGAGGCCCAATCAATTACCATATAAAGTTAATTATATGGATTCCATACAACACATATATATAATAGCAACGATAAATAATCAACCATCATCCAAAGTGCACTACACTGTATAAGCATCAAATATAGATATCTAACGCTTATAACAGCCTGTCAATCAATCGATCGACATACAACTAATTATTAGGATTAGTGTATGCCGTATTTTATCCAAATACCCGTGTGGGGTTTCAAACAATCAAACACAGATTTTATTCGTGCAGTTGGGCGATGTGTAAAATTTATCGTCCCAATCAATGTCCTTCAAATAGGTGTACATAAACAAACCATCCGGTTTGTAAATGAATATTTATTTATTCACATTCACGTTAAAAATTATATTTTTAATGATAAAATATTTTATTCAACCCATGAATATTCTATTCAGTTCATTTACAAAATAAAAATGATATTTTTATTTTTCTAACTTATTTTAGAAAATTTCGGCGGCATAACGGCACGATACTAGAAACGGGACAAGGCCTAGCCTTATCCCCGGTCTAGTGAAGGCCCACGCCATTCACACATCAATCAAATCAATTTCATTTCACCAAACAATTCAATTCAAACCAAATAATCTAACCAACTACACAACCAAACAAACAAGTCCATGGTCTGTAGACGATTGTGTCGGGTGCTACTAAACACCGTCTGCATCCTAGTATATATATATAATTAGAAAAAGAAATTGAAGAGTGAGAAGTTCTCACCAAAGCTATTCTAATCATCTCGACACTTCATTTAGAGAAATCATCGCCATTCTCGCCTTTTGTCACCTTCGTTGCCAGTATTCTCTACATATGTAAAAATCGAATTTTTACTTTGCTATTCAATATATAAAAATCGAATTTTTCTTTTGCTATTCCATATATAAAAATCGAATTTTTACTTTGCTATTCCATATATAAAAATCGAATTTTTATTTCGTTATTCAATATATAAAAATCGAATTTTGATAACAGTGTACGTATCCATAAAGATTATATTTTTATAATTCCTTTCACTTATAAAAATATCGACTTTCAAAAATATGGCTCTTTTCATAAATATAGATTTCGCCTTTTCAAAAATATAGATTTCATTTTTACTCCTTCTATAATATAAAAATGATATTTTTAATATCTATACTATATAAAGATCATATTTTTAATCCACTACATAAGTAAAATTCACGCCTTTCTCCATTTAAAAATATCGTCTTTCTTCCTTTAAAAATATAATCTTTTCTATTTTAAAAATCAAATCTTTTCTATTTTAAAAATCTATTCTTTTCTATTTTAAAAATCTATCTTTTCTATTTTAAAAATCTATTCTTTTCTATTTTAAAAAATCTATTCTTTTCTATTTGCTAAAAAATCAGATTAAACTAGCAAAAATATTTAAAATAGATTAACACAAAACAAAATAAATAAATAAAATAAAATAAAGAGATGAAAGCTTACAACGGATGAGGGAGAAGAGGGATCGGAGGGGCTGGAGTTCGCCGGTGGTGGCGGGCGGAGCAGGCGACGGTCTTCAGGGTTAAGGGGGGGGGGTTTGCGGTCTCTTCGATGAAAGGGGGGTCTGGACGGAAATCGAGGGGGCGACGCTAGTGGGGGGGCCGAGGTTGCTGAGGGGGGGAGGCGCGCTTCTCGATGCGGTGGCGCTCCGGTAGGGGGAGTGTAACAACCCGAATTTTAATAACATGTTAAGACAAGAATCAAGGCAGAGTTAAATGTTAAATTCTGAATCAGGGAAAACGGGTTGTGCCATTACGTTCGTCTCGGAAAAATACGCGAAATAGAGTCCGAAATTTCGTAAATCGGAGTTCGTATGAACGAGATATGGCCTCGCAAAGTTTCACGAAAAATTCAAATTCAAGAACAGATTCGAATTTTCAGAATTCAGGGTAGGCGGGAAAAATCCCGCCCCAGGCAGGGTCGACACAGGGGTCGACACTAGTGTCGACCCCCCCCCCAATGGGTCGACACCCATGTCGACCCATGGGTCGACACCCATGTCGACCCAGGGGTCGACCCCCCCTGTCGGACCAGTTTTTCTGGTGCACCTGTTTTGGCTCCTGGGTCTTGTTTTGGGGGCTTGTGACGATTTTAGATGGCTCAGATCTAACCAAGGGTTTGTCCTATGGCTAAAACAAATCCTAAACACTATAAAAAGACCCTAAGACCTAGCTTAAATCATACTATTTCATTTTAGCCTCATGCAGCCGCCATTAAACCTAGAACTCTAAATTAAAAATACAAAGAACAAAATTAAAGAAGACGAAGGATGATTCTTGAAGGCTACAACTAGAAGCTACAACAACTACGATGCTTTAGACAACGGATTTGGGGCTATTTGATTTAAAGTTTTGATTTGGATTGCTTGCTTCATATTGTAAGTTCTATGTCACTTTTTAGGCAAAAACGCTAAAATAACATGGACATGCTATGAATTGAAACCGGATTTAGGAACTATTATTACTCCATGTTTATATAGTTTAACTTTGAATCATAATTTGGGAATCTTGTTATGTTAATGTTGCAAGTTAAACTTATCATGATTTTGATGTTGTTATGAATCACTTGGGCTTAATCATATGGCAAGTGGACTAATACATGTCCATGGAATCACTATATTTATTGAAATCTTCATGTTGATTAAACCATGCCTATGATGCTAATTAAACCATGTCTATGATGTTAATGAAACTATGCCCGTGATGTTAATATACCTATCATGTTAATGACAAATTGGGAATTGCGAGGTTGGAATCATTATGTTTATAATGCTAGATGAGAATCATTATGTTAAAAAATACTAAATTGGAATCCACTATGCCTATTAGAATTACCATGCCTTTAATGTCTCATGTTTGTAATAAAATGATTATTATGCCTATGATGTAAAGTTGAAATCATCATGTTAAACTAAGTTGGAACCATTACTATGCCAAGTTATTATCATGCTAGTATTGAAACCATGTGATATGTTATAGCCTGTTTATTATGCAAGTGATGTTGGAATTGTCACATACGCCTATCACATGTTTGGTGTTATTCCCCTTTATCTCTTGAATTGTTTGTGCTTGTGAACGAAGTATGCTTATATACGTTGGGGACATGATTGGGTAGAATAGGAAAAACTTGAACTGATTATAATCATAAACCGTGAAATTTGGCATAAGTAGAACATGAAATATGGCACGAAAACTTGACTTGAACATGCCATAACTTGACTTGAAACATGCCTTAGTTGGACATAAAATTTATATGAACATGCTATGAAAGTAGCATGAATTTGATAAGAACATGGGCATGACTCTAGAAAACAAGAAAGTGGCCAACTCGAGGTTGGGTTGAGTTTGTAGTGTAAATCTGCCCGGAACCGCCCGGCAAATCCAGTTGCTACAAACAATAGAATCCAATGTGGGTAGTTGGTCATATCGCGCTTGAAACCCGAGGTTGGGTTGAGTTCGTAGCGTAAACCTGCCCGGAACCGCCCGACAAATCCAGTGGCTACGAACAATAGGATCCAATGTGAGTGGTTCGGTGCATTAACGAATCAATTAATGCCAATTAGGGTTAAGTCATGAACATGAAAAGACAACTTAACCAACTTGAACACGATTTGTAGGGCTAAGTCATGAACTTGAAACAACAACACTTAGCCAACTTGACATGACACGTAAGCGGGTTAAGTCATGAATTTAAATGACATACTTAACCATCTTGACAAGTCAAGACTGGAAAAGGATTAAGTCACGAATCACATGACTTAATCGGTTAGGCGGGTTAGGTCACGAATTAGACCTAATCTGTAGGCGAAACCCTAGACACGACCCTTTTCAGCAGTAACTCTCTAGATGTATCAAGGCACCCTGGGGCTAGGCCGGGTGGGGCACGATTACTGGGCTGATTGTAAGAGGTGAACGACGGCAGTGGGGTATGCCAGTGTAGGTTCGGTGGACTACGGTGGTGCACGTATTCCGGGGCAGGCACTGGGTATCCATAGCTTTATCTGTGCATCTTGAATCGTGTCAGGGGTTGACACCCTAGGGCTGATACATCCGAAGGTGGACCCAGCACAGGTGACTACATTCGTGATTAGCCGTATGACACGGACACTTGACGAGCTAGAACTTGTAGGGAGCCGATCGACTAGATAATCGCTCCGTAGGACCCCGTACTTGGGTTAGACCCCATTTCAGGCTCATTTCATGATATTGGGCAGTGGGATTTATTTCGTGATTTACTTGTGAGTATACTAGTATAGTCGATGCAACGAATCTCGAACATGTGATGCTTTACTTGACTTGTCTTGACTTATCCTGATCACCTTAGTCTATCTTGTTCACCTTGACACCATTCTTAAGTTTAGTTCCAGTTCATACATGACAGGTTGTTTTAACCGTTTTTACACTGAAAGTCACTAGAACTTACTCAGTCTTTATGACTGACCCTTTTCCTTTCGCCTCTTTTTCTTTCGTTCCCCCCCCAGGTTCTCAGGGAGGAAACACTAGCTCTTAGCCTGGATATCACTTGCCTTGGCTCAGCATGTACGGTTTGCTATGGCTGCTTCTTTTTACTGCACTTGGGGAATAAGCTGTTTTTCTGTTTTTAAGTCATTGCTTCTTTGGCTATTATTACAAGACAGTTGTAAGGAAGTTGTTATCTGAAATGTTTGTAAGGGACATGTTTTATTTTGGAATAAAATGAAGTTCTGTTTTACTCATAAATTCTTCCGTTGTTTACTTAATTATTTATTTATGTTCTGTCTTGTGATAATTCTGTGATGTTACACTTGGTATCAGAGCTCTGATACCAAGTGTAACACCCCACCTCTGCTAGGGTCACTCACAAAGGGAATGCACTAGTTTTGGAGGGGTATTATCGAGATAACATCACAGAATTATCACAAGACAGAACATAAATAAATAATTAAGTAAACAACGGAAGAATTTATGAGTAAAATAGAACTTCATTTTATTCCAAAATAAAACATGTCTCTAACAAACATTTCAGATAACAACTTCCTTACAACTGTCTTGTAATAATAGCCAAAGAAGCAATGACTTAAAAACAGAAAAACAGCTTATTCCCCAAGTGCAGTAAAAAGAAGCAGCCATAGCAAACCGTACATGCTGAGCCAAAGCAAGTGATATCCAGGCTAAGAGCTAGTGTTTCCTCCCTGAGAATCTGGGGGGGGGGGGGGGGACGAAAGAAAAAGAGGCGAAAGGAAAAAGGTCAGTCATAAAGACTGAGTAAGTTCTAGTGACTTTCAGTGTAAAAACGGTTAAAACAACCTGTCATGTATGAACTGGAACTAAACTTAAGAATGGTGTCAAGGTGAACAAGATAGACTAAGGTGATCAGGATAAGTCAAGACAGGTCAAGTAAAGCATCACATGTTCGAGATTCGTTGCATCGACTGTACTAGTATACTCACAAGTTAATCACGAAATAAATCCCACTGCCCAATATCATGAAATGACCCTGAAACGGGGTCTGACCCAAGTACGGGGTCCTACGGAGCGATTATCTAGTCGATCGGCTCCCTACAAGTTCTAGCTCGTTAAGTGTCCGTGTCATACGGCTAATCACGAATGTAGTCACCTGTGCTGGGTCCACCTTCGGGTGTATCAGCCCTAGGGTGTCAACCCCTGACACGATTCAAGATGCACAGATAAAGCTACGGATACCCAGTGCCTGCCCCGGAATACGTGCACGACCGTAGTCCACCGAACCTACACTGGCATACCCCACTGCCGTCGTTCACCTCTTACAATTAGCCCAGTAATCGGGCCCCACCAGGCGTAGCCCCAGGGTACCTTGATACATCTAGAGGGTTACTGCTGAAAAGGGTTGTGTCTAGGGTTTCGCCTACAGATTAGGTCATGTAATTCGTGACCTAACCCGCCTAACCGATTAAGTCATGTAATTCGTGACTTAATCCTTTTCCAGTCTAGTCATGTCAAGATGGTTAAGTGTGTCATTTAAATTTGTGACTTAACCCGCTTACGTGTCATGTCAAGTTGGCTAAGTGTTGTCGTTTCAAGTTCATGACTTAGCCCTACAAATCGTGTTCAAGTTGGTTAAGTTGTCTTTTCATGTTCATGACTTAACCCTAATTGGCATTAATTGATTCGTTAATG
The DNA here is from genome assembly GCA_030737875.1 of Allium sativum. Taxonomy (NCBI): domain Eukaryota; kingdom Viridiplantae; phylum Streptophyta; class Magnoliopsida; order Asparagales; family Amaryllidaceae; genus Allium; species Allium sativum. Next base: position 932,563,987 of record CM060915.1, on the reverse strand, counting down.
CACCGAACCACTCACATTGGATCCTATTGTTCGTAGCCACTGGATTTGTCGGGCGGTTCCGGGCAGGTTTACGCTACGAACTCAACCCAACCTCGGGTTTCAAGCGCGATATGACCAACTACCCACATTGGATTCTATTGTTTGTAGCAACTGGATTTGCCGGGCGGTTCCGGGCAGATTTACACTACAAACTCAACCCAACCTCGAGTTGGCCACTTTCTTGTTTTCTAAAGTCATGCCCATGTTCTTATCAAATTCGTGCTACTTTCATAGCATGTTCATATAAATTTTATGTCCAACTAAGGCATGTTTCAAGTCAAGTTATGGCATGTTCAAGTCAAGTTTTCGTGCCATATTTCATGTTCTACTTATGCCAAATTTCACGGTTTATGATTATAATCAGTTCAAGTTTTGCCTATTCTACCCAATCGTGTCCCCAACGTATATAAGCGTACCTCGTTCACAAGCACAAACAATTCAAGAGATAAAGGGGAATAACACCAAACATGTGATAGGCGTATGTGACAATTCCAACATCACTTGCATAATAAACAGGCTATAACATATCACATGGTTTCAATACTAGCATGATAATAACTTGGCATAGTAATGGTTCCAACTTAGTTTAACATGATGATTTCAACTTTACATCATAGGCATAATAATCATTTTATTACAAACATGAAACATTAAAGGCATGGTAATTCTAATAGGCATAGTGGATTCCAATTTAGTATTTTTTAACATAATGATTCTCATCTAGCATTATAAACATAATGATTCCAACCTCGCAATTCCCAATTTGTCATTAACATGATAGGTATATTAACATCACGGGCATAGTTTCATTAACATCATAGACATGGTTTAATTAGCATCATAGGCATGGTTTAATCAACATAAAGATTTCAATAAACATAGTGATTCCATGGACATGTATTAGTCCACTTGCCATACGATTAAGCCCAAGTGATTCATAACAACATCAAAATCATGATAAGTTTAACTTGCAACATTAACATAGCAAGATTCCCAAATTATGATTCAAAGTTAAACTATATAAACATGGAGTAATAATAGTTCCTAAATCCGGTTTCAATTCATAGCATGTCCATGTTATTTTAGCGTTTTTGCCTAAAAAGTGACATAGAACTTACAATATGAAGCAAGCGATCCAAATCAAAACTTTAAATCAAATAGCCCCAAATCCGTTGTCTAAAGCGTCGTAGTTGTTGTAGCTTCTAGTTGTAGCCTTCAAGAATCATCCTTCGTCTTCTTTAATTTTGTTCTTTGTATTTTTAATTTAGAGTTCTAGGTTTAATGGCGGCTGCATGAGGCTAAAATGAAATAGTATGATTTAAGCTAGGTCTTAGGATCTTTTTATAGTGTTTAGGATTTGTTTTAGCCATAGGATAAACCCTAGGTTAGATCTGAGCCATCTAAAATCGTCACAAGCCCCCAAAACAAGACCCAGGAGCCAAAAGAGGTGCACCAGAAAAACTGGTCCGACAGGGGGGGTCGACCCCTGGGTCGACATGGGTGTCGACCCATTGGGGGGGTCGACACTAGTGTCGACCCCTGTGTCGACCCTGCCTGGGGCGGGATTTTTCCCGCCTACCCTGAATTCTGAAAATTTGAATCTGTTCTTGAATTTGAATTTTTCGTGAAACTTTGCGAGGCCATATCTCGATCATACGAACTCCAATTTACGAAATTTCGGACTCTATTTCGCGTATTTTTCTGAGACGAACGTAATGGCACAACCCGTTTTCCCTGATTCAGATTTTAAGATTTAATTCTGCCTTGATTCTTGTCTTAACATGTTATTAAAATTCGGGTTGTTACATTCTCCCCTCCTTTAAGGATTTTGTCCCCGAAATCTCCAAGTTAGGAAGAGCGCATCCTACCATCCATCATCCATCTACTCAAAACATCATCCACAAGCAACCATGGTCCTTAAAAGACTTCTAATGTTTTATGAACACATGCAAAGAGTGTGTGTATATGTTCCTTAGCTAATGCTAATGATCAGGCCTGATTGATCTTCTAAATGCAGAACATGTTTAGTGAAATGAATCCAATATGTATGCAAAATTTTCCTATTATAATTCATAATTTCTACATGAGTGCACAAACATTCAATCATATGCAACAACCAAATGATAGTACAACCAAGTTTCCAAAATAAACACTCATGCATATGCAAGTATGAAACTGTGACTGAGCCGATCTAGTGCCTAATGTGTATTCATGCATCCACGAGCAACCACTTGCGACCACTTGCAACCATTTCGCAATCATAACATGTTTCAATTACATGTTTACATCCAAAAAGATTCTACCTATGGTTCTCAAGATAGGATCGAGGAGATAGATAAAACAAAGCATCTAGAAAAAGAAGTTAAAGATGTACCCCCGGAAGGTCCGGTCTGCTTCTTAGGGCAGTCCTTGCTGATGTGTCCAGTCTCCCCACAATGAAAACATTCACATTGCTTTCTTTTCCTCTTTCTACAATCCTTGGCTATGTGCCCTTCCGTACCACAGAAATTGCATTTCCTTTTATCACGTGTAAAAACGGTTAAAACAACCTGTCATGTATGAACTGGAACTAAACTTAAGAATGGTGTCAAGGTGAACAAGATAGACTAAGGTGATCAGGATAAGTCAAGACAAGTCAAGTAAAGCATCACATGTTCGAGATTCGTTGCATCGACTGTACTAGTATACTCACAAGTTAATCACGAAATAAATCCCACGGCCCAATATCATGAAATGACCCTGAAACGGGGTCTGACCCCAGTACGGGGTCCTACGGAACGATTATCTAGTCGATCGGCTCCCTACAAGTTCTAGCTCGTCAAGTGTTCGTGTCATACGGCTAATCACGAATGTAGTCACCTGTGCAGCGTCCACCTTCGGGTGTATCAGCCCTAGGGTTTCAACCCCTGACACGATTCAAGATGCACAGATAAATCTGCGGATACCCAGTGCCTGCCCCGGAATACGTGCACGACCGTAGTCCACCGAACCTACACTGACATACCCCACTGCCGTCGTTCACCTCTTACAATCAGCCCAGTAATCGTGCCCCACCCGGCCTAGCCCCAGGGTACCTTGATACATCTAGAGGGTTACTGCTGAAAAGGGTCGTGTCTAGGGTTTCGCCTACAGATTAGGTCATGTAATTCGTGACCTAACCCGCCTAACCGATTAAGTCATGTAATTCGTGACTTAATCCTTTTCCAGTCTAGTCATGTCAAGATGGTTAAGTATGTCATTTAAATTTGTGACTTAACCCGCTTATGTGTTATGTCAAGTTGGCTAAGTGTTGTTGTTTCAAGTTCATGACTTAGCCCTACAAATCGTGTTCAAGTTGGTTAAGTTGTCTTTTCATGTTCATGACTTAACCCTAATTGGCATTAATTGATTCGTTAATGCACCGAACCACTCACATTGGATCCTATTGTTCGTAGCCACTGGATTTGCCGGGCGGTTCCGGGCAGGTTTACGCTACGAACTCAACCCAACCTCGGGTTTCAAGCGCGATATGACCAACTACCCACATTGGATTCTATTGTTTGTAGCAACTGGATTTGCCGGGCGGTTCCGGGCAGATTTACACTACAAACTCAACCCAACCTCGAGTTGGCCACTTTCTTGTTTTCTAAAGTCATGCCCATGTTCTTATCAAATTCGTGCTACTTTCATAGCATGTTCATATAAATTTTATGTCTAACTAAGGCATGTTTCAAGTCAAGTTATGGCATGTTCAAGTCAAGTTTTCGTGCCATATTTCATGTTCTACTTATGCCAAATTTCACGGTTTATGATTATAATCAGTTCAAGTTTTGCCTATTCTACCCAATCGTGTCCCCAACGTATATAAGCGTACTTCGTTCACAAGTACAAACAATTCAAGAGATAAAGGGGAATAACACCAAACATGTGATAGGCGTATGTGACAATTCCAACATCACTTGCATAATAAACAAGCTATAACATATCACATGGTTTCAATACTAGCATGATAATAACTTGGCATAGTAATGGTTCCAACTTAGTCTAACATGATGATTTCAACTTTACATCATAGACATAATAATCATTGCGGGCATAATAATAATTTTATTACAAACATGAAACATTAAAGGCATGGTAATTCTAATAGGCATAGTGGATTCCAATTTAGTATTTTTAACATAATGATTCTTATCTAGAATTATAAACATAATGATTCCAACCTAGCAATTCCCAATTTGTCATTAACTTGATAGGTATATTAACATCACGGACATAGTTTCATTAACATCATAGACATGGTTTAATTAGCATCATAGGCATGGTTTAATCAACATAAAGATTTCAATAAACATAGTGATTTCATGGACATGTATTAGTCCAACTTGCCATACGATTAAGCCCAAGTGATTCATAACAACATCAAAATCACGATAAGTTTAACTTGCAACATTAACATAGCAAGATTCCCAAATTATGATTCAAAGTTAAACTATATAAACATGGATTAATAATAGTTCCTAAATCCGGTTTCAATTCATAGCATGTCCATGTTATTTCAGCGTTTTTGCTAAAAAGTGACATAGAACTTACAATATGAAGCAAGCAATCCAAATCAAAACTTTAAATCAAATAGCCCCAAATCCGTTGTCTAAAGCGTCGTAGTTGTTGTAGCTTCTAGTTGTAGCCTTCAAGAATCATCCTTTGTCTTCTTTAATTTTGTTCTTTGTATTTTTAATTTAGAGTTCTAGGTTTAATGGCGGCTGCATGAGGCTAAAATGAAATAGTATGATTTAAGCTAGGTCTTAGGGTCTTTTATAGTTGTAGGAAATTGATTTCAGCCTTTAGATTAACCCTAGAATAGGTCTGAGCCATCCAAAATCGTCACAAGCCCCCAAAACAAGACCCAGGAGCCAAAACAGGTGCACTAGAAAAACTGGTCCGACAGGGGGGGTCGACCCAGGGGTCGACACCCATGTCGACCCCCTGAGGAGGGGTCGACCCAGGGGTCAACACCCATGTCGACCCCCCAGAGGGGGGGTCGACCCAGGGGTCGACACCCTGTGTGTCTGGCGGGAATTTTCCCGCCTTCTCTTTCTGGGCTGAATTTCAAATCTGTTTTCGGTTTTGAATTTTCGTGAAACTTTGCGAGGCCATATCTCGATCATACGGACTCCGATTTACGAAATTTAGGACTCTATTTTGCGTATTTTTCCGAGATGAACGCAATGGCACAACCCATTTTCCCTGATTCAGATTTTATCATTTAATTCTGCCATGTTTTAAGTTATAACATGTTGTTCAAAATACGGGTTGTTACATTCTCCCCACCTTAAAGGATTTCATCCCCGAAATCTTCAAGTTAGGAAGAACGTATCCTACCATCCATCATCCATCTACTCAAAGCATCATCCACAGGCAACCATTGTCCTTAAAAGATTTCTAATGCTGTATGAACATATGCAGAAAGTGTGTGTATATGTTCCTTATCTAATGCAAATGATCAGGCCTGATTGATCCTTTCAAATGCAAAACATGTTTAGTGAAATGAATCCAATATGTATGCAAAATTTTCCTATTATAATTCATAATTTCTACATGAGTGCACAAACATTCAATCATATGCAACAACCAAATGATAGCACAACCAGGTTTCCAAAATAAACACTCATGCATATGCAACATGAAAATGTGTCTGAGCCGATCTAGTGCCTAATGTGTATTCATGCATCCACGAGCAACCACTTGCGACCACTTGCAACCATTTCGCAATCATAACATGTTTTAATTACATGTTTACATCCAAAAAGATTCTACCTATGGTTCCCAAGATAGGATCGAGGAGATAACAAGATAAAACAAAGCATCTAGAAAAAGAAGTTAACGATGTACCCCCAGAAGGTCCGGTCTGCTTTTTAGGGCAGTCCTTGCTGATGTGTCCAGTCTCCCCACAATGAAAACATTCACCTTGCTTTCTCTTCCTCTTTCTACAATCCTTGGCTATGTGCCCTTCCGTACCACAGAAATTGCATTTCCTTTTATCACGTGAGTTGTCGTTCTTGCCTCCTTTCTCGGGGTCTACCTTCTTATTCTGAGAATCGTTGGGCTTGACCTCTTTCTTGCCCTTCTTATCTTCCTCATACAGTAGGGCCATATCCACCAAGCTTTCAAAGGTCGCCCCCATGGGCACATGAGACATGGCCAAACCATGTAGTGGCTCGTTCAAGCCTCGTGCAAAACGTAGCGCCTTTTTCTGAGGAGTGTTGACCAACTCCAATCCGAAGCGAGCAAGCTGATTGAAACGGTTCACATATTCTTTAACTGTCATATTTCCTTGTTTAAGGGCCAGAAACCGTTCCATTTGGAGACTCTCCTCTGCCGATGACAAGAACTTAAGCCCAAATCTCCCTCTAAAGTCCGCCCAAGTCTCAATGGGCCTAGTAGCGTTGGTGACTTCCCACCAATAAGAAGCTTCCTCTTTCATGAGCCACGCCGCTAACTGTACTTTCCTATTGTCCTCTACCTCAAAGATAACAAACTCACAAAGGCTGGGCAAAAGTTTTGAAAACCTTTTGAAATTTTTTTTTTCAAAACCATTTACAAAGAAGCACTTTTCAAGAAAAGTTGGTTTATTTTAAAAAGGCTATTCCCCAAAAAGCCATTAGCACAATCTTTGTTTCCTCGTTTGAATCTTTTCCTTTTTCGTTTTCAGCTAATCATCGCCGACGATCTTAATCTTCCCGAGGGTGTCAATATACCCACTTGGTTCCGTCGTTTCCTCGAGGTCGGGCTAATGTGGCAGGCCCAGCCAATCCTCCTCCTCAACCTCCGCGAGAAACCGCTTTTTCAATGATATGCAAGGACTTTAAGGCCATGGGCGGAAAGGATTTCCTAGGAGCTGAGACTTTTGTTGAGGCACAGAATTGGTTGAAGGAAACCGAAGACTTGTTTGTTATCTTTGAGGTAGAGGACAATAGGAAAGTACAGTTGGCGGCGTGGCTCATGAAAGAGGAAGCTTCTTATTGGTGCGAAGTCACCAACGCTACTAGGCCCATTGAGACTTGGGCGGACTTTAGAGGGAGATTTGGGCTTAAGTTCTTGTCATCAGCAGAGGAGAGCCTCCAAATGGAACGGTTTCTGGCCCTTAAACAAGGAAATATGACAGTTAAAGAATACGTGAACCGTTTCAATCAGCTTGCTCGCTTCGGATTGGAGTTAGTCAACACTCCTCAGAAAAAGGCGCTACGTTTTGCACGGGGCTTGAACGAGCCACTACATGGTTTGGCCATGACTCATGTACCCATGGGGGCGACCTTTGAAAGGGCAAGAAAGAGGTCAAGCCCAACGATTCTCAGAATAAGAAGGTAGACTCTGAGAAAGGAGGCAAGAACGACAACTCACGTGATAAAAGGAAATGCAATTTTTGTGGTACGGAAGGGCACATAGCCAAGGATTGTAGAAAGAGGAAAAGAAAGAAAGGTGAATGTTTTCATTGTGGGGAGACTGGACACATCAGCAAGGACTGCCCTAAGAAGCAGACCGGACCTTCCGGGGGTACATCTTTAACTTCTTTTTCTAGATGCTTTGTTTTATCTATCTCCTCGATCCTATCTTGAGAACCATAGGTAGAATCTTTTTTGATGTAAACATGTAATTGAAACATGTTATGATTGCAAAATGGTTGCAAGTGGTCGCAAGTGGTTGCTCGTGGATGCATGAATACACATTAGGCACTAGATCGGCTCAATCACAGTTTCATACTTGCATATGCATGAGTGTTTATTTTGGAAACTTTGTTGTACTATCATTTGGTTGTTGCATATGATTGAATGTTTGTGCACTCATGTAGAAATTATGAATTATAATAGGAAAATTTTGCATACATATTGGATTCATTTCACTAAACATATTCTGCATTTAGAAGATCAATCAGGCCTGATCATTAGCATTAGCTAAGGAACATATACACACACTCTTTGCATTTGTTCATAAAACATTATAAGTCTTTTAAGGACCATGGTTGCTTGTGGATGATGTTTTGAGTAGATGGATGATGGATGGTAGGATGCGTTCTTCCTAACTTGGAGATTTCGGGGACGAAATCCTTAAAGGAGGGGAGAATGTAACACCCGAATTTTAATAACATGTTAAGACAAGAATCAAGGCAGAATTAAATGTTAAAATCTGAATCAGGGAAAACGGGTTGTTCCATTACGTTCGTCTCGGAAAAATACGTGAAATAGAGTCCGAAATTTCATAAATCGGAGTCTGTATGATCGAGATATGGCCTCGCAAAGTTTCACGAAAAATTCAAATTCAAGAACAGATTCAAATTTTCAGAATTCAGGGTAGGCGGGAAAAATCCCGCCCCAGGCAGGGTCGACACAGGAGTCGACACTAATGTCGACCCCCCCCCAATGGGTCGACACCCATGTCGACCTAGGGGTCGACCTCCCCTGTCGGACCAGTTTTTCTGGTGCACCTGTTTTGGCTCCTGGGTCTTGTTTTGGGGGCTTGTGACGATTTTAGATGGCTCAGATCTATCCTAGGGTTTATCCTATGGCTAAATCAAATCCTAAACACTATAAAAAGACCCTAAGACCTAGCTTAAATCATACTATTTCATTTTAGCCTCATGCAGCCGCCATTAAACCTAGAACTCTAAATTAAAAATACAAAGAACAAAATTAAAGAAGACGAAGGATGATTCTTGAAGGCTACAACTAGAAGCTACAACAACTACGGCGCTTTAGACAACGGATTTGGGGCTATTTGATTTAAAGTTTTGATTTGGATTGCTTGCTTCATATTGTAAGTTCTATGTTACTTTTTAGGCAAAAACGCTAAAATAACATGGACATGCTATGAATTGAAACCGGATTTAGGAACTATTATTACTCCATGTTTATATAGTTTAACTTTGAATCATAATTTGGGAATCTTGCTATGTTAATGTTGCAAGTTAAATTTATCATGATTTTGATGTTGTTATGAATCACTTGGGCTTAATCGTATGGCAAGTGGACTAATACATGTCCATGGAATCACTATGTTTATTGAAATCTTTATGTTGATTAAACCATGCCTATGATGCTAATTAAACCATGTCTATGATGTTAATGAAACTATGCCCGTGATGTTAATATACCTATCATGTTAATGACAAATTGGGAATTGCGAGGTTGGAATCATTATGTTTATAATGCTAGATGAGAATCATTATGTTAAAAAAATACTAAATTGGAATCCACTATGCCTATTAGAATTACCATGCCTTTAATGTTTCATGTTTGTAATAAAATGATTATTATGCCTATGATGTAAAGTTGAAATCATCATGTTAAACTAAGTTGGAACCATTACTATGCCAAGTTATTATCATGCTAGTATTGAAACCATGTGATATGTTATAGCCTATTTATTATGCAAGTGATGTTGGAATTGTCACATACGCCTATCACATGTTTGGTGTTATTCCCCTTTATCTCTTGAATTGTTTGTGCTTGTGAACGAAGTACGCTTATATACGTTGGGGACACGATTGGGTAGAATAGGCAAAACTTGAACTGATTATAATCATAAACCGTGAAATTTGGCATAAGTAGAACATGAAATATGGCACGAAAACTTGACTTGAACATGCCATAACTTGACTTGAAACATGCCTTAGTTGGACATAAAATTTATATGAACATGCTATGAAAGTAGCACGAATTTGATAAGAACATGGGCATGACTTTAGAAAACATGAAAGTGGCCAACTCGAGTATGGGTTGAGTTTGTAGTGTAAATCTGCCCGGAACCGCCCGGCAAATCCAGTTGCTACAAACAATAGAATCCAATGTGGGTAGTTGCTTATATCGCGCTTGAAACCCGAGGTTGGGTTGAGTTCGTAGCGTAAACCTGCCCGGAACTGCCCGGCAAATCCAGTGGCTACGAACAATAGGATCCAATGTGAGTGGTTCGGTGCATTAACGAATCAATTAATGCCAATTAGGGTTAAGTCATGAACATGAAAAGACAACTTAACCAACTTGAACACGATTTGTAGGGCTAAGTCATGAACTTGAAACGACAACACTTAGCCAACTTGACATGACACGTAAGCGGGTTAAGTCACGAATTTAAATGACATACTTAACCATCTTGACATGACTAGACTGGAAAAGGATTAAGTCACGAATTACATGACTTAATCGGTTAAGCGGGTTAGGTCACGAATTACATGACCTAATCTGTAGGCAAAACCCTTGACACGACCCTTTTCAGCAGTAACCCTCTAGATGTATCAAGGTACCCAGGGGCTAGGCTGGGTGGGGCACGATTACTGGGCTGATTGTAAGAGGTGAACGACGGCAGTGGGGTATGCCAGTGTAGGTTCGGTGGACTACGGTCGTGCACGTATTCCGGGGCAGGCACTGGGTATCCGTAGCTTTATCTGTGCATCTTGAATCGTGTCAGGGGTTGACACCCTAGGGCTGATATAGCCGAAGGTGGACCCAGCACAGGTGACTACATTCGTGATTAGCCGTATGACACGGACACTTGACGAGCTAGAACTTGTAGGGAGCCGATCGACTAGATAATCGCTCCGTAGGACCCCGTACTTGGGTCAGACCCCGTTTCAGGGTCATTTCATGATATTGGGCAGTGGGATTTATTTCGTGATTAACTTGTGAGTATACTAGTACAGTCGATGCAACGAATCTCAAACATGTGATGCTTTACTTGACTTGTCTTGACTTATCCTGATCACCTTAGCCTATCTTGTTCAGCTTGACACCATTCTTAAGTTTAGTTCCAGTTCATACATGACAGGTTGTTTTAACCATTTTTACACTGAAAGTCACTAGAACTTACTCAGTCTTTATGACTGACCCTTTTCCTTTCACCTCTTTTTCTTTCGTTTCCCCCCCGCCCAGGTTCTCAGGGAGGAAACACTAGCTCTTAGCCTGGATATCACTTGCTTTGGCTCAGCATGTACGGTTTGCTATGGCTGCTTCTTTTTACTGCACTTGGGGAATAAGCTGTTTTTCTGTTTTTAAGTCATTGCTTCTTTGGCTATTATTACAAGACAGTTGTAAGGAAGTTGTTATCTGAAATGTTTGTAAGAGACATGTTTTATTTTGGAATAAAATGAAGTTCTGTTTTACTCATAAATTCTTCCGTTGTTTACTTAGTTATTTATTTATGTTTTGTCTTGTGATAATTCTGCGATGTTATCTCGATAATACCCCTCCAAAACTAGTGCATTCCCTTTGTGAGTGACCCTAGCGGAGGTGGGGTGTTACACTTGGTATCAGAGCAGAAGGTTACCAAGACTGGGCAAAAGTTTTGAAAACCTTTTGATTTTTTTTTTCAAAACCATTTACAAAGAAGCACTTTTCAAGAAATGTTGGTTTATTTTAAAAAGGCTATTCCCCAAAAAGCCATTAGCACAATCTTTGTTTCCTCGTTTGAATCTTTTCCTTTTTCGTTTTCAGCTTATCATGGCCGACGATCTTAATCTTCCCGTGGGTGTCAATATACCCACTTGGTTCCGTCGTTTCCTCGAGGCTCGGGCTAATCTGGTAGGCCCAGCCAATCCTCCTCCTCATCCTCCTCAACCTCCGCGAGAAACCGCTTTTTCAAAGATATGCAAGGACTTTAAGGCCATTGGCAGAAAGGATTTCCTAGGAACTGAGACTTTTGTTGAGGCACGGAATTGGTTGAAGGAAACCGAAGACTTGTTTGTTATCTTTGAGGTAGAGGACAATAGGAAAGTACAGTTAGCGGCGTGGCTCATGAAAGAGGAAGCTTCTTATTGGTGGGAAGTCACCAACGCTACTAGGCCCATTGAGACTTGGGCGGACTTTAGAGGGAGATTTGGGCTTAAGTTCTTGTCATCAGCAGAGGAGAGTCTCCAAATGGAACGGTTTCTGGCCCTTAAACAAGGAAATATGACAGTTAAAGAATACGTGAACCGTTTCAATCAGCTTGCTCGCTTCGGATTGGAGTTAGTCAACACTCCTCAGAAAAAGGCGCTACGTTTTGCACGGGGCTTGAACGAGCCACTACATGGTTTGGCCATGACTCATGTGCCCATGGGGGGCGACCTTTGAAAGCTTGGTGGATATGGCCCTACTGTATGAGGAAGATAAGAAGGGCAAGAAAGAGGTCAAGCCCAACGATTCTCAGAATAAGAAGGTAGACTCTGAGAAAGGAGGCAAGAACGACAACTCACGTGATAAAAGGAAATGCAATTTCTGTGGTACGGAAGGGCACATAGCCAAGGATTGTAGAAAGAGGAAAAGAAAGCAAGGTGAATGTTTTCATTGTGGGGAGACTGGACACATCAGCAAGGACTGCCCTAAGAAGCAGACCGGACCTTCCAGGGGTACATCTTTAACTTCTTTTTCTAGATGCTTTGTTTTATCTATCTCCTCGATCCTATCTTGAGAACCATAGGTAGAATCTTTTTGGATGTAAACATGTAATTGAAACATGTTATGATTGCGAAATGGTTGCAAGTGGTCGCAAGTGGTTGCTCATGGATGCATGAATACACATTAGGCACTAGATCGGCTCAATCACAGTTTCATACTTGCATATGCATGAGTGTTTATTTTGGAAACTTGGTTGTACTATCATTTGGTTGTTGCATATGATTGAATGTTTGTTCACTCATGTAGAAATTATGAATTATAATAGGAAAATTTTGCATACATATTGGATTCATTTCACTAAACATGTTCTGCATTTAGAAGATCAATCAGGCCTGATCATTAGCATTAGCTAAGGAACATATACACACACTCTTTGCATGTGTTCATAAAACATTAGAAGTCTTTTAAGGACCATGGTTGCTTGTGGATGATGTTTTGAGTATATGGATGATGGATGGTAGGATGCGTTCTTCCTAAATTGGAGATTTCGGGGGTGAAATCCTTAAAGGAGGGGAGAATGTAACAACCCGAATTTTAATAACATGTTAAGACAAGAATCAAGGCAGAATTAAATGTTAAAATATGAATTAGGGAAAACGGGTTGTGTCATTACGTTCGTCTTGGAAAAATACGCGAAATAGAGTCCGAAATTTCGTAAATCGGAGTTCGTTTGATCGAGATATGGCCTCGCAAAGTTTCACGAAAAATTCAAATTCAAGAACAGATTCAAATTTTCAGAATTCAGGGTAGGCGAGAAAAATCCAGCCCCAGGCAGGGTCGACACAGGGGTCGACACTAGTTTCGACCCCCCCCAATGGGTCGACACCCATGTCGACCCATGGGTCGACACCCATGTCGACCCAGGGGTCGACCCCCCTTGTCGGACCAGTTTTTCTGGTGCACCTGTTTTGGCTCCTGGGTCTTGTTTTGGGGGCTTGTGACGATTTTAGATGGCTCAGATCTATCCTAGGGTTTATCCTATGGCTAAAACAAATCCTAAACACTATAAAAAGACCCTAAGACCTAGCTTAAATCATACTATTTCATTTTAGCCTCATGCAGCCGCCATTAAACCTAGAACTCTAAATTAAAAGTACAAAGAACAAAATTAAAGAAGACGAAGGATGATTCTTGAAGGCTACAACTAGAAGCTACAACAACTACGACGCTTTAGACAACGGATTTGGGGCTATTTGATTTTAAGTTTTGATTTGGATTGCTTGCTTCATATTGTAAGTTCTATGTCACTTTTTAGGCAAAAACGCTAAAATAACATGGACATGCTATGAATTGAAACTGGATTTAGGAACTATTATTACTCCATGTTTATATAGTATAACTTTGAATCATAATTTGGGAATCTTGCTATGTTAATGTTGCAAGTTAAACTTATCATGATTTTGATGTTGTTATGAATCACTTAGGCTTAATCGTATGGCAAATGGACTAATACATGTCCATGGAATCACTATGTTTATTGAAATCTTTATGTTGATTAAACCATGCCTATGATGCTAATTAAACCATGTCTATGATGTTAATGAAACTATGTCCGTGATGTTAATATACCTATCATGTTAATGACAAATTGGGAATTGCGAGGTTGGAATCATTATGTTTATAATGCTAGATGAGAATCATTATGTTAAAAAAATACTAAATTAGAATCCACTATGCCTATTAGAATTACCATGCCTTTAATGTTTCATGTTTGTAATAAAATGATTATTATGCCTATGGTGTAAAGTTGAAATCATCATGTTAAACTAAGTTGGAACCAATACTATGCCAAGTTATTATCATGCTAGTATTGAAACCATGTGATATGTTATAGCCTGTTTATTATGCAAGTGATGTTGGAATTGTTACATATGCCTATCACATGTTTGGTGTTATTCCCCTTTATCTCTTGAATTGTTTGTGCTTGTGAATGAAGTAGGCTTATATACGTTGGGGACACGATTGGGTAGAATAGGCAAAACTCTAACTGATTATAATCATAAACCGTGAAATTTGGCATAAGTAGAACATGAAATATGGCACGAAAACTTGACTTGAACATGCCATAACTTGACTTGAAACATGCCTTAGTTGGACATAAAATTTATATGAACATGCTATGAATGTAGCACGAATTTGATAAGAACATGGGCATGGCTTTAGAAAACATGAAAGTGTCCAACTCGGGGTTGGGTTTAGTTTGTAGTGTAAATCTGCCCGGAACCGCCCGGCAAATCCAGTTGCTACAAACAATAGAATCCAATGTGGGTAGTTGATCATATCGCGCTTGAAACCCGAGGTTGGGTTGAGTTCGTAGCGTAAACCTGCCCGGAACCGCCCGGCAAATCCAGTGGCTACGAACAATAGGATCCAATGTGAGTGGTTCGGTGCATTAACGAATCAATTAATGCCAATTAGGGTTAAGTCATGAACATGAAAAGACAACTTAACCAACTTGAACACGATTTGTAGGGCTAAGTCATGAACTTGAAACGACAACACTTAGCCAACTTGACATGACACGTAAGCGGGTTAAGTCACGAATTTAAATGACATACTTAACAATTTTGACATGACTAGACTGGAAAAGGATTAAGTCACGAATTACATGACTTAATCGGTTAGGCGGGTTAGGTCACGAATTACATGACCTAATCTGTAGGCGAAACCCTAGACATGACCCTTTTCAGCAGTAACCCTCTAGATGTATCAAGGTACCCTGGGGCTAGGCCGGGTGGGGCACGATTACTGGGCTGATTGTAAGAGGTGAACGACGGCAGTGGGGTATGCCAGTGTAGGTTCGGTGGACTACGGTCGTGCACGTATTCCGGGGCAGGCATTGTGTATCCGTAGCTTTATCTGTGCATCTTGAATCGTGTCAGGGGTTGACACCCTAGGGCTGATACACCCGAAAGTGGACCCAGTACAGGTGACTACATTCGTGATTAGCCGTATGACACAGACACTTGACGAGCTAGAACTTGTAGGGAGCCGATCGACTAGATAATCGCTCCGTAGGACCCCGTACTTGGGTCAGACCCTGTTTCAGGGTCATTTCATGATATTGGGCAGTGGGATTTATTTCGTGATTAACTTGTGAGTATACTAGTACAGTCGATGCAACGAATCTCGAACATGTGATGCTTTACTTGACTTGTCTTGACTTATCCTGATCACCTTAGTCTATCTTGTTCACCTTGACACCATTCTTAAGTTTAGTTCCAGTTCATACATGACAGGTTGTTTTAACCGTTTTTACACTGAAAGTCACTAGAACTTACTCAGTCTTTATGACTGACCCTTTTCCTTTCGCCTCTTTTTCTTTCGTTCCCCCCTAGGTTCTCAGGGAGGGAACACTAGCTCTTAGCCTGGATATCACTTGCTTTGGCTCAGCATGTACGGTTTGCTATGGCTGCTTCTTTTTACTGCACTTGGGGAATAAGCTGTTTTTCTGTTTTTAAGTCATTGCTTCTTTGGCTATTATTACAAGACAGTTGTAAGGAAGTTGTTATCTGAAATGTTTGTAAGAGACATGTTTTATTTTGGAATAAAATGAAGTTATGTTTCACTCATGAATTTCTTCCGTTGTTTACTTATTTATTTATTTATGTTCTGTCTTGTGATAGTTCTGTGATGTTATCTCGATAATACCCCTCCAAAACTAGTGCATTCCAAAACCATGTCGACCCATGGGTCGACACCCATGTCGACCGAGGGGTCGACCCCCCTGTCGGACCAGTTTTTCTGGTGCACCTGTTTTGGCTCCTGGGTCTTGTTTTGGGGGCTTGTGACGATTTTAGATGGCTCAGATTTATCCTAGGGTTTATTCAATGGTTAAAACAAATCCTAAACACTATAAAAAGACCCTAAGACCTAGCTTAAATCATACTATTTCATTTTAGCCTCATGCAGCCACCATTAAACCTAGAACTCTAAATTAAAAATACAAAGAACAAAATTAAAGAAGACGAAGGATGATTCTTGAAGGCTACAACTAGAAGCTACAACAACTACGTCGCTTTAGACAACGGATTTGGGGCTATTTGATTTAAAGTTTTGATTTGGATTGCTTGCTTCATATTGTAAGTTCTATGTCACTTTTTAGGCAAAAACGCTAAAATAACATGGACATGCTATGAATTGAAACCGGATTTAGGAACTATTATTACTCCATGTTTATATAGTTTAACTTTGAATCATAATTTGGGAATCTTGCTATGTTAATGTTGCAAGTTAAACTTATCATGATTTTGATGTTGTTATGAATCACTTGGGCTTAATCGTATGGCAAGTGGACTAATACATGTCCATGGAATCACTATGTTTATTGAAATCTTTATGTTGATTAAACCATGCCTATGATGCTAATTAAACCATGTCTATGATGTTAATGAAACTATGTCCGTGATGTTAATATACCTATCATGTTAATGACAAATTGGGAATTGCGAGGTTGGAATCATTATGTTAAAAAAATACTAAATTGGAATCCACTATGCCTATTAGAATTACCATGCCTTTAATGTTTCATGTTTGTAATAAAATGATTATTATGCCTATGATGTAAAGTTGAAATCATCATGTTAAACTAAGTTGGAACCATTACTATGCCAAGTTATTATCATGCTAGTATTGAAACCATGTGATATGTTATAGCCTGTTTATTATGCAAGTGATGTTGGAATTGTCACATACGCCTATCACATGTTTGGTGTTATTCCCCTTTATCTCTTGAATTGTTTGTGCTTGTGAACGAAGTAGGCTTATATACGTTGGGGACACGATTGGGTAGAATAGGCAAAACTTGAACTGATTATAATCATAAACCGTGAAATTTGGCATAAGTAGAACATGAAATATGGCACGAAAACTTGACTTGAACATGCCATAACTTGACTTGAAACATGCCTTAGTTGGACATAAAATTTATATGAACATGCTATGAAAGTAGCACGAATTTGATAAGAACATGGGCATGACTTTAGAAAACAAGAAAGTGGCCAACTCGAGGTTGGGTTGAGTTCGTAGCGTAAACCTGCCCGGAACCGCCCGGCAAATCCAGTGGCTACGAACAATAGGATCCAATGTGAGTGGTTCGGTGCATTAACGAATCAATTAATGCCAATTAGGGTTAAGTCATGAACATGAAAAGACAACTTAACCAACTTGAACACGATTTGTAGGGCTAAGTCATGAACTTGAAACGACAACACTTAGCCAACTTGACATGACACGTAAGCGGGTTAAGTCACGAATTTAAATGACATACTTAACCATCTTGACATGACTAGACTGGAAAAGGATTAAGTCACGAATTACATGACTTAATCGGTTAGGCGGGTTAGGTCACGAATTACATGACCTAATCTGTAGGCGAAACCCTAGACACGACCCTTTTCAGCAGTAACCCTCTAGATGTATCAAGGTACCCTAGGGCTAGGCCGGGTGGGGCACGATTACTGGGCTGATTGTAAGAGGTGAACGACGGCAGTGGGGTATGCCAGTGTAGGTTCGGTGGACTACGGTCGTGCACGTATTCTGGGGCAGGCACTGGGTATCCATAGCTTTATCTGTGCATCTTGAATCATGTCAGGGGTTGACACCCTAGGGCTGATACACCCGAAGGTGGACCCAGCACAGGTGACTACATTCGTGATTAGCCGTATGACACGGACACTTGACGAGCTAGAACTTGTAGGGAGCCGATCGACTAGATAATCGCTATGTAGGACCCCGTACTTGGTTCAGACCCCGTTTCAGGGTCATTTCATGATATTGGGCAGTGGGATTTATTTCGTGATTAACTTGTGAGTATACTAGTACAGTCGATGCAACGAATCTCGAACATGTGATGCTTTACTTGACTTGTCTTGACTTATCCTGATCACCTTAGTCTATCATGTTCACCTTGACACCATTCTTAAGTTTAGTTCCAGTTCATACATGACAGGTTGTTTTAACCGTTTTTACACTGAAAGTCACTAGAACTTACTCAGTCTTTATGACTGACCCTTTTCCTTTCGCCTCTTTTTCTTTCGTTCCCCCCCCCAGGTTCTCAGGGAGGAAACACTAGCTCTTAGCCTGGATATCACTTGCTTTGGCTCAGCATGTACGGTTTGCTATGGCTGCTTCTTTTTACTGCACTTGGGGAATAAGCCGTTTTTCTGTTTTTAAGTCATTGCTTCTTTGGCTATTATTACAAGACAGTTGTAAGGAAGTTGTTATCTGAAATGTTTGTAAGAGACATGTTTTATTTTGGAATAAAATGAAGTTCTGTTTTACTTATAAATTCTTCCGTTGTTTACTTAATTATTTATTTATGTTCTGTCCTGTGATAATTCTGTGATGTTATCTCGATAATACCCCTCCAAAACTAGTGCATTCCCTTTGTGAGTGACCCTAGCGGAGGTGGGGTGTTACAGGGAGCGACGAGCTCCTCCTTTTTTTCTTTTTCTTTCTTTTTTCTTCTGAATTGAATTTGAAGAGGAGGGCCAGATAAAGGAAGGAGAGAGAGAGAAAGTTTTAATTTATTATTTAATTATTTTATTTTCCACCAAAAAGCAACTTTTATTTTCGACCTCAAAACGAGGCCCACCGCCTTTCGTCCATAGCGTTTTACCCCCATTCCGAACACAATGGTATATGTGTCGTAGGCTGATTCGATCGTTTCGATCAGTTTCCGTCAAAATCAACATATAACTTTATATATTGAATTTGAACGCGCATTTCAATTTACCGGGGTCACATACGAACTCTATAAATCCCAGAAAAATATTTTCTAGCTTCGCATTGACGATACGGTCCTAACAAAACTAATTTCGTCGAATTCTGATACCGTTGGAAAAATGGCCATTTTCCAGTCGATTAAAATCAACTAAAACTGGTCAAACGCATTTTCCTTTGTTACGCTCACATACTGATTCGAAAAATTATGAAATTTGAAACCTAGCAATAATTTGACATCACGGATCCAACAAAAGTGGTTTCGTCGAAATCCGAGGTCGTTTGCAAAATTTCCATTTTTCAGGGCCTGAATTCCATAGCGACTATTCAGAATTTTCAATTGGACATATCTTTTGATCCCCGCTATGAAATCTTGATTTTTCGGATTCGTTGGAAAGATATTCTCAATTAGATCCCAATGTTTTTGGTTTCACTAAAATCCGGTTTATTTTGCACCTGGTACATTCAACTGAAGTTTGAAATCGAATTATCGAACTACCGCGCCATTTTCAATTCCTTTTATAATTATATATAATTATTTATATTCTAACGACGACGCGTATAAATATATACGTTCTAAATATATTCAAAATAAATTTTCGTCGATATTATTTAAAATAATTCATTTTAAATGTTCAAAATTCGCTAAAATTGCCAAAACAAAAATTTTAAACTGGCTCAGAATTTCCGGGTTATTACAATCTACCCCACTTAAAACTTTTCATCCCCGAAAAGGAACAAAGTCGAAAGTTGTTTGATCAATCAACTCTACGTTCGATCTGGCTTCCATTCTCCAACTTTTCAGTTTCTGAGAATTTTCAAATTTTCAAAAATTTGGCTAACACCCTAAATTTTCGAAAAATTTCGCCATAACCTCCCCTGCACCGGGAGCCACGGGAAAATCCCGAAGTTGCCATACTGGCCTTCTGATCTCAAAAAGAAAAAGAAAAAGCCAAGCGGCTAGCCAATATGCTCATAAAATCATCATCACCCAAACAAAACAGTAAATTATAGTAAACATGTACCTATTTGTCGGGCAAACAAATTTTATTCTCTGCTCTAGCCTCCTTGCTATGACCTGTTCAATGTAAGTACTTGTATATGCAAGCAAATGTGACCAATTTTCAATACAGTTCAATATTTGATTAAATTAGGCATAATGGTTCAAAATTATCAAACAAATAACACAAACATCAATCAATTAGTGAATTAACGTTTCAAGTTCATAAATTTGATATATATACTGAAAATCATGTTTTTGATGCCAATTCACAACAATAATTCTAGCTATATAAGTGTTGGTTCTCACACCAGTCTAATGGAAGTATATAGAAATCACACCTTCGAAACACGAACATAAATATTGGTGATGACATGGTCATTATCAACATCATCTCCGGGCGACTAGAATGTGATTCTATATCTATCTAATATATTAAAAATTCGAATATACGTTCATGACGCGTATATGCAAAATCTTTATATATTGGATTGTCCAAATTCAAAATAAACAAATATTCAAATACGTATAAAACCATTTAAATTTTCAAAACAATATTGTTTTCATTTGAAAAATATACTCTTCACACTCGTTCTAGGATACTACTGATCCTATCTCTAACGAGTCATTCTAATTGGATATTACTAATCCAATATCTGATGAATTCTTTCGTATGGTTCTAATGTGTCTTGTTCTCGAGCTCTGTAAACCAAAGCTCTGATACCAAATGTGACGGCCGGGGAAATCCGGTAGGCTTTGCAACCATCCCTTCATCCCCTAAGCAGCAGGTAATACCCACCGCGGCTCACACTGGTCCCCCAATTCCTTGTTTTACGGCGACCCTCTCGAGTCTCGCGCCTACTGGCGAACCAACGCTCTACGCAGCGATATGTAGGGGTAAGAGTCTCCCGTTCGCCACCAAACCGCGAAGCGAGAACCCTCTATCATGCATACCCGGCCTACTCAGGGCCAGCAACAAGAACTGGTGATACTCCATTCTCGCTCACTTCCTAAATTTGATAATTTAGATTATCAATTCACCTTTCAATCTAATTGCAGATTCATTAAAACTCCTTTTACTGGGTTAAAGAACTAGTGTCATTTAAAACACAGTTCACGACAAACCCAAATCACATTCTATTTATTATCGGGTTAAAGAACAAGTGTCATTCAAAACACCCTTCACGATAAACCCACAAATCAATTCTATTTACGACCCATTTCAAATCCAGTTTACTTATTTAAAAATAAATGGGTTTTAATTTTAGTTCAAAACTAGTTTATTTCGATAAAAATCTATTTTTATCTTTTCAAATATGGAGTTTTTCATCCCAATTTTTCCCAAATCATTTCTTATGATTTTACACAAATTATTACTATTTTTAATAATTTTATCAAGGCCCGTACAGTCGATTTCCATCAACGGCCATCGAACTGCACTTACAGCAACCTTTTTCAAATTTGATTTGGACGTATCTCCAAATCCAACCGTTAGATTTTAAATTTCTAATATTCGTTAGAAAGCTCTTTTCGATACGAACCCAACGGTTCCGGTTTTAGGAGAATCCGACGGTAGGATCTCCCGTAATGTCCGTTCGAAGTCAATGGTCGAAATTTACGAACTGCCGCGGCGCGACGCGTTCTATTCAGGCCATTATATTATATATATATAATATATATAATATATATTTTATCGATTTCTATTTGAAACGAATTTTATAAATCGTTTTAAATTCGTTTCAAAAACATTTTCAACTTCCATTTCAATTCAAATCAAAATTGAATTCTTCCTTATAAATTCGTTTTAAAATTCATTTCTATTCAATTCGAATTCGTTTTTAATTCAATTCGAATTCGTTTTCTATTCAATTCGAATTCGTTTTCTATTCGATTCAAATTCATTTTCAATTCGATTCAATTCAAATTGGTTTTCTATTCAATTCAATTCAAATTCGTTTTCTATTCGATTCAATTCAAATTCGTTTTCTATTCGATTCAATTCAAATTGGTTTTCTGTTCAATTCAATTCAAATTCGTTTTCTATTCGATTCAATTCAAATTCGTTTTCTATTCGATTCAATTCAAATTGGTTTTCTATTCAATTCAATTCAAGTTTATAAACGAATATTATCGATATAAATATCGTTCGCGTCAAAATAGCGCATCTCTAATCAATACGGCTTTATATATTTCAATAATTCCATTATTCTATTCGACAAATGAATCTATATTTTTGTCAACACACGACTAATCTCAACGAATGAGTACTATCCACGTGTGACTCTTTTTGTTATTTAATATATTTTATAAAAATTATGGTATCTATCGTTTGATGTTAAATCAGACTCCAACCGTAAATTAGTAAGAGAACGATTCCCTGAATATTAACCCCGAAGGCCGAAACCAACATCAGATTAATATCCAGGAGATCACTCATCTTATCTATTTTCCAGTTAGTTTCTAATTTTATATGTGATAAAGATGTGAATTTTATTGTTAAAATATTTCGTTCAACAAATGACTAATCTCAACGAATGAGTACTGTCAACACATGAACCTTTATTTTAAAATGATAAAGATGTAAATTCTATTGTTAAAATATTTCGTTCAACACATGACTAATCTCAACGAATGAGTACTGTCAACACATGAACCTTTATTTTAAAATATTCTTTATTTTCTAAATTAGTATGAGGCCCAATCAATTACCATATAAAGTTAATTATATGGATTCCATACAACACATGTATATAATAGCAACGATAAATAATCAACCATCGTCCAAAGTGCACTACACTGTATAAGCATCAAATATAGATATCTAACACTTATAACAGCCTGTCAATCAATCGATCGACATACAACTAATTATTGGGATTAGTGTATGCCGTATTTTATCCCAATACCCGTGTGGGGTTTCAAACAATCAAACACAGATTTTAATTCGTGCAGTTGGGCGATGTGTAAAATTTATCGTCCCAATCAATGTCCTTCAAATAGGTGTACATAAACAAACCGTCCGGTTTGTAAATGAATATTTATTTATTCACATTCACGTTAAAAATTATATTTTTAATGATAAAATATTTTATTCAACCTATGAATATTCTATTCAGTTCATTTACAAAATAAAAATGATATTTTTATTTTTCTAACTTATTTTAGAAAATTTCGGCGGCATAACGGCACGATACTAGAAACGGGACAAGGCCTAGCCTTATCCCCGGTCTAGTGAAGGCCCACGCCATTCACACATCAATCAAATCAATTTCATTTCACCAAACAATTCAATTCAAACCAAATAATCTAACCAACTACACAGCCAAACAAACAAGTCCATGGTCTGTGGATGATTGTGTCGGGTGCTACTAAACACCGTCTGCATCCTAGTATATATATATATATATATAATTAGAAAAAGAAATTGAAGAGTGAGAAGTTCTCACCAAAGCTATTCCAATCATCTCGACGCTTCATTTAGAGAAATCATCGCCATTCTCGCCTTTTGTCACCTTCGTTGCCCGTATTCTCTACATATGTAAAAATCAAACTTTTACTTTGCTATTCAATATATAAAAATCGAATTTTTATTTTGCTATTCCATATATAAAAATCGAATTTTTACTTTGCTATTCCATATATAAAAATCGAATTTTTATTTCGCTATTCAATATATAAAAATCGAATTTTGATAACAGTGTACGTATCCATAAAGATTATATTTTTATAATTCCTTTCACTTATAAAAATATCGACTTTCAAAAATATGGCTCTTTTCATAAATATAGATTTCGCCTTTTCAAAAATATAGATTTCATTTTTACTCCTTCTATAATATAAAAATGATATTTTTAATATCTATACTATATAAAGATCATATTTTTAATCCACTACATAAGTAAAAATCACGCCTTTCTCCATTTAAAAATATCGTCTTTCTTCCTTTAAAAATCTAATCTTTTCTATTTTAAAAATCTAATCTTTTCTATTTTAAAAATCTATTCTTTTCTATTTTAAAAATCTATCTTTTCTATTTTAAAAAGCTATTCTTTTCTATTTTAAAAAATCTATTCTTTTCTATTTGCTAAAAAATCAGATTAAACTAGCAAAAATATTTAAAATAGATTAACACAAAACAAAATAAATAAATAAAATAAAGAGATGAAAGCTTACAGCGGATGGGGGAGAAGAGGGATCGGAGGGGTTGGAGTTCGCCGGTGGTGGCGGGCGGAGCAGGCGACGGTCTTCAGGGTTGGGGTGGTTTGCGGTCTCTTCGATGAAAGGGGGGTCTGGACGGAAATCGAGGGGGGCGAGGCTAGTGGGGGGGCAGAGGTTGCTGAGGGGGGGAGGCGCGCTTCTCGATGCGGTAGCGCTCCGGTAGGGGGAGCGACGAGCTCCTCCTTTTTTTCTTTTTCTTTTTTTCTTTCTTTTTTCTCCTGAATCGAATTTGAAGAGGGGGGCCAGATAAAGGAAGGAGAGAGAGAGAAAGTTTTAATTTATTTTCCACCAAAAAGCAACTTTTATTTTCGACCTCAAAACGAGGCCCACCGCCTGTCGTCCATAGCATTTTACCCCCATTCCGAACACAATGGTATATGTGTTGTAAGCTGATTCGATCGTTTCGATCAGTTTCCGTCAAAATCAACATATAACTTTATATATTGAATTTGAACGCGCATTTCAATTTACCGGGGTCATATACGAACTCTATAAATCCCAGAAAAATATTTTCTAGCTTCGTATTGATGATACGGTCCTAACAAAACTAATTTCGTCGAATTCTGAGACCGTTGGAAAAATGGCCATTTTCCAGTCGATTAAAATAAACTGAAACTGGTCAAACGCGTTTTCCTTTGCCACGCTCACATACTGATTCGAAAAATTATGAAATTTGAAACCTAGCAATAATTTGACATCACGGATCCAACAAAAGTGGTTTCGTTGAAATCCGAGGTCGTTTGCAAAATTTCCATTTTTTAGGGCCTGAATTCCATAGCGACTATTCAGAATTTTCAACTGGACATATCTTTTGATCCCCGCTATGAAATCTTGTTTTTTCGGATTCGTTGGAAAGATATTCTCAATTAGATCCCAATGTTTTTGGTTTCACTAAAATCCGGTTTATTTTGCACCCGGTACATTCAACTAAAGTTTGAAATCGAATTATCGAACTACCGCGCCATTTTCAATTCCTTTTATAATTATATATAATTATTTATATTCTAACGATGACGCGTATAAATATATACGTTCTAAATATATTCAAAATAAATTGTCGTCGATATTATTTAAAATAATTCATTTTAAAAGTTCAAAATTCGCTAAAATTGCCAAAACAAAAATTTTAAACTGGCTCGGAATTTCCGGGTTATTACAATTTGATTCCTCAAAAATAATATTATTTGTTTTCTTTCACATATATTATCATATATGATGTGTTGATTGATAATTGAGTGGTTTGATTGTTTAAATATCACTGGGCCAAACTATTGATATATAAAAATATCGTGAAAGGGATATTTGTTGTCTAAAAGGGGAAATCTAATTTTTTTAATAGAATTTGAATTTTTAATGATCTATAGGAATATTAACTTGTTTTGAACAAGTATTGAATTTATAAACGATGTTTATAAATTGAAAAATGCAAGAAATTGAAGTGAATTTATAAACGGTGTTATAAATAAAATAGAATGATTTTCATTGGATAATCAGATAATTGAAATGAAATTATAAACAGTGTTTATAAATAAAGTGGAAAAATTATCATTGGATAATTTGAATATTTAAATTCAAATGTGAATTTAAATATAGAAATGGGGAAATCGTTTTAATGAAATAAACGATAGAATTTATTCTAATGTTCAAAATATAAACTAAAATAAATCTGTAAGGATTTATGATTAGAATTCGATCAATTCGAATTTATTAAAATAGAATTTAAATTGAATATGAAAATAAATTGGGTGTTATATGTATAAGTTATTATAAATAGAAATTTCCAAAATAAGATTTTTGTTTAAAATAGATTTCGAAATGGAACTTGTTTTAAATATATAAAACAAGAAATCTATAAACAGTGTTTATAAATAGAATTAATTAATTATCAAGAGATAATTTAAAATATTAAATTCACGTGTGAATTTGAAAATAGAATTTGAAATCATTTTGAAAAGGAGAACGATGGGTTTTATTTCGGAATTCGAAATATATAAGAAATTGGATTTTCAAATAGATAATTGAAAGGGAAGCTTGTTCTATTTTGTGAAACAAGAAAATTTATTTATAGACAATGTTTGTAAATATAGTGAAATGAATTATCATTTTATAATGTAGCAGTTTAAATTCAAATATGAATTAAAAATGAATTGGAAAGTGTTTTAAAATAGAACGATTGATTTTATTTCGAAATATAAGTTGAATTTGCATTAGAAAAATCCAATGAGTTTATAATTATAATTTAGTTATATCGAATTTCATAAAATAATTTATTTCTAAATAAATCAGAATTAGATATAGAAATTTAATTTATAAATAAATTTATAACTGAGTTATGAAGTAATCGACAGATAGGGATAATCGAGAATATTAAGTTGGGTTTGGTAAATAGGCTGAATATATATTAAAATATATTAGAATGGAGTTGGAATTTATATATAAATGAAGTTTAAAATGTTTATATATATATAAATATAATTAAAACGAACTTGCCACAGCGCAACATTTCGTAAATTGGCGTTTCGAACTTCAATTGAGTATACAGAACTCAATTGAAGTCGGAATTCTTTAAAACAAGAAACGTCATGACCGATTTGATAATAGTTTTCTAATGAAGGAGAAAAATCTGGATTCGTTGAATAGATTTTGAGTTATGTCAAAATCAAATTTTCAGTAAAACAGCGCCAGAACCATTATAAAACCATAATGGTTTATTTAAATAAATAAAATGATTTTAAGTAAATAAAAATCCGGATTTCATTTAGGAAAAATCCAGATTTGAGTTATAAATAATATCTGAACTCGAGTGAAGTAATGAAATAATTTTTGAAACAAAATAAAACCAGATGTTTAATTGTTAAGTAGAATTGACTAATGTAAGGAAAAATTTGTTAATGGATTTTTAAATCGAAATTGGACTTTGGATCAGAAAAAGGGTCTGTAAATTCATATTCGAAATCGAATATGAAACTTGAATTAGAAATGGCATTCGATTGTTTTGAAAATAAATTAATTCATATTTGAACGTGATATGTTCAAATAACAAGTGAAATAGGCTAAGAAGATGATTTAAAGAATAAATGGGCGAAACTAAATTCAAACGATTGGATTGAGTTGAATTGAAAACAGGTGAACATGTGCTAAACAGGTATGGAATGAAGAGAATGAAGTTTATAAATTTAGTGCCCGACAAAAAGGTATATGTTTAAATTCCATATGAGGCTTTATGCGCCGTATCGGTAAGCCGCTTGGCTTTTCTTTTTGATTGGAGAGGCCTGTGTGGCGGTTTGGGGATTTTCCCGATGCTCCCGGTACAAAGGAGGTTATGGCGAAATTTTCCGGAAATTTAAGGAGTTAGAATATTTTTAAGAAAATTTGATAATTAGAAATCAATGTATCGATATATATAGAATTCGATAACTAAATTAACTTAAAAATAGAATATTATAAACAAAAAGGAAATCTATAAATTAGATTTGTTAAAAATAGAAAGAGAAGCGTATACGTGTTTAGAAATGGATAATTGGTTTTTATGGTGTTGATTATTCGGGAATAATGGTCTTGTTTGTTTTGAAGTTAAGGATGTTTTCAATCAAGGTCAGAAAGGTAGTAATACTCGCGATAAATAGCAAGATCCAATCTCGAAGAGAAATATTTGAATAAGAATTAGTTGAATGCGGTATTTTGGGTTGCTGTAACGATGTTTTACACAACAGACGTTTTAACCCAAGTAAGTGAAAATTTTGGAAATATAATAATAAATATTCCCTCAGTATAGAAATAAAGGGTCGTGAAGAAGATAATTAATTGGAATGTTTTCCAACTGCAAATAAAGGATATTTTCTAAATATAGAAAGTAAAAGTAGTTGATATTTGGAAATGTTTTCCAAATAGCGTAAGAGGCAATGATATAATTGGAAATATCATGTTAACAAATATTAATAAGGAAATGGAATAGTGATTTAATTAATGAAATATTAATTAAAAGGCCCAGTGATTTGTTTAATGCTTTGAATGGATGTTTGTTTTTCTTTGATAGTTAAATAACCGACTATCGAAGTGTTTGCCAATATCGTTGTCAACATGGAGAGACCGGTTGGATTGTTATCTGAGAACCACTCCGTATTGGCAGCAGTGTTGCGAATCAGATTATATGAAGATAATCGAAGACGAAGTAAAGTGCAAGGGCTTTTTCTATTAATAGAAATTGTGCCTTCGTTTTCGCTCAATCCCCGAACGAACGTATATGGACGAATGCCTAACAGAGTATTTCCAATGATCGAATATGTTGGTCTGTATAAATATACATGGTGGTAACGGATTTATTCCCTTAGCATAATATCCAAAATATATTTGTGCAAATCAATTAATGATTAACGGTCTGACAATGTGGCATTCAAAGTGATTGAGTTATAAATGAATGATAAGAAATCGTAGCCTCAGGCCTCAACAACCGGGAAATGACAAAAATCGGGCAGGCAGCATGGCTATGTGGGTCGCTCCCATTAGGGTGTATAATCACCTATCTAGAGAAATTCCTTTTACTTCTTTAATCTATTGATGCTATCCCTTTTCGGGAAACGGTTGCTGATCCCAACCGTTGGTGATATACATCCGATACACACAAGCGAAATGAGTGGTCGGTCATGTGTGGGCCGGATTGCAAGATGTTCTTGTTGAACCCAGTGCATTCCTCTCTAGAGATACACTATCGGAAGGTGGTTCCATACCTTGTCATGTTGGAAATCCAATCTCCAATAAACGCTATGCGGTTTTTGATTTTATATTATATATGGAGCGTGAGATGCAAGCGTTCCGCTAGATTCTATTTATTTGATGTAGACGTTATTATAATATCACTGGATTTGATATCAAAAATATTTTGGGTTATCGTAAGGTAAAAACCATCCGTGTTTATGTGTGGATTGGTCTTAAAATTATCATTTCTTTCGAAAGGATTTTAAAGTTAAACAAATGATTGGAGTTTACTCACACCAGTCCCATGACTGACCTAGAGTTTATTTTGTTTTGTTTTCCCTAAATTCTTGGGTGCCCAAATTTGTACGGGCAGTCAAGTGGTTCAGGATATATCAGATTCACTTGGAAGAGCTGGAAGTAGGAGGCTTCGCCAGTTAGCTATAGACTATCATATTTCCGCTATGTACTATGTTGTACCTGGAAACAGGTGTTTATAACTGTTCCAGGAATAACTGTTGTGCTCTAATAATGGTATGTATATATAGTTACTTATTTGTATTTCAAAAGTTATATTATCTAATATATTTTATTCATTCCGCTATGAGTTTGTGATCTTCGTTTTCTTCTATTCTAATATTTCTTTCTTTCTATTTCTCATCCTCTAACTTCTTTCTAATAATGATTCGTATTTCTATGCAAATTTGGGTTGGACGTGTGATGTATGTAGTCAACTCAGATAGTACGGATTTGTGGGCCATTACATTGGCCATATTAACCATGTTAATCACATACCACGCTATCAATGATTATGATAACATCCATTCACACATATCTTGTCATAGTTCATAACATATAATCAATAAACAATTAATGCTTATATGTTTTTGTCAGTCAACAGATTAACCGCAATATACAATCATCAACCAACATAAGCATTTAATAACAATTGGGGTTCAAACCCATATCCAATAACCAATACCAAGTCAGTTTCACTTCAATGACATTTAAGGTTCAAACCCATTTCAATGTCAACATATTCAATTCTATATGTCATATACTTAAGTAGTTATATAAACCTCACTTAAAAATCGTATCAATTTTCCAAACCACATATCATTAAACCACACTTACCATTATCAAACCATATAATCATATGATCACTTGCATACAACATAGAACATTAACAACCAAATATATATATTTAATCATATTAATTCAAACGTGAGCATATAATTTCTCATCATTACTATTCCACTCTATGTAACTTTAATTGTAGGAAGTTTGAATGATTCCAAACAATTCTGCCAGCCTTCCGGCATCACTGGAGTTTTCTAAAAACCAAACAGGTAGGGGTTCGACGCTATGGTGTTTATAAAATAACATATGAACAAGGGATGTATATTTTGGTTCGAGGGGAAAAAGGGGAAGGGTTTTGGGATAAATGGGGTCGGGTTTGGAGTGGGGACCAAGGGTGTGGTTGGTGGGGGATGGAAGCTATATTGGTGGGCCTAGGTGGCGGTTTTTGGGGGTGGAGGAGGTCGGGTTGGTGATGAAAAGGAGAAAGTGGTATTGTTTTGGAGTTTTAAAGGGGATTTGAGTTTTTTTGGAGAGGAGGGGGCACACGGCATGAGGTGGTGGCCGTAGGGGAGGTTGGTGGCGACATGAGGAGAGGGGATGGGTGACGGAACAGGCTATGGGGGAGGCGGGGCCGACTGGTTGGAGCTAAGGAGGGGAGAGAGCAAAAGAAAGTGGAGAAGATAAAGTGAAGGAAGGAGGGAGGCTTTCTTTTATAGGAAAAAGGAGGACGCATGGATCGATGAGATGTCAACGATATAAGAAGAGGAGGAAGGATTCATGACAACTCAAAGAAAGCACAAGTTGCTTAAGAGGGTGACAACATAAAGAAAGCATACCCTTTTAAATGTGTTGTTTTAATTAATTTAATTACACTACATCATATTATTTCTACTTGTATGATCACATACTATTCCTAATTGCTACGAAATTTGAAATCCTGCTATGTTTTCCATATGCGGTTCCAATAGAACTAGTCTCGTTGAATTCTGAGACCGTTTGCTCAAAAAGTTCCTATTCGAGTTCAAATAATTGATTGATTCATATTTTAATTTCGCACGTCCACATACTAACTCAAATTGACTCTGAATTTGGAACCCTACCATTATTCAACTTTACGGATCCGATAAAATTGGTTTCGTCGAATTCCGAGATTGGTTGCAAAATGTCTATTTTTCTAGCTTTTAAAATAGCATTGAATTATAAGTTTTAAAATTATTATATTTAATTATCGTTTTAAAAATCCAATAATCTTAGTTTAACTATTTTATAAATAAATTTAGGAATTTATTTTCAACAACTCTTAGGCCCAGATTTTACATTTAAACATTTTATTATACCTTTATTTATATTCAAAGTCATATTTTAAATTGACTGAAAATTCGGGTCGTTACAATCTCCCACCTAAAAAGATTTCGTCCTCGTAATCGATGACGGAACTGAAGGTCATTTACTTAACCAACAAAGCTCTCCAAAATGATATTAATTATATATATCCATATATTCTTACAAGCATCCATACATACATACATACATACATATATATATATATATATATATATATCCAAAATCCTAGTTCTTTATATTGGAACTTAACATCCTAGGAAATCATTCTTCATTAATCGAAAACTTCCTCTGCCCAGTTCTTGCATAATTTCCGAAGTAGATGGTTCATTAACCTTGGATCCCATATCTACTCACTCTATTCCTTTGGACAATCTTTCCGTATATGTCCTTCTTCAAAACATCTAGCACAAGTCATGGTGGATGATGTTGCTTTATCTCCTGCTTTATCATGGGTGACCCACAAATTTCCATCTTTTTCCCAAACCGCGTATGATAAGTTAGCTCTTTCTTTAATTGGTCATTCTTCCTTCTTTAAATGGCATTCCTGGACTACATGCCCCTCTTCTTTACACCGGAAGCACTTCCTCTCTTTCCTAAGATTTCTGGATTTCCTCTTTACTTGAACACTTACAGTTAATATACCCCTTTTATTTGCACTTGGAACAAATTATTTCCTTTCGCACCTATCTTATCGTTCTTATTTTTCTCCGGACACAGAACTGCATAGTGCCCTTCTCTACCACATTTGTAACAATAAATACCCACACATTTTCCTAACCCCAACTTCCTTTCTTCTTCTGCTTGCTTATGAGCCCTTCTTGCTTGTTTTGGAGTCATCCAAAATTCAGTTCCAGATATGTTGTACTTATTCATATCCTACACAATATTTTAGGATTTCATCAACAGGTTTTATATTTTCCTTAACAAATATCTTAATTTGCATCTACTTAAGTATTTAAAAATACATTTCAGTCAGATTGTGAATTTCTTTCATAAGGTATTCGTATCCATATTACCCAAAGCTTTTAACTTTCGAACCTATTTTAGAATATAACAACTATATAACATCGTTGAGGATTCCACTTTTTTCACTTCTTACTTATGTATACTTATACCTTTCTTAATTAGTTTAGAATAATTATCAAACATCACATCCAACAATCAATTGGTTGATTAATTTTTCAACTATCTCTTTCATGTTATCAAAATATAATCTTTTTTCATATTCAAATTACATTTTCAAAAACAAAATTCATTTATATATGAAAATCACAAATACATCTCTAATATATTTATTATACCCTCAACTCATTCTAGGGCGTTACTGACCCAATCTCTAATGAGCTACTCATCTTAGGATACCAATGATCCTATCTCTAATGACTTATTCATCCTAGGATATTATTGATCTTATCTTTGATGAGTACTTAATCCACAGAGATAAGGTTTATCGCCAAACCAAAACTTTGATACAAAATGAGACGAACCAAATCCACCTGCCTTATTAACGACTTTAAACAACACTAGTTTACTCCAAAAGTCAAGCTTTATCTAAAATTCTACGATAAACCAAATTTCCGACCTTCGATAGTCAAT
Source organism: Allium sativum (assembly GCA_030737875.1). Classification (NCBI taxonomy): domain Eukaryota; kingdom Viridiplantae; phylum Streptophyta; class Magnoliopsida; order Asparagales; family Amaryllidaceae; genus Allium; species Allium sativum. The sequence goes on along the minus strand of CM060915.1, from coordinate 932,530,891 downwards.
ACTTAACGCATCCACGGTGTTCATGCACAACAAAATTAAATGTCGTAAACTCAATTCATTGGTGTTTTATTAGAGAAAACACAACGGAACAGAACAAGATATAATATTCCATATGTATATATATATTTACAACAAAAAATTTTACAGCGGAAAACATTTTTATTTTTTGAGTTAAACACATTCTTACATCATCCATCCATATACATCCAAGTATTAATATAATATGTCTTGCCATCTGACAACGAATTCCAGCTTTTCTGAATCAACTGGAAACTCCTCATCTACTTGTTCACCTGAACACACTCGGATCTTACCCCGTGTTACTAGGGTCAGGCTTGGATTATGTAACGGCCCGGGAAATTTTCGACTTCGAAAATCGACACGCAATACCATGTCGACTATTCAAATATCAAAAATACCGGAACGTCAATAGAAAGAAGTTAGAGGGTGAGAAATAGAAAGAAAGAAAATTAGAATAGAAGAAGAAGATCACAATAAAACATAATTAGAGTAACACGAATCTCACAGCGGAATGAATAAAATATAGTATACAACATAACTTTGAAATACAAATCTGTCATTTGTATATATGTACCATCATTAGAGTACAACACTTATATCACAACGGAAATAAACAATAGCTATAAAATGCTGCTGAAGTCTGCTGCTCCAAGCTCCTTCTAGTATATCTGTAAATCTCGACTACTTGACTGCCCGTACAAATTTGGTCACCCAAGAGTTTAGGGTACAATAAAACTAAATAAACTCTAGGTCAGTCATGGGACTAGTGTGAGTAAATTCCAACCACTTGATTTAACCTTTAAAATCCTTTTTAAAGAAAGGATAATCGTAAGACCGATCCATACATTAACATGGATGGTTTTTACATTACGATAAACCAAAATATTCTTTATATTAACACTCTTCTGATATTATACTATTGTCTAAATCAAATAAATGGAAAATCCAGCGGAAAGATTTCATCTCACGTTCCACATACATAATATATAATTAAAAACCGCGGGCGCTTATTGGGTAATGGATTCCAATTGGCAAGGTATGAGACCACCTTCCGACAGTGTGTCTCTAGAGAGGAATACACCGGATTCAACAAGAACATCTTGCAACCTAGGCTAAACATGATCTGTCACTCATTTCACTAGAGTGTACCGAATGTATTATCACTAACGGTTGGGATCAACAATTGTTTCCCGAAAGGGTCAGCATCAAAATAGTTTAAAGAAGCAAATGGATTTTGTCTAGATCAATGACAATATACTCTAATTGGGAGTTAACCACATAGCCATGTGACCAACCCGATTTTATACCATTTCCCGGTTGTGAGGCTAGAGGCCATAACATATCTTTTTGACAGATCAAACCTTTATTCAATTTGAATGCCACATTGTTATACCCGCCAAATAACAAATTTATTTCTCTAAAAATACCAGGGGTATATAGCTAAGAGAAACCAATTTCTTCGCCACCAAACGTAAATATGTTTGAAGAGATCAACTTACGTGATCTATTTAATATACTTTGTCTGACATTCTTCCATACAGGTTGTCCTGGGACTGGACAAACCGAAGGCACTATTCTGTAAACCCATCTTAAGCAATTTATACCTAGGATTTGCTAGAACAGCCCTTGCATAAACTTCGTCTTCAATTATCTTCATTATATTTGATTCTCAACGCTAATGCCCATATGGAGTGTGTTAGCCTGCTTTGTGACCAGGCTACCAAAAGCAAAGGATTTGAATATGAACATGTAGTGATCAGCAATCGCTTGGATGAAGTTGTAAAATATGGAAAAAATGGACCGAAAACCCTATCAAACATCCTCATTTCGGACTAAAAACATAAATACTTGTAACCCTCTGAATTAGCTTCAGGTAGAGCTTTCGTTTGGCTCAATCGGACTTACGGTTTGAAAGTTATGCTCATTTCCATAAACGGGTGTAAACTAGCATCGAAAACTCAAACCATGACACCGGCTCACCCCCTTGGGCTCGCCCCTCCTCGGCTCGTGAAGCACCCCGGCTCGTGAGACACCCCAGATCATGAAGCCTCCTCAGCTCGTGGTGCCCTCCTTGACCACGACCTGGTTCGTGATGCACACTATGGTCACGAACCGCCTGGACCAAACCTGCTTCTACACATAATTGTGACCTATTCTCAAGGCTACTTGTGCTCCTACTTTCCCGGATCAGGTGTCATGTGTCCTACCATGACCTGATCACCATATGGGCTTTCCTACAGCTGTAAAAACACCACCAGAGGGCTTTTTCAGGGGACTTTTGACATCTCCTGGTCCATGGCTGCCATGGCCAACACTTCTCCATGAATAACCACCGTCTTCTCCATAGAATCAATGAGTTTAGAGAGAATTATTCATTGAATTCTAGTGATTGAGAGACAATATTCATTGTAATTATAATCTATGAGTGAAATGAGAAAATATAAAGTGGACATAGGCTCGTTAACGCCGAACCACTATAAAAATCTTGTTGTCTTGCTTTTTTCCCCCTATTTTTCAGTTATTTCTTCATATGCTATGCTCTAAATGTGACGATTTGGGTGTTAGGACCACTTTTTGGTCTAGCATTTTTGTGCTTCCACTGAGAATTGAATTCTCAGCCTAACGGATTGTTGTTCTACTATTTGGATCTCTAAGTCCGAAGAAAATTATCCGCATTCCTTCCATTTTTGAAGGTTTCGTTGATTTCAGTAAATCAGAACTCCACGGCTCCTAAAAGGAGTAAGGAATTGCAAACTTCCCAAGCGAATAAAGAGCGAACAGATTGTTCGTTGGAGTAGGTCGAAGGGTTCGTGAACTGGTTCGTGAATAGGGCTCGTGAGCAGGGCTCGTGAACAGGGTTCGTGATGAGGGCTCGTGGAACATTGTCTGATCGTGAAGTCCTATTCAATGGCTCGTGAAGATGATCCCGACCCGGTCCAGAAGAGCAGAAAATCAAAGAAACACACATCCTCACCCACCGGCTCGCGAAGAGAAGACCACGACCCGGTCTCAGGATGCACCCACGACCCGAACCAATGCTGGGTATATTAGGGCCACGAACCAGAGTGTAGAGCCCATAAAGAACAGCTGATGGTACGATAATCCATGACCCGAAGAGGTGCCAGTGATCCGAAGACTTGCTAAGCCATGAACAGTAAGGAACCCCCGAACCACGACCTGACCTGGAGCAGAATCCACGACCCGATCCGAAGACAATGATTCAGACGATGATTCGAACCATGAACCAGAGGACAGTAGCAAATCGCGATCCAGAAATCTGATGGCTAACAAGGGTCACGAACCGACCCAAAAAAATGATAGTTTTTGGAAAAAAAATACAATTCTCAGATCATTTCAAAAAAGGCTCCATCTTCCAAAATCGAAAAAAATCGTGCGGTGCCCACATTTTCGACCTAACCGGTTAGGTCGATCGCCGCCGGGACTGTGGGGCCTAGACCCCCACCGGCGCTGCGTCCGGACCCACTGACGGCCTCGCCTTCGGCTCGGAGCACGGCTTGCCTTCGGCTCGGAGTACGGCTCGCCTTCAGCTCGGAATACATTTTTGTCCTGCAATAATCATTAAGGCTTATCAACCGAGATTCAGTGGATAGTCTGAGGAAATCGACAGCAAATTGGCAACGACGGAAATTTTTCCTAGAGCCATAACACCTATTTATTGCTGTTATTCAATGTGAGGAGCTATTGAAAAGATTCGGCATGCCGACTATGATGGTATACGAAATAGTGATTGTATCACAACAGCCTCCTCCTCTAGAGCCCCGATGGTGTATAGATTTCACCAATGCAACTATGATGTTCCTGAACGAGTAGTGGTCACCTAGTTTACATGACTTAAACCTGTCCAACTGATGAAGTCCCAGATGCCATTAACATAGAACAATCTGGACACTATTCCGAAGATGACTCAGAAGACCCTAATGACCATGATTCTCAATGATGGGATGTCTGATAGCAAATAAGGATCCTGGCACTACAAAGTTACCCTCCACTTGAATGATGTAGTAAAAGACAAATGTTCTCTGGTTTGCTCCCTGAATAGCTTGGCTAACCTTTGAAATGCTTATTTTCCATCAACCGCATCGAGGGAGATTGGTTTCCATCGAATGAGGGTTAGATCAACATACTTTGGTTCCCAGAGTCAAATACTAATTGAACCACCGCAGGCCATGATTGGACATATGGATCCTTGTCCGGATGATAGTAACTTGACTGCTCACCATCCACCATATGACCTTGGTCAAGAGATAAGATTTTGAGATCAAAGTAAATATGAATCAATCTTACTTTTGTTGTGACAGAACACACGAATATTACTTGAAGCCTCACAAGCTATGCTATCATATTCAAGCTTATCTGATCAAGGTCTAAATAGACCCATTCCAACAGAATTCAGAGCCTGCATTGCACCCTAGTGTCTACTGTTAATAACCCAACCGAAGATAGAGCGGGAATGGTCTATGGTGACCAAGTTATGGGAGTAGCCAATTATTTGGCTAGATAGAATATGCTATGCAACACAGATGGCGTGAAACCTAAAGACGCTTCCCTTCCAGATGAAATGGAGTGTGAAGGAGGCGTCAATATTGCGAATAAGGGGAGCATCACAAAAGGAATTACCCGATGATCTGCTCGAAAACATAGATCCCAGAGAGGATGGTGAATCGGGATGCAGAAGGGTAACATCTAATGATGCAACTACACATACCCCGACTGTCGATGCCAATCTGACTAAGGTCTTGAAATCGGATCTCATATAGACCTCTTCCGAACAAGGGAACTTACTTGCCTTCTACAGCAAATAAGACGTATGCTCGGTCCAGGGAAAGCATCTGCCTTGAAAGCCCATGGAAGTCCATGTAGATGATACTCTTGTGGAGTCAGAGTGATCCACCTATCACGTTTCAGATCTAACAGAGATGTTCAATATTTGGAATAAAGCCAAATCCTTTGAAATGTTTGTTGATGATTGCATCAGGAAAGTTTCTTGGCCTCATAGTTAGCTCACACAGGATCGAAATCAACCCTGATCAAATTACGACGATCCTAAACATCCATGAACAACAAAGAATTAAAGTTGTCTGATGCTTGGCAGGAAAGTTGGCACCACTTCCAGGTAAGAAGGATAGGGTCTAGAAACTAGCCTATAATGTAAGCAAGGAGGTAGCCGTGGTAGAACGCAACTACCCAAAGATTGAAAAGCTTGTCTAAAACTTGTTGATTGTTCTGAGAAAGCTCCCCTGCTACTTCCTAGTTCATCCTATTGTGATACACACTCATTAGCCGCTACGGCAGGGCCTGCAGTGACTGAGGCATCTGGAAAGTTGCTTGAACGGAACATAGAGCTGAATCAGTTTGATCTCAATTCCCTCCTAAAGAGGTCCGTACGAGGGCAAGCATTAGCTGACTTCATCACTGAATGTACCGTTCCCGAAGAGGATATGTTAGATGAAAAAAAATGGCCACTCGAAATGAAAGATAAAATCAAGCATCTGGAAACTGTATACATACAATTCAAGAAATGATCGACGATCCAACGCTGGAATTTTGCAGATAATCCCCGAAAGGAATTCTAGGTGGAGGAACCACAATTTGTAGCTCACCTAGAATAGGAAGAAGAGCCATCGGATGGATTGAAGTGTTATAACATATCTCATGTCCTATGAATGGAAAATCAAAAGGCGAATAATCTGGCTAAGTGAGAAAGTTCCGAAAATCTAGAAACGATAGAGATGATCCCAATCAAGACACTACGAACTCCGACCATTGATCAGATGGAAGTTGATCCAGTGGTGGATACTACACCCGAATGATAATCATCGACAACCCTTGTAAGAAACTTCCTGCAGCACAGAGTGCTTTTGGCAACGAGAATGAATGGCGTACCATCGTTCGTTATGCCTTAAGATATCACATGTAAGGGGACATGGCTTATTTCCCTTGGAAGGTTGTCCCGAGATAGAAATCAACGAATCCCATTGCTAAATTCACCGCCTAGAATGATTTGATTGATTCACACTTTGTAATGACCCGAAAATCCCATCCAATTTGAGCTGACTAAATAACACAAGTCCAACCCCAATTACACTGGAAAATCAGAACACTAATAGAAAGAAATTAGAGGGTGAGGATAGATAAGATAGAAACTTAGAATAGAAGAAGAAGAAGAACACAACATCAGAGTAACACGAACCTCACAGCAGAACGAATAACATATAATATATATAACATAACTTGAAATATACATCTATACTTGAATATACATCATTATCAAAGTACAACACTTACAACACAGCGGAAATAACTATAGCTATATAATCCTGAAGCCTCCTGCTCCAAGCTCTTCCAGTATATATATAAATCCTGACTACTTGATTGCCCGTACAAAATTGGGCACCCAAGAGTTTAGGGAAAACACAACAAAATAAACTCCGGGTCAGTCATAGGACTGGTATGAGTAAAACAGTTTAAAACAGTTGAACAAGTAAACGATATCTCATAAGACCACATCGTATAACGAAACGGGTTTTTCCCTAATGAGAATCCAAAATACCTTTATATCAAAAACCTTTTGATATTATAATAATGTCTATCAACCACAATTATATTAATCATCTAACAGAAACGCTTTCATCTCACGTTTCTACATATATATAGTATACAATCAAAACCGCAAGCACGTATTGGGTAATGGATTTCCAACTATGACAAGGTATGGAACCACCTTTCGCTAGTGTACCTCCAGAAAGGAATACACTGGATTCAACAAGAACATCTTGCAACCCGGCCATACATGACCGACCACTCATTTCGCTTGAGTATATCGAATGTATATCACCAACGGTTGGGATCAGCAACCGTTTCCCGAATGGGACAGCATCAACAATAGATTTTAGAAATAAATGAAACTCTAGATCAGGTGATTATACACCCTACTTCGGTGCGACCGACTTAGCCATGCTGCCTGCCCGATTTCTGTCATTTACCGGTTGATGAGGCTTGAAGCTACGCTTTCTCATCACACCAGATTCACTTTGAATGCCACATCGTCAAATCCATCAAATCACCGATTGACGTCTTCAACCATACATTATGTGTTGGCTAATAGAAGTTTCCTTCTTCGCTTCCACTCTTGGTACTGTTGGAGAAATCAATATACGTGATCGTCTGGAAATACTCTGCCAGACATCCGTCCATACAAGTCACCCAGGAACAGGATGAACCGAAGGCACTATTCAATACATCCATCTTAGACACTGTTATCTAATACTTATACAATACCCCTTGCACTTTACTCCGTCTTCAATTATCTTTGGCATATATGATTCGCAACGCTTATGCCAATACAGAGTGGTTCTTTGGATAATAATCCAACCGGTCTCTCCATATTAACAACGTTAAAATGGTCAAAACTTCGATAGTCTGTGATTTGACTATCAAAGAAAAACAGGTGTGCAAACAACGATATTATTTCCAGATGGAAATTCTATCATTCAATCATCAATCATATATATATATATATATATTCATATTTCCTTATTTTCTATGTTTAGAAAATATATGTTAATACTGGAAAACATTTCCATTTCTTGTTTTCTATATTAGAAAACATTTCTGATTCTTGTTTGGAAAACATTTCCAAAACTCCTACGTTTGGATTAAGCAGATGTTTAGATAAAACATCGCTATGCCAACTCAACCATTTCCTTTAATTACTAAATTCACTTAACCATCCTTTACTATCGAACCTTAACTATTCCTTAGTTAAATACGAAGCCAATCAAGTTGGGGTAGAACTACCTCTCAGACCTTAACTAAACAACATTTCTAACCTTGAAATAGGCAAAGTTCACTTTATATTTCTTTAACTAACTTCCTTACTTAACCCTCCTTCGAATCATCTCTTATTCGATAATTCTTTCCTTCGAATAAGGTGTATTCGATAACTCTATTCAATTTACTCTATTCGATTAACCCTTATCAATTGACTCTATTGGACTAACGCTATTGGATTAACTCTATTGGACTAACGCTATTAGATTAACTCTATTGGACTAACGCTATTGATTTACTCATTTCACTTAACTCCTTTCGAATAAACTAACATCGATTAACTCCCTTTAACTCTATTAAACTAACATCGTTTAACTCCTTTTACTATTCTATTTGAATAAACTATATATTCGATTAACTCATTTGCTTTAACTCTAATTGATTAAACTAACATTGATTAACTCCTTTCGATTAAACTAACATCGATTAACTCCCTTTAACTCGATTAAACTAACATCGTTTAACTCCTTTTACTATTTGAATAAACTATATTCGATTAACTCCTTTTACTCGATTAAACTATTCATTTATAAAGATTTACTTTTAGTAACGGTTCTTCACTTTACAAATGATTTCCCTTTTAATTCTATTTGTAAATGGTTTTACAAATATCTCTTTTCGATTTCATTTGTAAAGGTTTTTCAAATATTCCTCTTTCTGATTGATTTGAAAATGGTTTACAAACCTTTCTCGTTCTAATCTATTTGCAAATGGTTTGCAAATAATTTCTTTAGGGTTTCATTTCTAAGTATTTTCTATTTATAAATAATCCATTTATAAATAAATTTCTATTTATAAATATTCCATTTATAAATAATTCGTTTTATAAAATCTTCTTTGATTGTTATAAATATTATCTCTTTTATAAAATCCTTTGATTTTATGAATAATCTTTTTTCAATATTCATTTTGAAAATTCCCTTTTCACCATTCCGGTATGTTATGTTATTTAACACATCAAATAACGATGACCAATATCGTTCAAACACATATAATCGACAACAGATTATATATCACATCATATATTACAATATATGAATCACAGTAAAATAAATGTTGAGGAATCCAGTTGGATTCCTCCAACCTGTTTCCCTGCATCACAGATGTTATACAATATAAATCAACATCACTTTCAGTTCAGTATGCAATATTCTGATAACAGAATCAACACATAAGTATTTACCGGTTTATATATATATATATATGCACCATCTGACTAGCAGTTCAATCAAATAATCAAATCAGACAACTTCTAACAGTTATAAAAATACACATGAAATTATAAACTGTTCAGAGTTAGTGAGATTTACTCACATTACGCGTTAACCGTTAAATTACAATTTGCGTTAGTCGATTCTGATCAGACAATTTATTTCGCCATAAATTGTAACAAGCTCGGATCCACTTCCAGTCAGTTCCAGTGCATAGCCACCATCCATACGATCCCAACGCAACTTACGGTTCGTCAATCTGATATCGTGTGATCAAGTTATACAATTTACAATTTAAAACATTATTTAAATTTAAATAAACTTAAACACTCTTCCATATGGGCTTTACCCATTCAAGACCCCGGCCCAACAGCTTTGAACCATACGAGTTCAACCCTTTCTTCCCCGTTAAAAATTCGACTGCTCTTCTTTACTTCATCCCTTGCTTTGACCTCACAAATCCAATTCGTTCCTCCACTATTTCCACAATCGAAACCACCAACCTACTCCTCTCCATAATCCGCATCCATCCATACTGGTTTTGGCGACCTCGCACTCATCTCCCCATACACGACTGTAGCCGTGTTCAGTACGTCGCGGTGCCCAACAGTGGGCCACCACCCTCCAAACTCCGGTGATAGGTGCCCCTTGTCACCACAAATCCGACGCCACCCTCCATATTTCCTCCGCCGTCGAAATGCTCAGCTAGGGGTCAGCCCTAGGTTCCACGGTGAAAACCTTGAGGACCAGAAAACGCATTGAGCTGCATAAATTTGGTACCAAAATGAAGAGCACTCGCTCCCGAATCCAAATATACTTGTAATGTGATTTCTAGGATTATATTGGATTTAATTTTGAATTTTCTTTGAGGTGGTTTTCACGTTTGAGTTTGCTGAAAGAACATCGGCGGATTTTTTTTTACCAAGGAAGAAAGTGATTAGGTTTAGAAAGTTTAAGTTATTATATAGTATAGTTTTAATAATTTAATATTTGATTATTATATTAAATTATAAGCAAACACTATTTTCCTGTGTCCTCTAAAATTCTTGTGATCACATACGATACCTAAAAATCACCAAACTGGACATGCACCTTCAGTTCGACATTACGGTCCCAACGAAACTGGTTTCATCGAATTCCGACTTCGTATGCTCACACAGCGTATTTTTAACCATCAAAATATTGTTTGTTTTCTCACTCTAAAAATCCGTACGACCACACACTGACTCTAAAAATCACGGAAACTGACATCTAGCAACTATTTGACATCGCGGATCTAACAAAATTAGTTTCGTCGAATTCCGACTTCGTTTGCAAAAGTGGCTATTTTTAAAGCTCTGGATGACCCATTTAAATATATAAATATATTTAAATAAAATTAAATAAAATATTAATAAATTAATATTATCGTATATATTCGCAGTGGAATACCATACAACTCTACTGGGATTTATAACTTGATATTTCAAATCCCGATTAAATCGATATTCGATTTAAAATGAAATTCTTTTTAAAAAAAATATAAATTATTCCTTTATAAATTATAAAGGAATTCCACAGCGACTTTTCTAAAATTTGATTTGGACATAACTCAAAATCTATACGATGAAATCCCGATTTTTCTTTTCCACTAGAAAGATATACTCCACCAGCTCCACACGTTTCTTGTTTCACAGAAATCCAATTTAAAATGGCTTCTGTATATCCAGTTGAAGTTCAAATCGCCAAATCGCGATCTATAGGGCCATTTCGAGCTCGATTTTAATTATAATATAATTATACGTTCAAACTGTCGTTCAAATAATATATTCGTTATTCTAATTCAATTCTAAACTGAATTAAATATTACAGATGATCCAATTCACACCATATCGCCATTTCAGCCAATTCTGATTATTTCAGAATTAAATATATTACTTAATTTATTATTTTAATTAAATATTCATCATTATTTAATTCCACGACCATTTAATTCACTATATCACTATTTATATAATTAAATAAATTAATTATAATACCTTTGCCAATGCGGGTCATTACACACTTCCACTCCCTTCATCGATTATATGCCAGGCAAACTCGTGCCCCAAACATTGGGGGCAACTGGAAATTCAAGTGCAGTTCGCTCGAGATTAAATCTGATTCAAGGCTGATGCATCCTAGATTTGTATAATCGGCTGCCTTAGTCTTGCTCGAAGATTGGCAAGTTAAAGGTTTGGAACACTTAAGCCCAAATGTTCAATGATTGTCTACATACCATCTTCTTGTCCCCGCTATAGGACCGAAGACATATCAGCAAATTTATGAGATATGACTATTTCACCAGCAGCAGTATCCTATTTCCTAGCATAGAAAGTGCTAAAGTTTCTATAAGCATAAATCCATTGTTCTCATGCCAAATGCCATCCTAAAACCAATGCGATGATATGCTACCATTAGCGACACAATCATGACTTCCTGACACTCAATCCTTGCCCTTGGCATGGGGGCAAGAAGGCGATTCAAAGGAGATACGACCTTAGCACTCCAAGACCCTGATTGAGATCTAGTTGTCCTTGAAACCGTGGCCCTAGAATAATTTGAAAAGATATTCGTCATCAGCTTAAGATTCTGGTAGCCATCCCCTGGTAGAGACAGGATAAGGTAGAATTAACCGGTAAAGAACATGCAATGCCATTTCCGCTCCGAATGATATTCATCCCTTTAACAGGATTATTCTTTAACCATGACTCTTGTATTTGCATGCTTTATGAGTAACTGATGTAATTAACTCAACAAAATTTATATATGGATTGTGTAGGTACCTCAGATCTGGTATCGATTAGACTTTTAACACCCGCGTGCAGAGTTATGGAGCACTGCTGTAACGGGCCTGGCTGGACTGCTCGTTTGCAAAGCCACACCCTCCATCCAAAGAAAGTTGTATAGCTTAAGGTGGATCTGAGATGACCATCCAATCCTTGGCTCACACGTGGCAGACCACAAGACAATTGCACATAAATCATCGAATTACAAAGTCGGAATCTGACTCCAGATGGACGCGGTGTGACCATCTATATGGCTCGATCCTATCCTCGATGCCACTAGATTACATGAATCCCGATAGGGGGGCAGCAGTGCCCATTAATATCCTTACTTCTCAGTCATAAGATTTGCTTTTACATGCCACTTGAGTTATTCACATGAATAATTCGTGCGATATGAATGATGCAGGTACCCGGAGTTTGGTGCCAACCACTCCTCCCGTAGATTGTTCGGAGGAACGCAAAGCCTTGGCAAACACTTTCCAATAAACTATAATCCTCAAAACTTGGATGGGAGTATAAATCTAGGATGAGTGTTATGGGCGTGCCATGATTAAAGACCACTCGATCCATGACTCTAACTCTCAAGATTCGAGAGAGAGTATAAAGGACAGGAAGATGATGTCCGCCACTCTAACTCTCAAGATTCGAGAGAGAGTATAAAGGACGCGAAGATGACGTCCACAAGGCGTGAATGTGCACCATGATAAAAACCGCCTTGACAACACTCCACCCCTCTGAAGGATCGGGAGAGTATAAAGGCGCTAGAGACTTAGCGCCCCCAAAACTTCTGCCCCACTGAAGGATCGGTGAGCAGACTAAGAACCGAGCTCGAACTCTAACCCGTTGAAGAATCGGGAGAGTATAAAGGCACCATGGATTGGTGCCCCAGGAACTCTAACCCGCTAAAGGACCAGGAGAGTATAAAGGTGCTAGAGACTTAGCACCCCCAAGAACTCTAACCAGCTGAAGGATCGGGAGAGTATAAAGGCGCTAGAGACTTAGCGCCCCCAAGAACTCCTACCCTGCTGAAGGATCAGGGAGCTGACTAAAAGCTGAGTTCGAACTCCAGAGAGAGTATAAAGGCATAAATTAAAATGCCAGTCAAGGGCTCCTACCCCACCAGAGTGTCGGGGGAAAAACTGAAAGCTGAGCCCGGATCCTCCATGTCCAGACATGGGGGCAAAACAGTTAAGGTCCTAATTAATCCTCAATAAAGCCCTGGCCAGGCACTAAGTTAGTGATTGATGGGGAGCATGCCTGTGCACACATACTACATTAGTGCACTTTCATTGACAATTTATAATGCTTCATGGCTTATTTGCTCATTTGCGTTTCAAATGTTTAAATGCATAACTAATTATGGAATGTTCGCAGGTACAAGGCAATGTGAAAGAAACAAAATTTTAATTACTAAATGCAGGTTTACAAAAGATAACTAGTCAATAACGCGAGGGCCTTACTCGCAACAATAGCAGCATGCCAGTGGAAAACGAACAAAGGGTCGCGTCCAGAAGGATGACCCAGGCCCCTTGAAGACCGGAAAACATATGCAAAGAGAACGTCCATCTGCTGATCCCAACTTACTTCCAGAATGGGAAGCTCAGATAAGGCTGGATATATCCCATGTAATAATTGAGCGTGACGCAACCATTTCATCCCCAACCTTTCCCTCGATGCGTAGAGCAAACGGGAGAAATAAAGGTGACTACGGTCCAACTATTCATCGCTTGATTTCAATCCTTGGAGCTTGGATGGGAGGCTGGAGATTAGCATGGGATGAGTACCAATAAATCGGTTTGCATTCAACTCCGACTCTTGGTGCGAGGAGTGAATATAAATCCAGAGAAGATATGGATTCGAACCCTGTTACTCAGAACAAATCCCCGAGCATGGGGGCACGGAATACAAGCCTCAAGCAGCATAGTTCAACTACTTGATGCCTCCGTTACCAGTTGAGTGGTAGAAGCGTGATTGACGGCTACTGCACATGTGGATCTTAGAAACCCGAGGCCGAACTTCACTTATTTCAAGACTTTATGCTGGGGGGATCAACGACAATTGAAAGGCTAAGCAACAATCATCTATTCGCCGGAAATGATAAAATCAAAGTTCAAGCAATGACAATCATGGCTTGGCCAGATAGCAACCATCAGCTTGGATTGAACACAAACCAATCAGCAGGCGTGCACCATGCAGCTTCGATTCAAAACATCGTGGATGGAAACATGGACAATGGAACAGCTACCTGCAACATCCTAGATGAGAATGCAAGAATTGTAAAAAAACTCAGGTTGTGCACGACCAGCTTTAGCTGCAACTTGAATTCCATACTCGGCTCCAAGCAAGAACGCAATAATTCGAAGAACAGGAACCCGGTCGGGTCGAATGACTCGAACCACTACCCGGGGGCAATATCGAAGCGGAAGCAAGATGTCAGCAAATACCCCCTTTGTAATCTTAGACTCGATGTTAGGAGCACCATCCATGATCTTGACAATGCGCAGCAATTCTTTAATAACAACCTGCTCGCCAGTTTGATTCGGCGCCTCTCGAGGGGCGCACTTCTCAAGATGATAGGGATAACGGCAATCACAGCCCTTTCACGTAGGACAGGAGAATCTCCTGTTATTCCCCCGAACTTTAAACTTTCTCAGTTACGAGATTTTCTCAGAAGCTTTGGAGAATTCAACTCTGAGGTCGAAATACTTTTATGACAAGAAGGTGTTAATGTCGAGATGGGCGACCTTGATGCTTTTGTGACAAAGAATGGAGCACCTTCCAACTCCTGAAACGATAAGGACAAAGGAAAAGCCCTGGAAAAGAATGATAAGAATGTGCAGTTCCAAAAAGAATCTATACCACTTATCGAGCCCATGATCTTGTTTGTCAAGCTCAATTGAACCGAGCATGAGAAAGAGACTCAAAAAGACTGTGATGACCATTTCGGACTATGTTGAAGCATAAACGGAGGGGCCCAACTACCTTCATAATGACATTTAGTCACTCGCATTCAACAAGCTTTCTTAACTCCGCAACTGATCCAATGGGAGTAACCGAATTCGCTGATGCCCAATGAGGCAATCCTCGCTATCCGACTAAAGAGAAGGGAATATATCAAAGAAAATGTGATGCGATGACGGGAAGTATAAAATCCCAAAGATTAGATGCCTGATTACTCAACTCAACCCCATCGCTACTGGGGGCATAAGCCCTAATTTCGCTTGTCCTCCAATGGCGCTGAGAGAACAAGGAAAAATTCATGGACTGACTTTGAATATGACCCTCGCATGGAGCAAGATTTAAAGCATATGCACCATATCTTGAGAACTTTGCAGGATGTGTCCTGCTTGTTCAAATAAGCTAGCTCATAGGTCAAATGTGACATCAAAGATTCAAATTGCAATTACATTGAAGGGAAGCGATCTTGAGTGATTGCGGACTCCTTTGACCACAATCCGGAGTGATCAGGGTCTTCGGATTCCTTAATGTTATGATTCAAGGCGATTTTAAGAACCTGGATCAATATCAAGATATCAAGACAGTCCAAACTTGAGTACAAATGATGAATCCATATGTTGATTCTAATGTGCTTCATCCTAACCACTATGATACAAGTAAAAGCTCAAAGATTCTTGAATTACCCAATAATTTGGATGGCCACTTCATGCGTTGACTCATATGTAAAAGAAAGTCTGACCTGACAATACGCTTAACTCGCATAGAATGATGATGTTGTTTGGCAACGATCCGTGCGTGTAGGATCACGCTCAGGAGCTAATGAACTAGCATGATTTTTGATGAATGAATTAGACCACCTAATTCGATGAAGTCTAAGCAATTACTCGATCACCTCGAATACTCCTTCCATAGAACTTGCCCTGATTAGCTCATGTGGAAGTAATGCAACGATTGGATAAAGCCTTCTCAAGGATAAATGACGTTCAAGAGAGATTTAGCTCAACATATTCAAAGCACATCTCACCTGCGATAAGAAGTACTTTGGGGGGCAAAATGTTAGCCTGCTTTGTGACCAGGCTGCCCAAAACAAAGGATTTGAATATGAACATGCAGTGATCAGCAATCGCTCAGATGAAGTGGTAGAATATGGAAAAACTGGACCGAAACCCCTATCAAACATCCTCATTTCGGACTAGAAACGTCAGATACTTGTAGCCCTCTGAATTAACTTCAGGTAGAGCTTTCGTTTGGCTCAATTGGACTTACGGTTTAAAAGTTATGCTCATTTCCGTAAATGGGTGTAAACTAGCATCGAAAACTCAAACCATGACACCAGCTCGCCCCCCTGGGCTCGCCCCCTCCTCAGCTCGTGAAGCACCCCGGCTCGTGAGACACTCCGAATCGTGAAGCCTCCTCAGCTCGTGGTGCCCCCCTTGACCACGACCTAGTTCATGATGCACACTATGGTCACGAACCACCTGGACCAAACCTGCTTCTGCACATAATTGTGACCTATTCTCAAGGCTACTTCTGCTCCTACTTTCCCAGATCTGGTGCCATGTGTCCTACCATGACCTGATCACCATATGGGCTTTCCTACAGCTATAAATAAACCTCCAGAGGGCATTTTCAGGGGACTTTTGGCATCCCCATGTCCATGGCTGCCATGGCCAACACTTCTCCATGAATAACCACCAACTTCTCCAATAGAATCAATGGGTTCAGAGAGAATTATTCATTGAATTCAAGTGATTGGGAGACAATATTCATTGTAATTATAATCTATGAGTGAAATGAGAAAATATGAAGTGGACGTAGGCTCGTTAACGTCGAACCACTATAAAAATCTTGTTGTCTTGCTTTTTTTCCCTATTTTTCAGTTATTTCTTCATATGCTATACTCTAAATACGACGATTTGGGTGTTAGGGCTACTTTTTGGTCTAACAGAGTGGTTTTCAGATAATGAATCTGATCCCGGTCTTTCTGTATTGACAACGAAAAAATGGTTAAAAGTTTGATAGTCGGTTATTTAATTATCAAAGGAAAACATTCATACACACAACGATCTTATTTCCGATGGGAAATTTTATCTATCAATCATCAATCATCAATCAACATATTCCCCATTAAATTAATTTACCGTTAATTTATTCATTTCCCCATTTCCCATTTCCATATATTCACAAATTCTTTATTTTCTAATTTTAGAAAATATACGTTATTAACATTGGAAAACGTTTCCATTTCTTATTCACGCCTCACTATCTTCCCACATCTATTAGTCTCTAACTGTAAACTAGTAAGATAACAATTCCCTGAATATCAACCTCGAAGGCCGAAACCAACATCGGATCGATACACAGATAACCATTCAACTTAGCTAATTTCCAGCCAATTTCTAATTTTTAACTCTGTTTCTTATCTTCTTATCAAATCATTGCTTACGCAACTCTCGGATTTGTTGGATACAACAACGTGTTGTATGATTTTTGTTTGATGATAACAAACATATAATATTATTTAAATGTGTTTGTAATTGTATTATTTTATATTTCATTTCACAGAAATAAATATGTATTGAATAATATACTATTATACACAATTGAATATATTCACAGTGTGACAACCCGCCCCGCACCAACCGGCATTTACTCCAAAAGTGCGCTGTACACATGTCCAGTTAGCACGGGACGGCCGTCAGAAGGGAAGGAAGAAGACGAAGAATCAACAAGGAACCTGTAGAATGTCTCACAGCGCATGCAACAAAATATAATAATAATAACATACTTGACATAAAACAGGAGAGATAGTGCATAAGCTGAAAACAAACTATCATAGCAGCGGAAAATCCAAAGTACAGCTTATGATCCAAAGCCAACATTATTACAACTTTTAAAACTGTCTCAAGAGTTAAACAAGAAAGGTGCACTACTAATGCCCAAAGTAGTGACCAGCAACGACACAGGGAGAATAACTATACATATCATACGTGGAAGCCTCCTGCTCGTCTCTGGATCAGCTACCCGTGCATACCCAGCTAACTTGTCTCTAGTCTGCTCGTGAGAGCACCCAGAGTAATAAGAGGAGACATAAAACTCTGGGTCAGACAAAAAGTCTGGTATGAGCGATAAGCAGCTAAACAGAACAATAACAGGTATACTAAACCATACCTGAACCTGGACCTGCAACCAAAGAGTTAGCACCACATACCGTACAATACTCTAAGATGCCACTAAACAGATGGTGCAAAGATAACGGGGGTGGTGGGTGTGCATGTCATAGTGATGGTAAACGAATCAAACATAGCAACCATCCTCACATCTCTCACTCAGTGCATAAAGCATACAATGTCCACCACCGTCAATCACTAGACCCATCGAAGTAGTGACGGAGTTCGACTTGTACAACTACTGCTACTACCAAGCTTACCACATGGAGTCATGATTAATCTTTACAAATGACCCCACTTCATTGGTCTATAGCCATTTAGTCGTACCTAGGCCACTGTGGCCCTGAATCCGTTCACGTACTCCCTACACATAGTGATTCAAAGTTACAGACATTGACAACCCCTTAGCACACGTCTCGCAGCAAAGCCCAATCATAAAGTCCACTCATTGGTTCCCAACTGGATCCTGAGTCAAAGCTCCTCATTTGGACTTCCTTTGCATCTCGGGTTTTGGTTGAATTGGAGTTGGTCTTCAAAAGAGTCGTCACGTAGAAGTGGTCCTGAATTCGGTTCGGATGTATACATATAACCTGGTTCGGTTCGGTGCAATGCTTAATAGTATACTCCTATATGCGGTTCGGTTCGGTGGTTGCTCTCTCCTGGATGTCCCGATCCGATCCGGTGCTTCGCTCCGATCCCAGCTCCAAGTTTGGTCCTCCGATCCGATCCCTACACTCTTGCTTCCGATCTGTTCCCTACGCCCTTGCTTCCGATCCGATCCCCTCCGCCCTTGCTTCCGATCCTATCCCCTGCCCAACTCCAATCCTAAGCAAGTGGCCTTCCTTCTTGCCAATTCTCCTCTAGTGCTAGGTTCCGATCCAGTTCGGTTTCTCTGCCCAGTTCTCCATCCGATCCGAGCCCCTTATCCCGATCTGATCCGAAACCCTGCACATTTTCCTGCAACTTTTTCCATCGACTTGTTTACGCCATTCGACGACGTTTTCGACCAATCTAACTTTTCTAAACAACTACAAATCATTCCAAATAGTCATAGCAACATAGCAAACTAGCCATAAACACCAAAACAATGAATTAATATGTCAAAACGGATCAAATATACCCAAAAACCCATATTTTCCCTTAAGCATGTTTAGGCAAACCTAATGATATGATTAGTAAAACTTAACCAAATCAAACCAAATCTCTAACTGAGGTCTAAAACATTATTTTCGTATTTATAAATATTTTTCCAGAATTTATTAATGTATAAATTCGCTAATCTTCACTAATTACCCTTAATTAACTGTAATTAGTGTCAAAACAATGCTAATCACTCACCTTGGCCACAAATGAAATTTTCAGAACTGAAACCTCGCTGATATGGGCGAATACTGATGTCTAACAGCAGCTCTAATACTGATTTGGTGAAGATCTTCTTTGATTTGATGTAGATTAAGCCAAAACTTGTTTAGAAAGTGATTAGAAGTTGATTTGGGTGTTGGAGGCCATTGTTAGGGTTTCAAGAATGGAAGTGGCGGTTGAAAAATGAAAATAAGATCGTTCTCTAACTAATTTCAGCCTCCTCATAACCCTAATCCCGAAATTCCCCATTGGGCCTAGCTGTTAATCACCCGGTTAAGCCCAATTAAGCTGTTTTTCACTATCTGAAACTTGTTTCAGCCATATCTCCCAAACGGTGAGTCCGTATGGCTAATGTGACCGCTCTACGAAATTGTAAACCATCAAACAAATTTAATGGAGGTGGTTTCAGGTAAAAATTCCTTTCAAGTCAAAAGTTATGGCCAAAACAGTACCGGCTAGGGGCAAAACGGTCATTTAAAAATCGGGAAAAATCATGAATATGGGAAAGGACCCCAATAGTCGTCTCCCAAAGTTACATGACCATACGACTTCGTGTGTGAAAGAAATAAATATTCTACGATCCTACGATGCGTAGAATGCTGGTTGTTACATTCTCCCCCGCCCCCCCCCCCCCCCTTAAGAAATTTCGTCCCCGAAATTCCTTAACCCAAAACATACAAAGGATTCCGCATGCCTAACAATCATATATATAACAATCAAACATGCAAAACAACAAAACAACCTATCCTAGCATGCAGAAAGACTAAATCAAAACTAAAATCTTACCAGGCGAAGAGTTCTGGACACGTCTTCCTAATGCTCTCTTCTGTCTCCCAAGTACAGTCATTCTCATTCTCGCCCCACTGAACTTTGACTAATTTCACCGCCTTTCTTCGAAGCTGCTTCGTATCGTTCCCAACAATACGCATAGGCCTGTGGTTCCCAACCGCCTCGGGTTCAACTTCGGTATCATCCAACTGATCAGGTGAAATAGTCACATCTGGGTCGTGTACGAATTTCCTTAACTGGGAAACATGAAATACGTTGTGAACTCCTGTCATCTTGTCTGGTAATTCAACTTTATATGCCAAATTCCCAATTTTCTCTAGAACTGGGAATGGACCAACAAATCTTGGTGCTAACTTGCCTCTCCTGCCAAATCGTATTACGCTCTTCAATGGAGAAATCTTGACAAACACCAAGTCACCAATAGAGAACTTCAACTCTCTTCTCCTTTTATCAGCATAACTTTTCTGCCTATCTTGGGCAACCTTCATTCGTTGTCGGATAGTCTTAATCTTAGCTGAAGTTTCTCTTATCACGTCGGGTCCAAGCACAAACTTCTCACCAGTTTCTACCCAACATGACGGTGAGTTGCACGGTCTTCCGTGGAAAGCTTCAAATGGAGCCATACCAATACTGGATTGATAACTATTATTATATGCAAACTCTACTAGATGCGATTAGTCATCCCATGATCCACCAAAATCCAATATGCAAGCTCTCAAGAGATATTCTAACACTCGATTCACCCTGTCTGTCTGTCCTTGGTTTGAGGGTGGTATGCGGTACTGAGATGTAGTTCTGATCCTAACGCCTCTTGTGAGCTCTTCCAAAATCCACTAGTAAACAGCGGATCTCGGTCACTCACAATGCCTTTGGGTATTCCATGAAATCTCACTACCCACTTTATATACAGTTCCGCTAATTTAGCTGCCGTCCTGTTTGACTTGACGGGTACAAACCTTGCACTCTTAGTCAGTCGGTCCACAATCACCCAAATGCTATCATGGCCCGATCTGGTCCTTGGTAACCCATCAATGAAATCCATTGACACTTGTTTGCATTTCCATTCTGGAATTTCTAATGGTTGTAACAAACCATTGGGCTTCTTTTGCTCAGCTTTAACTAGCTGGCAATTCATGCATTTGGATATAAACTTCCCAATGTCTCTTTTCATCCCTTCCCAGTAGTAGGTCTGCTTCATGTCTCGATACATTTTGTTACCACCAGGATGTATAGTCAATTTTGAGTGATGACATTCTCTAAGCACTTCATCTCTAAATCCATTGACATTGGGTACAACTAGTCTTCCATTCTTTCTAAGCCATCCATCTCGATTAAGCCCATACTTGTTCATCTCTCCGTCGATTCCCATCTCCAACTTTGAGATGATTTCCAATAGGTTAGGATCGTCCCTCTGACTGGAACCAATCCGCTCAATCAAGGTGGGTCTGATCGTCAAACTTGCTAACATTTCTGGATCCAATTCGCACTTTGGTCTGAAATCATACCCAACGATGTACTCCAGTTGCTTCCATTCAAGAAACATAGCCCCTAAACTGGCATGTCTTCTACTCAATGCATCAGCCACCGCATTGCCCTTTCCTGGTGTATATGCGATGTCAAAATCATAGGAAGCTAAAAATTCTAACCATCTTTGCTGTCAGAGGTTTAGATCCCTTTGAGAGAAGAGATGCTTTAACGATTTATGATCGGTAAAGAACTTGAATCTTTCTCCCAAGAGATAATGTCTCCACATCTTCAATGCGAACACGATCGCTACCAATTCCAAATCATGGGTAGGGTATCTTCTCTCATGCAGTTTCAATTGCCGACTTGCATAAGCTACAACCTTACCTCCTTGCATCAATACAACACCCAGTCCGGTACCACATTCATCTGTGTATACTGTCATCTCTTCATTCCCCTTAGGAATGACTAACACTGGCGCATGCGTCAACTTTTCTTTTAGAATCTTGAATGCGTTCTCACACACTCCATCCCAGACGAAGGCTTGATTCTTCTTAGTCAACTGAGTCAACGGTGTTGCTATCTTGGAGAAGTTCTGAATAAACTTACGATAATATCCAGCTAACCCCAAGAAGCTTCTTATGTTTGTTGCATTCTTGGGCGTAGGCCAATCCTGTACCGTAGCCACCTTCGCAGGGTCCATGGCAATACCATTTTCTGAAACAACATGGACCAAGAATCTCACTTCCCTCCTCCAGAAGTGACACTTAGAAAACTTTGCTTTCAACTGGTGTTTTCTCAACACCTCCATCACTATTCTTAAATGTTCCTTGTGTTCTTCCTCTGTCCTCGAATAGACCAAAATGTCATCCACGAACACAAGGACAAACGTATTCAACTGATCTCTGAATACCCTATTCATAAGATCCACAAAGTATGCTGGGGCATTGGTCAGCCCGAATGGCATGACCAACCACTCACAAAACCCAGACGGCGTCCTAAATGCCGTTTTAGCTATACTCTCAGCTTCCACTCTAAGCTGATGAAATCCTGTCGCGAGATCCAACTGAGAAAATACTCTCGCGCCACTCAACTGATCAAACAGATCATCTATCCGCGGTAGAGGATACTTGTTCTTCCTCGTCACTTTATTCAACTCGCGGTAGTCTACACACAAACGAAGGGAACCATCTGCCTTGGTAGCAAACACAACTGGAGATCCCCATTCAGAAACACTCCTTCTGATAAATCCCTTCTTCAAAAGATTGCTGACTTGCACCCCAAGCTCTCGTTGCTCCCTTGGTGCCATGCGACGAAGTGGCATCACTACAGGTCTGGCATCTTTCACTAAGTCAATACGGAACACAATCTCTCAGTGTGGTGGAAGCCCGATCACTTCCTCAAAAACGTACGGATACTGGGCAACCACGGGCAAACCTGAAAACTCACTATGCGGGATGTCGAGGGAATTTAGAAAACTAGCTATTACCCCATCACCGGGTAGACCACCAAACACTACCCTCCGCCCATCATCCGCACTAGCTGTCACCAAAAAGCCCTCACAGTATACCACCACCCCGTATCTTTGGAGCCAATCGACTCCCAAAATAATGCCAAACCCAGTAAAGCCCAAAACAAAGCAATCACAAACAAGCATGCATCCATGACTCGATAAGACCACATTACGACAAATCATGATAAGGCTAGTCGAACCACCAATCGGGTTCGTCACTACTAAAGGTCTATCGACAATCTCGGGTTCCAATCCCAATCTATCTACCAGGTCACTAGATATGGAAGAACTGGAAGCCCTGGTATCAAACAAATCTCTTACTGGAACATCATAAACAGAAAGCATACCTTGAATGACGACATTCTTTCCCTTCTCTGCCGCGGTTGGGGCATTTGACGAAGAAGGAATAGCATTAAGGGCATATGCTTTCACCATCTGCTTTTCTTTAGGGGGTTGTAGACACTTGTCCTTATGATGTCCCATCTGGCCACAATTGAAGCACTTCCTATCTGTTGGCTTGGCCCGACAATTACTAGCATAATGGCCCTTCTTACCACTGCTGAAGCACTCAACCTCTTTCTTATTCTTTTTCTGTCCATCCTTATTCTGGTTTTGCATTCTCTTATTCAGAGAACCACTCTTGCCTCCACCACTTGCTTGTGGTTTTGGCTCCTCTGCAGATGCAACCTCAGTCTTTGACTTAGGGCAAAGACTTTCTGACCTCAATGCTTTCCCCACAATCGATTCAAACGTCTCATCGATGTGGTCAATGAGCCTCTCCCCCAAGTACTGATCCAAACCAGTTATGAACTTCTCGTTCTTCTTCTTGGCAGTATCAATAAGAGATAACCCATACTTCGACAAAGTGTCGAACTCAGCAATATACTCCAAGACAGCTCTGCCATCCTGCTTGAGCTCCAAAAATTTCTTAAACAACACTGATTTTTGAGCAGCTGGAATGAACTTCTCACTAAAGCGAGCCTTAAACTGCTCCCAAGTAATTTGATCCTCTGGAGTGGCTGTCTTAATAGCATTCCACCAATTCATCGCTCACCCTTGCAACTGACGAGACGCTAACCTTCTCTTCATCGCATCCTCGATACCCAAGTTGTCGAAGATACGATCACAACTATCCAACCAATCCTGAACATCCATGGCCGACTCCGTTCCGTGGAACGGCTTCCCACCAAGGCTAGTGTAATTCTTGCATAGCTTGGAGAAATCGACCCTAGGCGCCTGCACTATTGGACCACCACCATTACCAGCATTGGGAGCTGCCCCTTGCACATCCCTAAGTATGTCTCTCATGAGGTCAGTAAACATCGCCCTCATGTCAGCAGCATTCCCATTATTGGCTCCTCTACCAGCACCTCTTGCGTATCGGCTCATCGTTCAATCTGTAAAGAGAAACGATTAACCATCTCCATAGTGGTGCTAGTGCAGTGCGACTTCATCCTTAGCTATACTAACAGTATATATATAGCTTTCGAAAACCAAAATAATTACAAATACGCGCGCTCATATACGTACTATTTCTCCTTAGTGTCTTACCCTAGGTTAACTACGCAA
Source organism: Allium sativum (assembly GCA_030737875.1). Lineage (NCBI taxonomy): Eukaryota > Viridiplantae > Streptophyta > Magnoliopsida > Asparagales > Amaryllidaceae > Allium > Allium sativum. Next base: position 932,506,176 of record CM060915.1, on the reverse strand, counting down.
CCTAGAGCTCTAATACCAAATGTGACAACCCGCCCCGCACCAACCGACATTTACTCCAAAAGTGCGTTGTACACATGTCCAGTTAGCACGGGACGGCCGTCAAAAGGGAAGGAAGAAGACGAAGAATCAACAAGGAACCTGTAGAATGTCTCACATCGCATGGAACAAAATATAATAATAATAACATACTGGAATAAAACAGGCGAGACAGTGCATAAGCTGAAAACAAACTATCGTAGCAGCGGAAAATCCAAAGTACAGCTTATGATCCAAAGCCAACATTATTACAACTTTTAAAACTGTCTCAAGAGTTAATCAAGAAAGGTACACTACTAATGCCCAAAGTAGTGACCAACAACGACACAGGGAGAATATTTATACATATCAAACGTGGAAGCCTCCTGCTCGTCTCCGGATCAGCTACCCGTGCATACCCAGCTAACTTGTCTCTAGTCTGCTCGTGAGAGCACCCAGAGTAATAAGAGGAGACATAAAACTCTGGGTCAGACAAAAAGTCTGGTATGAGCGATAAGCAGCTAAACAGAACAATAACAGGTATACTTAACCGTACCTGAACCTGGACCTGCAACCAAAGAGTTAGCACCGCATACCGTACAATACTCTAAGGTGCCACTAAACAGACGGTGTAAAGATAACGGGGGTGGGGGTGTGCATGTCATAGTGATGGTAAACGAATCAATCATAGCAACCATCCTCACATCTCTCACTCAGTACGTAAAGCATACGATGCCCACCACTGTCAATCACTAGACCCATCGAAGTAGTGACAGAGTTCGACTTGTACAACTACTGCTACTACCAAGCTTACCACATGGAGTCATGATTAATCTTTACAAATGACCCCACTTCATTGGTCTATAGCCATTTAGTCGTACCTAGGCCATTGTTGCCCTGAATCCGTACACTTACTCCCTACACATGGTGATTCAAAGTTACAGACATCGACAACCCCTTAGCACACGTCCCGCAGCAAAGCCCAATCATGAAGCCCACTCATTGGTCCCCAACTGGATCCTGAGTCAAAGCTCCTCATTTGGACTTCCTTTGCATTTTGGGTTTTGGTCGAATTGGAGTTGGTCTTCAAAAGAGTCGTCACATAGAAGTGGTCCTGAATTCGGTTCGGTTCGGATATATACATACAACCCGGTTCGGTTAGGTGCAATGCTTCATAGTATACTCCTGGATGCGGTTCGGTGGTTGCTCTCTCCTAGATGTCCCGATCCGATCCAGTGCTTCGCTCCGATCCCAGCTCCAAGTTTGGTCCTCCGATCCGATCCTTACACTCTTGCTTCCGATCCGTTCCCTACGCCCTTGCTATCGATCCGATCCCCTGCGCCCTTGCTTCCGATCCGATCCCCTGCCCAACTCCAATCCTAAGCAAGTGGCATTCCTTCTTGCCAATTCTCCTCTAGTGCTAGGTTCCGATCTGGTTTGGTTTCTCTGCCCAGTTCACCATCCGATCCGAGCCCCTTATCCCGACCCGATCCGAAACCCTGCACATTTTCCTGCAACTTTTTCCAGCGACTTGTTTACACCATTCGACGACGTTTTCGACCAATCTAACTTTTCTAAACAACTACAAATCATTCCAAACAGTCATAGAAACATAGCAAACTAACCATAAACACCAAAACAATGAATTAACATGTCAAAACGGATCAAATATACCCAAAAACCCATATTTTCCCTTAAGCATGTTTAGGAAAAACTAATGATATGATTAGTAAAACTTAACCAAATCAAACCAAATCTCTAACAGAGGTCTAAAACATTATTTTCTATTTATAAATATTTTTCCATAATTTATTAATGTATAAATTCGCTAATCTTCACTAATTACCCTTAATTAACTGTAATTAGTGTCAAAACAATGCTAATCACTCACCTTGGCCACAAATGAAATTTTCATAACTGAAATCTCGCTGATTTGGGCGAATACTGATGTCTAACAGCAGCTCTAATACTGATTTGGAGAAGATCTTCTTTGATTTGATGTAGATTAAGCCAAAACTTGTTTAGAAAGTGATTAGAAGTTGATTTGGATGTTGGAGGCCATTGTTAGGGTTTCAATAATGGAAGTGGCGGCTGAAAAATGAAAATAAGATCATTCTCTAACTGATTTCAGCCTCCTCATAACCCTAATCCCGAAATTCCCCATTGGGCCTAGCTGTTAATCACCCGGTTAAGCCCAATTAAGCTGTTTTTCGCTATCTGAAACTTGTTTCAGCCATATCTCCCAAACGGTGAGTCCGTATGGCTAATGTGACCACTCTACGGAATTGTAAACCATCAAACAAATTTAATGGAAGTGGTTTCAGGTAAAAATTCCTTTCAAATCAAAAGTTATGGCCAAAACAGTACCGGCTAGGGGCAAAACGGTCATTTAAAAATTGGGAAAAATCATGAACATTGGAAAGGACCCCAATAGTCGTCTCCCAAAGTTACATGACCATACGACTTCGTGTGTGAAAGAAATAAATATTCTGTGATCCTGCGATGCGTAGAATGCGGGTTGTTACACACAGTATATTTATTCAATTAAATATTTTATTTCAAAATATGAAATAGTACAACATTCTAACTCCACTATTATATATTCACAGTTAAAATATTTTATATGGTGTTGTACTACTGAATTAATTTGAATACGATAGACAACTTGATTTGAACACAATAAAATAATATTTTATTACAAATACAAGTACAATTTTCTAATTTTGTACATTCGTTCCTCACTACAACACTTTGACACTCATATATAGTTTACATACTAATATACATTTGCTAACATTGTTGCATACACTCACTGGCTCAATACTTGTCTTCTTGACTTCACAGCACATCACAGTCAGTCTGAGCAACCATCTGCATACCTATCACATATAGAAAAACACACAGTTTAGACTGCAATAGAAATAAAACTGATCACATGCAAATATAAATTGATTTTAAATTTTATTTGCCTCGGAATTTTGGTGTGTTTCTCATCATTTTTTTGGCTCAGTCCGATATGAAAAGACAGGAATATTATTCCGAATGGCTACATGTACACACGTGTATAAATATACATGCATGCACTGCCTCGCCAATCAAAATGCAAGATAGCAATTGAGGAGCAGCCACGTGGACCAACTTGACTCAATGCACAATCTCGAGCCGACATAACACAAATGGACAAAAGCATGTAAGAAAATAACAAATGCACAAGGCAGTTTTTAACAATGGTGCTACAATACAACAAGACAGCTCAATATGCACAAAGAATGGCCAAATTCAATGCACAAGGGATTGCGAGAGAAAATATGATCGAGCCATTCAAGTTTATATCAAAAGGAATCAACATAGCAGCATAAGTGTAGGCATATGCAATGTAACAAGGTGCAGCAGGACGAACCCAATAACAACATACAATGGAGAGAAATTAACAAACTATGATGAAGAAAAAAAAGGTCCAAGTACAATAACTGTTCTTATCAGTTCAAAGAATGATATCTGGCAAGTTCAAGTATTATTTCTATACAAAATAAATCAAAGCAGTATAGAAAGATTTTAAAAAAAGTCAAGGTGGCCATAAGTATAGCAATGCAGTAAACTAGTTGTGGCAAAAGTCTCAAGTATATGGCAGCCACAAGTAGATGCATATATGCCTGTTCAGAACAAGAACCAAGTTCAAGTGCCAAAGTTTATAGGTCATAGTAAAATGGCAAGACCACATGAAGCATCAGTTCAAAATTTACAAGTAAAACATTTGTTTAAAATTCAAGACAGGGAAGTTCAAGAGAAGCAAGCAAAATGTGGACTCAATTTAGAAGACAAAGTATGACTGCCATAATAAAAAGGCCACAGCAACAATACTGATGAAAACAAGTAAACACAGTTAAGATATAAGATGGTGCAATAGCAAAGGGTATTGAAATTTTCAATTCCAAGCATTGACTCCAAATTCAAATGAAGCACAGGTCAAATACAGACTAAACAAGTATATGGTTCAAGTACAACTGCAAGGCAATATCAAGCATAGTATCAATTCTTAAATAAGTACTCAAGGTCGAGGCAAATCAAGTGTAATATCAGCAAAGAATAAGTCCAAGGTAATGGAATCCAATTTCCAGAAATTCACTATATATACATGGCATTTATTGATAAGGACCAATTCAAAGTAATGGAATTCACACACACAGTTCAAAGGTTCCAAAAATTAAGGGATTAATTCAAAGCCAAAAAATATACAGTTTAAAGCAAAGTATTCCACAAAGTTTGAAATTTCCAAACTCAATCAAATTCCAGAAGCCACGAGCATATACATTCAAAAACAAATCGAAGAAATCCCAAAATATATGAAGATTTCAAACCAAAATTTACACATATATCAAGACTGAATCACAATACGAAATCAGAGAATATTTAGGACTTTTAATCCTATAAATACACCACAGCATCATTGGCTTTATCCATCCAAGTTCAAGCACAATTAAGGAGAAATTCAAATTGAAAAATCATACCAATATTACTTGGATCTGAATCGAGTGGAACTGCCAATTGAAGAACATTAGAGAGTAAGTGGCGGCCTCAAATTCAAGAGAATTGAAACCCTAATTCAGATTGCAATTGCCATCCGCCATTTAATTTCCAGAGAGATCAAAGAGATCGGGCAAAAGTGAAGAGGGATAGCACAAAAGAAAATGGTCGGCCAAGTTTTTTTTTTAAAGGGGCATAAAGGAATTTATTTAAAACTAGGGTTTTGATTCATTAAGTGTTTTAGTTTTTAATTGTTTTTTTAATTTGTAATCGAATCTATTAATTTCTGGTTTATCTATAAAACTAGGGAGATGAATTACGGGTTGTAATTCGGGGAAATCTAGTTACAGGGATAAAAACCAGTGCAGGGTTTTGAGCGTAGGATTAGTGCAACTAAAGCAAGATTGTGAGGCCTTTTGTGTAGCTCCTAGTAGAAACTGGGGATAAGTTTTGAGCGTAGGGTTAGGACAAATAGGCTAGGATTTGTCATGAGTTTACGGGTGTTGTAAGCATTGTAATTGTTGACTAATACCTAGTAGAAACCCCAGGGAGTGCAGTAGTAGGCAGGGTTTTGCCGAAGCTGGGTATATCTGTGTGTTATTTATTTTCCGCATTTACACTGATTATTATCTATGATTGATATTATTTAATTACTCAGCAATAACTGTAATAAACCCTATTCACCCCCCTCTAGGGGTTAATTTAGATCCTACAAATGGTATCAGAGCTAGTATAAGATATCATCATGATAGGGGGTTCTCGCTCTATGAATATGTGGCGAAGTATAGACTCTTCCCCCTACATGCCCGTGGGTGGTTGTCCGTGTCGAGAGGTAGGACGTGAAACCAGTATCTAAGATACCTTTATTAGCCACCGGGGTGGTATAAAAGTCCTCGTTAATGGAGATGACAAGTGGTATCAAAGTAGGTTTTTTTGTTTTAAATAACTCTAGAGTCATGGATTTCCCTAACGGTGAGTTTTCTAATTGTCAATCTAGTGAGAATTTTTCCAGTATAACCCCAACTATGTTTGATGGAATAGATTATTGAATTGAAAATTAAAAATGGAATTTTATTTAAAAATTGTTAATACAGATGTTAGGATATTATTGAAAATGGATATGATATGGTAGATAAGATTGATATTGTAATTAATTCTCGTGCTACACTCATATTATATTCTTATATAAATGATGATCAATATAACCATATCTCTCATTGTTTAACTGCGCAGAAAATCTGGAAAACTCTCGATGCGTTGTATGGAAGAAAAGACAACAATAGCTCGAAACCCCCAAAAGTCAACTCAGTTTCAGAATTATGCTTGACGGAATTTAAAGAAGATTGGATCGGATGATGACAGTGATGAAGAGTCAACAAATGACAAGCACGGTGAATTTCCTTTCGAAAAGTCAATTTTTCTTTGTGATTAATTAAACAAAACTGTTGAGAATCCTAAGCTGACAAATAAAAATTTAAAATCTGAAAATGTTGAGTTGACTAATAAAAATCATGATCTGGAATTAAAACTTGAAAACATTAAAAAGGTTGAAAACTCGAATTGTAAAAAATGTTTAAATTTGGAAAATGATTTAGTTCATTTTAATGAAAAGTTTCAAAAGCTTGAAAAGGGAATTGTGTTTCTAAAAATAAACGAGATTGAACTAAAAACAAAAAACGAATTTTTGCAAAAGGAGTTGGACAAGTTTAAGAAGGATAAAAATTCCAAACATGAAATTTTAGAGAAAAAGAGTTTATTGAAAATCGAATCGATTTTGAACAAACTTGAAACCGAGAAAATCAAAAATCTCAAATGTGATAAATGCACCACTTTTCAAAAAGAATTGTTTGAAATAAAAGAAAATTTCAAAACCATTGGAAACGAAAATGTGATTTTGAAAAATAACAAATCTGAAATTACTCATATCAATCACGATTTGGAAAAAGAAATTAAAAAATTCAAGGATTTTGAAAAACATGAAATTGTAAAGTGTAAATGATCTGAAAGTGATATTTTTGAGTCAAATGCGAAAATTTAAATGCTTGAAAATGAAAATATGGTTTTGAAACAAAATGATTCTGAAAAGAGAAAGATCACTATAAATTTGATAAAATTGACAAAAGTGATTTTAAAAATCCTTCAAACTGTTTTGGAAAAACTGATTCGGTTGAAAAGTTAGATTTTAGTGATTTTGAAAATCCTACAAATATCTTTGCAAAAAGATCAAATTGGAATTGTGAATTCTAATAATTTCAAAAGGTATTTAAATCACAAACGAAATGAAAACTCGTTTAAGTACAATTCAGTTAAACGAGTTTGGATCTCAGAAGATAATAAAATGAATTCGATTAAAATTAAAAGAATTTGGGTTCCAAAGGGTACTTTAGTGGATAGTAATGGATTGTTATATAAACGGGTTTGGGTACCAAAACGTGTGAACGAAGTTAAGAGTGGTAAAACAACTTTTGTCAGACCACTCGATCCTATAAACATTTAGGTACTGAAGGAGGCTAAGGAACAAGTTTGCTTAAGATAGTTAAAATTCAAATTGTTTCATACTATTGAATTATTTGGTGTTCCTTAGCCATAGATTTCTGAGTTGGAGATTCACTGGTTCACATCGATTATGGTAAGTCAGGTATGATCTCTAAACTCGTGATTTTTATTTTATTTTCTTTTTTATGTTCTTTTATGCTGATTTGTATTGACACTTCCATAATTTTTTGAGCATATCTTAAACACTGTAAATTGGAATTCTAAAATTTATGATGTTCTTGTAAGCAAATGAAATTTCATACATTTTTTGCTGTTTTGAATGACTTCTAAGTCACAATGGTAAACATTGAAAAACTGAACTCAGTACCGTGGACTACTTGAAAGACATGATTAATTAGTTGCGAAAATTACATTTTTTTTACTTGGCTTGATTATTTTGTTTTTGAAATCATTCGTGATTGATTGTTAAGTTTCTTAGATTATAAAATTTTGATTTATCTATCAAAGTGATTTCAAATAATTTGCTTTTGATTTGAATCATTGACCGTCCTTTGTGCTTGTAAAGATACACTGAAAATTCTCTTGCGACTCTTGCTTCGAACTGATTTTGTGCTACTCTGATAAAGGAAATTGATTTGACTCATTTGAATGCCTTGGTAATTGGACGATGAGTTGAAAAAGTAGTGAATAGATTTCTTTAAATTCCATAGGAAATTTAAATTATATATACAAGAGTTTTTTTTAAACTGGTTAGGAGTAATCAGATTTAGAAATATCAGATAATTTCACATTTAACTGATTGATTTTTGAAAACTGATTTTCAACTTGCATTCATATTTTAAAAACCCCTCATGAAATTGATATTTTCAATTTAAAAAATTATTTTTGATTATTTATTCAAAAGTTGAAATTATTGATTGATTTAAACCGTTTTTGGAACTCATCAAAATTATTAATAGATTTATGAAGTTGTGATGAGTTGTGACTATGATATATTTTATAATAAGAGAAAATATTATTTAAATTCTCATGATGATTGGATAGATTTTATAATATTCTCTGAATTAGAGATTACTTCATGACCATCTTCTATATCTACCATATTTCTATCATTCATCATGGTTTTATTTAATTTGGGGAGTTCAAATTATTTTTGGAAAGAAAAATATCTTGGAAATAAAAATAAAAAAAGGAAAAAGAAAAACATATATTATATTATTTTTCCTTGGTATTCACTCCCATTTAAAAGTCCTCGCGGTTATGCATGAGTGAATTACCGTAATTTCTTTGTGCTTCCATTCTCATTTAAAAGACCTTTTGGTTGTGCATGGATGGAACTCATTAGAAAGGATAAATTTAAGTTGCTACTAACCCCATTTAAAAGACCTTTGGGCTTTGCGTGGTTAGCAAGTGCTTAACACAATTTGAGCCTATTTAAAATCTTTGAAATTCATAATAAAATATTCAATTTTATTGAACTCTCCTCATTCTATAAAATCCATCGTAAATCCATTCATTCTAAAAGTGAAATTTGTTTTTGATTTAAAGAATACTATGATTTTTGTTTGATTAACTGAGATTTACGATATATATTTCCCCTCTTGATTTGAATTTTTCTAGTCTATATTCATCACTATTTCGATTTCTATTATTCTTTTTATGAGAACAAAAGGGAGAGAATGGTCAAGATTTTGACTGATGAGTATTTAATTCAAGAATCTTGGGGGAGAATGGTCATTTGAATTTCATTGTTTATATTTTTGACATATATAGAGGGAGTTCAGTTGTACGGAGAGCATACAAATAGGGGAGTTAATATATTTCACGTTCAAACACATTTAACAAGTTCAAAATCTCGTATATGTTTGTCATCATCAAAAGGGGGAGATTATTGGGTACGACAATGTGTTGTATGATTTTTAATTGATGATAACAAACATATAATATTATTTAAATGTGTTTGTAACCGTACTATTTTATATTTCATTTCACAGAAATAAATATTTATTGAATAATAAACTATCATACACAATTGAATATATTCACAGTATATTTATTCAATTAAATATTTTATTTCAAAATCTGAAATAGTACAACATTCTAACTCCACTATTATATATTCATAGTTATAATATTTTACATGGAATTATACTACTAAATTCATTTGAATACGACACACAATTTGATTTGAACAGAATAAAATAATATTTTATTTCAATCAAATTTGTCTATCACAAATATAAGTACAATTTTCTAATTATGTACATTCGTTCCTCACTACAACACTCTGACACTCATATACAGTTTACAAACTAATATAATTTGCTAACACTGTTGCATACACTCGCTGGCTCAATACTTGTGTTCTGCCTTCTTGACTTCACAGCACTTCACAGTCAGTCTGACCAACCATCCGCATACCTGTCACATATAGAAAAACACATACAGTAGACTACAATAGAAATAAAACTAAACACAAGGAAATATAAATTTATTTTAAATTTTATTTGCCTTAGAATTTCGATGTGTTTCTCATCATTTTTGTGACGACCCAAACTTCTGTGGTACGAAAGTAAGGATAATCATAGGAGCATAACATAATTAAAACAATAACCGATCTCAGGTAATAGCAGAACATATAAATCATTGCAGCGAAAATGGAAATGTCATCACAAACATCATCATAGAACATCAGAGTACGCAGTACAGGATACACTTAGCAAAATAGATGTCTAAACAGCGAAAGAAATAAAGTCTCAATCTCCCAAAATACACTAATACTCAATACTGTCTCAAGAAGAAAATAAAAAGATAAAAAGAAAAATATCCTTCATCAGCAAGCTCTAGTCCAGAAAATATCCCTATCTGAAACTGTCAATTGGTTGCCCGTGTGGAAAGAGGGCACCCGAGTTTGCAAAGTGAAACAAACTACGAGTCAATCATAGGACTGGTATGAGAAATCTTATTAAACTAACAATTTTGGCTAATCACTGGACCACGCCGCTAAAGCAGAACAGGTTTACTCCATTGGATTTCTAGTGCATATGATTTATAAATTTTAAGTCAAAACAACGCAATGCTTTTTAGAAAATGAAATCATTATAAGACTCGTGTCACATCACACAATGCAACGTAGACTGGAGGATAGAGTTTTACATTATAATAATCAAAAATGCTTGATACGTGGAAAATAATATTTTTAATATTATTATTAGTGTCCAATATGTTTCAAAAATACTTCAAAGTAAATGTATCAATCATAGACGGCATAGCTACCATATACTATGTCGCCATATATAGGTTTACAATCAAGACCGTAATGTCGTATTGGAGGTTGGGTTTCCATCATGAGTAAAGGCTAGGGACGGTCTCCTAACCGATTCGAGACACTCTAGCAATGTCTCGGGATTCAGACGCTGGCGAACCCTTGGATCCTGCAGGGCCGGTCCACAAATACTTTAGTGGATTAGTTATGCCTGAACACACGCTCCCCGGTCCTATAAATTGGTCATTGGCGACTAATAAAAATATCCAAGGCGCCTCATTCCATCAACCACATAAGTAAAAATGTCGGGCCTTGAAAAAACCCAAATACCACTTCTAGCTAGAAAGAAACGTGTGCACTCCCTACGTTCCCTTGTCCCGTTTTTGACTCTATCGGGGTGTGAGGCTCGCGAGGTAACGTAATACACAAAGCTGTACCTAAATAGGCTATGCATTGATTATCATCCACAAGGCTCTGATTTTCAACAATAGCCTCGATCAATTGCATCTTGGCATGTCACATTGATAGTTCACACCGTGCGATCGACAACTACCAATATATAACCTTCGAGCTCGTGCGTCTCAACAAAGGGTGTTAAGCAAGAGAATAAATTCTCCGCCACCACAAATATATATTAATAGATATCAATTTAATTACACAGCATGAAATTCAATTTTGGACACACATCCATTTACAAGTCCGTTCCGGGTCTGAACGAAACCGGAGTCACCTTATTCCTCGTCCCGTGTATCCAATACGGAAGTGAGGTGCTCGCATATCCAGACAATCAACAAGTACATCCGGAAAACTACCATTTTAACCCTTTATTGGTAGCTAGCCAATGCCAGGCATCAGTAGTTATCCTTTCGATGTGAAGATCGCCGGTCTTCAATCGCCATCTTTGAGATCTCCAGTTCAGATCATCGTATGACCATTTGAAATGAGTTTTAACTCGGTCTTTTCAAATGATCCTCGCATATATATAATTCAAAATCTTTTCATATAGTTAATGGTATTTAATAATGATTAATCGCTATTTTCATTTATATAAAAATAGCCAAATTTATCTAACGACGCTTCGGGTCGTTGGGCGACCCTGGCGTTGTTTTTACAAAAATTTGATTTACACTTATCTTGAAATCTATCCATTGGATTTTAATAAAATTCATATCGGTGGAAAGATCTTCCCTAAGCGGTCCTAACGGTTCCAGTTTTGGGAAAATCCGATGGTTGGATCTTTCATAATAATCATTTAAAGTTACAATTGCCGAAACACGAACTACCGCGCGCGATTTGTTTAATTTCAATTAATATATATATATATATATTATTTGTGTGGCAATTTCAACTACTTTCAAACAATCACATGCAAGCCAAATACAGTCTATATTCATGTTAGAGATTTTATATATGATTTTCATAATCCTACTAACATGATAAAAATGATGTTTTGAAATAAATCATGTTTTAATGACTAATTTCTTCCAATGGTAACTAAGTTACATTGAAAATATGCATTCCTAATATTCACTCTTTATGTTGAAACCAAACGACAATAAAAGCATGACTTTTAATCCTACTATTTTTATTTCATCCAAAATGACGATAAAAATATGATATTTAAATCTATTCTTTTATTGTATACAAAATGTCAATCAAATGCAACATTTGATCTTATTCTTTTTATTTCAACTAAAATGACATTAAAATTATGACATTTTAATCTAATCCTTTCATTATCTCTAAAGTGGCAATGAAAATGTAATTTTTTTCATTTAACATGACAATAAAAATGTAACTTTCAATTCTGTTCCTTTTATCGTCTCTAAAATGACAATAAAAATGTAATTTTAAAATCTACTCTTTTATTTACAACTAACATGTTAACAAGAATGTCATTTTTGATTTATTCTTTTTTATTGTCTCTAATTTGATAATAAAAATATAACTTTTAAAACTATACTTTTATTACATCTAAGATGTAGATAAAGATGTAGCTTTTAAATCCTATTCTCTTTATTTCAACTAACGTGTAAATAAAATTGTAATTTTTTACCTATGTTTTTATTTATATTTAAAATGCAAAAAAAAGGCAACCTTTAAATCAATGTTTTTATTCACATCTAAAATGCACATAAAAATGTAATTTTAAATCAATGTTTTCATTTGCATCTAAAATACAAATTAAAATGCAACTTTTTATTTGCATCTAAAATGCAAATAAAAATGTAACTTTTTATTCCATGTTTTTATTTGCATCTAAAGTGCAAATAAAAATGTAACTTTTTAAATCAATGTTTTATTTGCATCTAAAATGCAAATAAAAATGTAACTTTTTATTTCATGTTTTTATTTGCGTCTAAAATGCAAATAAAAATGTAACTTTTTATTCCATGTTTTTATTTGCATCTAAAGTGCAAATAAAAATTTAACTTTTTAATTCATGTTTTTACTTGTATCTAAAATGCAAACAAAAAAAATGTAATCTTCCAATCTATGTTTTATTTGCAACTAAAATGCAAATAAAAATGTAACTTTCATTATATGTTTCATTTGCAAGTAAAATGCAAATAAAAAATATAATCTTTGCAATCTATCCTTTGTTTACATCTAATATGTAAATAAAAATATAACTTTTCATTCTATTATTTTATTCACATCTAGTATGTAAATAAAAATATATCTTTTCATTCTATTTTTTTATTTACATCCAATATGTAAATAAAAATATAACTTTTCATTATATTATTTTATTTACATCTAATATGTAAATAAAAATTTAACTTTTTATTCTATTCTTTTATTTACATCTATTAAGTAAATAAAAATACAACTCTTTATTCTATTCTTTTATTTACATCTAATATGTAAATAAAAATATAACTTTTCATTCTATTATTTCATTTACATCTAATATGTAAATAAAAATGTAACTTTTCATTCTATTATTTTATTTACATCTAATATGTAAATAAAAATATAACTTTTCATTCTATTCCTTTGCTTAACTAAAATTTCTATTTACCCAAAAGTCCATTTTTGCTGCAAGTTTAATTATAACCACAAAAGCAATATTTTTTTTCTTCAAAAATTCTAATTGAATAAAACAACAACAAAGGTGATGTTTTTATAAATCAACAAACAAAGTGATATATTTTATATTGAATTGAAAGTTCTAATTCAATTCAATAACATAAAAAAGTGATGTTTTTTTATTGAAGTGACAATTCTAATTCAATTAAATAATATAAGCAAAATGATATTTTTATTGAATTGACAATTCAAATTCAATTCAATAATATAAGCAAAATGATATTTTTATTGCATTGACCATTCTAATTCAATTCAATAATATAAAAAAATGAAATTTTATTGAATTGACCATTCTAATTCAATTCAACAATATAAGCAAAGTGATATTCCATTTTTGTTTAATATACATGATTCACAAAATATTGACAAAAATTGTAACACCCCACCTCCGTTAAGGTCACTCACAATGGGAATTCCTTAACTTTGGTGGAGCATTTTAGGTAAAAGATGCAGACAAATTACAAGACAAACAAATAAAGCAGCAGAAAATAAAGTCATTTTATAAACAATATGGTTCAGTCAAGCTTTTACAATAGTTGTCTCAATCATACTTAAAAGTAATACATGGAACTTCTGTCTTAATCTAAAAACTTCCAAATATAAAAGAAGCATAAAAACAACAATGATATTCCCTAATATAGCATGAACCAACCATAGCAGTGGAAGAGAGAGTCCAAAGCGATACATCGATTATCTTCGAGCTTGGAAAGAAAACTGAGCTAAGTGATAACATTTCCTCCCTGTGAACCTGTGGGGGGGGGGGGGGGGGACGGAAGAAAAGAGGCGAAACAAAACTAGGTCAAACATAAGTCTAGTAAGTCCAGTAACTTTCAGCATATAAACAGGCAAAAACATCATGACATGAATAAACTGAATATAAGACAATACCGTGAGAACAAGGACAACAAGATAACATACGATTAGTATAGATATAATAAGGCAAAATAAACTGAATGCGCTTCTACTCTTTCTCTGCTTCTCTACTACTTTGTTATTCTGATTTCTATATCTTTCTCTGCACCACCTAACTAGTGTCCTAACTAGTAATCTGTAGAAAATGATAACGTGATCCCAATCCCCCTAATTGTGGTAGCCTTCAGGTGTACATCAATCGTGAGAATTCCACCTCAATCTGCCTAATTGCCATGAACATGTTAGATGTACCCTTACTACCCTATTGATTGGCTCTTTACTTGCATTAATGTTCCTTGTGCATGTGTCAATCGGCCCTCTCTTGCGTGTAGATACCCTGTGCTGGTCCCGCCATAAGGTGTATCAATCCTTGTGATAGCGACCCGACACGATTCAAGATGCACATTGTATAACTACTGGTACTCAGTGCCTGCTTTTTCCCACTCCGGAGTACGTGCACGCCCGTAAACCGTCGGAACCTAAACTAACGTACCCCCTGCCGCGGTTTTGACCACTTATAATCAACCCAGTAATCGTGCCCCACCCTGCCTAGTTTCAGGGTACCATGATACATCTATGTGGGTTACTGCTGAAATGGGTCCCCGCTACCAGGATTTCCTGCTGGTTAAGTTTGTGGGCCTATATATACAAATATTACCCACCTACGCGAGATGTACTTAACCCTCCCACCGATTCTAGCATGTTTTCTTAACGGTTAAGTTTGTGGGCCTTTATTTACTAATATTACCCACCTACACGAGATGTACTTAACCCTCACATCGATTCAAGCATGTTTATTTAATGGTTAAGTTTGTGGGCCTATATGAGCTAATATTACCCACCTACACGAGATGTACTTAACCTTCCCATCGATTCAAGCATGTTTATTTAACAGTTAAATTTGTGGGCCTATATTTACTAATATTACCCACTAACCCGATATGTACTTAACCCTCCCGCACATTATGTCATAGTGGTTAAGTGTTGTCCATTCATGTTAACTTAACCCACCCATTCATCATGTCATGTTGGTTAAGTGTTTCTTATTAACTTAACCCTCGTCACTTATCATGTTAGATTGGTTAAGTGTTTCTTGTTGACTTAACCCCACGTGTTCGTCATGTTGTATTGGTTAAGTGTCATCAATCAATTCAAGTTAACTTAACCCACCTACTCATCATGTCATGTTACTTTGGTTAAGGGTTGCCTTCTTGTGTTGACTTAAACTTACCACAAATCAAGTTATATTGGTTAAGTGTTTCTCTCTTGTTTTAACTTAACCTTACCACAAGTCAAGTTATATTGTTTAAGTGTTTCTTATTACTTAACCCTACCCATTCATCTTGTTATATTGGTTAAGTGTTTCTCATTAACTTATCCCTAGTCATTCATGTTATATTGGTTAAGTGTTCCTATGAACTTAACTCTAGTCATTCATCTTGTTCATCATCATTAATTGATTTGTTAATGCACCAACCTCTCACATTAGATATGTGTTGTTGCAGTTACTGGATGTGCCGGGCAGTACCGGGCAGTTTTACACCACAACTCAATCTAACCTCGGGTTTTTCTTGGGCATTATGCACTAACCTCTCACATTAGATAGGTGTTGTTGTGGTTACTGGATGTGCCGGGCGGTTCCGGGCAGTTTTACACCACAACTCAATCTAACCTCGAGTTAGGCATGTTCATCTTTAATCACATTTACCCTATATACCTAAATCTAGATTTTACATGCTAATTACCAAATTCACCAAAACTAGTCACGTTACATTTTACACCCAATCTAGATTTATTGCTCAAGTTACCCCAAATTCGCAACAACAACAATTTTGACCAAAACTTGATTTATATGCCAATTTCATACTTTGTCGTTCATGCCATTTCTAGGTTCAATATATCAAATTACATATTCCATAATTCACATCAAATTTCCCTAAATTGCATCTCAACAGTCATGCCATACTACATGTTCCAAATTATTCCAAATAATGTCAGTTTCATGTTATACCCAATTGCCCCCGCATTCATAACGTACGTATTTCGAGATTCAACCCAAGATTCATAAAATAAGGGGAGAAGCAAGATGGAACATCGTAAGGATAGGCATAGTCATATGATGATAAGAACTATTGGTCCAATAAACTTGATGCACTAAAAAGACAAGTTTTGCATGGAATGCATCGCAGGCATATAAATATGATAAGAATCATATCATGAACTTAAAAAGGGATTACAATTCCGATATACAACAAGGATAGATATGATTGGACCAGTTTCATAATAAAAAATGATTCCCAAAGATATATATATATATATACACACACACACTAAAGCACAGATTTCAATGAAAGGATAGCTTACATCAGGCATATTCTCATATCCATTTTATTACATGTCACAATTAGATTTAGATGTTCAAATCTAATTAAAAAGTAACTGACTTACAAAACAAAGGCAAATCTTGTTTTCATGCCTAAGTCATACATCACTATACACACTAATATTCTTCTTTCAAAATCATAAACTATCATATATATATATATATATATATATATATATATATGCCCCAATTTTAGATCTTAAACCACAACATGTACTATGCCTTATATTTACAGTTCAATTTACTCCCCAAATCCCAAGTCATATGTCCAATACTTTATGTTTTAAATCTCAAGTCGTATGTCCAATATTTTATGCCTCAAATCCCAAGTCATATATCCAATACTTTATGTTTTAAATACAACATGTGTTATGTCCTCAAATCAATTACAACTCAATTATGCCCAATTATACACAATTTAATACTTTTTCCCAAATTTTAACGTTGGTCCTCTCCAAATCATATTTTATGCCTAATTTTATTTCCAACATACGTTCATCTCTTATGAGATCTGGCACAGGCTCACAGTAGCCTGGCTACAAAACAAAAAGGAAAGAAGGAAAGAAGAGACAAAGAATGGACATAATATTATCAATGAGATAGATCCAATGGATATAGAAAGACAGATGGAAATAGGCATAATCTCAGATTCAGATTTACTACAATGTCAGAATCACAATTAACTTTTATTTCAGAAAGTAATAAGAACTTACAAATCACAGAGCGGTATTGAATTTTGGGATCTGTATTCTGAAACTGAATAGCTCTCCCTTGAAGTAGACTGTTTGTTCTTCTAATTTAGATTTGATTCTTAGAAGTAGTTGCTAAAGTCGTTGAATAAGCTTTTGAATCTCTACTAGAATTCTAAACTTTATTTCTACGAAGGACTTGAGCAGCATAACCCCGTGTCTTAGATTTATTTTGGTACGAATTAGGGTAGAGTATAGGCAAAATGAACTTATGTAGAGAAAACTGTAGCCTTAGGGGTATTTATATAGCATAGGGATCAACGAATCCGGTCAAAACGGGCGTCCAAATGCAGAAAAATGAATCTGTCCTCGGATCTGGAAATAAGGGGGAGGTCGACCCCCTGGTCGACCTGTTTGACCTAGATCGACCCCCAGGTCGACCCCCTGGTCGACCTGGGCGGGATATTCCCCGCCCAGCCCGGGTGTGTGATTTGAATTTCGAATTTCAAACCTGAGCTATTTTATTTAAATCTCTGAAACTTCTAAAGGTCATAACTTCTTCATACGGAGTCCGATTTACGCAAACTCGGACACTATCTCAAGCAGAATTCCGAGACAAATGCAATGGCGAAACCCGTTTCCCTTAATTCGTCTGTTAAAAATTAAGTATACTTTAATTTGTTACATTAATGTTCACAGAAAATACGGGGTGTTACAAAAATGATTTATTTTAATTTAACCAACACATACAGATCTATAATTTAACTAACAGATCTATGTTTATGCATCACAAAAAAACCGATCAATCATCCAAAATTTCATCACATCACAGAACTAATTCATTAACATACATACAACTATTTAATAGTGAGAAAAATAATTAAATTGATTAATTATTTAAAATCAGAAATCTCACAGTTGCGAATTTGAATTGTTTGGATCCAAAAGTTTGACTCAAAATTCAACCAGCTCAGAATCGCTCCTTTTCAGTCTAGAGTCGTAGATCTCGTCTCTACGATCGCACAGGATCTGAAATCGTTAACTTTTGAAGTCGTATGAATTAGTTATGATTTAAACAAGATTGATAATAGTTTTTAAATTAAATTAATAAAATATTAAAAAGGAAATAACCTTTCTTCCTCAACACAGTAACAGGTCGCCAGTTTTGTTTACAACTTCGAACCTATGGTTCCTTTTTGCTCTCAGATCACCAGGCTTCGGGGCGATCAGAATACAACACGACGGAGAGGGGGATGGCACGCACCAGGGGGTACCAGCGGCCGTGGGTGCAAGAGGTGGTGGCGGCGCTGCAAAATCAGCGTGTTTGGGGTGAAAATACTCGGTGGTTGTTCAACTTTGGGTGTTGTTATCCGTATGGACGGAAAGAGAGTGAAAATCTCTTCGATAAACTCCAAAGGAGTGAGTTCTGATTTGTGGTGGATGAGGAGAGTTTAGTGGAAGAAGATGGAAGTGTTTTCAGCCATGGATGAATGTAGGCGGCGGCTGTTGTAGGACATTAGGGTTTTGAAAATGATTTTCCTATTATTTATAATATTTTAATGTAAATTTTACAATTAAATCCATACACTCTTAACAACTTCGATTTCAGTCCAACCAGAGTTGATCCCACACAATAGCCCCTGTTCCGAATCCAATGGGCTAGGTCCCGTCAGCCCAAACGACTGTCTGTTGCTTGAGTTCTTTAATTTAAATTTTAAATCCTTTATTAAAATAACTCGATCGTATATTTAAATTCACCGGGGCCACATACAGACTCGGAAAATTCCAAAAAAAAATATCTCTGGCTTTTTTTGATGATACGGTTCTAAAAAAAATAATTTCGTCAAGTTCCGAGACCGTTTGAAAAATGGCCATTTTCAAGTCGATCAGATTTGATTGAAATTGACAAAAACACATTTTCGTTTTCCGCGCTCACATATTAATTCCAAAAATGCTGGAAAATTAAACTTAGCAATAATTTGACATTCTGGATCCAACAAAATTGGTTTCGTCGTAAACGGAGGTCGTTTGAAAAATGGCCTTTTATACGTGCTATAAATTATACTATAGCGACCATTCTGAATATTCAACTGGCCATAACTTTTGATTTCCTCTATGAAATTTTGATTTTTCAGATTTTTTGGAAAGATATTTTCAGACAGATTTAGATAATTTTGATTTCACTAAAATCCGTTAGAATTTGAATCTGGTACATTCAGTCAAAGTTCGGGTTTGACTTTTCAAACTACCGTACTATTTCTAATTCCTTTTGAAATGAAAATAAATATATTCGCTCTAACTTCAATTAAAATAAATTTTTAATCATTATTATTTAAAATAAATTATTTTAAGTATTCAGAATTTACTGAAATAGCCAAAATAAAATTCTTAAATTAGTTCGGATTTTCCGGGTTGTTACAATCTCCCCCACTTAAAAGCTTTTCGTCCCCGAAAAGGAAACCACAGTAAAGTCGGAAACAAAATGGAAAATGCAAGGTATTGTGAATGTACCTCAATAAAAGAGTCACTCGAAGATGTCCACTCCGCACTTGGGATAGGCCTATTTGATGTTATCCTCAGTCTCCCATGTGCAGTCTCTAGGATCCTCGCTCCACTGCACCTTTACTAAGTGGATCCTCTTGTTTCTCAGCACTCGGGTTTCTTTGCCCACAATTTTCAATTTTCACTGGCTCCCTCCTTACTGCTAGGGTCGGGGTAATATCCAAATCTCATTGTGATGCTCCCTCCATAACTAAATCTGGATCATAAACATGCTTTCGAAGTTGGGATACATGAAATACATCGTGGACCCCTGGCAACCAGTTGGGCAATTGCACTCTATAAGCGAGAGTCCCAATCGCTTTTGACTTGCTGACAGGTGGGACATCTAGAAACATATATAGAGATGTCTCTCTTCATAGATCTCCACCAAAATGTATGCTTGAGGTCATGGTACATCTTGCTCGCTCCCGAATGAATGCTGAGCTTAGACTTGTGACATTCGTCCATTACTTCCTTTCTGAGTTCAGGAAGATTCGGAACACAAATTCGACCCAATAACCTCAGAACCCCTTTTTCATCAATCTGGAAACTCATGGGTTCGCCTTCCCTAACTTTTTTGTTGATTCTCTGAATAAATTCATCATTCTTCTGAAGAGCAGAGATCTTTTCGATCAAGATAAGGGTAATAATAATATTGGCAAGGATAAGGTTAGTGATGGCCGTATTCTTCCTGCTGAGAGCATCTGCCACTACATTGGCTTTCCCTGGAGTATATAAGATGTCCAGGTCATAGGGTGCAAGGAATTCAACCCAACGCTGCTGCCTCAAGTTCAAATCTCTTTGGGTGAATAGATATTTTAAGGATTTGTGGTCAGTATATAGCTTGAATTTCTTGCCCTAGAGATAGTGCCTCCATATCTTTAGAGAAAATACGATGGCCATTAGCTAAAGATCATGAGTGGCATAATTATTTTCATGCGGTTTTAATTGGCGGCTAGCATATGCGACAACATTGTCTCTTTGCATTAGCACCGCACCAATACCTTAAATAGATAAAAGGATAACATGTTAAAATAATATTTGACATTAGAAAAATGTCATTTCTGACATGTTTATTTAGATGAAAAGGATAACCTTCTCTAGAAACGTATGTCTAGACTTTCAAATCCTGATTGCCATCAATAATAGTCAACACAGGAACAGTGATCAACCTATGTTTCAGCTCTTGGAAAGCTGCCTCACATTCAGGTATCCAAATGAACTTGGTATGCGTCTTAGTCAGCTTCGTCAATGAACAAGATAATTTCGAGAAATCCGTGATGAATTTCCAATAATAGCCAGCAGACCTAAGAAATTTCTGACTTCAGTGGGTGTAGTAGGCTGCTTCCAATCTTTGATGGCCGAGATCTTTCCTTGATCTACTGGGATGCCCTCCTTAGATACAACATGGCCGAGGAACTCCACCTCTTCTTGCCAGAATATGCATTTGGAGAATTTGGCTTTCAGCACATTTCTACGCAAAATCTCCAAGACTTCTTTTATATGCTTTTCATGTTCAACACTGGATGTAGAGAAGATTAGAATATCATCGATGAATATCAGTACGGATTTATTTAAAACATCGCGGAAGACTCTATTCATCAGATCTACGAAGTATGCTGGAGCATTGCATAAGCCGAAGGGCATCATAGCCATTCATAAAATAAGTCTGGTCCTTTGAAAGCTGTCAAAGGCACACATTCCTCGGCAATGCGTAATTGGTAGAAACCTGTAGCTAGGTCCATCCTAGAGAATACTCTTGCCCCATTTAAGCGGTCTAGTAGATCATCAATGCGGGGAAGTGGGTATTTATTTTTCAGAGTATGCTTATTTAGATCCTGGTTGTCCACACATAACCTGAGGGTACCGTATGACCTTAGGACGAAAACCACTGCTGCACCCCAGCTCGAGAAGCTAGGACTGATCAGTCCCTTCCACAAAAGTTGCTTGGTTTGATTGCTCAGCTCCTCTTTTTCTTTCAGTGACATCCTCCGAATAGGGTGTACAACGGGCCTTGCATTCAGAACTAAGCCAATTCTAAAATCGATTTCTCTACGCGGAGGTAAGTTGTCTACTTCTTCGAACACATCTGCATAGTCTCTGACGATAAGAATATCCTCAATAGAAGCAGGAGTGACTTCTAGAGAAGACTAAAATTCTTTCCTATCTGTGGCTGAGCCGTGGCATGGAATAACAATAATGTCTCCAAATTTGGTTTTGATTCTGACCACTCTTTCAGCACAAAGTAATTCAACCTCATATTTCGTTAGCCAGTCCATTCCACGTATGATATCATACCCGGAGAAATTCATGATGATCAGATTAAAAGGAAATTGGAAGTAGGAATAAGAAACAGGCACTCTACAATACTGATCGAGATTAAGCGAACCTCCTATTGGGCTATAGGCTCTAATCGGTTCTTTAAGTTTTCTGGGTTTCAACTTAAGCTTTCTAATCGTTTCATTAGATATGAAACTTCTAGATGCACCCGTGCCAAACAAAACTGTAATAGGAATGTTCTTAATGTTAAGAGTACCTCCTAAAACATCAGGCTTACCTGCTCCTTCGGAAGAAGTCGGTGCAGCCGCTCCGTCATAGACATGTACCACCTGAGATTTCTTGAGAGAGGGAATTCTTGATAAGGTGTCCAGGCTTGTGGCAGTTAAAACATTCTCTTGGGCCATGGGGATTCTGTCTACTGCTCTGACTCGGTCCAGACTTGTTCCTTCTTGGTCTCTTCGGTGCTCGGCACTCATAGTCAAAATGCTCTATCCTCTGGCAATTGAAGCACTTAACCTTAGATCTGTCCCTCTTCTTCTTCTCTTGGGGCTTGGAGGTAGAAGAGCTGCCCGCCTCAGGTTTCTTATCCGAATCTTTTTTTCTTGTTATTGGCTTGATTCTTTTCTCGCTCTTGCTGAGAACCCTTCTTGTCAATCTCCTCATATCTGCAGGCCATCTCGATCACTTTAGCAAATGGACGCTCGATGTGTGTCATCACCCTATTATGATACCTCCTCGCCAAACCATTGATAAACCTCTTATTTTTCTGAAGCGGGTTTTGGACTAACTCATGGGCATATCTGGAAAGCTCGTCGAATTTCTTTACATACTCAGCAATAGTCATACTCCCTTGTTGGAGGTGGGCAAACTCATCATGAAGGCGCTTAACTTCATGAGGTGGAATAAATTTCTCCTTGAATAGCTCTTTGAATTTCTCCCAAGTTACTTCAGCTTCATTGCCCCCAACCATAGCTGTTTCCCACCAAATCTGGGCCTGGTCCTTCAGGAACCATGTCACCATAAATCGCTTCCTATGATCTTCGAGCTCTAATCCTCCCAAGATTTACTCAATCATCTTAAGCCATGCTTGTGCCTCTGTCACCGTCTCTTGGCCTGTGAAATGCACGCCTCCTAAATTCTTGATTTTCTTTGCCACCTTGTCAAGATCAAAAGCACGTGGAGGTGCTAGTGGCGGTGTCTCAACCTCTGGGGTGGCCTGTTCCTGGTCCATAGGAGTCTCATCTCTGGTGGGTCCTCTTGTCTCACCTCGGCCTCGTGCTCTAGTACGTGCTCTGGTACTCATTCCTTAGTTAGTTCTGTACCATCAAGGAAAGAGTCAGACTAACAGAAATGATAATTATTTTAAAGGAAAGATTTAAAAAATAGACATATGATAAGATGATAATGATGTAATGACTGATTAATATGTGCTATTCTGCTGTGCTCATTCTAGGACATTACTAATCCTATATCTAATGAGCTACTCATCTTAGAATACTACTGATTCTTTTTAGACGAATTGTTCTAAAAATGTTATACTCCGTAGCTAAGGTTAACCATTAGCTCTGATACCAAGTATGACAACCCAAACTTCTGTGGTACGAAAGTAAGGATAATCATAGGAGCATAACATAATTGAAACAATAACAGATCTCAGGTAAGAGCAGAACATATAAATCATTGTAGCGGAAATGGAAATGCCATCACTAACATCATCATAGAACATCAGAGTACGCAGTATAGGATACACTTAGCAAAATAGATGTCTAAATAGGGAAAGAAATAAATTCTCAATCTCCCAAAATACACCAATAATCAATATTGTCTCAAGAAGAAAATAAAAAGATAATAAGAAAAAATCCTTCATCAGCAAGCTCTTGTCCAGAAAATATCCCTATCTGAAACCTGTCAATTGGCTACCCGCATGAAAAGAGGGAACCCGAGTTTGCAAAATGAAACAAAATACGAGTCAATCATGGGACTAGTATGAGAAATCTTACTAAACTAAATATTATGGCTAATCACTGGACCACGCCGCTAACGCGGAACGGGTTTACTCCATTGGATTGCCAGTGCATATGAATTATAAATTTTATGTCAAAACAACGCAATGCTTTTTAGAAAATGAAATCATTATAAGACTCATGCCCCCATCACACAATGCAACGCAGACCGGAGGATAGAGTTTTATTTTATAATGATAAAAAATGCTTGATACATGGAAAATAATATTTTTAATATTATTATTAGCATCCAATAGGTTTCAAAAATACTTCAAAGTAAATGTATTAATCCTAGATGGCATAACTACCATATACTATGTCGCCATATAGAGGTTTACAATCAAGACCGTAATGTAATATTGGAGGTTGGGTTTCCATCATGAGTCAAGGCTAGGGACGATCTCCTAATCGATTCGAGACACTCTAGCAATGTCTCAGGATTCGAACGCTGGCGAACCCTTGGATCCTGCAGGGCCGGTCCACAAATACTTTAGCGGATTAGTTATGCCTGAACACACGCTCCTTGATCCTATTGGACCTATAAATTGGCCATTGGCAACTAATAAAAATATCCGAGGCGCCTCATTCCATCAACCACATAAGTAAAAATGCCGGGTCTTGTAAAAACCGAAATACCACTTCTAGCTAGAAAGAAATGTGTGCACTCCCTGCGTTCCCTTGTCCCCTTTTTAACTCTACCGGGGTGTGAGGCTCGCGAGGTAATACACAAAGCTATGCCTAAATAGGCTATGTTTTGATCATCATCCACAAGGCTCTGCTTTTCAACAAATGCCTCGATCAATTGCATCTTGGCATGTCACTTTGACAGTTCACACCATGCGATCGACAATTACTAATATATAACCTTCGAGCTCGTGCGTCTCATCGAAGGGTGTTAAGCAAGAGAACAAATTCTCTGCCAACACAAATATATATTAATAGATATCAATTTAATTGCACAACATGAAATTCAATGTCATACACACATCCATTTACAAGTCCGTTCCGGGTCTAAACGAAACCGGAGTCACCTTATTCCTCGTCCCATATGTCCAATACGGAAGTGAGGTGATCGCGTATTCGGACAATCAACAAGTACGTACGGAAAACAACCACTTTAACCCTTTATTGGTAGCTAGCTAATGCCAGGCATCAGTAGTTATCCTTTCGATGTGAAGATCGTCGGTCTTCAATCGTCGTCTTTGAGATCTCCAATTCAGATCGTCGTATGACCATTTGAAATGAGTTTATACTAGGTCTTTTCAAATGATCCTCGCATATATATAATTTAAGATCTTTTCATATCGTTAATGGTATTTAATAATGATTAATCACTATTTTTATTTATATAAGAATAGCCAAATTTATTTAACGATGCTTCGGGTCGATGGGAGGCTCTGGCGCTGTTTTCACCAAAATTTGATTTACACTTATCTTGGAATCTAACCGTTGGATTTTAACAAAATTCATATCAGTGGAAAGATCATCCCAAAGCGGTCCTAATGGTTCTAGTTTGGGAAAATCGGAAGGTTGGATCGTTCGTTATAATCGTTTAAAGTTACGATTGTCGAAACGTGAACTACCACGCGCGATTCGTTTAATTTTAATTAATATTTATATATATATAAATATTATTCGTGTGACAATTTCAACTACTTTCAAACAATCACATGCAAGCCAAATACAGTCTATATTCATGTTAGAGATTTTATATATGATTTTCATAATCCTACTAACATGATAAAAATGATGATTTGAAATAAATCATGTTTTAATGACTAATTTTTTCCAATGGTAACTAAGTTACATTGAAAATATGTATTTCTAATGTTCACTCTTTATGTTGAAACTAAACGACAATAAAAGCATGACTTTTAATCCTACTATTTTTATTTCATCCAAAATGAAGATAAAAATATGACATTTAAATCTATTCTTTTATTGTATATAAAATTTCAATCAAATGCAACATTTGTTCTTATTCTTTTTATTTCAACTAAAATGGCATTAAAATTGTGACATTTTAATCTACTCCTTTCATTGTCTCTAAAGTGGCAATAAAAATGTAATTTTTATTTCTTTCTTTTTTTTCATTTAACATGACAATAAAAATGTAACTTTCAATTCTGTTCTTTTTACTGTCTCTAAAATGACAATGAAAATGTAATTTTAAAATCTACTCTTTTATTTACAACTAACATATCAACAAAAATGTCATTTTTGATTTATTCTTTTTTATTGTCTCTAATTTGATAATAAAAATATAACTTTTAAAACTATACTTTTATTACGTCTAAAATGTAGATAAAGATGTAGCTTTTAAATCCTATTCTTTTTATTTCAACTAACATGTAATAAAAATGTAATTTTTTACCTATGTTTTTATTTGTATCTAAAATTCAAGCAAAAATGCAACCTTTAAATCAATGTTTTTATTCACATCTAAAATGCACATAAAAATGTAACTTTTAAATCAATGTTTTCATTTGTGTAACGACCCAAGGATTTTTGGCCCGAAATCGACATAAATACCTTTACTGTAACTCATGCCGACCCTCCAAGCACCGAAAACACTAGAGCGTTATTAGAAAGAAATTAGAGGGTGAGATAAGAAAGAAAGAAATATTAGAATAGAAGAAGAAAAAACAACACAATACAAAGTCTCACATCGCAGCGGAATAAAATATAATACAGAAATAAATCTTTATTGAGACTTTTCAAATACTTACAATATCAGAGTACATCACATGATGGGACAGTTATAATAACCTGTTCCCATATACAACACATAGTGGAATAGTAGCTATATAATATCATTTGTCTGGACTCTTCCAGCTCGTCTCTTTACAGCATTCGATTACCTGAACCTGTACACCCCGAGCTAACCCGAGCATTTACAAAACACCGGGTCAGTCTGGTGAACCAGAGTGAGATAAACTCGCATAGTATTAATGGTATCACACAACCTGATTTTAAAGTTAAAATCTTTTCAAAAGAAAAGGATAATCGTAAGACCAAATCCACACATAAATACGGACGGTTTTTACCTTACGATAACCCAAAACATTTTTTTGAAACAAATATCTTGTCTGATAATATAATAATGTCTAAATACAAGTAAATAGAATCTAGTAGAACGCTTGCATCTCATGCTCTACATATATAGTATACAAACAAAAACCGCTGGCACTTATTGGAGATTGGATTCCGACTATGACGAGTTATGGGACCACCTGCCGATAGTGTATCTCTAGAGGAAAATACACTGGGTTCAACAAGAACGTCTTGCAACCCGGCCCTCACATGACCGACCACTCATTTCGCTTGAGTGTATCGAATGTATATCACCAACGGTTGGGATCAGCAACCGTCTCCCGAAAAAGGACAACATCGAAACATAGATTTAAGAGTAAATAGGAATTTCTCTAGATAGGTGATTATACAACCTAATGGGAGCGACCCACATAGCCATGCTGCCTGCCCGATTTTTGTCATTTCCCGGTTGGTGAGGCTTGACGCTTAGATTAACCTTTGAAACAACTGATCACCATTCATTTTGAATGCCACATCGTCAGATCCGTCAGATATCACTAATTGACGTCCAAAAAAATACTCTAGTTATAAGCTAAGAGAATGGCAATTCCCCGCCAACAACTATAGCACGTTTGAAGAAATCAATGTATGTGACCCTTTGGAAATACTCTATCAGACATCCATTCATACAAGTCATCCAAGAACAGTGTGACGATCCCAAAACCCCGTGACACGGTGTTAAGGATAATCATTGGAATATAACACATTAATCATCAATAGCAGATCACAAATAATAGCATAAACAGAAAATAGAATAATTTACACACATATGACAGCGGAATCATATAGATATCATCACATCAGAGAAGCACAGTACAGGATACAACTTAGTGCATAATGATACATAATCAGTCACCATCGCCTGAGGCGGAATCATACATAAAGAGTACACAAAAGGAATATCAGTCTACATCGCCAGTGGCGGAATCATAATATAGATACAATAATGGCGGAGAAAATCCAAGTCAGCACAGTGTAGTCAAGCCTCGCCATGAGCCAAAAGGTGCGTCAGAAATCTGTAACTAGGCTGCCCATGTGAAAATGAGGGCACCCGAGTTTGCAAGGTGAAACAAACTACGAGTCAGTCATGGGACTGGTATGAGAGATCTATTCAACTTATTAACAACAATAATAAGGCAAATCAAAGGACCACGCCACTTTCGCGGAACGGGTTTACTCCAATGAGTGCTAGTGCATGAGATAAAGTAAATGATTAAATCAACGCAATGCTTTTTATAAAATGAGGCCATTATAAGACTCAGGTCCCATCACACAATGCAACGCAAGCCGGAGGATAGTGTTTTTACCTTATAATGGCCAAAGATGCTTCATACGAATAAAACAAAGGTGTTCGATATTATTACTAGTGCATATATGTTTCAAAAGCAATTCAATCATAAATATCAATCCTAGGCGGCATAGCTACCATCTACTATGTCGCCATACTAGTAATACAATCACATCTGCATATTTCGTATTGGAAATTGGATTCCTTCATGAGTCGAGGCAAGGGGCAAGCTCCTCTCCGTTCGAGACACTCTAGCAAATGTCCTAGGACCCCACTATGATCCTTGGAATCGGCTGGGCCGGTCCTCTCTTACTTTTGAGGATTGGCAATTCCTGAACACACGTTTCCCGGTCCTTACAGACCTATAATCGAGGCGCCTCGCATTCCAACAACCACACAGGTGAAAAGTATATATAATGTCAGGGCTGGTAGGTCACTGACACCACCATAGCTAGAAAGAAACGTCGTGCACTCCCAGCGGTCCGTCTCCCGTTTTTGACTCATACCGGGGTGTGAGGCTCGCGAATTCACGTTATACACAAAGCTACGTCACACAGACCATGCTTTTATCATCAACCACAAGACTTTGCTTTGCAACAGAAGCCTTGATCATATGCCCCTTAGGCGTGCCACACAGGCAATCCACTCCGTGCGACTGATTTCTGTCAATGTATAACATCTGAGCTCGTACGTCTCAGAGAAGGGCGTTAAGCAAGAGAATAAATTCTCTGCCGCCAAACAGATATATATTTAATAGAGATCAATCAACACAGAGTAAAATCCAATGTCAGACACACAGTCCATTTACAAGTCCGTTCTGGGTCTGAACGAAACCGGAGGCATCAATTCCTCGCATATCCGTACAATCAACAGTATGTGTGGACGGCTACTACTTCAATTCCTTCATGGTAGCTACTCCAATCACGAGCATCAGTAGCGCCCATCCATCCAATGTGGAGATCGTCGGTCTTCAGTCGTCTTCGACTCTTCGACTTCTCAACGTCGATCGATTATTTGAAATGAGATAAACTCGGCCTTTTCAAATAACCCACGTATATTTAGATTTTCAAATCAATTAATCACGTGGTTGGGCTATTCAACATTCACATTTCAGTTATTTAGTTATAATTTTCATGTCAAATACATTCAACCATCACATATCAAGCAAACACAACAAAATTGGTTTATTTTCACTCTATATCGTCTATAGTACTTTATAACGATATATCGCCATTTTTATTTAATTTAAAACGGCCATATTTAATTAAACGACGTTTCAGGTCGTGTCGATGCACTGGTGCTGCTTTTCATTAATTTTATTTTACACATATATGAAAATCTAACCGTTGGATCTTCACAAATTTTACATCATTAGGAAGGTCATTTCAAAACGAATCCAACGGTTTCAGTTTTGGGAAAATCCGACGGTCGGATCTTCCACACTAACCATTTGAAGTTACGATTTCAATTTACGAACTGCAGCGTCGTTATTCGATTTTAATTATATTTATATATATATAAATATAATCGTTTCTGGCGCTGTTTTTCTTCAGTTTTGAATTAAACATTCCAGACAATCCAACCGTCGGATCTTCACAAAGTTGGTGCCGTTGGAAAGATTTTTCCAAGGCGAACCCAATGGTTGAGGTTTCGGGAAAATCCAATGGTCGGATTTCCCGCACTAGTCGTTTGAAATCACGGTTTCAAAACATGAACTGCACGGCCACATTTCGTTTTTATTCTATTTATATTTATATATTTATATAAATATAGTTTATTCAAAAATTCCTATATCGTTTCCACTTCAATTATTTCACTAACGCCTTTAAATTTTGGAAAATTTCGCCATAACCTCCTTTGTACGGGAGGGTCTAGGAAAATTCCCAAATAGCCACATGGGCGTCTCATATCAAAAAGAAAAAGAAAAAGCCAAGCGGCTAGCCAATAGGCTCATAAAATCATCACCCAAACAAAGCGGTAAATGTGTACCTATTTGTCGGGCACAAAATTTTATTTCTCTTCTCTAGCCCCTTTTTGCTTTAACCTGTTCAATAGATATGCATGTACATATATATAATTTCTAACATTTATCATTTTCCATTCAATTTCATATTTGATTTGCTTTGGTTTAAAAACACCATTCATTCTAATGTTGCATGCATAGGCTAAAATCATATCATTAGTTAGTTAATGTATATTTCAACTCATGCACGTTTATTTGAACAAGTGGCTATTTTTAACACTTCCCATTTCAAAGATGGTAATTTTGGCGAACTAAAATAGATTTCAACACATGACTATTTTATTTAGTTCCTATGCATGTTAAAAAATAATAATATTCCTTTCACAAATATTTATTTCAACGTCCGCATACCTTTAGCATATCACACATATGATAAAAAATGATATTCTTATCATTTAAAATATTTATTCGACAAATAGATGTTTCAGCACTTCATAGTTTCAATAAAAATGTAATTTTTATCGTTCAATCTTTTTATTCAACACATGAACCTTTTCACTACACACACTTCTCAACAAATGAGTATTTCCACACATGGACATTTTATTTATGTTGTTCATATTAGAAAGATGGGATTTTTATGATTGAAATTATTTATATAAGGCGAATATTTTTCATACTTCATATATATATATATATATATATATATATATATATATATATATATAAAATGTGATTTTTATTGTTTAAACACTTCATTCATTCATAAATGAATTTAATTTTCATACAACACTTTTCAACACATGAATATTTCCACACATGGACATAGTTTCAATATATGACTTTAATTTCAACGCAAGAAGATAATTTCAACACATAAAAATAATTCTAACACACAAAGATTATTCAAAATTTCGGCAGCATAACGGCAGGGTAGTTAAAACCGGCACCGTCCCTAGTACGGCTC
Organism: Allium sativum; assembly: GCA_030737875.1. Lineage (NCBI taxonomy): Eukaryota > Viridiplantae > Streptophyta > Magnoliopsida > Asparagales > Amaryllidaceae > Allium > Allium sativum. The sequence continues at coordinate 932,474,664 of CM060915.1, read as the reverse complement.
CTCGCTCTACCTTAAAACCTCGCGGTTTTTGACAATGGTGATTCATGCATCTAATTCGCACGCAAGCGGCATGTTTATTTTTTATTTCCAAAAATATTTCCAATTCATTTCAATCACCAATGGGTATTTTTCAACCACAACCAAACAATATCAACCACAAACAATTATTCAACCATTCGTATTTTTCATCCAATATTTCACACCAATTCACCACAATAAATATCGTCCATGGTTTGTGGACGAGGGGAGTATATATATATATAATATAATATATATATTTGCTATATTTCACTAGCATTTCAACATATATATCACTTATTCTATGCATGTAAAAATTCATACTTCGCTTATATAGCTTACACTACGTATGTACATGAGGTATACAACACGTATGTAATTTATATTTCGCTTATATAAATTATACACGACATTTTCCATTCAATTTCACGTTAATTTAGATTTCTCACATTGGTTTTCGGAGCGCTAAAAATCGATACGATGTCAGAAAAATCCGCGGCTTCTTCTATTGGGTAGAGAGCTTCCTTGCGGTCTCGATGTTTCCTGTTTCATCGAATTTCGTCAACACACCAAAAAGATATGATTTTTCAAAGTGTAAAAATCAAAGAAAAACTCACTTTCACGAAGCTTCAAAACTAGGTTTACGGTTTTCGCGAAATCAGTGGCACGTGGGGACTATCGGGGAGTTGGACGTGGAAGAGGGAAGAGAGGGCTTTAAATCGGTGGTGGTTTGGTGGCGTTCGGTGGTCGGTGGCGTTCAGGGCGGCGGCGGGAAGTGCTCGACTTCCTGGCGTCGATACGGGCGGAGGAGGCGACTGTGGTGGCGGCGGTGGGGTCGGATTTGAAGAGGAGGAGGAGGCGCGTCGAGGTAGGGGGGTGGCGCAGGCGGAAATCGCCTGTGGCGGCGGCGATTTGGGGGAGAAGGTAGGGAGCGGTTTTCGCCGTTGAACGGGGGGGGTTTCTTTTTTTTATTTTTAAAATTTATGAAAGGAAAATTCTGATTGGCCGAGGATTATATTAAATTTTTAAATAGTGTTTTCTCAAACGAACTCCTTTTTAACCATAACGACTGTCGCCTCTAGCTAAATACCCCAATTCCGGACACAATGGGATATGTTTCGTAGGCCAATTCGACTGTTACAGTCAGTTATTTTTCAAATTAAAGTATAAAACATTTAATTTTTAACTCTGAACGCACATTTCAATTTGCCAGGGCCACAAACTGATTCGAAAAATTCCAGAAAAATAAATCTAGCTATGTTTTGACGCTACGGTCCCAACAAAACTAGTTTCGTCGAATTCTGAGGTCGTTTGAAAAATGGCCATTTTCTGATCGATCCAATTTAACAGAAATCGACCAAACACATTTTCTTTTTCCACGCTCACATACTAGCTTCAAAAATTATGAAATTTGAAACCTAGCAATAGTTTGACATCCCGGACCCAACAAAAGTGGTTTCGTCGAATTCCGAGGTCGTATGCAAAATATCCATTTTCCAGGCCTATATATTCTATATACCGACTCTTCTGAAAATTCATTCGGCCATAACTTTTAATTCCCGTTATGAAACTTCGATTTTTCAGATTCGTTAGAAAGGTATTGACTAACAAATTTAAATATTTTTGGTTTCGCTAAAATCCGTTATATTTTCCACCCTGCATAGTCGGTCAAAGTTTGAATTCAAATTTTCAAACTGACTCACTATTCCTAATTCACTATTTTATTGAAATATTCTATTTCAATTGTTCAAATTCCTTTGAAATAACCAATTTAAAAATTTTAAATTGGCTCGTATTTTCCGGGTTATTACAATCTCCCCTACTTAAAACTTTTCGTCCTCGAAAAGGAAACAACAGTAAAGTAGGAAATAAAATGTAAATGCGAAGTATTGTAAAAGTACCTTGCACCGGAGTTAGTCAGAGATATCCATTCTGCATTTGGGGTAAGCTTGCTTAATGCTTTCCTCAGTTTCCCAAGTACAGTCTCTAGGATCACTACTCCACTGCACTTTAACTAAATGAACCTTTTTGCTTCTGAGTTCTCTAGTTTCTTTGCCAACAATTTTTAATGGCTCTCTTCTGAGTGCTAATTCTGGAGTTATTTCCACATCCCGTTGCGCTGCTTCTTCTACAACAAGATCCGGATCATGCACATGTCTTCTAAGTTGAGATACGTGAAATACATTGTGCACTCCAGGCAACCAATCTGGTAATTGAACCCTATAAGCAAGAGTTCCAATTCGCTCAAGTATACGAAAGGGACCAATAAATCTCGGAGCCAACTTCCCAGTCTTTCCAAATCTGATTACTCCTCTCATCGGAGAAACCTTTAAATAAACATGATCACCAACAGTAAATGTCAAATCTCTCCTTCTAGAGTCTGCATAACTTTTCTGTCTGCTTTGGGCGGTTTTCAATCGCTTCTTGATGAAGTCCACTTTATCAGATGCTTCCCTAATCATATCGGGTCCTAGTACAAGTCTGTTGCCAGGTTCTACCCAACATGCTGGAGATCTGCAGGGTCTGCCATATAATGCTTCAAATGGCGACATTCTCAAACTTGCTTGATAGCTATTGTTATATGAGAATTCTGCCAAATGCAAATGATCTTCCCATGACCCACCAAAATCGATTATACAAGCCCGCAATAAATCTTCTAGAATTCTATTCACCTACACAGTTTGGCCATCTGTTTGAGGGTGATAAGCGGTGCTCATATTCAGTTTTGTTCCCAATTCTGTATGGAAAGCCTCCCAGAACTTGCTAGTAAATAGGGGATCTCTATCACTGACTATGCTGATGGGAATTCCATACAGCTTAACAATTTCTCTGAAATATATCTGTGCTAGACTTTGGGCAGTTCTATTGGACCTGACAGGTATAAAATGGGCAGTCTTCGTGAAGCGATCTACGATTACCCAAATGCTGTCATTACCTTTCTTGGTTCGCGGCAAACCATCTATGAAATCCATGGAAATCTGTTCCCATTTCCAGCCTGGGACTTCCAACAATTGTAACAGTCCAGCTAGCTTCTGTTGGTCACTCTTGACCAATTGACAAGTAGGGCATCTGCTAACATACAAAGAAATATCCCTTTTCATTGCCTTCCACCAGAAAGTGCGTTTGATATCGTTGTACATTTTACTCACCCCAGGATGGATGCAAAATTTGGATTTATGGCATTCGTCCAGCACTTCTCTTCGAAGGCCTGGAATATTTGGAATGCAAATCCTATTATTTAACCAGAGAACCCCCCTATTGTCAATACGGAAACTCGTGGTTTCACCTTCCTTGACTCTCTGACTGATTCTCTGAATGAATTCATCGTCTTTCGGAAGGGCTGAAATCCTATCAATCAATCCAGGTGTAATTATAAGATGGGCGACGATTGCGGTCTTTCTACTAAGCGCATCCGCTACTACGTTAGCTTTCCCCGGCGTATACAGGATATCCAGATCATATGCTGCAAGAAATTCTAGCCAGCGCTGCTGTCTCAGATTCAGATCTTTCTGGGTATATAAATACTTCAATGATTGATGATCGGTGTACAATATAAATTTCTCGCCCAATAAATAATGCCTCCAGATTTTCAATGCAAAAACGATGGCTAGCAGCTCAAGATCATAAGTCACATAATTCTTCTCATGCGGTTTCAGTTGGCGGCTTGCATAAGCGACTACTTGGCCTCTCTACATTAACACTGCACCAAGACCTCTAATAGAAGCATCTGTCCAAACCGTTAAATCCTGACTGCCATCAATATTATTTAACACTGGAGCGGTGGTCAGCTTCGATTTCAATTCCTGGAAAGCTTCTTCACAGTCGGAAGTCCACTTAAACTTCTCGTGTTTCTTTGTGAGCTTAGTTAACGGACCGGATATCTTCGAAAATTCCTTAACGAACTTTCGATAATAACTAGCCAACCCCATAAAACTTCTAACTTCTGTGGGAGTAGTGGGTTGTTTCCAGTCTTGAATCGCTGTTATTTTGCTTGGGTCAACAGAAATTCCTTTCTCTGACACGACATGGCCAAGAAATTTAACTTCTTCTTGCCCGAAGACACATGTAGAGAATTTGGCTTTGAAGACGTTCTTCCTTAGAATCTCCAATACTTGTTCTAAGTGTTTTTCATGCTCGGGTTTTGATTTGGAGTAGATTAAAATATCATCGATAAATACGAGGACAAATTTATTCAGAACTCCCCTGAACACTCTATTCATTAGATCGACAAAGTATGCTGGAGCGTTACATAGGCCAAACGGCATTACTAACCATTCATAAAATATGTCTGGACCTCTGAAAGCTGTCGAAGGAACACACTCTTCTGCTATTCTCAATTGATGAAAACCTGTAGCTAGGTCCATTCGGGAAAATACTTTCGCCCCATTCAATTGGTCTAGCAAATCATCAATGCGGGGTAATGGATATTTATTTTTAAGCATCTGTTTGTTGAGGTCTCGGTAATCAATGCATAATCGAAGAGTACCGTCTTACTTCGGGACAAACACAACAGCTGCACCCCAATTAGAAAAACTAGGTCTGATTAGACCCTTCCACAACAGTTGACGAGTTTGATCGCCTAATTCTTCTTTTTCTTTTGGAGTCATTCTACGAATTGGATGCACCACTGGTCTGGCATTGGGAATTAGATCGATTCGGAATTCTATTTCTCTTTGCGGAGGTAAGTTTTCAACTTCTTCAAACACATCCGCATAGTTTCTAACAATCGGAATCTTTTCCATGGAAGTGGGGATAAGTTCCAATGCTGACCAAAATTCTTCTCTATTCGGATTCGAACCATGATAGGGAATCGTAATATATCCAACCTTCGTTCGAATTTTAACGATTCTTTCCGCACAATTCACTTCGGCTTCGTATTTCGTTAACCAATCCAGCCCGAGAATAATATCGAATTCGGGGAAATCCATAACGATTAAATCAAAAGGAAACTTGTATCGAGAAAAAGAAATAGGAACTTTACAATATGAACCGAGAGTAATAGGACCCCCTATCGGGTTATGAACTTCAACCGATTCTTTGAGCTTTCGCTGTTTTAACTTTAATTTGTGCACTGTGTTTCTAGCAATAAAACTACGCGATGCACCTGTGTCAAATAATACAGAAACAGGAATATTTTTAATTGTAAGGGTACCTCCCAAAACATCGGGTTTACCTGCTCCATCGGAAGCAGCTGGCGGGCTAGACCCGTCATAGACATGAGCTATTGTAGCTTTCTTCTGGAAAGGACAGTCTTTGACTAGATGATCGGTCTTGCGACAGTTGAAGCACGAGCGAGGGTTCTGAGAGCCTTGGCTCGAGCCTTGAGAGTTTGTTTTCTGCCTCTTCGGAGCTGTGCAGACGTTTGAGTAGTGCCCCGGCTTACCACAGTTAAAGCAATTTCCTCTTGGCGGCTTGCCAGTATGAGGTTTTGAAGATGCTGCTTGGCTTGACTCGCCTTGATTTACAACAGGCTTGCGCTTGTTTCCGGCTTGGCTTCTAGCGCGATCCTGATCCAGATGCCTTTGATCAAGGTCTTCATAGTTGCATGTCATTTCCACCAGCTCGTTGAATTCTAGCTTGACATGGGCCATGGCTCTATCATGATATTGTCGTCTTAGTCCAAGGATAAACCTCTTATTTTTAGATTTCGCAGTGGCGACGAGCTCTGGAGCATAGGGCGACAACATTGTAAATTTATTCAGATAATCCTGCACGGAAAGATCCCCTTGCTGGAGATTGGCGAAGTCATCGTGCATTCTTTCTAGAGCTTGTTCTGGGACATATTTCTCCTTGAAGAGTTCTTTAAATCCATCCCATGTTCTTCCGGCTTCTCTATTCCCGACGGTAAGAGATTCCCACCATAATTCAGCTTGTTCCTGCATAAGCCAGGCGCCCATAATAGCTTTGTCTTCGTCTCCTAGCCTTAGGCCTTCAAGAATTTTCTCGCATGTTTTGAGCCATGCAAGGGCCTCTATTACGGTGCCAGTTCCCGAGAAGGTCTTGCCTCCTAAGTTCTTATATCTCTTAGCTACACGGTCAAGCTCGAAGTATTGAGCTGCCGGAGGTTGTATCAAAGGTCCTTCTTGAACCGGGACTTCTCCCCTTCCTCGGCCTCGGCCGGCACGGCCTCCTCTAGCGGTGGCTGCTCTGGTAGCCATTTGTCAAATTCTGTATAAGCAACGAAAAAGTCAGCTAACAGAAATGATAGCCTATTGCATAGTTAACCAGAAAATTTTACGGAAAGATAACGATGGACTGATCAATTGTTTTTGTTATTCTGCTCGGCTCATTCTGGGACTTTGCTAGTCCTATCTCTAATGAGCGACTCGCCTTAGATTACTACTGATCCTATTTTGACGAAGTTTTTAATGTGTTAGACTCCAGAACTAAGGTTAACCAAAGCTCTGATACCAGCTGTGACGATCCCAAAACCCCGTGACACGGTGTTAAGGATAATCATTGGAATATAACACATTAATCATCAATAGCAGATCACAGATAATAGCATAAACAGAAAATAGAATAATTTACACACATATGACAGCGGAATCATATAGATATCATCACATCAGAGAAGCACAGTACATGATACAACTTAGTGCATAATGATACATAATCAATCACCATCGCCTGAGGCGGAATCATACATAAAGAGTACACAAAAGGAATATCAGTCTACATCGCCAGTGGCGGAATCATAATATAGATACAATAATGGCGGAGAAAATCCAAGTCAGCACAGTGTAGTCAAGCCTCGCCATGAGCCAAAAGGTGCGTCAGAAACCTGTAACTAGGCTGCCCGTGTGAAAATGAGGGCACCCGAGTTTGCAAGGTGAAACAAACTACGAGTCAGTCATGGGACTGGTATGAGAGATCTATTCAACTTATTAACAACAATAATAAGGCAAATCAAAGGACCACGCCACTTTCGCGGAACGGGTTTACTCCAATGAGTGCTAGTGCATGAGATAAAGTAAATGATTAAATCAACGCAATGCTTTTTATAAAATGAGGCCATTATAAGACTCAGGTCCCATCACACAATGCAACGCAAGCCGGAGGATAGAGTTTTTACCTTATAATGGCCAAAGATGCTTCATACGAATAAAACAAAGGTGTTCGATATTATTACTAGTGCATATATGTTTCAAAAGCAATTCAATCATAAATATCAATCCTAGGCGGCATAGCTACCATCTACTATGTCGCCATACTAGTAATACAATCACATCCGCATATTTCGTATTGGAAATTAGATTCCTTCATGAGTCGAGGCAAGGGGCAAGCTCCTCTCCGTTCGAGACACTCTAGCAAATGTCCCAGGACCCCACTATGATCCTTGGAATCGGCTCGGCCGGTCCTCTCTTACTTTTGAGGATTGGCAATTCCTGAACACACGTTTCCCGGTCCTTACAGACCTATAATCGAGGCGCCTCGCATTCCAACAACCACACAGGTGAAAAGTATATATAATGTCAGGGCTGGTAGGTCACTGACACCACCATAGCTAGAAAGAAACGTCGTGCACTCCCAGCGGTCCGTCTCCCGTTTTTGACTCATACCGGGGTATGAGGCTCGCGAATTCACGTTATACACAAAGCTACGTCACACAGACCATGCTTTGATCATCAACCACAAGACTTTGCTTTGCAACAGAAGCCTTGATCATATGCCACTTAGGCGTGCCACACAGGCAATCCACTCCGTGCGACTGATTTCTGTCAATGTATAACCTCTGAGCTCGTACGTCTCAGAGAAGGGCGTTAAGCAAGAGAATAAATTCTCCGCCGCCAAACAGATATATATTTAACAGAGATCAATCAACACAGAGTAAAATCCAATGTCAGACACACAGTCCATTTACAAGTCCGTTCTAGGTCTGAACGAAACCGGAGGCATCAATTCCTCGCATATCCATTCAATCAACAGTATGTGTGGACGGCTACTACTTCAATTCCTTCATGGTAGCTACTCCAATCACGAGCATCAGTAGCGCCCATCCATCCAATGTGGAGATCGTCGGTCTTCAGTCGTCTTCGACTCTTCGACTTCTCAACGTCGATCGATTATTTGAAATGAGATAAACTCGGCCTTTTCAAATAACCCACGTATATTTAGATTTTCAAATCAATTAATCACATGGTTGGGCTATTCAACATTCACATTTCAGTTATTTAGTTATAATTTTCATGTCAAATACATTCAACCATCACATATCAAGCAAACACAACAAAATTGGTTTATTTTCACTCTATATCGTCTATAGTACTTTATAACGATATATCGCCATTTTTATTTAATTTAAAACAGCCATATTTAATTAAACGACGTTTCAGATCGTGTCGATGCACTGGCGCTGCTTTTCATTAATTTTATTTTACACATATATGAAAATCTAACCGTTGGATCTTCACAAATTTTACATCATTAGAAAGGTCATTTCAAAACGAATCCAACAGTTTCAGTTTCGGGAAAATCCGACGGTCGGATCTTCCACACTAACTATTTGAAGTTGCGATTTCAATTTACGAACTGCAGCGTCGTTATTCGATTTTAATTATATTTATATATATATAAATATAATCGTTTCTGGCGCTGTTTTTCTTCAGTTTTGAATTAAACATTCCAGACAATCCAACCGTCGGATCTTCACAAAGTTGGTGCCGTTGGAAAGATATTTCCAAGGCGAACCCAACGGTTGAGGTTTCGGGAAAATCCAATGGTCGGATTTCCCGCACTAGTCGTTTGAAATCACGGTTTCAAAACATGAACTGCACGGCCACGTTTCGTTTTTATTCTATTTATATTTATATATTTATATAAATATAGTTCATTCAAAAATTCCTATATCGTTTCCACTTCAATTATTTCACTAACGCCTTTAAATTTTGGAAAATTTCGCCATAACCTCCTTTGTACAGGAGGGTCTGGGAAAATTCCCAAATTGCCACACGGGCGTCTCATATCAAAAAGAAAAAGAAAAAGCCAAGCGGCTAGCCAACAGGCTCATAAAATCATCACCCAAACAAAGCGGTAAATGTGTACCTATTTGTCGGGCACAAAATTTTATTTCTCTTCTCTAGTCCCTTTTTGCTTTAACCTGTTCAATAGATATGCATGTACATATATACAATTTCTAACATTTATCATTTTCCATTCAATTTCATATTTGATTTGCTTTGGTTTAAAAACACCATTCATTCTAATGTTGCATGCATAGGCTAAAATCATATCATTAGCTAGTTAATGTATATTTCAACTCATGCACGTTTATTTGAACAAGTGGCTATTTTTAACACTTCCCATTTCAAAGATGGTAATTTTGGCGAACTAAAATAGATTTCAACAAATGACTATTTTATTTAGTTCCTATGTATGTTAAAAAAAAAATTCCTTTCACAAATATTTATTTCAACGTCCGCATACCTTTAGCATATCACACATATGATAAAAATGATATTCTTATCATTTAAAATATTTATTCGACAAATAGATGTTTCAGCACTTCATAGTTTCAATAAAAATGTAATTTTTATCGTTCGATCTTTTTATTCAACACATGAACCTTTCCACTACACACACTTCTCAACAAATGAGTATTTCCACACATGGACATTTTATTTATGTTGTTCATATTAGAAAGATGGGATTTTTATGATAGTAATTATTTATATAAGGCGAATATTTATTGTTTAAACACTTCATTCATTCACAAATGAATTTAATTTTCATACAACACTTTTCAACACATGAATATTTCCACACATGGACATAGTTTCAATATATGACTTTAATTTCAACGCAAGAAGATAATTTCAACACATGAAAATAATTCTAACACACAAAGATTATTCAAAATTTCGGCAGCATAACGGCAGGGTAGTTAAAACCGGCACCGTCCCTAGTACGACTCCTCGCTCTACCTTAAAACCTCACGGTTTTTGACAATGGGGATTCATGCATCTAATTCGCACGCATGCGGCATGTTTATTTTTTATTTCCACAAATATTTCCAATTCATTTCAATCACCAATGGGTATTTTTCAACCACAACCAAACAATATCAACCACAAACAATTATTCAACCATTCGTATTTTTCATCCAATATTTCACACCAATTCACCACAATAAATATCGTCCATGGTTTGTGGACGAGGGGAGTATATATATATAATATAATATATATATTTGCTATATTTCACTAGCATTTCAACATATATATCACTTATTCTATGCATGTAAAAATTCATACTTCGCTTATATAGCTTACACTACGTATGTACATGAGGTATACAACACGTATGTAATTTATATTTCGCTTATATAAATTATACACGACATTTTCCATTCAATTTCACGTTAATTTAGATTTCTCACATTGGTTTTCGGAGCGCTAAAAATCGATACGATGTCAGAAAAATCCGCGGCTTCTTCTATTGGGTAGAGAGCTTCCTTGCGGTCTCGATGTTTCCTGTTTCATCGAATTTCGTCAACACACCAAAAAGATATGATTTTTCAAAGTGTAAAGATCAAAGAAAAACTCACTTTCACGAAGCTTCAAAACTAGGTTTACGGTTTTCGCGAAATCAGTGGCACGTGGGGACGATCGGGGAGTTGGACGTGGAAGAGGGAAGAGAGGGCTTTAAACCGGTGGTGGTTTGGTGGCGTTCGGTGGTCGGTGGCGTTCAGGGCGGCGGCGGGAAGTGCTCGACTTCCTGGTGTCGATACGGGCGGAAGAGGCGACTGTGGTGGCGATGGTGGGGTCGGATTTGAAGAGGAGGAGGAGGCACGTCGAGGTAGGGGGGGTGGCGCAGGCGGAAATCGCCTGTGGCGGCGGCGATTTGGGGGAGAAGGTAGGGAGCGGTTTTCGCCGTTGAACGGGGGGGTTTCTTTTTTTTTATTTTTAAAATTTATGAAAGGAAAATTCTGATTGGCCGAGGATTATATTAAAATTTTAAATAGTGTTTTCTCAAACGAACTCCTTTTTAACCCCAACGACTGTCGCCCCTAGCTAAATACCCCCATTCCGGACACAATGGGATATGTTTCGTAGGCCAATTCGACTGTTACAGTCAGTTATTTTTCAAATTAAAGTCTAAAACATTTAATTTTTAACTCTGAACGCACATTTCAATTTGCCAGGGCCACAAACTGATTCGAAAAATTCCAGAAAAATAAATCTAGCTATGTTTTGACGCTACGGTCCCAACAAAACTAGTTTCGTCGAATTCTGAGGTCGTTTAAAAAATGGCCATTTTCTGGTCGATCCAATTTTACAGAAATCGACCAAACACATTTTCTTTTGCCATGCTCACATACTAGCTTCAAAAATTATGAAATTTGAAACCTAGCAATAGTTTGACATCCCGGACCCAACAAAAGTGGTTTCGTCGAATTCCGAGGTCGTATGCAAAATATCAATTTTCCAGGCCTATATATTCTATATACCGACTCTTCTGAAAATTCATTCGGCCATAACTTTTAATTCCCGTTATGAAACTTCGATTTTTCAGATTCGTTAGAAAGGTATTGACTAACAGATTTAAATATTTTTGGTTTCGCTAAAATCCGTTATATTTTCCACCCTGCATAGTCGGTCAAAGTTTGAATTCAAATTTTCAAACTGACTCACTATTCCTAATTCACTATTTTATTGAAATATTCTATTTTAATTGTTCAAATTCCTTTAAAATAACAAATTTAAAAATTTTAAATTGGCTCGTATTTTCCGGGTTATTACAAACAGGATGAACCGAAGGTACTCTCCTACTGCATCCATATAGGAATCACCCCATGGATCAGTAGCGAGAAGTCCTTGCAACCCGTAGATTCCAACCACGACAGAATCACAACTTATCTCTACTTGCCCAGCAGAGAATATTAGTGGTTCTTCCTTTATGAAAATCCACAGTCTTCAATGCTCTATCTCGATCATCTTTTGAGATCTTTACGTATTTGTTGGTCAGAATGGTTTTCGAATATAAATTCGATCTCGATCTTTCCATACCAACAATCGTATAGGACAGATTCGATAGTCGGTGTTTTAACTGTCAAAATAAACAGTGTTTCAATCATGACACTCCAATGAGTTCACTGGTTCAGTATTCAGCATCAATTGGCCTTTAAATTTAAACAAACTAGTTCACTTCTGCTTAATTAAAACTCCTAACTCTTTAATATTTAGAAATACGATAATTGAATTCTTAATTAATATACCAATGTTCTCAACACCATTTTTTTATAATACTTGGTAAAATAACCATATTCAATGTACACTTAATTCTCCTTTCAAAGACATTTCCACATCATTCCTTATTATTTAAAACATGGAAAATCCATTCAACTCATTTTCTTCTTTAAATAGCGTTACGTAATATCTTGTATTCCATTCTCGAAACCATAACTAACATTGATTAATATAGAATAAACTAACTTTACATTTTCTTTACTTCGATCTCTCGTTATATATATTTTCCAATTCTCACCAACGTTACATTATTTCACTAATGGAAATAATGAACCATCACTAACCTCTTTTACGATTACCAAATAATATCATCTTCAGATAATCATGATGTTGTCGAGTTGGGGTATTTTAATTACCTCTCAGACCTTGATCAACGACGTTCATATCCTCAGATAAATATAAGTTGTAATCAAACTCATATTCCATTCACGTCTTAAAACAAATTCCATTATAAATTGGGTTTGGTTGTACAACCCTACGACCCACTTCTTTACCTCAAATACACTTTTACCAATCTCCTTTCAAATCTATTCAACCATTTCCCACTTTTGAAATCTTATTTCAAATTTCCCTTTTTACTTGATCTCAGTGTCAAGTAACGTTAATGTAAAATTAACGCTTTTACTCTTTTAAACCTCATTTATAAAATTCCAGTTTATTAAAAACCCTTCTCATCTTTCTATCCTTTTTACTTAATCCAAGTATCCTTTAAATTAAGCCCTCGTATTCGCTTACCATACTCTTAATAACTTTGTTATAAAAATTCGGGTTTTAAATATGAAACCCGTTCATAAATTCCTTTCACCATTCACTTTGATTATATTTCACCATCGATCACTTTTAATTGCATTCCCATTTAATAAGTAAATTTCCAAATCATCATTAATTACAAAAATAACTTATTTCAATCATTAACTATTTCAATAGTTAATTCCTTTATTAACTAAATTAAATAGTAAATCTCTTTTTAAACTTTATTTAAATTCAAACAATAATCATTAACTATTTTAATCGACACACATCAATTAGATAATCAATTTCAATTCAAACTGGTCGATTTAATTAACTCAACCCTCGATTATCTCATTAACCGATCCCAAATAATCCTCACTTTAAACTAATTAAAATTATAATTAATTTAAATAATTCCATTAATTGTTTTCTTTTCAAAACAATTATCGAAGTTTAACCATTCGATTCATTTCTTATTCTCATACTTGTTAATCTGATTAACATCAGCATTTGTTTTATAAAATAAATTAATAACAAGTCAAGGTCTTAAATAAATAAAATATTCAATTCTCTTTAATAACTTTTATTCAAAATAATATATTTCAAAATCTAACTCCAATTATAAAATAAATTTTATAACTTCATCTCTATCGATTCACCTGACGGTGAATCAATATTTGTAAAACGATTGATTTTATAGGCCATACGCTGCCAAATACCTAACCCATACCGCTCATTGGTTTAACAAAACACAAGTTGACTTTTCTAGTAAATGTTCACAAACCAAATCAATCACCAATCATGACAGTTCATATATGATAATATGAAAATAAATAATGTATCTGAGGAATCCGGATGGATCCCTCCAACCTGTTCTTCCCTATATACAAATTGGTTATCCCAAATCAGACCATTCAGTTTCATTTAACTAATAACAATTAACAACAGTCATTTAACATCAACCAATCCACAAGTAATTCAAATAGTTTAAAACACGTTTATTTTGTAAACGTGACCAACCAAGGTGGGTTACCTTTTGTGGAACCAATCGTTAAAAATAACGATTTGGTATTTTACTGAAATTAACATTATTTAATTTCATCAGTTAAATCAACAAACAAATGTATAACTAGCAAACAAGCAACCATTAGCAAGCAGAGCGCACAGAATAAAAACCCAAATTATATAAAATATAAATGGGAAAACTGAGTGAGTTTAACTCACCTTGATTTCGTTGTCGCTAAAGTGGTTTGGTTTCCAGTTAAATTAAACTAGTGTTTAATTTAACTAAATTACAAGGTTCGTCCAGTCAGTTCTGAAATACAAGGTTCGTCCATATGGTCTCAACATCCTTGGTCTGGTCCAATTCTGATAATATACACATGAATTATACGAATTATAATCATACGATTTAAATTTAATTAACCAACTTCATTAATCCTTAATTATATTAACAACTTAAGTTAATTATGTTAATAAGAATGTGGTCGAGCTGTTCTCATATACTGCTTTGTGCGTTCAAACCACTCCTTCTAGAACTCAAGACAACTTTAAAATTCCTGCATAGATTAATAATAATTTTCATTTACTTAGTAAAGGCCGAAACTTTTGTTTTTACTTTCATTTGAATCGTTCCAGGCTTCACACGTTTTCCTCCAAGGCCTGTACAAATCCAAGGGCTAATACTAATTAGTTATCTAATTAAATCCTTAAACATTTATTTAAAGCAAATTACGATTAATAAACCAGACCGTTACTGTCTTCCATAAAAAAAAACCACGCTTTTACATGTTTCGGCCAAGCCCTTTGAACTTGTTTCCAACATCGCACCACATCCGGCACTCTGACCGTCGATCTGATGGTCTCCTCCTTCACGCCTCATCCTGGCCAAGGTCCGCCCAAGACCATGATGGATTTGATCATTCCTATGGCCCACTTTCACCTTGCGAACACGGCGCCTTCAGCCTTCGAATTTCGTCACCAGTAAGAACGAGGAGCGATCACCGCCGGTAGGATTGGAGAGCAGGTTAAATGCTTCGATTATATAGTTGGGTTTCGATGAGATGGTGCGTGGATTTGGATTAAATCATGGAGGAAGGATTGAATCATTGCCTGTTGGTTATATGATGATGGCGGTGGAAAAATAGACCCGGTTGACCACGCAGATGTGTTGAACGAGGGTTTCTAAGGGTGTGGGTATATATATAGTGTACCATTTAATTAAAAATATTATTTAGCAAAACTTCACCATAAAGTAATTGATAAAAACCACCACAAACGATTTTTGTTTACTGATAAAAATGTTATTCTTAGTGTAGAAAAACATTCCGGACCTAATGGGACAGGTTTCGTCGAAATCCGAGGTCGTTTGAAAAAATTTCCTTTATAAAACCAGAAATGAACACGCGTTTAATTTTTCCACGGTCACCAGATAAATCAAATCAACTTGAAACTTTGAAATCTTACAATAATTTGTTGATACGGATCCAACGCACTAATTTCGTCGCATTCTGAGACTGTTTTCCCGGTAGGCTATTTTAACCGCGCACCGCAATACCCTTTTTGACACCAAATTGCCCGATCTCCAAAAATAACAAACTATATACCAATCCTGACTCTAATCGATGATACGAACTCAATGGAACTGGTTTCGTGGTCTAATTCGACCGTTTGTTCAAGTTATGCCCAATTATCTCTTTATTAATTTAATTACGCGTTATAGAAAATGAACGGGCGTTTATAGCTACCGTGGTCACATACGACATCGGTTTGCCACGAAATTTAACACCGTGCAATAATTTAACGTTGCGGTCCCAATGAAACTGATTTCGTCAAAATCCGAGATCATTTGAAAAATGGCCATTTTAAAGGCCGATATTTAAATAATGCTTTCCACAACGATTATTTCAAATTTTGATTTGGCTATAACTAACAATCTATAACAAGGAATCTGGATTTTTCTCTTTCATATGAAAATTATCATCAACACGCTTCCAGCGTTTCTTGTTCACAGAAATCCGACTTATACTGGATCCTGTATATTCAGTTGAAGTTCAAAACTCGAATTTATGAACTGCACGCCATTTTCAAGCTCGATTTATAATTATATAAATATATAACGTTCGAACTTCGTTTAAATAACGAACTAAATATTAAATTCCATCGATATTCCAAATAAAATATTTAAAACTAATTTAAATATTCAATTCAAATGGTCGAAAAACACGGGTCGTTACAATTTGCATCTAAAATACACATAAAAATGCAACTTTTATTTCATGTTTTTATTTGCATCTAAAATACAAATAAAAATGTAACTTTTTATTCCATGTTTTTATTTGCATCTAAAGTGCAAATAAAAATGTAACTTTTTAAATCAATGTTTTTATTTGCATCTAAAATGCAAATAAAAATGTAACTTTTTATTTCATATTTTTATTCATATCTAAAATGCAAATAAAAATGTAACTTTTTATTCCATATTTTTATTTGCATCTAAAGTGCAAATAAAAATATAACTTTTTAAATCAATGTTTTTATTTGCATCTAAAATGCAAATAAAAATGTAACTTTTTAATTCATGTTTTTACATACATATAAAATGCAAACAAAAAATGTAATCTTCTAATCTATGTTTTATTTGAAACTAAAACGCAAATAAAAATGTAACTTTCATTCTATGTTTCATTTGCAACTAAAATGCAAATAAAAAAATATAATCTTTGCAATCTATCCTTTGTTTACATCTAATATGTAAATAAAAATATAACTTTTCATTCTACTATTTTATTTACATCTAATATGTAAATAAAAATATAACTTTTCATTCTATTATTTTATTTACATATAATATGTAAATAAAAATATAACTTTTCATTCTATTATTTTATTTACATCTAATATGTGAATAAAAATATAACTCTTTATTCTATTCTTTTATTTACATCTAATAATTAAATAAAAATATAACTCTTTATTCTATTCTTTTATTTACATCTAATTTGTAAATAAAAATATAACTTTTCATTCTATTATTTTATTTACATCTAATATGTATATAAAAATATAAATTTTCATTCTATTATTTTATATGCATCTAATATGTAAATAAAAATATAACTTTTCATTCTATTCCTTTGTTTAACTAAAATTTCTATTTACCCAAATGTCCATTTTTGCTGCAAGTTTAATTATAACCACAAAAACAATATTTTATTTGATTGAAAACTTTAGTTCAATCAAACATCAACAAAGGTGATGTTTTTATAAATCAACAAACAAAGTGATATATTTTATATTGAATTGAAGTTCTAATTCAATTCAATAACATAAACAAATTGATGTTTTTTTATTGAATTGACAATTCTAATTCAATTCAATAATATAAGCAAAATGATATTTTTATTGAATTGACAAATCTAGTTCAATTCAATAATATAAGAAAAATGATATTTTTATTGAATTGACCATTCTAATTCAATTCAATAATATAAAAAATGATATTTTATTGAATTGACAATTCTAGTTCAATTCAATAATATAAGCAAAATGATATTCCATTTTTTGTTTAATATACATGATTCACAAAATATTGACAAAAATGATTTATTTTAATTTAACCAACGTATACAGATCTATAATTTAACTAACAGATCTATGTTTATACATCACAAACAAAGAGATCAATCATCCAAAATTTCATCACATCGCAGAACTAATTCATTAACATACATACAACTATTTTACAGCGAAAAAAATAATTAAATTGATTAATTATTTAAAATCAGAAATCTCACATTTGCGAATCTGAATTGTTTGGATCCGAAAGTTTGACTTAAAATACAACCAGCTCAGAATCGCTCTTTTCAGTCTAGAGTCGTATATCTCATCTCTACGATCGCACAGGATCTGAAATCGTTAATTTTCAAAGTCATATGAATTAGATATGATTTAAACAAGATTGATAATAGTTTTTAAATTAAATTAATAAGTATTAAAAAGGAAATAACCTTTCTTCCTCAACACAGTAACAGGCCGCCGGTTTTGTTCACTACTTCGGACCTAGGGTTCCTTTTTGCTCTCAGATCACCAGGCTTCGGCGCGATCGGAATACACCATGACGGAGAGGGGGATGGCGCAAACCAGGGGGTACCCGCGGCCGTGGGTGCGATCAAGGTTGGAGGGCGCGGTGGCGCTGCAAAGTCGGCGAGTCTGGGGTGAAAATACTCGGTGGCTGTTCAACTTTGGGTGCTTTTATCCTTATGGATGGAAAGAGAGCGAAAATCTCTTCCATAAACTCCAAAGGAGTGAGGTCTGATTTGTGGTGGATGAGGAGAGTTTAGTGGAAGAAGATGGAAGTGTTTTCATCCATGGATGAATGTAGGCGGTGGCTATTGTAGGACATTAGTGTTTGGAAAATGATTTTCCTATTATTTATAATATTTTAATGTAAATTTTACAATTAAATCCATACACTCTTAACAACTCCGATTTCAGTCCAACCAGAGTTGATCCTACCTAATAGCCCCCGTTCCGGATCCAATAGGCTAGGTCCTGTCAGCCCAAACGAATGTCTGTCACCTGAATTCTTTAATTTAAATTTTAAGTCCTTTATTAAATTAATTCGATCGTATATTTAAATTCACCAGGGCCACATACTGGCTCAGAAAATTCCAGAAAAAATATTTCTGGCTTTGTTTTGACGATTCAGTCCTAACAAAATTAATTTCGTCGAATTCTGAGACCGTTTGAAAAATGGCCATTTTCAAGTCGATCAGATTTGACTGAAATTGACAAAACACATTTTCGTTTGCCACGCTCACATATTAATTCCAAAAATTCTGGAAAATTAAACTTAGCAATAATTTGACATTCCGTATCCAACAAAAGTGGTTTCTTCGAAAACGAAGGCCGTTTGAAAAATGGCCTTTTATACGGGTTATAAATTATACTATAACGACCATTCTGAATATTCAACTAGCCATAACTTTTGATTTCCGCTATGAAATTTTGATTTTTCGGATTCGTTGGAAAGATATTTTCAAACAAATTTGGATATTTTTAATTTCACTAAAATCCGTTAGAATTTGAATCCGGTACATTTAGTCAAAGTTCGGGTTTGACTTTTCAAACTACCGTATTATTTCTAATTCCATGTGAAATGAAAATAAATATATTCGCTATAACTTCGATTAAAATAAATTTTTAATCATTATTATTTAAAATAAATTATTTTATATATTCAAAATTTACTGAAATAGCAAAATGAAAATCTTAAACTGGTTCGGATTTTCCGGGTTATTACATTTTTTCTGACTCAGTCTGATATGCAAAGACAGGAATATTATTCCGAATGGCTACATGTACACACGTGTATAAATATACACACGTGCACTGCCTCGCCAATCAAAATGCAAGATAGCAATTGAGGAGCAGCCACGTGGACCAACTCGACTCAATGCAGCCGACATAACACAAATGGACAAAGCATGTAAGCAAATAACAAATGTACAAGGCAGTTTTTAACAATGGTGCTACAATACAACAAGACAACTCAATATGCACAAAGAATGGCCAAACTCAATGCACAAGGGATTGCGAGAGCAAACATGGTCGAGCCATTCAAGTTCATCTCAAAAGGAATCAACGTAGTAGCATAAGTGTAGGCATATACAATGTAACAAGGTGCAGCAGGCCGAACCCAATAGCAATATACAATGGAGACAAATTAACAAACTATGATGAAGCCAAAAAAAAGGTTCAAGTACAATAATTGTTCTTATCAGTTCAAAGAATGATATCTGGCAAGTTCAAGTCTTGTTTCTGTACAAAAGAAGTCAAAGGAGTATAGACAGATTTTAAAAATAAGTCAAGAGGGCCACAAGTATAGCAATGCAGTAAAATGGTTGTGGCAAAAGTCTCAAGTATATGGCAGCCACAAGTAGATGCATATATGCACGTTCAAAACAGGAACTAATTTCAAGTGACAAAATTTATAGGTCATAGTAAAATGGCTAGACCAAATGAAACAGGGAAGTTCAAGAGAAGCAAGCAAAATGTGGACTCAGGTTTAGAAGCCAAAGTATGACTGCCATATTAACAAGGTCACAACAATAATACTGATGAAAACAGGTCAGTTGAAAACAAGTAAACAAATTTGAGATATAAGATGGTGCAACAGCAAAGGGTACTGTAATTATCAATTCTAAGCAATGACTCCAAATTCAAATGAAGCACATGTCAAATACAGACCAAACAAGTATATGGTTCAAGTACAAGTGCAAGGCAATATCTGTAACGTCCCGGATTTTTAGCCGTTGAATTCTGAATATTTAAATTGTTTAAATATTTTATTTGAATTAGATATAGAAATTTATAAGGAATTCATTTAATAAAACGATATTTAAACGTATAATTTATAATATAGTTTAAAACGAGTTTAAAATGGTGCGGTAGTTTGAATATTCAATTTCAAATTTCAAATGAATGTACAGGATTCAAAATAAATCGGATTTTAGCGAAACAAGAAATATTTGAATCTGTTTGAAAATATCTTTCCAACGAATGTGAAAAATCCAGATTTCATAGCAGGAATAAAAAGTTATGTCCAAATCAAATTTTCAGAAAGTCGCTATGGAATCGCATATAGGCCATAACAGTTATTTAAATATATTAAAAATATCTGTCTTGAATTTGGACAAGATTCTTTTGAAGCGTAGTTATAATTTAATTTTTAGAATTTTACTAAAATTTTTAGTAAATTAAATATGCAACTTTTTACTTGGAGTATTTTGCCCCCACATTAATATTTGGGGTTTCACAATATGAGTCAATCTACCGATATTATTATATTTTTTGGATCAGGGCACATGGGTTGACATGATAGTATTTTTATTTTTGTCCGTGGAAGTTTGTAAATAAATTAAATTCTGTATAATAGAGTGTAACGACCCGGAAAATCCGAACCAATTTAAAATTTTATTTTAAATAAATTGGTGGAAAAATGTGGCAGAAATTAAAAATTTCATTTTTAAATAATATTAAAGCCAGTGAAAATTGTCAATTTTTAAACGATCTCTGTTTTCGACGAAACCACTTTTGTTGGAACCGGAATGTCATATTATTGCTAGATTTCGATTTTTAGAATTTTTCGAGTTAGTATGTGAGCGTGGCGAAAGAAACTGTGTTTTGTTCAATTCGGTTAAATTTAATCGACTGAAAAATAGCCATTTTTCAAACAGTCTCAGAATTCGACGAAATTAATTTTGTTAGGACTGTATCGTCGTAACGAAGACAAATATATTTTTTTCTGGATTTTTCTGAGTCCGTATGTGGCCTCGGTGAATTTATTTACGCGAACGAATTAATTTAATAAAGAGTTTAAATATAAAATTAAATAAAACAGGCCACAGACAGCCGTTTGGGCTGACAAGACC
The DNA here is from genome assembly GCA_030737875.1 of Allium sativum. Classification (NCBI taxonomy): domain Eukaryota; kingdom Viridiplantae; phylum Streptophyta; class Magnoliopsida; order Asparagales; family Amaryllidaceae; genus Allium; species Allium sativum. Next base: position 932,453,231 of record CM060915.1, on the reverse strand, counting down.
TGGCTCGTTGGATCCGGAACATGGGCTATTGGCTAGGGTCACCTTTTGATGGACTGGAATTGGACCGGTTAAAAAGATAGGGATTTAATTGTAAAAAATACACTAAAATTATTATAAAAATCAGAAATTTTAAAACCCTAGGAACCAAATACTGTTCATTGTCTTCGTAGCCGCCGCCCTCCTCTATTCCACGGCCGAAACAGCTCCTTGCTTCTCCTTCTAATTTCTCTTCCATCTCCACAAATTAAAACCTAATCCATACACCACTTCGAAGAGATTTCCATCCTCCTTAAATCCATACGGTCACCACCTCAAATCGTGACCTGTAGCGCTCGCACCAACCCCACAAACACCCGCTGTCTCGACCGCCGCCCAGGTTTTACCCCGCCACCGAGTTCAACGGCGAACTGGTCGTGGGTGTGCCACTCGAAGGCCGCCAATTCCCCCCTGTCTGATCTGAAAACCATCGCTCCGATTGACGGATATTTGGATCCAAAAATTTGAACAAAAACGAGAATACACGGCCGTGACTTTTGAGGTGATGAAACTGAAATTCTAACATGTATAAGCGTGGCAAATTTATTTATTTAATTATAAAATTGGTAATTTATTCATACGTGATCGGAATTTGAAAATTTCAGATTCATTTGAACCATAACGTCAAATAGAACTTGATGAAACTGATTGGAACGATTTCTGAATTCGTTTGGATTTTTAGATCGGCTTGAGTATAAGGTGAGATTTCTAATTTTTAATAATTAAATAATTTAATTATATTGGTTATGTGAATCACTGTATGTACGTGAATATCATAGATCTACGATGTGGTAATTAGAATTTATTATTTGTCTGTGTGGTTTGTAATGCTTTGTAATGTCATGATATAGCCATGTTAGTTTAGATCTACAAATTCTGATGTAATCTTCATATAAGTTCTCATCTTTATTATTCTGATTTTTATTCCTTTCTAGAAAAATTGAATCTTTATTTTGTTTTACAAAATAAAATGAAAAATTGAATCTTTATTCTGATTTATAAAAGAAAGTTAGAATCTTTTATTTTGATTTACATAATAAAAGAAAGTTAGAATCTTTTATTTTGATTTACATAATAAAAGAAAGTTAGAATCTTTATTTTGATTTACATAATAAAAGAAAGTTAGAATCTTTTATTTTGATTTACATAAAAGATAAATAAAGTTTAAATACTTTATTTTGATTCACAAAATAAAATAAAGATGAGACCTTTACATTGATTCATGAGAATTATACACCAAATCATATGTTGTTGATGTATGTGTGGACATGAAACTTGACACCGAATTATACGTTGTCATCGTTATGTTGACATGAAAACTTAAACCCTAAATTGCATGTAGGTTGACACCAAATTTAGATTGTTTCATGTATTGAGATATCGTGTCGAACATATACGTTGACACCAAGAACTTAGAAATAAAAGTTCACCTTTTTATTTGCATTTTACAATGCAAACATTACATGGAAAAATAAATTAACTTTTTATTTGTGTTCTCCAATGTGAATAAAACTTAGAAATAAAAGTTCACCTTTTTATTTGCATTTTACAATGCAAACATTACGTTGACAAATAAGTTCATATTTCTTTGTTGTGTTCACAACACAAATATAACATGAAATAAAAAGAGTGGTAATAGAATCATATTTTATTAAGAAATATGATCTACATTTAAAAACACATTTTTAATTAAGAAATACGTTTTACATTTAAAAACATATCTTTAATGTAATATTAGAGAATTTACATTTTTTTAATGTAAAAGAAAAAGAATAAAAAAATAAATTAGAGAAATAGTACATTTTTATGTTATAAAAATAAATTAGAGAAATAGTACATTTTTATGTTATAAAAATAAATTAGATAAATAGTACATTTTTATGTTATAAAAATAAATTAGAGAAAAAGTACATTTTTATGTTATAAAAATAAATTAGAGAAAAAGTACATTTTTATGTTATAAAAATGAATTAGAGAAAAGTACATTTTTATGTATTAAAAATGAATTAGACAAAAAGGACATTTATTTACATTTGGTGTAAATAAACAAGAAAAACTAAAAAGGAATAAAAAGAATTTACTTTATTTACATTTTCTTATGTAAATAAAAAGAACATATTTATAGTGAAAGCACTTATTTACATTTAGTTAAATAAATAAGGAAATGAAACCATTTATTTACATTGTAGTGTAAACGAATAAGAAGAAGTAAAAATCACATTTATGCACATGTAGAATAAAATAAAAACACCATTTTAAATAAGTGGATTTTTATTTGCAAACCAGTTGCAAATAAAAATATGAATTTATGAAACACATTTTTATCATCATGACAAGATGCGATAAAGGAGTAGAAATTAGAAATGTTAATTTTATCGTCACTTTAGGTGCGATAAAAAGAATAAATTATAATAGTTGAAATCGCTAAACGATTTATATTTATAAATTTTTATATATATAAATATAAATATAAAACTTAACGAAACGCGCGCGGCAGTTTGCGTATCGGCAATCGTAACTTTAAACGATTATACTGAAAGATCCGACCGTTGGATTTTCCCAAAACTGGAACCGTTAGGACCGCTTTGGGAATAGCTTTCCAACGATATAAATTTCATCAAAATCCGACGGTTAGATTTTAAGATATGTGTAAATCAAATTTTGGTAAAAACAGCGCCAGGGTCGCCCATCGACCTGAACCGTCGTTTAATTATAATTGAGCTAGTTTAAATAAATAAAAATAGCGATAAATAGTTATAAATATATATGAAATGTTTTAGATGATAATTATGCGTCAATTATTTGAAAAGACCGAGTTTAACTCATTTCAAATAATTGCACGATGATTAAATCAAAGATATAAGAAGACGATGGTAGAAAACTGGCGATCTTCACATCGGATGGACGACGACGACTGATGCTTTGGACTGACTTGCTCCCAGGACGGGGCTGAGGCAGTAGTTGTCTGGACGTATGTGTTGATTTTCCGGATAAGCGAGAACCTCTCAGGTGTCTCCGGTTTCGTTTTAGACCCAGAACGGACTTGTAAATGGAAGCGTGTCTGACGTTGGAATTCATTTCATGTAATTAAATCGATTTGTATTAATATATGTCTATTTGGTGGTGGGGAATTTATTCTCTGCTTAACACCCTAATATATAGTAATAGTTATCGATCGCATGGCGTGAATTGCCAATGTGGCACGCCAAGATGCAATGATCAAGGCTTTTATTGAAAAGCAAGGCCTTGTGGTTGATGATCAAAGCATAGCCTATTTAGGCATATCTTTGAGTATAGCGCGACTTCGCGAGCCTCACACCCCGATATGAGTCAAAACGGGATATGGACCGTAGGGAGTGCACACGTTTCTTTCTAGCTAGGAGTAGTGTCAGTGCTTAAACTGGCTGGCATTTTACTTATGTGGATGATGGATTGAGGTACCTCGGGTTTTATAGGCCGGAAGTGGTCATACTATAGGTCCGAAGGGACCGGGAGACGTGTGTTCAGGAATTGCCAATCCACTTCCGTTAAGTGGGGACCAGCCCAACCGCTCCAAGGGTTGCCCATAGGTGTGATCCTGAGGCATTAGCTAGAGTGTCTCGAATCGGGGAGGACGATCCCTAGCCTCGATTTCATGACAGAAAGCCAATTCCCAATACGACATTACGGTCTTGATTGTAAACTATTTATGGCGACATAGTATATGGTACCTATGCCGTCTAGGATTGCTACATTTGTACTGAAGTATTTTAATGCTGCTTAGATACTAACAATAATATTAAAATATTATTTTTTACATATTAAGCATGTTTGATCATCATAAGGGAAAACTATATCCTCCTGTGTGCGTTGCATTGGGTTATGCCTGAACACACGCTTCCCGGCTGGGTATTGGCTCTGATACCACTGTAACAACCCGCACCTCTGTTCACGCAAGATATTGTCCCTAACTTAGCCACTGTATAGGTGTGGGTTTTTGTTCCTCAAAAGGCCTTGGCGTTAGTAAGAGATGGGCTCTACTATATAAGTACCCACTTCACATAGGCTTCCACGATGTGGGATTTAGGGGTGTTACGTTCTCCCCTCCTACAGAGCCCAACGTCCCCGTTGGCTCACAAACACCTCACCCAGGCGCTGTGGTCCACACAGGAGCCACAATTCCGGCTGGGTATTGGCTCTGACACCACTGTGATAACCCGCACCTCCGTTCACGCAAGATATTGTCCCCAACTTAGCCACCGTATAGGTGTGGGTTTTTGTTCCTCAAAAGGCCTCGGCGTTAGTAAGAGATGGGCTCTACTATATAAGTACCCACTTCACATAGGCTTCCACGATGTGGGATTTAGGGGTGTTACATAGAGACTGCGTAAAACTTAAAAAACCAAATAAACCCTACGTACACACAACCATTTACGTTCATCCCCTGAGTATTTAGTTAAACGGACCGGGAATACTCTACTATTATTATTATTTTTGAAAGACTAAGGGACCAGTAAGAAAATGTGCTATCCAAAGTATTGAAGTGTGCATGCCAAGTTTTCTCTTGCCGTGTTCTCCAAACTGTTATGAGCCGTGCCTTCCACGCTATCCTATTTCCACGCTATCCTATTTCCGTGCAAGCCAAGTTACTTTATCCCTTTAAATAATGTTGTTCTCTCCTCCTTATTTATCGTTTACCTCGGATCAAAACCAATGCTTAAGTCTTTATTTCCAAAATCTCCCATACTCAACTGAAATCCAAGTCACCTTCCTCCTACATCGAGTCTAGGGCTTCTAGTTTTGGCCGAATAACGGGAAGTGGATGCTGAAGCTCGAGAGGAGAGGGTGTTATCAAACATTGCAACTGCGAAGCCAAGCGCGTGCTGAAGCGATCCGCGTGTTGGAGGCACAACTCAGACGGGGTTGAACGAGTTGGTGGCGTACCTTAGTCCGACAGAGCTGATGGTGGGGTCATCACGGTGGTTTCATGTGGGCTTAGAACGGAAGGAGGAGGCTGCAGTGATCTCAATAAGGGGGTCAGGCTCGTTTAACTGGAAGAGAAAGAAGTTGCGGTTTGGACAAGGAATTGGAAACTGGAAGTTTCAATTGTGTGGAGTAACGATTGAAAGGGGAACCGTGATTTTCATGGGTTGATATTACTGGGGGTGTTTGAATATTAAAGGTAGTGTGTTGGTGGAACTCGAGTTGCATAGTTCATTGATGAGCTCGGCTGTAAAGTTAGTGGAGGGATTGCAGTCAGTTTCGGGGAGGAAAGGAAGTTGACGGAAGCTATCGGTGAGCTCAGTTATTTAAAATGTGGAAGGGAAATCATGAATGTGCCGCATTTTTAAAGGGGAAACAGATGTGTTTGCAATATAAAGAGGAGAAGGGCACAATTTTGAATCAATATTTGTGCCAATTGTTTATTTACAGTGATTTTTGAGTCCAACGGAGGGGATATTATTTAACTGTAAGGTGAAGTGAGCTTGGGCTTTGGGAAGTAACGCAAATGAAGTTGTTGAAGAAGTAGATGTAGTTCGTGACTACTGGATTTCTTGCCTTTTTGTTTGTAGTCAAGTCTTATTCCGCAATGAGCAGGATAAATAAGAGGCGTGGTGGTCTCTTTGATGAATAGGTTTTAATGAGAAGTACGGGAATGGTTTCAATCAGTGAAGTAATGGATGAAACAAGGTGGCCAAATACTGGGTTCGTGCTTTTTTTATACTTTATACAGAAGCAGGGGAAGGATTAAATAACGTAAGTACTAAGTTAAGTAAAGGATTAAATTTAATTATAGTTAATTGATTTTAATTATATTGGCTAAATTGACATGAAGTTTTAAATGTTTGACCTTGTTTGTCAAATACTGGATCAAAGGGAAGGGTGAGTTCACGATGTAAACAACGTGATTAGCGGTTAAAAACGAGATTAGGTTAATAATTAAAATGTATCAATTTAATTAAGGTTTAAATCACGTTAAACGAATTCAACTTATAACACATGAAATTGTTTCATTCGTGAACAGAATCCGATGAAAATGGCCGTGTTGATATCATATCGACGAGGCCTTCGTTGTGGAGCTAATATCGCTGAGAAATGAACTGCTAAAATTTCGTGACGAAATCAAATGCCTAGTGATGTAAATGAAACCAATTTAGAACTATAAACTGCAAAACAAGGTGAGTAAATCCACTAACTCTACCTCGTTTATATTTTTATACAAATGAGTTTTAAATTTATTTATAAAAATTTTATACTGTGTGATTCATTGATTTGTTGAAATGGTTGATAAAATTGGTGGAAATAATTGATATAGATTAATCGTTGATCGGTTATCAGTTCTATTTGCTATGATATCTCATATTGATGTGATTAACATCTGTGGATGCAGGGGAACAGGTTGGAGGCCAACTGGGTTCCTCAACATTTATATTGTTGTTTCCATATATTTGCGTTATATGATGTAATATGTGTTCTACGATTGATTTTGTTGTCACTGGCCCTATAAATTTTGGTATTTAAATACCGTAAAATTTTCTAAAATATAGGAAACGAATTTGAGATTAAAAAGGAAATATATTTTTTCCAAAAATTAAAGTGTAATTTTCGAAAAGAGTTAAAAAATAGAAACTTATTTATTAAAATAAGGGGTTGAATTTGAACGTGTTTATAAATTAAATAGATTATGTAACATTGGATAAAATGAAATATAAATCCAAATTTTGAATTTATATGGGAAAAAAATGGAAATCAAATTTGAAAGCAATATTTGAGCTGAGATTTTAACTTTGCAAATTTCAAATTAAATCATAAACAAGATTTTAAATTATTGGAATAAAAGTATATTGTTTGAAAAATTCTGAATAAAAGTTTTAAATAGAAATTTGAGTTTAAAAGAATATTTATAAGGACAAAACCAAATAATTGTATATAAAGGAAATATATTTAAAATTAAAGTAAACAATGGTTTAAAGTAAAAATTGGCAAATAAAATATCTATAGAGGAAATTTGGATTTGAAATATGAATCCAAATTGGAACGTGAATGAGAAGGGAAATGGATCATCGTTTTAAAATAAAACGATGAGTTTTATTCCAACATTTGGAATATAAAATAAATTGTAATAACGTCTTGGTAAACCAAAATGGTTATAAAGGAATTGGGCAAGGATTTGAAAAGGATAGATTCAAAAGTGAATTTATAATTAGAATCAACCTGAAATGGTAGATAAATCCCGAAGTTCGGAATATAAATCGAATATAGATTATTCGAGAGAGAGTTATTTATTGGAATTCGGTTATATCGAATTTAGGGAAGTAGTTATTTTTACTTTCCGTTTTGAATCAAATTTAATCATTTAACTATTTACTTATTAATTGGAATAAATAAGTACAAGTTAAAATTTTATATAAAGATTATAATGCTACTTCTATAATTAAATGTTTTGTAAATTTATACAGTGATTGGAACACTACTGTTATAGTAAATGTTTTATATTTGTAAACAGCGATTTTAAATGCTGCCGTTATAATAAATGTTTATTTTGTAAATTGCTAAACAACGATCTTAATGCTATTGTTATAATAAATGTTATATAATTCAAGACAGCGATTGTAACGTTGTTGTTAAAAGTAATGTTTTATGAATCAAATATTTGGAAACAGCAATTATAACGCTACCGTTATAATCAGTGTTTTTCCATAAAGAAAGCGTGTTCTTAGATTGAATCTGAGAGTCGCGTAAGCGATGGTTTGTTGGAAGTTATGAGCTTTGACTGTTTCAAAGTTAAGAATGTTGTTCGGTTAAGGTCTGGGAGATAATTATACCCCAACTTGATTGGCTTCATAAGTAATTAAGGAATGGTTAAGGTTCGATAGTGAAGATTGGTTAACAATATGGTTATTTAATAAGTGGTTTGTGTTATAATAACGATGTTTTGTAACATCGCGTTAATTTAAAGAAATTTTGAAATGTTTCCCAAATAAAATAAGAAATATTTTCTATGCGTAGGAAATTAAATGAATTGGTCAACGAGTAATTAATAAATGTAATATGGGAATATTTTCCAATATTAATAAGGGATATTTTCTGAATATAGAAAATAATGATTGTGAATATATAGAAATGTTTTCTAATTGGAATACGAGATATTTTTCTCGAATAAAGGAATTATACTATTAGAAAAGTTTTCCATAAATCGAGAAAGACAATTGAACTTTAAAAGAATCTGGAAGAGGGAAAAAGGGAATTTGAAATCGATAATCTAATAAAGAACTAGTATAAAATGGGCCAGTGTTGTGTGATCTTTAATCGGTAGAATTTCCAATTGGAAATAGGATCGTTGACTGTATGGATGTTGCTTTGATAGTTAAATCACCGACTATCAAAGTTTTGATTTATTTTATACCTCCGTTATCAGTATGGAGAGACCGGGATTAGATTTATTATCTGAAACCCCTTTGTATTGGTATAAGCGTTATGAATCAACTTATGCTGAAGTAATTGAAGACAAAGTAAAATATTAGGGATGTTCTGTTAATCCTAGGTAGAAATTGCCCAAGATGGATTAATAGAATGGTGCCTTCAGTTTGTCCAGACCCAGGACAACTTGCATGGCGAGTGTCTGACAGAGTATTTTCAAAGGGATCACGTACGTTGGTTCCTTCAAATGTACGAAGTTGGTGGCAAAGAAGGGAAACTTCCTTAGCCTAACAATCTAAGTATTTTTGTGGGAATAAATTAGTGATTTCCGATGGATCTGACGATGTGGCATTCAAAATGAATGGTGACCAGATGTTCTGGAAGATAATTCAAACCTCAAGCCTCACAACCAGGAATTGAAAAAAATCGGGCAGGCAGCATGGCTATGTGGGTCGCTCCTATTAGGATGTATAATCACCTATCTAGAGAAATTCCAATTGCTTCTTTAATCTATTGATGCTGTCCCTTTCGGGAAACGTTTGATGATCCCAACCGTTGGTGATATACATTTGATACACTTAAGCGAAATGAGTAGTCGGTCATGTGTGGGTCGGGTTGCAAGACGTTCTTGTTGAACCCCAGTGTAATCTCTCTAGAGTACACTGATCGGAAGGTGGTTCCATACCTTGTCATGTTGGAAATCCAATCTTCAATAAGCACCCTGCGGTTTTTTATTTTATATTATGGAGTGTGAGATGCAAGCGTTCCGCTAGATTCTATTTAGTTGATTTGGACACTATTATAATATCATCAGATTTTGATATCAAAATATTTTGGATTATCGTAAGATAAAAACTATCCGTGTTTATGTGTGGATCGGTCTTACGATTATCATTTCTTTCGAAAAGATTTTTGAAAGTTAAACAAATGGAGGGAGTTTACTCATACCAGTCCCATGACTGACCCAGAGTTTATTTTGTTTTGTTTTTCCCTAAACTCTTGGGTGCCTATATTTTTACGGGCAGTCAAGTATTCAGGGTTTTACAGATTCACTTGGAGGAGCTTGAAGCAGAAGGCTTCACCAGTTACATATAGACTATGATATTTTCTGCTGTGTTCCATGTTGTATCTGGAAACAGGTGTTTATAACTGTTCCAGAGATAACTGTTGTGCTTTGATGATGGTATGTATATAAAGTTATTGATTTGTATTTCGAAGTTTATGTTACCTACTATATTTTATTCGTTCCGCTGTGAGTTTTTGATCTTCGTTTTCTTCTATTCTAATATTTCTTTCTTTCTATTTCTCATCCTCTAACTTCTTTTTAATAATGATTTGTATTTCTATGCAATTTGGGTTGGACGTGTAGTGTTATTAGTCGACTCAAAGAGTATGGAAATTCGGGTCGTTACATTTGGTATCAGAGTTAAAGGTTGAGTAGTAACCTTGGCTCTGTGGCGTGATTCAATAGAGATAGGGTTAGTAATACCCTAGATTGAATTTGAGTGTATATATATAATTGCGTATTTGTAGATTGAATATAAAATTGTTTTATATTGTATTGATTGATTTGCTGAGTGGTTTATGAATTATGGTCGATACAGGATGTACAACTGTATCGATAGGCGTTTCTAAACTCTCGAACAAAGCTATTCAATATGGTATTGTTTTGAAATGGGTAAACAAAATAATTTTGCCCAAAAATTATTTTGATATAAAGGAATAATTTCTGAATTATTACATATGAATGTATTGATTTTTATTACAATCAAACGAAGTAGATTTGGTGACTTATAATTGAATATGATTTGTATATGGATAATATACAAATTAGAAAATTTGAAATTTGAATCCAAACCAGAATATGGAATTTGAATCCCGGAAGTTAAAGAATATTTCTGAAGTGTTTTGAAATTACTCAAAAAATATTTTGAAAGGATTTGACTAAAAATTGTTTTAAACGGATTTTGAAATTTTTAAAGCACAATAATCACTTCAATCGCTAGAAAATAATTCAGATGGTGATGGCCACATCATTTGTATCTATTTTCGAGTTTCTAAGTGATGAATTGCTACCATAGGAAGATTTTTAATGGAATTGGGTTGATAAACGAATCACTTTGAGAATTCAAAAGTTTTGAATTATTATGGTTGTATATATGTATAAATATGTATGATTTCAAACTAATTTGAAATAAAACTGGGAATTTGAATTCTGAGATTAAAATTTAACTTGTATAAGTTGAATAAATTGAAATTGTAAAAATGTATCAAATGGATTGAAGTTTAATTAAAGTTAAAAGGAAATTAAATTGGATAGAGATAATATCAAATGAAATTAAATAAAGAGAAATGTTGAGATTTGAAATTTTAAAGTGAATTCCATTATGTATGAACAAGTTGAATTTATATTGGATATTGTTGTTTGGAATAAAATTGTGAATGGAAATTGAAACTCAAACTGAGTAAGTGGATGGATTCCTGAAATATAATCAAACTGAATTAATAGAATGGAAGTGAACTAATCAGAAGTTGATTAGAGAGTTAAAAACTAGAACTTGGATTGATTTGAAACCAACTAGAAATGGATATATGTAGATATGCTGAGCAGGCATCAAATTGAATCTAATGCAAGAGATAGAATTTGTGCCCGACAAAAAGGTACATGTTTACAATATTACTTGGGTTTGATGATTTTATGAGCCTGTGGGGCAAGCCGCTTGGCTTTTTTATTTTCTTTGAATTGGAGAAGGCCTAGAAAGGCGAGTTGTGGTCGTATCGATTGAGCCATGCAAAGGAGATGCTCGCGAAATTTTCGAAAATTTAAAGAGTTAGAAAATTTACAAGAAATTTTTGATAATTTAAAATCGAGTTGTTAATTGTAATTGAAATAAGAAAACCAGAATTGATTAAAAAAATTCAAGTGGAAATTGATAAATGAATTTAAAATCGATTGGAGTAGATGTGAATATGCAAAAGAGCATTTGGATTGAAGATAAGGAAGTGATGATGGATTGTCCAAAAAGGGTTAACAGATCATTTGGAAAGGATTATGAATGGTCGAGTATGAGTATGAGAATTCGAAGGTCGGGTAAGAACTGGGTTATGAAAATATGGAATATAAGATTTCAACTAAGTAGGCTATGAGGAATTAGGTAGCATTTTTACTGCTTAATAATTTCGAGGACGAAATTATTTTAAGGGGGAAGGAATGTAACGACCCGGATTTTTAGCCTTTGAATTCTGAATATTTAAATTGTTTAAATATTTTATTTGAATTAGATATAGAAATTTATAAGGAATTTATTTAATAAAATGATATTTAAACGTATAATTTATAATATAGTTTAAAACGAGTTTATAATGGCGCGGTAGTTTGAATATTCGATTTCAAATTTCAAATTTCAAATGAATGTACAGGATTCAAAATAAATTGGATTTTAGCGAAACAAGAAATATTTGAATCTATTTGAAAATATCTTTCAACGAATTTGAAAAATCCAGATTTCATAGCAGGAATAAAAAGTTATGTCCAAATCAAATTTTCAGAAAGTCGCTATGGAATCGCATATAGGCCATAATGGTTATTTAAACATATTTAAAATATCGGTCTTGAATTTGGACAAGATTCTTTTGAAGCGTAGTTATAATTTAATTTTTAGAATTTTACAAAAAAATTAATAAATTAAATATGCAACTTTTTACTTGGAGTATTTTGCACCCTATATTAATATTTGGGTTTTCACAATATGAGTCAATCTACCGATATTATTATATTTTTGGGATCAGGGCACATAGGTTGACATGATAGTACTTTTATTTTTGTCCGTGGCAGTCTTTAAATAAATTAAATTCTATATAATAGAGACTGCGTAAAACATAAAATAAATAAACCCTACATACACACAACCATTTACGTTCATCCCATGAGTATTTAGTTAAACGGGCCGGGAATACTCTACTATTATTATTGTTTTTGAAAGACTAAGTGACCAGCAAGAAAACGTGCTATCCAAAGTATTGAAGTGTGCATGTCAAGTTTTCTCTTGCCGTATTCTCCAAACTGTTATGAGCTGTGCCTTCCAAGCCATCCTATTTCTGTGCAATCCAAGTTACATTATCCCTTTAAATACTACAGTTCTCTCCTCCTTATTTCTCGTTTACCTCAGATCAAAACCAATCCTTAAGTCTTTATTTCCCAAATCTCCCATACTCAACTGAAATCCAAGTCGCCTTCCTCCTACATCGATTCTATGGATTCAAGTTTTGGGCGAATGACAGGAAGAGGGATGCTGAAGCTCGAGAGAAGAGGGTGTTATCGAACATCGCAACTGCGAAGCCAAGCACGTGCTGAAGCGATCCGCATGTTGGAGGCATAACTTAGACGGGGTTGAACGAGTTGGTGGTGTACCTTAGTCCGGCGGAGCTGATGGTGGGGTCATCACGGTGGTTTCAGGTGGGCTTAGAACGGAAGGAGGAGGCCGCAGTGATCTCAATAAGGGGTCAGGCTCGTTTAACTGGAAGAGAAAGAAGTTGCGGTTGGGACAAGGAATTGGAAACCGGAAGTTTCAACTGTGTGGAGTAACGATTGAAAGGGAAACCATGATTTTCATGGGTTGATATTACTAGGTGTGTTTGAATATTAAAGGTAGTGTGTTGGTGGAAGTCGAGTTGCATAGTTCATTGATGAGCTCGGCTGTTAAGTTAGTGGAGGGATGGCAGTCAGTTTCGGGGAGGAAAGGAAGTTGATGGAAGCTATCGATGAGCTCAGTTATTTAAAATATGGAAGAGAAATCATGAATGTGCCGCATTTTTAAAGGTGAAACAGATGTGTTTGCAATATAAAGAGGAGAAGGGCACAATTTTGAATCAATATTTGCGTCAATTGTTTATTTACAGTGATTGTTGAGTCCAACGGAGGGGATATTATTTTACTGTAAGGTGAAGTGAGCTTGGGCTTCGGGAAGTAACGCGAATGAAGTTGTTGAAGCTGTAGATGTAGTTCATGACTACTGGAGTTCTTGCCTTTTTGTCTGTAGTCAAGTTTTATTCCGCAATGAGAAGGATAAATAAGAGGCGTAGTGGTCTCTTTGATGAAAAGGTTTTAATGAGAAGTACGGGAATGGTTTCGATGATTGAAGTAATGGACGAAACAAGGTGGCCAAAAGTTGGAGTTTTACTGGGTTCGTGCTTTGTTTATACTTTATACAGAAGCAGGGGAAGGATTAAATAACGTAAGTACTAAGTTAACTAAAGGATTAAATTTAATTTTAGTTAATTGATTTTAATTATATTGGTTGAATCGATACGAAGTTTTAGTTGTTTGACCTTGTTCGTTAAATATTGGATCAAAGGGTAGGGTGAGTTCACGATGTAAACAATGTGATTAGCGGTTAAAAACGAGATTAGGTTAATAATAAAAATGTATCAATTTAATTAAGGTTTAAATCACGTTAAACGAATTCAACTTATAACACATGAAATTGTTTCATTCGTGAACAGAATCCGATGAAAACGACCGTGTTGAAATCATATTGACGAGGCCTTCGTTGTGGAGCTAATATCGCTGAGAAATGAACTGCTAGAATTTCGTGATGAAATCAAACGCCTAGTGATGTAAATGAAACCAATGCAGAACTATCAACTGCAAATCAAGGTGAGTAAATCCACTAACTCTACCTCATTTATATTTTTATATAAATGAGTTTTTAAATTTATTTATAAAAATTTTATACTGTGTGATGGTTGATTGGTTGAAATGGTTGATAAAATTGGTGGAAATAATTGATATAGATATATCATTGATCGATTATCAGTTTTGTTTGCTATGATATCTCATATTGATGTGATTAACATCTGTGGATGCAGGGGAATAGGTTGGAGGGGCCCAACTAGGTTCCTCAACATTTATATTGTTGTTTCCATATATTTGCGTTATATGATGTGATATGTATTCTACGATTGATTTTGTTGTCACTGGCCCTATAAATTTTGGTATTTAAGTACCATAAAATTTTCTGAAATATAGGAAATGAATTTGAGACTAAAAAGGAAATATACATTTTTTTCCAAAAATTAAAGTGTAATTTTCGAAAAGAGTTAAAAAGTAGAAACTTATTTATTAAAACAAGAGGTTGAATTTGAATGTGTTTATAAATTAAATAGATTATGTAACATTAGATAAAATGAAATATAAATTCAAAATTTGAATTTATATGGGAAAAAAATGGAAATCAAATTTGAAAGGAATATTTGAGATGAGATTTTAACTTAGCAAATTTCAAAGTAAATCATAAATGAGATTTTAAATTATTGGAATAAAAGTATATTGTTTGAAAAATTCTGAATAGAAGTTTTAAATAGAATTTTGAGTTTAAAAGAATATTTATAATAACAAAACCAAATAATGGTATATAAAGGAAATATATTCATAATTAAAGTAAACAATGGTTTAAAGTAAAAATTAGCAAATAAAATATCTATAGAGGAAATTTGCATTTGAAATATGAATCCAAATTGGAACGTGAATGAGAAGGGAAATGGATCATCGTTTTAAAATAAAAAGATGAGTTTTATTCCAACATTTAGAATATAAAATAAATTGTAATAACGTTTTGGTAAACCAAAATGGTTATAAAGGAATTGGGCAAGGATTTTAAAAGGATAGATTCAAAAGTGAATTTATAATTTGAATCAACCTGAAATGGTAGATAAATCCCGAAGTTTGGAATATAAATCGAACATAGATTATTCGAGAGAGAGTAATTTATTGGAATTCGGTTATATCGAATTTAGGGAAGTAGTTATTTTTACTTTCCGTTTTGAATCAAATTTAATCATTTAACTATTTACTTAATAATTGGAATAAATAAGTAAAAGTTAAAATTTTATACAGAGATTATAATGCTACTGCTATAATTAAATGTTTTGTATTATACAACGATTGTTACACTACTGTTATAGTAAATGTTTTATATAGTAAATCTATCGATGCTGTCCCTTTCGGGAAATGGTTGCTGATCCCAACCGTTGGTGATATACATTTGATACACTCAAGCGAAATGAGTGGTCGGTCATGTGTGGACCGGGTTGCAAGACGTTCTTGTTGAACCCCAGTGTATCCTCTCTAGAGTACACTGATCGGAAGGTGGTTCCATACCTTGTCATGTTGGAAATCAAATCTCCAATAAGCGCCCTGCGGTTTTTGATTTTATATTATGGAGCGTGAGATGCAAGCGTTCCGCTAGATTCTATTTATTTGATTTAGACACTATTATAATATCACCAGATTTTGATATCAAAATGTTTTGGATTATCGTAAGATAAAAACCATCCGTGTTTATGTGTGGATCGGTCTTACGATTATCATTTCTTTCGAAAAGATTTTTGAAAGTTAAACAAATGGTTGGAGTTTACTCACACCAGTCCCATGACTGACCCAGAGTTTATTTTGTTTTGTTTTTCCCTAAACTCTTGAGTGCCTATATTTTTATGGGCAGTCAAGTAGTCGAGGTTTTACAGATTCATTTGGAGGAGCTTGAAGTAGAAGGCTTCACCAGTTAGATATAGATTATCATATTTTCCGCTGTGTTCCATGTTGTATCAGGAAACAGGTGTTTATAACTGTTCCAGAGATAACTGTTGTGCTCTGATGATGGTATGTATATAAAGTAATTTACTTGTATTTTGAAGTTTATGTTACCTACTATATTTTATTCGTTCTGCTGTGAGTTTGTGATCTTCATTTTCTTCTATTCTAATATTTCTTTCTTTCTATTTCTCATCCTCTAACTTCTTTCTAATAATGATTCGTATTTCTATGCAATTTGGCTTGGACGTGTTGTGTTATTAGTCGACTCAAAGAGTATGGAAATTCAGGTCGTTACAATATCAAGCATAGTATCAGTTCTTAAATAAGTACACATGGTCGAGGAAAATCAAGTGTAATATCAGCAAAGCATCAGTCCAAGGTAATGGAATCCAAATTCCAGAAATTCACTATATATACACGATATTTATTGATAAGGGCCAATTCAAAGTAATGGAAGTCACGCGCACAGTTCAAAGGTTCTGGAAATTAAGGGATTAATTCAAAGCCAAGAAGTATTCAGTTTAAAGCAAAGTATTCCGGAAAGTTTGAATTGTTCGAACTCAATCAAATTCCAGAAGTCACGCGCATATACATTCAAAAACAAATCAAAGAAATCCCAAAATATATGAAGATTTCAGACCAAAATTTACGCATATATCAAGACTGAATCACAATACGAAATCAGAGAATATTTAGGAATTTTAATCCTATAAATACACCACAACATCACCGGGTTTATCCATCAAAGTCAAGCACAATTGAGGAGAAATTCGAATTGAAAAATCATACCAATATTACTTGGATCTGAATCAAGTGGAATTGCAAATTGAAGAACATCAGAGAGAAAGCGGCGGCCACAAATTCAAGAGAATTAAAACCCTAATTCAGATCGCAATTGCCATCCGCCATTTTTAATTTCCAGAGAGATTAAAGAGATCGGACAAAAGTGAAGAGGGATAACACAAATGAAAATGGCCAGCCAAGTTTTTTTAAAAAAGGGCTCAAAGGAAGTTTTTTAAAACTAGGGTTTTGATTCATTAAATGTTTTAGTTTTTAATTGTTTTTTAAATTTGTAATCGAATTTATAGTTTTTTGGTTTATCTATAAAACTAGGGAGACGAATTATGGGGTTGTAATTCGGGGAAATCTGGTTTCAGGGATAGAAACTAGTGTAGGGTTTTGAGCGTAGGATTAGTACAACTAGAGCGAGATTGTGAGGCCTTTTGTCTAGCTCCTAGTAGAAACTGGGAATAAGTTTTGAGCGTAGGGTTAGTACAAATAGGCTAGGATTCGATTCGAGTTTACGGGTGTTGTAAGCGTTGTAATTGTTGACTAATACCTAGTAGAAACCTTGGGGAGTGCAGCAGTAGGCAGGGTTTTACCGAAGCTGGGTATATTTGTGTGTTATTTATTTTCCGCATTTACTCTGATTACTGTCTGTTATTGATATTATTTAATTACTCAAAAAAACTGCAATATACCCTATTTACCCCCTCCCCTCTAGGGTTAATTTAGATCCTACAGAATTCAGTTTATGAATCCAATTCTTTCACGAAAAACACTGATTATAACGATAGCGTTGTAATCTCTACTTCCGAAATATTTAACTTTAAAAATATAATTTTTATTCCTTAATTTGAATAAATAAATAAACAACTAATTTATTAATAAATAATTAAATCTTGATTAACAATCAAAAAATAAATAGTACTTTCTCGAATTCGATATAATCGATTTTCAGCGTATAAATCTCTTTGGAATAATCTCTATTCCGTATCTCTCTTTTGAATAACCTATATTCGATTAGCGTTCCGAACTTCAGAATAATTTACCGTTTCAGGTCAACTCAATTTCTAAATTCATTTTTGAATTTAGTTCTTCCAAAAAATTACCAATTTCCTTTTATAGCTATTTTAAATTTGCAAAACGCTTGCTTTCAAATTGTTATTCACTTTATAACATGAATATTATTCCTTTACAGAAACACGGCTCGTTTTATCAAATCAAAACTTGATTTCATAATTTAAATACTAACACAGGTTCAAATTCCAATTATCGAGTCATTTTATAACTTCTTATTCACACTCCATTTTATTTATCAAATCTCATTTACATGTCAACTTCATAGTTGAATTATTTAATAAGGTTATAATTCTATATCGCTTTTATATTCGATTATAAAATATCGGTTTCCAGGCGAATATTTATTATCTTGTCAAATCCCAATTTATTCAATATATAATTTCTTAAAATAAATTATTTTACAACATTTGGACTAGTTCTAATTACAAATCTTTATGGACTTTTATTAATCCTATTCACATTTCGAACATCGAAATAAATTCCATCATTTCCTTTCTAAAACAATTCCCAATTTCCCGTTTTGAATTCACTGTTGAATTTACAATCCAAATTATCCACTGTTAATTATTTTTATTTCATTTATAAACATTGTTTATAAATCACACTACTTGTTTTTATTATTAAACAAGTTATTATTTCTAGCCCATTCAAAATTCGATTTCTAATTTTAAAAATAGATTTTCCCTTTTCAAAATCATACTCAATCCTTTATAATTCCCTTTATAAATGTTAAGTTTACATTCCATTTTCCAATATTGGTGTTAAAACCAATTTTTACTTCTCTATATAAATTCAGATTTATATTTTCATTTATCCAATGATACATAACTTTCCTAATTTATAAACATCGTTTAAAAACTATTCTTCTCAATTTATCTATTGAAAACAGATTTCTATTAAAAATTTACTTTAAACCAACTTTTCGAAAAAAAATTATATCTTTAAAATTCCTTTCCAAATATTTCCTTTTATAAAATCTACTGGTTTTATAAAATCCTAGATTCCATACTCACTTCAAAAATTCCGTTTACATATATATTCAAACATTACTTAGTGTATTAAAAATATTAAATAAAAAGGATAATTATCATCCAAACACACATAATCAATAACAGATTATATATCACATAATATATCACAATATATGAAAAACAGTAATATAAATATTGAGGAATCCAGTTAGATTCCTCCAACCTATTTCCCTGCATCCATAGATGTTAATCAACATAAATAACAGGAGTATGAAATATTCTAATAAACAGAATCAATATTTAATTAACGATTTATATATATATATATAACTATATCTATATTTTTAACCAATAACTAGTAGTTCATTCAGACAATCATCACACAGAAATCAATTATCATTTATCAGTACTAAATCACATTTATAAAATTATAAACTGGACAGAGTTAGTGAGATTACTCACCTTGGTCGTTAATCATTAAATAATGATTAACGGTTGTTGATTCATATCAAACATTTTATTCTGCCATAATTTTTAATGGGCTACAATTCACTCCAAATTAGTTCCACTGTGTAGCCCTCGTCCATACGATCCCAATGGATCCTATTTCATTGAATTCAGGTCACGTATGCAGAAGTTATTAAATTTACAAGTTGTGCACATTATTTAAATTTAACTTGACTTTAATTTATTTATAACCGGGCTTTTACCAATATAAATTCGGACCATCTTCCTTGCACAAGGGCCATACCCGCGACCATATAGATCCTTCTTCCACGATACAAAAATCCCGTTCCTCCTCCTTGGATATTGCCGCAATTTCAAGCTCCAACACCGCCTTCTCTGCTTCTTTTAAATTCACAAAAAAATCTCCATTATTCTTCTTATCAAATACTCTTTCACTCTACACCATTTACATCAAGCTCGAACAAGAAAACTCGTCTGCGTTCTCCAGGTATCCATGCTCGCAACTACAGAGAACATCGGCATCATTTTATCTGAAAAATCCCCAAAAATTGTAAACATATGCGGTTTTGCTTCCACAATCCATAAATCATAATCAAAATGTGTATTAATACCTATAATTCACGAATCATTTAGCCCTAGGTTCGCTGTGGAGTTTCAGAGCTATAGAAACCAGTGTTACGCCCAACAAAACTATCACGGAATTGAAGCCCTCCTCTTCGCGAATCTAGATATACATCTTTTGTGAATCATAGGATTTTATACGAATTGTTTGGACTTTTCCAAACTCATGAATTCACTGTTCGAATTTGTTCTTGGGTGGCGGATGTCAAATTTGACTAGAGAAATTTCTGTTTAGGGTTTAGGAGGGTATGGTATTTATAGGGAAAATTTAATATTTTTATATTCAAATTTTATATTAATATTTATTTTAACGCTTTCTATATTTGTCGTTAAAAATCCCTATGATCACATACAATATCCAAATTCGATAAAAATGGACCTATAGTTATGATTCGATATTACGGACCCAAAGAAACTTGTTTTGTCGAATTCCGAATTCGTTTGCTCACACAGCGTAATTTTAAATTCAAAATATTAACTGTTTTTCAAATTTAAATTCCGCATGGCCACTTACTGACTCTAAAAATCACAAAAATTGAAATTTAACGATAATTTGATATTCTGAATCCGACAAAATTAATTTCTTCAAAAACGGAGGTCGTTTGTAAAAATGGTTATTTTCCAAGGTCTAAATAAACCAATTAAACATTAATATATTTAAAAATAAATAAACTAAATAATAATAATTTAATATTATCATATATAACCAAACAGAATATCATATAGCTCCAAAATAAATACGTATCTGAATTTATAACTCAATATTTCAAAACCTGGTTACACCAACATTAAATATATAATAAAACCCTTTTATTATATAAATAAATCGTTGTAAATTGTAAATGAATTCCATAACGACTTACTGGAAATTTGATTTGAACATAACTCACAATCTATGCGACAAAATCTCGATTTTCCTCTTTCATTAGAAAAATATAGTTCACCAGATTCGGACGTTTTTTATTTCACAGAAATCCAACTTAAAATGGATTCTATATATTCAATTGAAGTTCAAGACTCAATATTACGAACTACCATGACATTACGGGTTCGATTTAATTTATATTATAATTTATATGTTCTAACGTCATTTATTAAATAGATTCGTTATTATAATTCAAATCTAAACTCAACCAAATCTCTTACACTATCCAATTCACACAATATTGCGAATTCCACTATTTTTGATTATTTCGGCATTTTAATTTATTATCCGTTATAAATATTAATTAAATATTCAACATTATTTAATTAAACAACCATTTATATCTCTAAATTACTATTTAAATAACTAAATTAACTAATTATTTAATTGCAAAAAAATTGGGATGTTACAGATTAACCAGTTTAAGAACTAGATAACAAATCATAACCCATATCATACATTTATCAACCAAGTTCCAAAACTTTGAAATTCATTCTTTTGTAAAATGAAGCTAAAATAAGCCTCAATTCCCATCACACAATGCAACGCATGCCGACGGATAGAGTTTTACCTTATAATATCCAAATATACTTGAAATCTTAAAACAAATATTTTGATATTATCATTAACGTCTAGGTGTGGAAATCATTTTCGAAAGTAAATGTATCAATCTTAGCTCGCATAATGACCCATCCCACTATGTTGGCTATTAGGTTACAACTAAAAACGCAAAATAGTATTGGAAATTGGATTCCAACTATGATGGTTCCAGATTCGAAATATCCATCGTGGAGGTGTGTATCTCGACAGTTTAGTCCAGGCTCGGATAGCACCGTAATACACATCCACACTTGCCCAAAACATCATTTTGGTCGACCGAATCCAGTATAACCATAAAAAATTTCATTCTCAACCTGCAGGTTGTTCATTCTCAACTTGATGTCATACTTATCTAACCATCGGTTTACCATCATACCGGGGTATAAGGCTTTCAAGTCACGTCATACACAAAGCTACATTATATCAGCATGCTTTGATCATCACCACAAGGCTCTGCTTTTCAACAAAAACTTTGATCGGTTCAGCACTTAGCATGCCATATTGTCAATTCACAACATAAAATCGGTGTCTATTAATATATTACCCTCTGAGTACATAAGTCTCAGAGGAGGGTGCTAAAAGAATAAATTATCCACCACCAACTGTTATAACATCAATAGAAACCAACTGGTTATGTTGTAAAATACAATGTTAGACACACATCCATTTACAAGTCTGTTCTTGGTTTTAAACGAAACTGAAGGTGCTTTATTCCACAACCCCATCTGGCTACGAAAGCCTTGAACTAGAATCGCTTCAAGTATGGTCATATCGTCGTTACAACAGAAGCTCATAATAGGGGATCAACCTGAGGCATCAACGTGCAATCCTTCCAATGTGAAGGTCTCTAGTCATCAATCACAGTCAACGTCGTTTTCATTGCATCGTTTAGTTATTCACAATGGGTCAAAATCTAGTCATTCTAGATAATTATCGCATCCTTCAAATCAATAAAGATATACAAGACGTCCGGAGTCTCATTCGATTTTGAGAATATTCTTTTATCATTCTTTACATTTGGGAATTTCTCCCATAAATCTTATCAAAGATTTATACACCTTAAACTTCTATCTAAATCTTTCTTCGATCATATCTCTTGCCAAAATCGTATTTACAATTTCTTAATCTTATCGCTTACACGAAAAACATGCTTATCTTCTTTAAGAGATTCTTAAATTCATTCCCATTATTGTTTGCTAGGGAAAACTCTTTCATTGAAATCTTTATAATCATATTAAATAAAGATTTCTTTTTAACTTATCCTGGGAAATTATCTTTTCCTTTTACTGGGTTAAAGAACACTATTATTTAAAACATCGTTCACGATAAACCCAAAATCATACATCCATTTCAAATGGAACCTTCATGGAAATCATATCAGTTTCTGATCGATATAAATTCCCGTGTCTAACTAATACTATAAACAGAATAAATGGAAAAGCCATTTAAATTCCTTATATAGTAACGGTCTTCATCCACGGAGACCCATCTCGATTATCACTAAATCTATTTCCATTCAATTCCGATTTAATTTATTAATTGGAAAACATAACTTTGGAAAACTCACTAATCTTAATTAAAAGATTTATTCCATGCTCTACATCTTTAACCGGGTTAAAGAATGGTGTTATTGAAGACACCATTCAAGACAAACCCCAAACCAATTGATATCTAATGGAAGAATTCAAATTGAATTATATCAACTTATATTTAACACCAGTTCTCATAATCAATTAATACTATGAGTGGGATAACGATATAATTATCTTTCAAACCCTTCGAATAGTAAACATATACATAACGGTAATCAATACCAAATATCCAAAGATCATTTCCATCCAAATCCAATTTTTATTCAAATTGGAAAACTTTTCTAAATTGAAATATTTATCTAAGCACTTCTTTCAAAGCATGGTTATATTTGATAAACCAAATAATTTAAGTTTATTTAACTTAAATTCACAAAATGTTCTTTTACCGTTTTCACCCAGTTAGGCTGAAAACATGAGTATCCAAAATATAGCTCGAAACTTCATATTTCCTTTCCAAATCACTTTAAAATCATTTAATATGATTTTACCGTAATCTTTCCCTATTTTTAATAATTTAAAAAAAGTTTATTTCAATAAAATCAATTTTCGGGTCATTAATGGTACTGGATCTGTTTTTATTCCAAACTGACTTGAACTTATCTCAAGATCCAACCGTTGGATTTTAAAACTTTACATATTATTGGAAATCTCTTTTCATTTCGAACCAAACATTTTTCGTTTTGGGAAAATCTGGAAGTCGAATCGCCTGGTACACCAATTTAAATTTAGTGGTTGAAATTTGCAAACTACCGTTGTGCGACGAATTCTATTCAAACCGAACTTCAATTATAAATTGAAATTGAATCAAACTGCTTCTAAAGTAGTTTATTTATTATATAATGATTATATAATAATTTTTGAAAACTATTTTTCGATTTTCAACTCAAAATTCAAATATTCCATTAAATGGCTATTATGATATTATTTTATTATTAAAATAATATTATCCTTCAAAACTTATTCGTTTGAGCCCAAATTTTCCTTAAGCCCACTATAAAAATAAATAAGATAGTTTTGAGAAGGAAATCTTGTTAAAAAAATTCCCAGCTACCCTCATTGAACTTTACTTTTTTCCATTACTATTCGTTTTTATAAAAACATCCATATGCCATAACTTTCTTTTAATTTCTCCAAAACCATTTCTTTCTTTTTCAAATGTTACTTAAAACAATTTTTACTTCACTTCCATGAAAATCGGATATCAAATTTGAACTTTATTTTTCGCTCATTATTAATATTAATAACATGTTCATTTAAATCATTTTAATGAATGAATACTTAACCGATGAGCCAATAATCATAATTTTTTTCCATAATAACCATGGTAATCACATACCATATTATCAGTAATCATGACAGCATCCATTCACACATATTGTGTCAAAGTTCATAACATATAAACGTTAAACAATTAACGCTTATATGTTTTTGTCAATCAATAAATTAACCGCAATACAATCATCAACCAAAATAAGTATTTAATACCAAATGGGGTTCTTTACCATATCCAATAACCAATACCAAATTAATTTCCCATTCAATGGCATTTAAGGCTCAAACCCATTTCAGTTTCAACATATTCAGTTCTGTGTGTCACATACTTAAGTGGTCATATAAATCTCACTTAAAAATTGTGTCATTTTTCCAAACCACGTATCATTAAACCACACTAACAATTATCAAACAATACAAGCATATGATCACTTGAAAACAACATAGAACATTAACAACCAAATATATAAAATCATATTAATTCAAACATGAGACACATAATTGCTCACTATTTTGTCCATTCCGTCTAACTTTAATAGTAGGACGTCTCAACGATTCCAAACAATTTCGGCCGCCTTCCAGCATCACCGGAGTTTTCTGTAAGCTAAACGGGCAGGGGTTCGACGCTATGGGTTTTATAAAATAACGTGTGAACAAGGGAGTGTATATTTTGGTTCGAGGAGCAAATAGGGAGGGGCTTTGGGATAAACGGGGTGCAAGTATGGAGTGGGGCCCACAGATGTGGCTGGTAGGGGCTAGAGGTAGTGTTGGTGGACCAGGGGTAGCGGTTTTTTGTGTAGAGGAGGTCTGGTTGGGGTGAAAAGGAGAGGGGAGGTGTTGTTTTGGATTTTTAAAGGGGTATAGAGTTTTTTGGAGCGGAGAGGGGTCACGACATGGGGTGGTGGCCGGAGGGGAGACTGGTGGTGGCATGGGGAGGTTGGCTAGGTGACAGAGCAGGCTGTGGGGGAGGTAGGGCCGATTGGTTGGAGCTATGGAGGAGAGAGCAAAAGAAAGTGGAGATAATATAGTGAAAAAAGGAAGGAGGGATTCTTTTTTTATAGGCAAAAGGAGGAGGCATGGATTTGTTAGATGTCGGTAATCTAAGCAGAGGAAGGAGGATGCATGACAACTCAAAGAAAGCACAAGTTGCTTAGGAGGTGACAACACATAGAAAGCACACCCTTTTAAATGTGTTGTTCTAACTAATTTAATTACACTTCATCTTCTTATTTCTACTCACATGATCTCATACTAATCCTGATTAGTACGAAATTTGAAATCCTGCTATGTTTTTCAGATACAATTCCAGTCGAACTGGTCTCGTTAAATTCCGAGGCCATTTGCTCAAAAAGCTCTAGTTCGAGTTCAAATCATTGATCGGTTCACAATTTAATTTCGCATGGCCACATACTAACTCCGATTAACTTGAAATTCGGAACCGTACCATTATTCAATGTTACAAATCCAATAAATTTCTTTTGTCGAATTTTGAGATCGTTGGCAAAATATCTATTTTTATAGCTTTTAAAATAGCACTAAATTATCGATTTTCTAAATATTTTTTTAATTATCATTTTATAAATCCCATAATCTTATTCTAACTATTTTATATTCTAAAATAAATTTAGAATTTATTTTTAATAATTATTAGATCCAAATTTTATATTTAAACATTTTAAAGTACCCTTATTTGTATTTAAAGTCGTATTTTAAATTGACTAAAAATTCAGGTCATTACAAATGCTCAGATTATTTATTGGTGAAATAATCATTTTGAAAGGTTATATATTTTAAAAAATCAACAAAATATACTAAGTGAATCTATATTATTAGGATTATAAAATAGAAACTAAAGCATGATGGTTTCAGATTTATAAACTCTATTTTATGTATAATAAGTATGAAATATTAATTTTGTTCCAAGTAAAATTAATAAAAACATTAATTTGTATAATAAGAAGGATAATTTTTACCTTATGATAGATGGATATTTCACAATGTTGTAAAGAAATATATGTTTTGAAATCGAATGGCACTATATTAAGTATATATACAAATTAGAATTATAAGATTTGTGAAGAGGATTTTGTAAGTTGAAAAAGCTTGGAAAAAAACCAAAAAATGGATACCGTGCTACTGTAGCTCTCAGTGTTCAATGTACTATTTTACTGTTACTGTATCCTTCTTCCTCATGCGTTTTTCCTTTATCTCTCCCCTCCTGCTCCACCGTTTCTACATCGCCGTCACCTACCTTCTACCCCTCTGCCTCCTCAGCTACACCTCCACCCACTTCTCTCTCTCTCCACCTCCTCATCCCTCATGTAACAAGCAGTTTATTCACCTCCACTCACCATTCTCCATTTCTGCCTCCTCTCCCTTCACGTCGCCAGTTGTTCCCTCACTGCCTTAACCTTTTTATGCTGGGAATGCTCCATTATTGGAGATGCCTGCCATGGCATCTTCCAATGACCCTAACTTCCTGCCTCTGCATGCGCTAAGTCATGTTAATGCTGCATCACCCTCAGCTTCAGCTTTGAATCCCAGAGCGTCCATGTCCAGAGCTACCCTTAAAAGATTTTCTAACATTGTCTCAAGTCATACAAAAAAAATCTTGTCCAGGATCTTTCTATAAGGGCGAACTAGTGGTGCTTTTTACACCCAAGCATATTTTCAAATTTTTTATCCCAATCCAACACTCACTTATTGGCAGATTCTCCACATCTCATCCTACGATTGAACAAATTCTTAATGTACATACCAAAATTTATTAATTGCTCAAGCTAAAATTTGTGTAATTGACGAACGACATATCCATATTCAAATGTTCAACGAGGAAGATTTTTTTACGTCCATGTCTTAGATAGCATTTGGCGATTCTAAATGCTCAAATGAAAATTTTTAAATGGTCTATTAGTTTTCATCCATTGTTAGATTGTCCGTTGTTTCCCATTTGGGTTTCATTTCCTTACCTCTTGTCTCATATTTTTTAACGACCCGGGGGATTTGCGATCTTCGGTAATCGACATACAACACCATGTCGACTATTCAAGAATCGAAAACACCGGAACGTAAATATAAAGAAGCTAGAGGATGAGAATAGATAAGGTAGAAAATTGGAATAGAAGAAGAAGAACATAAATACATCATCATCAAAGTAACATGAATCTCACAACGGAACGAATAAAATATAGTATACAAAATAACTTTGAAACACAAATCTGTATTTGTATATTAGAGTACAACACTTACATCACAGCGAAAATAAGCAACAGCGATAAAATCCTGAAGCCTCGTGCTCCAGCTCTCTAGATATATCTGAAAAATCCTGACTACTTGACTGCCCGTACAAAATTGGGCACCCAAGAATTTAGGGAAAACAAAACAAAATAAACTCTAGGTCAGTCATAGGACTGGTGTGAGTAAATTCCAACCATTTGTTTAACTTTTAAAATCCTTTTAAAAGAAAGATTAATCGTAAGACCAATCCGCACATAAACACGGATGGTTTTACCTTACATAACCCAAAAATCTCTTTTAAAACCCATACTCTTCTGATATTATAATAATGTCTAAATCAAATAAATAGCAATCTAGTGGAACGCTTTCATCTCACGTTCCACATATATAATATATAATCAAAACCGCGAGCACTTATTGGGTAGTGAATTTCCAACTATGAAAAGGTATGGAACCACCTTCTGATAGGGTATCTCTAGAGGAGAATACACTGGGTTCAACAATAACATCTTGTAACCCGGCCACACATGACCGACCACTCATTTCGCTTGAGTATATCGAATGTATATCACCAACGGTTGAGATCAGCAACAATTTTCCCAAATGGGACAACATCCAATAAATTAAAGAATGAAATGAATTTCTCTAGATAGGTGATAATACACCCTAATTGGGAGCTACCCACATAGCCATGCTGCCTTTCCGATTTTTGTCATTTTCCGGTTGTTGAGGCTAGAGGCTATAACATACAGATCACACATTTATTCACTTTGAATGTCACATCGTCATACCTACCAAATCACAAATTGAATTCTCCAAAAGTACCACAGGTATATAGCAAAGAGAAACGAATTTCTCCGCCACCTAGCGTAAATACGTTTGAAGAGATTAACTTACGCGATTTGTTAAATATACTCTGTCGTACATTCCTCCATACAGGTTATCCTGGGACTGAACAGACCGAAGCCACTATTCTGTTAACCCGTCTTAGGCAATTTCTACCTAGGATTTGCCAGAACATCCCTTGCATAAACTCCGTCTTCAATATCCTCATCATATTTGATTCGCAATGCTATTTCCCATACAGAGTGGTTTCCAGATAATAAGTCTAATCCCAGTCTCTCCGTATTGACGACGGAAAAATGGTCAAAACTTTGATAGTCGGTGATTTAACTATCAAAGGAAAACATGTGTACAAACAACGATCTTATTTCCAAATGGAAATTTTATCGATCAATCATCAATCAACATTTATCCCTTTAAATTGTTTTATCATTAATTTGTTCATTTTCCTATTTCCCATTTCCATATATTTGTAAATTCTTATTTTCTAAATTTAGAAAATATACGTTGTTAATCATTGGAAGACATTTCCATATTTACTCCCATACTTATTCCTATATTAGAAAACATTTATGATTCTTATTTGGAAAACATTTCCAAAACTCCTTCATTGGATTTAAACAGATGTTTAAATAAAACATTGCTATGCCAACTCAAACCATTACACTCATTAACTAGATTCACTTAACCACTCTTCATTATCAAACCTTAACCATTCTTTAGTTAAAAATGAAGTCAATCAAGTTGGGGTGTAATTACCTCTTAGACCTTAGCTGAACAACATTTGTAACCTCAACATAGACAAATTTCACCTTTTTAAAACTTTAACAAACTTCCTTACGTAACTCTCGGGTTCTATTTACAAATCCACTTCTTTTACAGAAATCATTTAATTATAGCAATAGTGTTATAATCCCATGCTTCTGAAATATAATAACTTAAATATAACTTTTATTTATTAATATGGATAAATAAACAAACAACTAATTTATTAACAAATAAATAAATCTTGATTTAAAAATCGGAAAGTGAATAGTACTTTCCCGAATTCGTTATAATCGAATTTCAATGTATAATTCTCTCTTGGATAATCCCTATTCGATAACTCTCTTCGAATAACTTATATTCGATTAACTTTCTTTGAATAACTTATATTCGATTAACTTTTTTTCGAATAACTTATATTCGAAAATCTCTCTCTTTCGAATAAACTATATTCAATTTATTCTCTCTTCGAATAACTTATATTCGATCATCTCTCTCTTTTAAATAAACTATATTCATTTTACCCCCTTCAAATAACTTATATTCGATTAATCTCCCTCTTTCGAATAAACTATATTCAGTTTATTCCCTTTCGAATAACTTATATTCGATTAATCTCTCTCTTTCGAATAAACTATATTCGATTTACACTCTTCGAATAACTTATATTCGATTAACTCTCTACAAATAATTTATATTCAATTTACACTCTTCGAATAATTAATATTATTTTAACCCTATTTCCTATCATATTTAATTTATAAAATATTCATTTTAATCTATGATTCACATCGAATGTGAAAAGTATTCCTTTTATATAATCCAGTAAGTTTGATTTCGTATTTTAAAATAATATCTCATTTGAATTCCTTTTTATTTCTAACACTTAAATCTCATTTATAACTCCCTTTATAAATGCTGAGTCCATATTTTATTTAAAATACCGGTGTCAAAGCCGATTTCTACTTCTCTATATAAGTTCAGACTTATATATTCCATTTGTCAAATGATAAATATTTTATTTTATTTATAAAAACATTATTTATAAATTAATCTCCTCCATTTATCTATTAAAACATATTCTATTTAAAATCTACTTTAAATAAATCTTTTCCATTTATCTATTAAAACAGAATTCCATTTAATATTTATTTTCCACGTATTTCCTTTTATAAAATTCTATTTATTTCCCAAATATTTCCTTTTATAAAATTCTATTCATTTTATAAGTATTTCCTTTATATAAATATTTCCTTTTATAAAATTCTATTCAATTTATTAATATTTCCTTTTATAATTCTATTTGTTTTACAAATATTTCCTTTTATAAAATTTTATTCATTTTATTAGTATTTCCTTCTATAATTCTATTTGTTTTACAAATATTTCCTTTTATAAAATTCTATTCATTTTATTAATATTTCCTTTTATAATTTTATTTGTTTTACAAATATTTCCTTTTATAAAATATCCACTTTGAAATTACTTTTTATAAAATCATTGATTTTATATAAATATATTTTATTTCCAATATACACTTTGAAAATTCCCTTTTTAATTCCAGTACTATATATGGTATTTAAAATACCAAATAACACAGATCAATATTATCCAAACACACATAATCATTAACAGATTATATATTACATCATATGTCACAATATTTGAAAAACAGTAACATAAATGTTGAGGAATCCAGTTGGATCCCTCCAACCTGATTTTCTGCATCCACAGATGTTAAACAATATAATTAACATGAATTTCATTTCAATATGAAATATTCTGATAAACAGAATCAATATTTGATTAACGATATATACATATATGTATATATATATCGTTATCTATATTATAAACCAATTAATTAGCAGTTCATCCAAATAGTCAGCACACAAGAATTAACCAACATTTATCAGTTCTAAAAATACGTTATAAAAATATGAACTAGTAGAGTTAGTGAGTTTTACTCACCTTTGTTGTTAATCGTTGAATAAAGATTAACGGTCAATGATTCGAATTGAGCATTTTATTTTGCTATAAATTCCAATGAGCTCCAAAATAGTTCCAAACTAGCTTTATAGCATTACTTGTGTCCACACCGGTCCAACTTGACAGACGCTTCCTAATTCTATTAATACATGTCACTATAAATTATGTTGTAATTTAATTACAATAACCGTAATTAAATTTGACCAATAGTATTTTACTGATAAATTATGTTTATCCAAACAGATTAAATTGACGTGTTTTATTTGTCGATATGATGAAAATTTTGGCAACCACAAATAAAACATATTTTATATTGGTCCATATCAAAATAAACTAAATAGACTTATAAGAATTATAAATTATATTAGCTAATTAAATAACTATGTACTTAACAAATGTATAATTTATAATCTTACCTGAACGTTCATGAATACTCTCACCCAAACGTGCATGAACACCCTTAACACCTTCAATCGTTGCTCACGTTCAGAAAGGGCTGTACCATTTCCTGTTGTTGGTTCTCTTCATATTTTTGGGATATTATTATAAGTTTTTTTATATATACTTTTTTATTAGCTCAACTTCTCAGAACAAGGCCCGTCCACCCACTAAAGCCCAAACCCGACTGCAACAGTGTTTCTTCTTCCATTCTTTATATTACTCTGCTTCATCCCGTTTAACACAACACACAACTTATGGCGTGAAACTCTTCTTCCAATCTTTTCCCATTTGAAAACCTGTTTCCAGTTCTTATGTCAACAATATTCTTTTTAAAAACAAACAAAACCAACATCCTTCTTTTCCTCCACCAGCATTCGTTCCTTCACTGATCACCAGCGTTACTCTTGCTTGCCCAAGCCTTGACTGAGCCAACCCCTTGCCTCCACGTTTCAGACAGTCTTGACTCACCCCCACCTGCATACATTGCTTACTTCGTGAAGCCCACTGTCTTCTATGCATGCACTATTTGGCGCTTTTCTCTTTCATCTCCACATTTTTCGAAACCCTGATAACCACCCTCATCCTCATCAAAACTACATCACGCCCTCACGGTACTAAATAAACTTCAAACCCGAACAAAATCCAAGTTTACCTCATCACACCGTCCTTCATCTCAACCCAAAATATGAAGTTCGGTCTCCTATTCATTGCGCCGAACCCAGACTTGAAAACTGCGGAGAGATTGATTGCACTATAGCTTAGTACACGGAAGTTGAAGCTCCAGTCTTCACAAAAGCCACAAGCCCCTTTCTTCCTTCATGTTTACATTCGCGGTTGTTAGGAGGAAGATACACGGTTAGGAGATGAAAGGAATTTATGTATGGTTTTATTTTGGTTTTTAAATTACCGTGGAAGCTTCGGTTTTTAGATCTCTGGCAAAAAAGAAATAAGAGGAAACACAGTTGTGTTTATATGATATTTCGTAGACTTCAACACCAAGTAATAGCTCAGGTAGGTCTGATATTTAGGGCATCTTCCAAAAATGCTTGGAAATCAAAATTTGTGAAATCCGCACCCGTTTTTGTCTCCAACAGTGGTTGGAAATGTCTCCTCGATCTGAAATCGGGGAGAATAGTTCCGTAATCCCCAAACTTGTTACGCGGTTGTTGAACCTCCGCAAAGAGCTAAGCGGTAATTCAACAAGCGCGTAAAGCACAATGGCTTTATTCTCTATGCGCCTGTTGAACAACCGCGTAGAGCGTTTCCAATGGTTCCATTTAGTAACGGTTATATTTTGACCTTACAAATACACCACCCCTCTATTTTCTTCCACATCAACTCATCTTCTACCCTATTTTCTTCCACATCAACTCATCTTCAACCACTTTTATTTAAAAAAATGATTACTGATTTTGATGTCGATGCCGCAAGAATGAGCTTTGAAACTTTTGATTTACAAGATCTAGGCCAACCGTTTGGTGGAATGCTAACTACTTCAAGTTGGATGCAAATGAAGATTATGATCTTAGCTACATCTACTGTTCACTTTCGCTTGATTCTGTCCGTAGTGCCGATCAAAGTGGTGAAACGTTTTAGGGTAGAATCACTAATGCATACAACAGGAAGAACATGGATCGGAATAGAACTGTAGCTTCCATCAAAGGTCGTTATTGAAAGATTAATCGTAAAACGCAATGCTTTGATTCGCAAATGTTCAAGCTGAAGCAGAGTAACCCAAGCGGATTTGGAAGTGACACTCATATGGTAAAAATGTGTATTATTTTTTTTTTTACTTTACATCTTAGTGTTGTAGTAAAAACTTCATATTATTGATGCAGAGACTTGCCACAAACAAGTTATTCAAACAAATATATAAACCAGATAAACAAGGACCTCATTTCTGTCAGTTCATGCATGTGTATGACCTACTGGTTAATCATGTGAAATGGAAATCTTTACTTCAGAAAACAGTCCAAGACGTCCAATCAAGCGGTAGTCGTGCGAAAGCTACAAGATTTGGAGACAGTTGTAGTCTGAGAGATTCGCAGGACAGTGCAACTATAGGTTTAGAAGAAGATAATCACCTTACTGCTGACCGATATGATAGGCCCGAAGGATCCAAGGCAGCAAAGAAAAAACAAGTGCTAGGAGCGAATGAAGGCCAAATCATAAAACTATTAAAGGAGTCTAACAATATGTATATGAGCGCACTCCAGAGCAGAAGCATTCACCACCAAGAAAGGTTTGACGCAATTCATCAACTTGTTGAGACAAAACGACGAAAGGAGGAAGATGCAGTCATGTTTACGGATATTTCGCACATGGATGACGTGCAATGCGAGTATACAGAGTATCAGAGATTTGAGATAATGAGGCAAAGAAGAGAAGGAGATGTGTGATTGTAAATAATTTGGATGTAAACTTTAGTTGGCTTTGTATGCGCCAGTTTGGTGTAAGTTTGCATTTTGTTTATGTAGCATAGGAATGGAGTTTGAAATGGAGTTTGAAACGGCGTTTGAAATGGCGTTTGAGAATGGCGTTTGAAAATGGCATTTGAAAATGGCGTTTGAAATGGCGTTTGAAATTGAAAATCGCATACCATAGCGACTTTTTGATTATGGCATTTGAAAATTGCGTTTAAAATTGAAATGGCGTTTGAAAATGGCGTTTGAAAACGACGTTCGAAAATGGCGTTTGAAAATGGTGTTTGAAAATGGCGTTTGAAAATGGCAATTGAAATTTAAAGCTCCAATTTGAAATGGCGTTTGAATTTTAAAATGGAGTTTGAAATTCCATAGCGACTTTTTTAAATTTTAAACTGGACATAAATTTCAATTATATTACGAAATCTGAATTTTTCACATTCGTTGGAAAGATATACTTAAACAGATTCAAATGTTTTTGGTTTTACTGAAATCCGAATTATATTGAATCCTACACATTCAATTGAAATTTAAAATCGAATTTTCAAACTGCCGCCTCATTTTAAACTCCATTTTAAATTAAAATAAATCATACCAAACTCCATTTTTAATTAAAATAAGTCATACCAAACTCCTTTTTAAAATTCAAACTCCATTTTAAATTTCAAACACCATTTTAAAATTCAAACTTCATTTTTAATTTCAAAATCCATTTTAAATTTCAAACTACATTTCAAACATCATTTTAAAATTCAAACTCCATTTTAAATTTCATAGTCCATTTTAAAATTCAAACGCCATTTCAAACTCCATTTTAAAATTCAAACTCCATTTCAAACTCCTTTTTAAAATTCAAACTCCATTTTAAATTTCAAACACCATTTTAAAATTCAAACTCCATTTTAAATTACAAAATCCACTTTAAATTTCAAACTCCATCTTAAAATTCAAACTCCATTTCAAACTCCTTTTTAAAATTAAACTCCATTTTAAATTTCAAACTCCATCATAAAATTCAAACTCCATTTCAAACTCCTTTTCAAACTCATTTTTAAAATTCAAACTCCATTTTAAATTTCAAACTCCATCTTAAAATTCAAACTCCATTTCAAACTTCTTTTTAAAATTCAAACTCCATTTTAAATTTCAAACATCATCTTAAAATTCAAACTTTATTTCAAACTCCTTTTAAAATTCAAACTCCATTTTAAATTTCAAACTCCATCTTAAAATTCAAACTCCATTTCAAACTCCTTTTTAAAATTCAAACTCCATTTTAAATTTCAAACACCATTTCTCCATTTTAAATTTCAAAATCCATTTTAAATTTCAAACTACATTTCAAACACCATTTTAAAATTCAAACTCCTTGTCAAAACACATGTAATCAAAAACATGGCATACATAACGCCGTACAGTAATACAAACCATGTCACGGGACATATAATACAATAACATACAATAATGTCATCATCAACATACCGTCAGTCATAAAAAAATATACAACCATCTCATCATCAACAACACATGTAATATAAAACATGTCAGCCATAACAAAAACATACAACCATGACGCTGCATGAACCATCAGTCAATATGCATAGAAGCGCTACCTGCCCCCATCGGAACTGTCATCATGAGCGTCATCATGAACGTCATCCAAATCATCATCCATATGTGCTCCATCACCAGAACCCTGCTGCTGTAACTAAGTCTGTAGGGAAGCAATCTGGGCCTCGTACTGAGACTACTGCTGTGCCAAAGCTCTGTGTAAACTCTGGTACATCAACTATGTGTACTCCAACGTCATACGCTCAAAAGCAGCCAATATACGTCTATCATGGTCCATGTATATTGAGTACTGTTAATGAGACAACTTGTGTTACACAAATGCAGTTTTTATAATGAAATCATATACCAGTATTATTGTATTACTCTTACGTACCTAATGTGAATGATACAAACCAGCTGACGGTACTCCGGGAGGGTCAACAGGTGGATACTACAACGGAATCTCTACAATCTGACCCTGTACGTCATACGCCCTAAAAATGTGTGGCGGAGGGTCCAAAGAACCACTCGGCGTGAACTGAGACGATACAGGCGCAAAGGTAGGGGGATGCACCGGGAATCTGCCTGCTACTGAAGATGACCCGATATGGTCAGAGTTCAAACCCCGAATATAGTCTGGTAAATCATAAGCGCGTGGTGCAACTCGAGCCCAATAGGCATCAAAATCTCCGGGCACTGTAAAAGGCTCACCGTCTACCCAGCCTGTAGCCCTCGTACCCTCAATATATGCTGATCCTACATGTATATCCCCGAACATTTGATCCCATGGGAGTGGATCGGAAGGAATGCGCTCTAACCCGTATATCTGTAGCCAACACCGCTCCCCCAAATACTAAATGAAAGGGCATGTAGGCACCTGGAAGCATACCCTACGCCTCGAAAGACTAGAACTGAAAATGAGCGGGTGCTCATCCCGAGGAGCCATAAAATCTATGTACGTCTGCCATGGACGTCGAATAATGCCATCCCGCTCCCTCATATCAATCTGCGTGCACGCCTTCATAAGCTCGTTATGCACACCCTGTGCAGAACGTGCGAGATGCATACCAGGACCCAATCGTCGTAATCTCGGAAAGTATATGTACGGTGTACTGATGGCCTCATCAATAAGTCGGGGGTGCATGTTCGCCATGTACTCGTAATACCAAAATGGGAGAATATACCAGAAACCGTACAGCTGCTTGCAGCGCTGTACGGTGTAGAGATCCAAAGCTACATACAAATAGCCTAATATCGTTGTACCCCAATCGAACGAATGCAACTACTCTATGTCTACAAGGCTAGCCAAAAAACCAAGTCTAATAGTCCCCCTGTTGTTGCTAAAAAAGGCAGAACTAAATAGGTATAATAGAAAGGCCCTGATAACGGGGGTATGCATATCCACAGTGGTCCGATGTGCAGTGATATAGGCGTACAGAGTAGGTAGGCTAACGGCTCCTGAAGAAATGGTATGAGGATCTAAACCCGGTAACTGCTCTAAAAATCTATCAAACTCCTCAAATGATACATCAAAGGGAATGGGGTGACGACCTAGATGACCAATCTCAATGCCCATGAGGACGTAAAAATCCAAAGGAGTAAGCCCTAACTCAAAATTAGCAAAGTGAAATGTGTGTGCAGTAGGCCACCATCGCTCACTAATAGCCTCTACAAGACATCGGTCAACATGAGCGAACCTTGGTAAATCTAAAAAGTCGCTAAATGGTGTATCATAGAGTCTAACTGATATAGGCTGGGGTAACTGCTCAAAAAGTGTCGTACAACGTGACCAAGTACCTCGCATAGCAATATGTCGAACCTAAACGTATGTAAATTTGTTGTAAACATGTAATATTAAACAACGTGAATAGTAAAAAGGTTATGCGTAACAAAGTTATAAAATTATACCTGAGGCGTCGCACCAGCAACAAACACTCGATGTGCAAATGTCGCAGGCAGATCGTGCAATACTCTAAGGCTTGCAGCAGTCACGGTGGTATCTGGTGCGGCATGTACTGGTCCGACATTAGGATCTTTCGGAGGATGGCTGACCCGTCTACCAGACTTAACTTTACGTGGCGGCATTTCGTCGTAGATATTAATAAAAAAATTTATGAATGGAAAAATGAGCATTTCCGCCTGATATAGGAAGAAATATTCAAGCGGTTGTTGAACAACTGCGTAGGCTCTACGTGGTTATTGAACAATTGCGTAGGCTCAACGCGGTTGTTCAACAAACGCGCGCTTTTTTCTTGTGGAGCCGGTTTTAAAAAAAGCCACATGTTTATTGAACAACCGCGTAGTTAAACGCGGTTGTTGAACAACCACTTGGACTAAAAACTGTTGTGATTCCCCAATTTCCGGAGTGTGTATATAATACAAAAATCCACACTCTAGAACAGTTGGAGATGCTCTTAGTACATGTGCAGGTAGGAAGTAGCTTACAGTTTCTACTGCAAGTAATACTAGAGTAGGTTGCCAGCTATGATTTGAAAACTCGCAAGTTT
Organism: Allium sativum; assembly: GCA_030737875.1. Classification (NCBI taxonomy): domain Eukaryota; kingdom Viridiplantae; phylum Streptophyta; class Magnoliopsida; order Asparagales; family Amaryllidaceae; genus Allium; species Allium sativum. The sequence continues at coordinate 932,415,136 of CM060915.1, read as the reverse complement.
ACTTTATCACGAAGTATCCAGTAAAACGTGGGTCAAGGGGACTAGGGTAGGTAACAACTGAATACTTATTAGAATTGATTTTTATTATTTATATACGTGTATATATATATATACACACACACACACACGTCTGTTTATTCTCTATCATAATTATTTTGCTAATCTCTTCATGCTATTTGTTAATTCAAAGTTGTGTCTGCATATGTTTTGCATTGTACTAATACACTAGTAGATGGACAGAATTTAGTTGGATTGTTTCAATACGTATTTGACATGCCTTTTTACATTGTGATTTTCATTCTTCCTGCTTGTATTTATACCACTTTCATGTGTTGGCAGGTGACAACTATATTATGTACAAGAGTATTAGTATCCTCTTTTCAATATATAAATTGAGGTTATTTTACCTACCTTCTCATGTTCGTCGATTGTATCAAAAAGGACATGATGGCCATAAAACGTTGAGGACGTATACTTGGCTTATTATATATGTAAGAACAATGTATGTAGTAGAGAGAACTATGTTTATTTTTAAATTGCAAAGTTTTACGTCCTCTATTGCGTAAAATTCTGTTACCGTATGAACTGCTGTAGACAAAAATATAAATATCATTGGGATGAGCAATGTGACACTATCCTAAAAATATAATAATATAGACAAGTTAGCTTATTCTATGGAACCCCAAAATGTTGATATAGAGTGCAAAGTACTCCAAATAAAAAGTTGCTTATTTTCCAAATTAAAAATTATAGTAAATTTCTAAAAATTAAATTATAACTACGTCTCAAATATCTTATCCAAATTCGAAGATATTATTTAATTATAATCAAATATATCGTTATGGTTTATAAACGATTCCATAGCAACTATTTCAAAATTTGATTTGGACATAACTTATAATCTACATGATGAAATCTCGATTTTTCTCTTCCATTAGAAAAATATAGTTCATCAGCTCCGAACGTTTCTTGTTTCACATAAATCCGACTTAAAACGGATTCTGTATATTCGTTTAAACTTCGAATCACCAAATTACGAACTATCGCGCCAATATGGGCTTGATTTAAATTACGATATAATTAATACGTTTAAACTTCATTTAAATAATAAATTTGTTATTATAATTCAACTTTAAACTGAATTAAATAATATAAACAATCCAATTCACATAATATTGCGAATTCTAATATTTCTGACTATTTCAGAATTAAATATATTATTCTATTAATTATATTAATTAAATATTCGATATAATTTAATTAAGCAACCATTTAAATCTATAAATCACTATTTAAATAATTAAATTAATTAATTATTATATCGTAAAAATATGGGACATTACATATTTACCATAAAGCGACATTGGAAGTTTTGTGTGCACAAATTGGTACACCACTTAAGGCTGATGAGGCTACCATTAACCGTAACCACCCTAGTTTATCGCGTGTTTGTATGGAGTTGGACTTGTGCCTGTCTCTGCCATCCAGATCTTTTTTGGGAAAAATGGTTGCGATTTTTGGCAATATATAGAATATGAAAATCTTCCAATTTATTGTCCGAAGTGTAGGAAATTGGGTCACACACAACTCGCAGAATGTAAAGAGGTTTTTGTCAATCACAATTTGGAGGCGAATCTACCCAAAAAATTATCATCTGGATCACCACTGGCCACGTTCCCTAAAGTGTCCCCCCCTCTCTTTCAACATCCCCAAGTTTAATGAAGTGATTCTGACTCAACTCGGATCTGTTGTACCAAACAAAGCACTCCCAAAAATCGAAATATTGGGCTCCTGTTTCTAAAGCTTCCGCGGTACCGTCGGGACCCCGCGAACCAACTGCTTCCAACAGTTCTGACTTATTAACTCAAGTCACACTCACTAACTCTATGTCTACAATGCAACGTGATCAGACTACAAATGCATGGTAAATCTTTCCCAAACGGTGGGCACTGCTACTAAGTCAGTCACTGTTACAAATGGTCTTTCCTCTACTATAAATCCATCTCAGCCGAAAGTTAGTCCGCTTGCTACATGCACATGTATGAATTCATCCGCTCAAATACCATCCCATGCCGAAACTGCCACTCATCTGGCCTTCCAAGCCAATTATGTTGCTAATCTTGTAGATTAACATAAAGAAATGCATGCTAACTTCTTGTATCAGGCAACTCCTGAAAGATTGCTAATGCTACGCCAGGTTATGCCACCACAAATTTAGTCACCACTGATTATATCATTCAAACCCTTCCATGGCAATACCCGTACATGTCGAACGACATACAATTTGCACAGCTTCTCCTAAACGCAGGCCTTTGGACTCGAAATGCTTCACTTGGTCATTTCGATCATGGTAGTGCTGCTGGTCCTCTTAACCCATGGACACAACATTTATTTTTTGGTTATCATTCTGCTCCACGTGTCCCCATGATAAATTGTTCAAATGGCACGCCCATTTCTGTTATGCCTAGGGGTCCTATTCAACCCTATGTACCAACTATGGCCTCTCACTCCGTGGTGAATGGACACATGAACCCCTGTTCGGAGGTGAACGTTGTTCACATGCAATTCAACGATATAACGGTTGGTTTATCCATCTTTGGGCCGCCTCCATCCTCGGCTGAGTTGATAGGCTCCAATAGTTGAAAGGACCGGGCTCGTACTATTCCTTCTAAAAATGATCTTAAGCCCCACGCTGGTTTGCTGGAAGTCAATAGCGCCACCGTCAAGCGTGGTCAGGGAAGACCGCGCAAGGTCAAAATGTGATACAATATGGCCTCCTCCTCTATTGATGCTTCATGCCATCTTGATGTGGAGGGCGCTGACTGTAACATGGATGCTGATGACTTACTGACTGAAGAACTTGCCTCTGATGAAGAGCAGAATGCAACGCTATCTAAACTGCGCTCATTTGGTTCCTGCGACAACAATTTATATAGGAAGTTAGGTGCTTGCTCAGTTGGCACATTGTCTCTCTCAAACTGTGAAGCTTCCAATGATCGGGTACTATTGGAAAATGGAGTTTGATGACAACAACCTTATTTCAATATTAGTTGACTATAAAATATATACTAACATCGTTATCTAGAATATATATACACATATATGCAAGACTAGTATACAGGAATTAATACTGAAGACTGTATAGTTTTAGAGTTTTAAAAATTCAAGGAATTTAGAATTCACAGAAGATTCAAGACTCATGAGTAATCAAGAGTTCAAGATAAATATAGTAATAGAGTCTAATTATGTAAGACTCTGAATAGCACTTAGGTTCAAATTCAAATTCTGATTTCAAATTATATTCTAATTAAGTTTTTCTATCTTACCATTGATTTTAAACTTGAGATTTTAAAGATTACAAGTTTTTATATATATTTATATAGTTATATACTTTTATGTTTATATAATTCTAAACTTTATAGTTTTATAAATATGATTATATAATTTAATATGATTTTCTACTTTATAATACTTATTTACATCACTGTGTTTTAATTCAAGAATTTCCAGATTATATATATTTATATTTATATGTATCAAAACATTTGGAAAATACTCAAATTTCAATTTTTAAACTATATATGTCGACATACATAGTCAGCCATGTCGACATATAACTGTCACATTTTCAATTTTGAAAGGAAGCATTTTTCACTATTTGTAATGTTCCAGAAGCGTTGCAACCTTTCAAATCTTATAAATAGGGGCTGGATTTGAATTTTTTCAACATTCTTCTTCTACATCTTCATCTCCTTTCATTACACCATTATTATATCATATGTTTATGATTTCTACACTTATACTCTGCCGATTTCAAGTCTAATTATATAAAACCTCTTCTCTTATCACTCTTTACTCATTACTCTCTGAATTGGAGTGTTATTGAAGAGTCATATTGCTGTTGTAATCATTTAGGATTGTTTTGGGATAGTCTTGGAAACGGTGCGCTCCTTGTAGCCATGAAATCAAAGAAGGAAACGGTGTTAACCTTGTAGTCGGGAAAATCAAGAGTGGTGTGGGAATGGTGGTAACCTTGTAGATGGGAAAATCAAGGGTGGTGTGGAAACAGTGGTAACCTTGTGGCCGTGAAATCAAGGGTGTTGTACTTGGATATTGATATAGTAACAGAACTCTGCGCAATCTAGCGTTGCGTGGGACTGGACATAGTAGTAATTCGAACCAGTATAAAATCCGTTGTGTTCTTCCCTTTTTTGCATTTTATTTCTATTTATTTTTGTGTTTATGTTTGATTATGTGTTTGTAATCATCTCTTTGGTGTGTGATTCATAAAGTAGATCATACAAGTTCTAGATTTTCTTAAATTCCTTAAAAATATTATTCACCCGCCTCTAGTTTTAGTTTTGCCTTAACGATCTGTAACACCCCGTATTTTCTGAGAATATTAAAAAAAATGGTTAATTATGAAGAAGTTATTAAGCCTTGAAGTTTATATGCATATGAGAGAAATATATATAGATATATATATATATAAAAATTAAATAAATAAACATGCAAAAAAGGTTCAAAACAGCGAATTGGGAGGGGGAATAACCGAACCGGCCCATTTTTGAGGTCGACACAAGCTCCGCTGGGTCGACTAGGGGTTAATCCAGGGTGTTTGGCTGTCATCCCGTGGGCCGATTCGCTCAAATGCAGATTTTGCATTTGAATGGTTCTCATGATTCAGGGTTAATCTAATGGTCCTAAATAACTTCCTACACCTATATATACATCCCTAACCTAAACCTAAATCTCATATACAATTCTCTAGCCTCCATTGCTCTCTTCCTCTCTAAAAATAAATAAATCAATGGCGTCTCTACTCTGCTGAAACCTAAGCTAGGACTTGTGCTTCTTCTTCCTCCAATTCTGATTAGGATTAAAAGAAAATAGCTACAACACCTTTTTCTTTTAGAATCCAACCAAGGCAAGTGCAGTTATTTTTCGATATAAACTTTAATTATAATTGTGACATGATTGTAAATCTGAATTTGAGATTGCGTATGTTATGTTCTGATCTATTTTATTCTATATCTCTTTATTCTTTCTGTTCTATAGCCAGGCTACCCCGAGCCTACGCCAAATCTCATAAGAGATTAACGCACGAACGTTAAACTTTGGGACAAATAATGAATGATGGCATAATTGGACATGGCTAATCTGTGACTAAAAGGACATAGGTTGTAAACTAGATTTAGATCTGTGCATATTCTGTGAATTGGAAGAAGAGGAACCATTGTATATTAACATGTGACTTGAGACATTGGACATAACGCATATTTTTGAATTAAAGATCTTTTATAATTTAAAGTTCTAGATTGTTAGGCATATTGTTTATATAGAAATTCATGATTTGGGATAAAAAGGGAATATGACTTAGGTGTGAAGATCTATGTTAAGATTTGATAACTATTAAATGTGAATAACAACTAAGTGGGAGATTTTTGAATATATGACATGCATTGAAATTGATGGCTATATTTGGTATAATTTATATGTGAATCTTTTGTACTAGGCAAGTTTAACTAAATTTGAGACATGTGTTATATGGTAAATTATGACCATAATCTGTGCCATGTAAATTCAATGCAAACATGGGGTTTATGATCAGAATGTGAATCATGATAACTATTTAGGCATGCAAACTTAGGCCAAATTTATAATTAGGCAAGATATGTTTATGAAACTTTAAGGAATGATTAAATCTGTTATATTGCCTAATTTGCTAGTTCTGTTATATTGCCTAATCTGCTATATCTGTTCATATACCAAATCTGTCATCTGCTAAGTCTGCTGAAGATGCCTAAACTGTTATATGCTAAATCTGCTAAACTGCTTAATCTGCTGAATCCGTTAAGTCGCCTAATCTGCTAAATCTGTTATCTGCCATATATGTTGAGTTGATATATTTAGTCTGTTATTGACATAATCTGAATTGGCTATAGTTATGAAAATTGACATGTATATTAGGCGTGGGCATAAATGATAAATTAATAATTAATTGGCCGCAAAGATAAACATGGCTGACTCGAGGTTAGAATGAGTTTGCGGCGTAATCCTGCCCGGAACCGCCCGGCACATCCAGTGGCCGCAAACAATAGGTTCTAATGTGAGAAGTTAGTCATAACGTGCTTGAAACCCGAGGTTAGACTCAGTTTGCGGCAGAAATCTGCCTGGAACCAACCGGCCTAACCAGTAGCCACAAACTGTCAGTCTAATGTGAGAGGTCTGGGCATTAATATTTAATTAATGAAAATCTGAGATAAATATAATGTCTAAAACATATTGGGCGGATAGGATTAAACCCACTAGACTGATGAGTTTAATAAATCTGTTCCGTGAATCGGTAGGCCCAATTACAAAGTTAGACAAATCTGTTAAATCCGTATATCTGATCTGTTAGTCTAAAACTTGTCTGATTTGTGAACTAGTTGATCTGAATTCTGTATGTCTGAACTTGTTAATCTGAAATCTGTTAGTCTGGGGACACAAGGATAGGAGGGGAATTACTTGTGTCATCTGTTGTTTGGGACCCATATTAGTCAGTAACCCTTTCTGGTATCAAAACTTTGACCCAACAGTAGGTAGGGTCCGGGCACGCTTACTGAACTAATTATAAGCAGTTCATTCTGATAATGGCGAGGGGTGTTGATGGTGCGTTCCAACCGGGTCATGTGCGTGCATGGATCCCGGTCTGCCTCTGAGGATGTAAGACGCCGTGACATCTGTAAATAGGTCTGTGTCATTCAAAGGTTGCCACTTTAGGGAATGATACACCCTTTGGTGCAGCTGGCACAGGGTATTTATGTATTAGGGTGTAACAACCCGTAAAATCTGGGCCAGTTTAAAATTTTTATTTTGGCAATTTTAACGAATTTTGAATATTTAAAATAGATTATTTTAAATAATATCGACGAGAAATTTATTTTGAATATAATTCGAACGTATATATTATATACGTCGTCGTTAGAATATAAATAATTATATATAATTATAAATAGAATTGAAAATGGCGCGGTAGTTCGATAATTCGATTTCAAACTTCATTTGAACGTACCGGGTGCAAAACAATCCGGATTTTAGTGAAACCAAAAATAATAGGATCTATTTGGGAATATCTTTCCAACGAATCCGAAAAATTGAAATTTCATAGCGGGAATCAAAAGATATGTCCAGTTGAAAATTCTGAATAGTCGCTATGGAATTCAGGCCCTTAAAAATGGGAATTTTGAAAACGACCTCGGATTTCGATGAAACCACTTTTGTTGGACCCGCAGTGTCAAATTATTGCTAGATTCCAAATTTCATAATTTTTCGAATCAATATGTGAGCGTGGCGAAGGAAAACGTGTTTGACCATTTCAGTTGAATTTAATCGACTGGAAATTGGCCATTTTTCTAACGGTCTCAGAATTAGACGAAACTAGTTTTGTTAGGACCGTATCGTCAACACGAAGCTGGAAAATATTTTTCTGGAATTTTTCTAGTTAGTATGTGACCCCGGTAAATTGAAATGCGCGTTCAAATTCAATATATAGAAGTATATGTTGATTTTGATGAAAACTGATTGTAACAGTCGAATCAGCTTATGATATATATCCCATTGTGTTCGGAATGGGGGTAATACACTATGGACGACAGGCGGTGGGCCTCGTTTAGAGGTCGTATGTAAAAGTCAACTTTTTTTTGAATTAAATAATTAAAATATCCTTCTCTCTTCCTTTATCTTCTCTGCCCCCCCCCCCCCAATTGAAATTCATTTCAGTCTAAAAGAAAAAAGAAAAGAAAAACCCGAAATCGATCCTCCCCTGGCGATCACCGCCGCCGTCGCGGTGGCGCAGCCGCCCCCTCCTTCCCCGTTTTCCTCTCCCTCACTCCATCCTCCTCTTCCCTTCCTAATCGAGCGGCCCCCCCTGGAGCACAAAACCCGCAACCCGTTAGCACCCAGACCCCCCCTTCGTCTCCAGCTCCGCCGACGGCCAAGGAAGCCACCGCCAGGTCGCGCCACCGCAAACTCCGCCCCCCTAGCCTCGCGATACCCCGCCGTCGCCACCAAGCCTCACCGCCCCCCTCTTCCTCCAGGCCGACGCGCTGAACTTCCCCCCCCCCCCTCAATATGACTGTAAGTTTCTCCGTTATCATTTATTTTAATTTATCTTGTAAATTCTGTTTTTAATATATAAAAGCGGAGATAAAAATCTGATTTTTATCTTTGTAAAAGCTAAGATTTTTAATTTATAAAAGGTTCGATTCTTATAAAAAAAGTAGATAATAAAAATATAATTTTTATTATAGTAGAGTAATAAAAATATAATTTCTATACTAGTGGCAAATTAAAAATATGGTTTTTATATAATAGAGACTATAAAGATGTTATCATTACATATGTAGCGAAATAAAAATCTGATTTTTATTATATATATGTTGAAATAAGGAGGTGATTTTTAAAGTGATGAAATAAAGATTGAATCTTTATATGTGAAAGGGCGAAGTCTTTATATATAATAGCATAGGAAAAATTCGATTTTTCTATATTGAATAGCGAAGTAAAAATTTGATTTTTATATATTGAATAACAAAGTAAAAATTTGATTTTTCTATATTGAATAACAAAGTAAAAAATTCGATTTTTATATATTGAATAGAGAAATAAAAATTCGATTTTTCTGTATTGAATAACAAAGAAAAAATTCGATTTTTATATATTGAATAGCGAAGTAAAAATTCGATTTTTATATATTGAATAGCATAGTAAAAATTCGATTTTTATATATTGAATAGCATAGTAAAAATTCGATTTTTATATATTGAATAGCATAGTAAAAATTCAATTTTTATATATTGAAAAGCGAAGTAAAAATTCAATTTTTATATATGTAGTGGCTACGAGCAACGAAAGCGACAAAAGGCGAGAATGACGAAGACTTCTACATTTGAAGTGCCGTAGAGTTAGGATAGCTATTGGTGAGAACTTCTCACTCAAAATTTCTTTTTCTAGTTATATATATATATACTAGGATGCAGACGGTGTTTAGTAGCACCCGACACCCGTCATCCACAGACCAAGGATGGCTTGTTTGTTTAACTGTTTGGTTGTGTAGTTGGTTAGATTATTTGAGTTGAATTGTTTGGTGAAATGAAATTGATTTGATTCATGTGTGAATGGCGTGGGCCTTCACTAGACCGGGGATAAGGCTAGGCCTTGTTCCGTTTCTAGTATCGTGCCGTTATGCCGCCGAAATTTTCTAAAATAAGTTAGAAAAATAAAAATATCATTTTATTTAAAGAATGAACCGAATAGAAATTCATATGTTGAAATAAAATATCTTATCGTTAAAAATATAATTTTTAACGTGAATATGAATATAGTGAATGTGAATAAATAAATATTCATTTACAAACCGGACGGTTTGTTTATGTACACCTATTTAAAGGACATTGATTGGGACGATAAATTTTACACATCGCCCAACTGCACAAATAAAATCTGTGTTTGATTGTTTGAAACCCCATACGGGTATTGGGATAAAATACGGTATACACTAATCCCAATAATTAGTTGTATGTCGATCGATTGATTGACTGGCTGTTATAAGCGTTGGATATCTATATTTGATGCTTATACAGTGTAGTGCACTTTGGATGATGGTTGATTATTTATCGTTGCTATTATATACATTTGTTGTATGGAATCCATATAACTAACTTTATATGGTAATTGATTGGGCCTCATTCCAATCGGAAAATAAAGAATATTATAAAATAAAGGTTCATGTGTTGACCGTACTCATCCGTTGAGATTAGTCATGTGTTGAACGAAATATTTTAATAATAAAATCTACATCTTTATCAATATAAAATAAAGGTTCATGTGTTGACCGTACTCATCCGTTGAGATTAGTCATGTGTTGAACGAAATATTTTTATAATAAAATCTACATCTTTATCAATATAAAATAAAGGTTCACGTGTTAACAGTACTCATCCGTTGAGATTAGTCATGTGTTGAACGAAACATTTTGATAATAGAAATATTTGAAATAGAAATATTTGAAATAGAAATATTTGAAATAGAAATATTTGAAATAGAATATTTGAAAATAGAAATATATGAAGCCGTGTTGATTAGATTGACGCCATTTTGACGTGAACGATATTTATATCGATTTGATTCATTTTAAAATGAATACTGAAAAGTGATTTCGAAATCGAATATTTTGAAATGAGATTTGAATTATATTGAATAGAAAACGAAATGAATTTGATTTGAAACGAAATGAATTTGATTCAAATAGAAAATGAAATGAATTTGATTCAAATAGAAAACGAAATGAATTTGATTCAAATAGAAAATGAAATGAATTTGATTTGAATAGAAAATGAATTTGATTTGAATAGAAAATGAATTTAATTTGGATAGAAAATGAATTTGATTTGAATAGAAAACCAATTTGAATTGAATCGAATAGAAAACCACTTTGAATTGAATAGAAAACCAATTTGAATTGAATCGAATAGAAAACCACTTTGAATTGAATCGAATTGAAAACGAATTCGAATTGAATTTAAAACGAATTGAAATGAATTCAAATTGAATTGAAATTTGAATTGAATAGAAATGAATTTTAAAACGAATTTATAAGGAAAGATTCAATTTTGATTTGAACTGAGATGGAAGTTGAAATTGTTTTTGAAACGAATTTAAAACTATTTATAAAATTCAGTTTAAATAGAAATCGACGAAATATATATAATATATATTATATATATAATATAATGGCCTGAATAGAACGCGCCGCGCCGCGGTAGTTCGTGAATTTCGACCATTTATTTCAAACGGACATTACGGGAGATCCGACCGTCGGATTCTCCTAAAACCGGAACCGTTGGGTTCGTATCGAAAAGAGCTTTCTAACGAATATTAGAAATTTGAAATCTAACGGTTGGATTTGGAGATATGTCCAAATCAAATTTAGAAATGGTCGCTGTAAGTGCAGTTCGATGGCCGTTGATGGAAATCGACTGTACGGGCCTTGATAAAATTATTAAAAATAGTGATAATTTATGTAAAATCATAACAGATGATGTGAGAAAAATTGGGATGAAAAACTCCATATTTGAAAAGATAAAAATAGATTTTTATCGAAATGAACTAGTTTTGAACTGAAATTAAAACCCATTTATTTTAAAATAAATAAACTGGATTTGAAATGGGTTTAAATAGAATTGATTCATGGGTTTATCGTGAATTGTGTTTTAAATAACACTAGTTCTTTAACCCGATAATAATTAGAATGTGATTTGGGTTTGTCGTGAACTGTGTTTTAAATGACACTAGTTCTTTAACCCAGTAAAAGGAGTTTTAATGAACCTGAAATTAGATTGAAACGTGAATTGATAATCTAAATTATCAAATTTGGCAAATAAGCGAGAATGGAGTATCACCAGTTTTGCTCCAAAGCGATAGTTAAATCTTTAATTAGATTTGAACGTGAGATGGTAATTAATTTTACCGATAACACCGTGGTGTTAGATATGGAGTATTACCAGTTTTGCTTCATGGGATGAATAGGTTGGGATTGGGAAATAAAATAAATAATTACTTCGGTGTGGTTCGCTAATCTCGACTAGTTTGGGAAAACCATAATTTGATTTGAAATGACATCCAAAGGAAGATTAAAGGATAAATTTTAAAGAATTTATCTTGGATAAAATTAATGGGAATCCTTCCCTAAGAATTGAAATTTAGAAACTAGTTGTAGATTAGTTAAGATGAGTGGTCTCCTGGATATTGATCTGATGTTGGTTTCGGCCTTCGGGGTTAATATTTGGGAAATTGTTCCCTTGCTAATTTGCGGTTAGTGACTAAGGAATTGGAATGAGGCGTATGGTGTGTTTGTGTAACATTGGTTTTTAATATACGTGGGTGGTTCGGAAAGGCCGGGTTTATACCCATTCTGAATAACCGATTCGACGATATGTCGAAGATGAAGACGGTGGTTGAAGACCGGAAGTCTTCACATCGTTTGGGTGATTACTGATGATCTTGATTGGGTTGTACACCCAAGATGAGGGAATCAGTTAGTGGTCGTCCAGACGTACTTGGAGATCGATGGATATGCGAGGAAAGTGCCTTCGGTTTCGTTCAGACCCAGAACGGACTTGTAAATGGATTGTGTGTCTGACATTGGATTTTATTCTGTGTTGATTGATTTCTGTTAAATATATATCTGTTTGGCGGCGGAGAATTTATTCTCTTGCTTAACGCCCTTCTCTGAGACGTACGAGCTTAGAGGTTATATATCGATAGATATCAATCGCATGGCATGAATTGCCTGTGTGGCATGCTAAGTTGCATGGATCAAGGCTTCTGTTGAAAAGCAAAGTCTTGTGGTTGATGATCAAAGCACGGCCTTTGTGGCGTAGCTTTGTGTATAGCGTGGATTCACGAGCCTCACACCTCGGTATGAGTCAAAAACGGGATACGGACCACTGGGAGAGCACGATGTTTCTTTCTAGCTTTGGTGGTGTCAGTGACTTACCAGCCCTAACATTTATATACTTTTCACCTTTGTGGTTGTTGGAATGAGGCGTCTCGATTATAGGTCTGTAAGGACCGGGAAACGTGTGTTCAGGCATAACCAATCCTCTAACGTAAGTGAGGACCGGCCCAGCCGCATCCAGGGTTACCCAGAGTGTGTAGTCCTGAGGCATTTGCTAGAGTGTCTCGAAGCGGAGAGGAGCTTGCCCCTTGCCTCGACTCATGACGGAAATCCAATTTCCGATACGTGTATTGCGGTTTTAATTTTAGAACTAGTATGGCGACATAGTAGATGGTAGCTATGCCGCCTATGATTGATATTTATGATTGAAATTGTTTTGACACTATACACTTATTATAGTATCAAATGATTTGTTTTAAACGTACCAAGCATGTTTGGCTATTATAAGGGAAAACCCTATCCTCCGGCTTGCGTTGCATTGTGTGATGGGACCTGGGTCTTATAATAGCTTCATTTTTCGAAAAAACATCGCGCTGTTTATTCTATGCACTGGTATTCTTGGGAGGAAACCCGTTCCATGTTATACGGCGTGGTCCCTTGAATTACTCTCTTTTAAAGTAAAGCTTTAAATAACTGTTTTAGTTCTCACACCAGTCACATGACTGACCTGGAGTTTATTGTTTTAACCTAAACTCTGGGTGCCCCTATTTTCCGCACGGGCAGCTAGTAGTTTTGGTTTTGCAGATTTATATTCACAGGATCCTGGTTTATAGCTGGAATGATATCCGGAAAGCTCTGTATCCGTATATCACCTTCAGTTGTGCTTTGTATTATTTTCCGCTGCTATGTAATTTATTGTAATCTCTGATATTTATCGAATGTAATTTATTCATTTATGCTCTGTATATTCTTGTATCTGATGGAATTGTTGTAATAACAATGAAATGTTCTTCCGTCTGCGTTCTGATTTGTCCTGTTCTCAAACAATCAGGGGTTTCGAACGGTCTAGATCGGTTTAACGACTGATTCGGATCGAGCGAAATTCCCGGCCGTCACATTTGGTATCAGAGCTTTGGTTTATAGAGCTCGAGAACAAGGAACATTAGAACCATACGAAAGAATTCATCAGATATTGGATTAGTAATATCCAATTAGAATGACTCGTTAGAGATAGGATCAGTAGTATCCTAGAACGAGTGTGAAGTGTATATTTTTCAAATGAAAACCATTTTGTTTGAAAATCTAAACCAATTTAAAACGTATTTGATATTTTATTTATTTTGAATTTGGACAATCCAATATATAAAGATTTTGCATATACGCGTCATGAACGTATATTCGAAGTTTTAATATACTGGATAGATATAAAATCACACTCTAGTCGCACGGACCTGATTCTGATGATTGACGCGTCATCATCAGTAATCATTTTCGTGTTTCGAAGGTGTGATATCTATATATTTCCATCAGACTGGTGTGAGAACCAAAACTTATATAGATAGATTTGTTTGTTGTGATTTGGCACCAAAAACATGATTTTCTATATATATATATCAAAATTATGAATTTGAAACTCTAATTCACTAATTGATTGATGTTTGTGTTGATTGTTTATTTGTTTGGTAATTTTGAACCATTATGCCTAATTGAACCAAATATTGAATTGTATTTAAAATTGGTCACATTTTCTTGCATATACATATACTTACATTGAACAGGTCATAGCAAGTAGGCTAGAGCCGAAGAATAAAATTTGTTTGCCCGACAAATAGGTACATGTTTACTATAATTTACTGTTTTGTTTGGGTGATGATGATTTTATGAGCCTATTGGCTAGCCGCTTGGCTTTTTCTTTTTCTTTTTGAGATCAGAAGGCCTATATGGCAATTTCGGGATTTTCCCGTGGCTCCCGGTGCAGGGGAGGTTATGGCGAAATTTTTCGAAAATTTAGGGTGTTAGCAAAATTTTTGAAAATTTGGAAATTCTCAGAAACTGAAAAGTTGGAGAATGGAAGCCAGATCGAACGTAGAATTGATTGATCAAACCACTTTCGACTTTGTTCCTTTTCGGGGACGAAAAGTTTTAAGTGGGGGAGATTGTAACAACCCGTAAAATCTGGGCCAGTTTAAAATTTTTATTTTGGCAATTTTAACGAATTTTGAATATTTAAAATAGATTATTTTAAATAATATCGACGAGAAATTTATTTTGAATATAATTCGAACGTATATATTATATACGTCGTCGTTAGAATATAAATAATTATATATAATTATATATAATTATAAATAGAATTGAAAATGGCGCGGTAGTTCGATAATTCGATTTCAAACTTCAGTTGAACGTACCGGGTGCAAAACAATCCGAATTTTAGTGAAACCAAAAATAATAGGATCTATTTGGGAATATCTTTCCAACGAATCCGAAAAATTGAAATTTTATAGCGGGAATCAAAAGATATGTCCAGTTGAAAATTCTGAATAGTCGCTATGGAATTCAGGCCCTTAAAAATGGGAATTTTGCAAACGACCTCGGATTTCGACGAAACCACTTTTGTTGGACCCGCAGTGTCAAATTATTGCTAGATTCCAAATTTCATAATTTTTCGAATCAATATGTGAGCGTGGCGAAGGAAAACATGTTTGACCATTTCATTTGAATTTAATCGACTGGAAATTGGCCATTATTCTAACGGTCTCAGAATTAGACGAAACTAGT
The DNA here is from genome assembly GCA_030737875.1 of Allium sativum. Lineage (NCBI taxonomy): Eukaryota > Viridiplantae > Streptophyta > Magnoliopsida > Asparagales > Amaryllidaceae > Allium > Allium sativum. The sequence continues at coordinate 932,399,916 of CM060915.1, read as the reverse complement.
TTTGTTAGGACCGTATCGTCAACACGAAGCTGGAAAATATTTTTCTGGAATTTTTCTAGTTAGTATGTGACCCCGGTAAATTGAAACGCGCGTTCAAATTCAATATATAGAAGTATATGTTGATTTTGATGAAAACTGATTGTAACAGTCGAATCAGCTTACGATATATATCTCATTGTGTTCGGAATGGGGGTAATACGCTATGGACGACAGGCGGTGGGCCTCGTTTAGAGGTCGTATGTAAAAGTCAACTTTTTTTTGAATTAAATAATTAAAATATCCTTCTCTCTTCCTTTATCTTCTTTGCCCCCCCCCCCCCTCCCAATTGAAATTCATTTCAGTCTAAAAGAAAAAAGAAAAAAAACCCGAAATCGATCCTCCCCTGGCGATCACCACCGCCGTCGCGGTGGCGCAGCCGCCCCCTCCTTCCCCGTTTTCCTCTCCCTCACTCCATCCTCCTCTTCCCTTCCTAATCGAGCGGCGCCCCCCCCCCCCTTGAGCACAAAACCCGCAACCCGTTAGCACCCAGACCCCCCCCCCCTTCGTCTCCAGCTCCGCCGACGGCCAAGGAAGCCACCGCCAGGTCGCGCCACCGCAAACTCCGCCCCCTTAGCCTCGCGATACCCCGCCGTCGCCACCAAGCCTCACCGCCCCCTCTTCCTCCAGGCCGACGCGCTGAACTTCCCCCCCTCAATATGACTGTAAGTTTCTCCGTTATCATTTATTTTAATTTATCTTGTAAATTCTGTTTTTAATATATAAAAGCGGAGATAAAAATCTGATTTTTATCTTTGTAAAAGCTAAGATTTTTAATTTATAAAAGGTTCGATTCTTATAAAAAAGTAGATAATAAAAATATAATTTTTATTATAGTAGAGTAATAAAAATATAATTTCTATACTAGTGGCAAATTAAAAATATGGTTTTTATATAATAGAGACTATAAAGATGTTATCTTTACATATGTAGCGAAATAAAAATCTGATTTTTATTATATATATGTTGAAATAAGGAGGTGATTTTTAAAGTGATGAAATAAAGATTGAATCTTTATATGTGAAAGGGCGAAGTCTTTATATATAATAGCATAGGAAAAATTCAATTTTTCTATATTGAATAGCGAAGTAAAAATTCGATTTTTATATATTGAATAACAAAGTAAAAATTCAATTTATAACAAAGTAAAAATTCGATTTTTATATATTGAATAGCGAAGTAAAAATTCGATTTTTCTGTATTGAATAACAAAGAAAAAATTCGATTTTTATATATTGAATAGCGAAGTAAAAATTCAATTTTTATATATTGAATAGCATAGTAAAAATTCGATTTTTATATATTGAATAGCATAGTAAAAATTCGATTTTTATATATTGAACAGCATAGTAAAAATTCGATTTTTATATATTGAAAAGCGAAGTAAAAATTCAATTTTTATATATGCAGTGGCTACGAGCAACGAAAGCGACAAAAGGCGAGAATGACGAAGACTTCTACATTTGAAGTGCCGTAGAGTTAGGATAGCTATTGGTGAGAACTTCTCACTCAAAATTTCTTTTTCTAGTTATATATATATACTAGGATGCAGACAGTGTTTAGTAGCACCCGACACCCGTCATCCACAGACCATGGATGGCTTGTTTGTTTAACTGTTTGGTTGTGTAGTTGGTTAGATTATTTGAGTTGAATTGAATTGTTTGGTGAAATGAAATTGATTTGATTCATGTGTGAATGGCGTGGGCCTTCACTAGACCGGGGATAAGGCTAGGCCTTGTCCCGTTTCTAGTATCGTGCCGTTATGCCGCCGAAATTTTCTAAAATAAGTTAGAAAAATAAAAATATCATTTTATTTAAAGAATGAACCGAATAGAAATTCATATGTTGAAATAAAATATCTTATCGTTAAAAATATAATTTTTAACGTGAATATGAATATAGTGAATGTGAATAAATAAATATTCATTTACAAACCGGACAGTTTGTTTATGTACACCTATTTGAAGGACATTGATTGGGACGATAAATTTTACACATTGCCCAACTGCACAAATAAAATCTGTGTTTGATTGTTTGAAACCCCACACAGGTATTGGGATAAAATACGGTATACACTAATCCCAATAATTAGTTGTATGTCGATCGATTGATTGACAGGCGGTTATAAGCGTTGGATATCTATATTTGATGCTTATACAGTGTAGTGCACTTTGGATGATGGTTGATTATTTATCGTTGCTATTATATACATTTGTTGTATGGAATCCATATAGTTAACTTTATATGGTAATTGATTGGGCCTCATTCCAATCAGAAAAATAAAGATTATTATAAAATAAAGGTTCATGTGTTGACCGTACTCATCCATTGAGATTAGTCATGTGTTGAACGAAATATTTTAATAATAAAATCTACATCTTTATCAATATAAAATAAAGGTTCATGTGTTGACCGTACTCATCCGTTGAGATTAGTCATGTGTTGAATGAAATATTTTAATAATAAAATCTACATCTTTATCAATATAAAATAAAGGTTCACGTGTTGACAGTACTCATCCGTTGAGATTAGTCATGTGTTGAACGAAACATTTTGATAATAGAAATATTTGAAATAGAAATATTTAAAATAGAAATATTTGAAATAGAAATATTTGAAATAGAATATTTGAAAATAGAAATATATGAAGCCGTGTTGATTAGATTGACGCCATTTTGACGTGAACGATATTTATATCGATTTGATTCATTTTAAAATGAATATTGAAAAGTGATTTCGAAATCGAATATTTTGAAATGAAATTTGAATTAAATTGAATAGAAAACAAAATGAATTTGATTTGAAACGAAATCAATTTGATTTGAAACGAAATCAATTTGATTTGAAACGAAATGAATTTGATTCAAATAGAAAACGAAATGAATTTGATTCAAATAGAAAACGAAATGAATTTGATTCAAATAGAAAACGAAATGAATTTGATTTGAATAGAAAATGAATTTGATTTGAATAGAAAATGAATTTGATTTGAATAGAAAATGAATTTGATTTGGATAGAAAATGAATTTGATTTGAATAGAAAACCAATTTGAATTGAATCGAATAGAAAACCACTTTGAATTGAATCGAATAGAAAACCAATTTGAATTGGATCGAATAGAAAACCACTTTGAATTGAATCGAATTGAAAACGAATTCGAATTGAATTTAAAATGAATTAAAATGAATTCAAATTGAATTGAAATTTGAATTGAATAGAAATGAATTTTAAAACGAATTTATAAGGAAAGATTCAATTTTGATTTGAATTGAGATGGAAGTTGAAATTGTTTTTGAAACGAATTTAAAACTATTTATAAAATTCGTTTTAAATAGAAATCGACGAAATATATATTATATATATTATATATATAATATAATGGCCTGAATAGAACGCACCACGTCGCGACAGTTCGTGAATTTCGACCATTTATTTCAAACGGACATTACGGGAGATCCGACCGTCGGATTCACCTACAACCAGAACCGTTGGGTTCGAATCGAAAAGAGCTTTCTAACGAATATTAGAAATTTGAAATCTAATGGTTGGATTTGGAGATATGTCTAAATCAAATTTAGAAAAGGTCGCTGTAAGTGCAGTTCGATGGCCGTTGATGGAAATCGACTGTACGGGCCTTGATAAAATTATTAAAAATAGTGATAATTTGTGTAAAATCATAACAGATGATTTGAGAAAAATTGGGATGAAAAACTCCATATTTGAAAAGATAAAAATAGATTTTTATCGAAATGAACTAGTTTTGAACTGAAATTAAAACCCATTTATTTTTAAATAAATAAACTGGATTTGAAATGGGTTTAAATAGAATTGATTCATGGGTTTATCGTGAACTGTGTTTTAAATAACACTAGTTCTTTAACCCGATAATAATTAGAATGTGATTTGGGTTTGTCGTGAACTGTGTTTTAAATGACACTAGTTCTTTAACCTAGTAAAAGGAGTTTTAATGAATATGAAATTAGATTGAAACGTGAATTGATAATCTAAATTATCAAATTTGGCAAATAAGCGAGAATGGAGTATCACCAGTTTTGCTCCCAAGCGATAGTTAAATCTTTAATTAGATTTGAATGCGAGATGGTAATTAATTTTACCGATAACACCGTGGTGTTAGATATGGAGTATTACCAGTTTTGCTTCATGGGATGAATAGGTTGGGATTGGGAAATAAAATAAATAATTACTTCGGTGTGGTTCGCTAATCTCGACTAATTTGGGAAAACCATAATTTGGTTTGAAATGACATCCAAAGGAAGATTAAAGGATAAATTTTAAAGAATTTATCTTGGATAAAATTAATGGGAATCCTTCCCTAAGAATTGAAATTTAGAAACTAGCTGTAGATTAGTTAAGATGAGTAGTCTCCTGGATATTGATCTGATGTTGGTTTCGGCCTTCGGGGTTAATATTTGGGAAATTGTTCCCTTGCTAATTTGTGGTTAGTGACTAAGGAATTGGAATGAGGCGTATGTTGTGTTTGTGTAACATTGGTTTTTAATATACGCGGGTGGTTCGGAAAGGCCGGGTTTATACCCATTCTGAATAACCGATTCGACGATATGTCGAAGATGAAGACGGTGGTTGAAGACCGGAAGTCTTCACATCGTTTGGGTGATTACTGATGATCTTGATTGGGCTGTACACCCAAGATGAGGGAATCAGTTAGTGGTCGTCCAGACGTACTTGGAGATCGATGGATATGCGAGGAAAGTGCCTCCGGTTTCGTTCAGACCCAGAACGGACTTGTAAATGGATTGTGTGTCTGACATTGGATTTTATTCTGTGTTGATTGATTTCTGTTAAATATATATCTGTTTGGCGGTGGAGAATTTATTCTCTTGCTTAACGCCCTTCTCTGAGACGTACGAGCTTAGAGGTTATATATCGATAGATATCAATCGCATGGCATGAATTGCCTGTGTGGCATGCTGAGTTGCATGGATCAAGGCTTCTGTTGAAAAACAAAGTCTTGTGGTTGATGATCAAAGCACGACCTTTGTGGCGTAGCTTTGTGTATAGCGTGGATTCGCGAGCCTCACACCTCGGTATGAGTCAAAAACGGGATACGGAACGCTGGGAGAGCACGACGTTTCTTTCTAGCTTTGGTGGTGTCAGTGACTTACCAGCCCTGGCATTTATATACTTTTCACCTTTGTGGTTGTTGGAATGAGGCGTCTCGATTATTGGTCTGTAAGGACCGGGAAACGTGTGTTCAGACATAACCAATCCTCTAACGTAAGTGAGGACCGGCCCAGGCGCATCCAGGGTTACCCAGAGTGTGTAGTCCTGAGGCATTTGCTAGAGTGTCTCGAAGCGGAGAGGAGCTTGCCCCTTACCTCGACTCATGACGGAAATCCAATTTCCGATACTTGTATTGCGGTTTTAATTGTAGAACTAGTATGGCGACATAGTAGATGGTAGCTATGCCGCCTATGATTGATATTTATGATTGAAATTGTTTTGACACTATACACTTATTATAGTATCAAATGATTTGTTTTAAACGTACCAAGCATGTTTGGCTATTATAAGGGAAAACCCTATCCTCCGGCTTGCGTTGCATTTTGTGATGGGACCTGGGTCTTATAATAGCTTCGTTTTTCGAAAAAGTATCGCGCTGTTTATTCTATGCACTGGTATTCTTGGGAGGAAACCCGTTCCGTGTTATACGGCGTGGTCCCTTGAATTACTCTCTTTTAAAGTAAAGCTTTAAATAACTGTTTTAGTTCTCACACCAGTCACATGACTGACCTGGAGTTTATTGTTTTAACCTAAACTCTGGGTGCCCCTATTTTCCGCACGGGCAGCTAGTAGTTTTGGTTTTGCAGATTTATATTCACAGGATCCTGGTTTACAGCTGGAATGATATCCGGAAAGCTCTGTATCCGTATATCACCTTCAGTTGTGCTTTGTATTATTTTCCGCTGCTATGTAATTTATTGTAATCTCTGATATTTATCGAATGTAATTTATTCATTTATACTCTGTATATTCTTGTATCTGATGGAATTGTTGTAATAACAATGAAATGTTCTTCCATCTGCGTTCTGATTTGTCCTGTTCTCAAACGATCAGGGGTTTCGAACGGTCTAGATCGGTTTAACGACTGATTCAGATCGAGCGAAATTCCCGGCCGTCACATAGGGAGCCGATCGCGTGGGGTAGAACTTAGGGTACACTTAGCTCTGTCTGTTTCTGTGGGGTACCGTCTGTTTCTGTTGGGTGGTAACACCTGTCTGTTCCCGCGTGGTACCGTCTGTTGGGGTGGTAAAGGCCTATTTATTAGTGTATACCTAATTCTACATTCTGTTTCCATAAGGATTAATCTGTTTCTGTTTCTGTACCTTCTGTCGGGTGGTAAAAGCCCATTACTAGCATTCTGTTCTGTGGAAATCATCCTGTTTCCTTTCTGTTTTAGTTAAGACATTAGGGTAACAACTAATCCCATTATATTAGTATTAGTGCAGAGAAGTGTAAAGCAATAGCTTATATCATTCTGTTCTTCTGTTATATCTGCTACATCTGTTACAGTTATCTCTCATCCAGTTTTATTTTCATGTCATGTTATTATTATCTGTTCATAACTGAAAATCACCGGACTTGCCAGACTTTTGTCTGACCCTTGTTGTTTCGCCTCCTTTCTTCCGTTCCCCCCCCCCAGGTTTTGTAGAAGGGAATACTCTAGCTTGATCCAGATTTCTTCCGCCTGCAGTGCTTAAAGTATGGCTTGTCTTCTTCTGTAGGGATTATGATTTTAAACTATGCATTCTGAAGGCTTTTGTACAAGACTGATATTTTGCACTTGAATTCTGATATTGTGATTTGAAAGGATGTAACCAAGCTTCTGTTTGAAATAAAGTTATAATTTTTCAAGTACTGTTTATCTGTCTTGTAGTATTCTGTTTCTGTTTACTAAAATGCTCCACCAAAGTTAAGGCATTCCCTTTGTGAGTGACCTTAATGGAGGTGGGGTGTTACACTTGGTATCAGAGCTGAAGGTTACCAGATTTGATAAAAAATTTGAAAACTATTTTCAAAAAGGTTTTAAAAAGGAAGTATTTTCAAAAGTAAAGCTTATTTTTGAAAAACATAATCCCAAAAAGCCATATATCTATCTTTTGATCCTCTGTTTGAATCTTTGTTTCCTTCTTTCTCCGGCGCTCCTGGCTTTCTGGGAGGTAACCTCATCGCGGCATGGTTCTGTAGGCTTGATAAGACTACGGCACTGGTCAAAGGGCAAATAAGCGCCCGACTTCCATCTGTAGCCGCAGTAGTCTCACCTACGGCTAATTTTCTTTCGAGCTTTGTAGGATTTTCCGTGCGATGGAGGCCGCTTTCGAGGGACTTGTCAACGTGTTACACACGGATAGTAAAGATGAGAAACTCATGGATATGGGCTTGGTTCACAAAGGAGGCAAAAAGGAAACACAAAAGAAGGAAGAAAATTCTGATGATAAAAGAGGAGAAATGTGCTTTACTTATGGAAGCTTGACTCATTTGAACAAGGATTGCCAAAAGAGGAAGGACACTCACTTCAATTGTGGTGAGATGGGACACTTCACTAGGGACTGCCCGAAGAAACGGGTGCAAGGACGGAGGACATGACCTACTTCAGGAAGGCAGGCGAATGCTCTCATAGTTGGTGGATAGGATATAAGTAGGAAAATTTCCGTAGAGAGTTTAGTTTCCTTATCTGATTATTGAGTTAGAAATCTTTCCGATTATGGAATTCTGATTCTATAGTCGAGTCTCTGCATTTTAATACTAGTCTTGTTTCTGATCTGGTTATAGTCTCAAACCCCATAGGGGTTACGACTCATCTGCTGGTGATAGGTTGGGTTTTGAGAGATATCTGTGTTAGTCGTCAAGTAGGATGCATACATTCTGGGTTTTATCATGCTTAGTTTTCTAAGAATTATTTGGTAATCTGATCTGTACTAGTAGTCTATAAATATCTGAATATATCTGATAAGGTTACGATTTCCAGTTTTGACATTGTCTAAAGAGGGTAATCCTCTGAGTGTCAATCTGATATTGATTTCGGTCTTTGGGGTTGATACTTAGGGGAATTATTCTCTCAACCAATGTCTAATGGGAACCAAGTTTTTGTTTTATCTGTACTCGCTTCCATCATTCGACTGTATCCTATCATTCGAATCTTCGAACTCTAGGTAGAAACTAATGGGTGTAAACATGTGTTTGAGACATGTTATGTTTGATGGTTGCAAGTGGATGCAAGTGGTTGCTAGTGGTTGCTCGTGGATGCATATATACACACTAGGCACTAGATAGGCTCGAAAACACTCTCATACTGCATATGGATGTGTGAGCATTTTCAATTTTTGTGGATGCAAAATGATTGACTCAGCACATGGATGTTGAATTTGGATGAATGGTTATGCACTCATATAGAAATGATGTGTATCAAATAGGATTTCTTACATACATATTTGGACTTATGACACTAACATGATTCGCATTAAGGGGGTCAACTGGATCAGTAGACCGCCTGATTTTGCATTAGATAAGAAACATATACACACACTTTGCATATGTTCATACGGCATTAGAAACCTTTTAAGGACAATGGATGCTAGTGATTGAATGGTTGAGTAGATGGATGTTAGGATACATTCTTCTTAACTTGAAGATTTCGAGGACGAAATCCTTTAAGGAGGGGAGAATGTAACACCCTGTATTTTCTGAGAATATTAAAAAAAAATGGTTAATTATGAAGAAGTTATTAAGACTTGAAGTTTATATGCATATGAGAGAAATATATATAGATATATATAAAAATTAAATAAATAAACATACAAAAAAGGTTCAAAACAGCGAATTGGGAGGGGGAATAACCGAACCGGCCCATTTTTGAGGTCGACACAAGCTCCGCTGGGTCGACTAGGGGTTAATCCTGGGTGTTTGGCTGTCATCCCGTGGGCCGATTCGCTCAAATGCAGATTTTGCATTTGAATGGTTCTCATGATTCAGGGTTAATCTAATGGTCCTAAATAACTTCCTACACCTATATATACATCCCTAACCTAAACCTAAATCTCATATACAATTCTCTAGCCTCCATTGCTCTCTTCCTCTCTAAAAATAAATAAATCAATGGCGTCTCTACTCTGCTGAAACCTAAGCTATGACTTGTGCTTCTTCTTCCTCCAATTCTGATTAGGATTAAAAGAAAACAGCTACAACACCTTTTTCTTTTAGAATCCAACCAAGGCAAGTGCAGTTATTTTCCGATATAACTTTAATTATAATTGTACATGATTGTAAATCTGAATTTGAGATTGCGTATGTTCTGTTCTGATATATTTTATTCTATATCTCTTTCTTCTTTCTGTTCTATAGCCAGGCTACCCCGAGCCTGCGCCAAATCTCATAAGAGATTAACGCACGAACGTTAAACTTTGGGATAAATAATGAATGATGGCATAATTGGACATGGCTAATCTGTGACTAAAAGGACATAGGTTGTAAACTAGATTTAGATCTGTGCATATTCTGTGAATTGGAAGAAGAGGAACCATTGTATATTAATATGTGACTTGAGACATTGGACATAACGCATATTTTTGAATTAAAGATCTGTTATAATTTAAAGTTCTAGATTGTTGGGCATATTGTTTATATAGAAATTCATGATTTGGGATAAAAAGGGAATATGACTTAGGTGTGAAGATTTATGTTAAGATTTGATAACTATTAAATGTGAATAACACCTAAGTGGGAGATTTTTGAATATATGACATGCATTGAAATCGATGGCTATATTTGGTATAATTTATATGTGAATCTTTTGTACTAGGCAAGTTTAACTAAATTTGAGACGTGTGTTATATGGTAAATTATGACCATAATCTGTGCCATGTAAATTCAATGCAAACATGGGGTTTATGATCATAATGTGAATCATGACAACTATTTAGGCATGCAAACTTAGGCCAAATTTATAATTAGGCAAGATATGTTTATGAAACTTTAAGGAATGATTAAATCTATTATATTGCCTAATTTGCTAGCTCTGTTATATTGCCTAATCTGCTAGTTCTGCTATAATCTGCTATATCTGTTCATATACCAAATCTGTCATCTGCTAAGTCTGCTGAAGATGCCTAAACTGTTATATGCTAAATCTGCTAAACTGCTTAATCTGCTGAATGCGTTAAGTCGCCTAATCTGCTAAATCTGTTATCTGCCATATATGTTGAGTTGATATATTTAGTCTGTTATTGACATAATCTGAATTGGCTATAGTTATGAAAATTGACATGTATATTAGGCGTGGGCATAAATGGTAAATTAATAATTAATTGGCCGCAAAGATAAACATGGCTGACTCGAGGTTAGAATGAGTTTGCAGCGTAATCCTGCCCGGAACCGCCCGGCACATCCAGTGGCCGCAAACAATAGGTTCTAATGTGAGAAGTTAGTCATAACGTGCTTGAAACCCAAGGTTAGACTCAGTTTGTGGCAGAAATCTGCCCGGAACCAACCGGCCTAACCAGTAGCCGCAAACTGTCAGTCTAATGTGAGAGGTCTGGGCATTAATATTTAATTAATGAAAATCTGAGATAAATATAATGTCTAAAACGTGTTGGGCGGATAGGGTTAAACCCACTAGACTGGTGAGTTTAATAAATCTGTTCCGTGAATCGGTAGGCCCAATTACAAAGTTAGACAAATCTGTAAATCTGTTAAATCCGTATATCTGATCCGTTAGTCTAAAACTTGTCTGATCTGTGAACTGGTTGATCTAAATTTTGTATGTCTGAACTTGTTAATCTGAAATCTGTTAGTCTGGGGACACAAGGATAGGAGGGGAATTACTTGTGTCATCTGTTGTTTGGGACCTATATTAGTCAGTAACCCTTTCTGGTATCAAAACTTTGACCCAACAGTAGGTAGGGTCCGGGCACGCTTACTGAACTAATTATAAGCGGTTCATTCTGATAATGGCGAGGGGTGTTGATGGTGCGTTCCAACCGGGTCATGTGCGTGCATGGATCCCGGTCTGCCTCTGAGGATGTAAGACGCCGTGACATCTGTAAATAGGTCTGTGTCATTCAAAGGTTGCCACTTTAGGGAATGATATACCCTTCAGTGGGGCTGGCACAGGGTATTTATGTATTAGGGAGCCGATCGCGTGGGGTAGAACTTAGGGTACACTTAGCTCTGTCTGTTTCTGTGGGGTACCGTCTGTTTCTGTTGGTTGGTAACACCTATCTGTTCCCGCGTGGTACCGTCTGTTGGGGTGGTAAAGGCTTATTTATTAGTGTATACCTAATTCTACATTCTGTTTCCATAGGGATTAATCTGTTTCTGTACCTTCTGTCGGGTGGTAAAAGCCCATTACTAGCATTCTGTTCTATGGAAATCATTCTGTTTCCTTTCTGTTTTAGTTAAGACATTAGGGTAACACCTAATCCCATTATATTAGTATTAGTGCAGAGAAGTGTAAAGCAATAGCTTATATCATTCTGTTATATCTGCTACATCTGTTACAGTTATCTCTCATCCAGTTTTATTTTCATGTCATGTTATTATTATCTGTTCATAACTGAAAATCACTGGACTTGCCAGACTTTTGTCTGACCCTTGTTGTTTCGCCTCCTTTCTTCCGTTCCCCCCCAGGTTTTGTAGAAGGGAATACTCTAGCTTGATCTAGATTTCTTCCGCTTGCAGTGCTTAAAGTATGGCTTGTCTTCTTCTGTGGGGATTATGATTTTAAACTATGCATTCTGAAGGCTTTTGTACAAGACTGATATTTTGTACTTGAATTCTGATATTGTGATTTGAAAGGATGTAACCAAGCTTCTGTTTGAAATAAAGTTATAATTTTTCAAGTACTGTTTATCTGTCTTGTAGTATTCTGTTTCTGTTTACTAAAATGCTCCACCAAAGTTAAGGCATTCCCTTTGTGAGTGACCTTAACGGAGGTGGGGTGTTACACGATCTATTCCACTTTCCCTAACAATTGGTATCAGAGCCTGGTGATTCAAAAAGTTTATAACCTGATTTTTGAAATTATTAAATGGCAACCAACACTGATAATAATAGTTCTTTTGTTGAGGGTCAGTTCACTGTTAGACCACCACTGTTTAGTGGTTGTAATTATTCATATTGGGCATGTAGAATGAAAATGGAATATCACACAAACTGAATATGTAGAACCCACAACTAATTTTGCACAATGGACTAATGAACAAAAAGCTGCTGCACAAAGCAATTTTAAAAGCCATGAATATGTTATTTTTCCATTAGATAGGAATGAGTTTAATAGAGTGTTAGTATGTAAAACTGTTTACGAGATTTCGAGAACTTTACAAGTTACTCCTGAAGGAACTGGTAAAGTTAAACAAACAAAAATACCAATGTTAGTTAATCAGTTTGAGTTATTTACATTGAATGAGATTGAATCTATCTCTGATAATTGCATATTTCAAGAGATAGTGCATTCGTTAACAGCACTTGGAAAAACTTATTCTGAAGAAGTCTAAGTCAGAAAAATATTGAGTTCATTAACTTTAGAATGGGATCAGAAAACATCTGCGATTGAAGAAGCCCATAATGTCAGTGAAATGAGGATTGAGGAGTTAATCGGAAATCAGATGTCTTTTGAAGTCCAATTACAGAAAAGAAAGGAAAACAATCCAACTGAAAAGAAATCCATAGCATCTAAAGCAACTACAAATGATTCTGACTCGAGCAATGAAGACGATGAAGAAACAAACTTAATGGCAAGACATTTCAGAAAATTTCTGAGATACAGAAGGAAAAATAATTTTCAAAATAATAACCAAGGAAGTTCAGGAAGAAATGAAGGTCGATGTTATAACTGCAATAAACCAGGTCATATGAATACAATGTGTCCATATCCAAATAAATCAATTCAACAAACGAACAATAGCAATTTATCAAAGAAGAGAAAGAGAGCATACACAGCAACTTTAGACAATTCAGACTCATCGTCAAGTGATGAAGAGGCAAAAACCGAAAACTCAAATATGTGCTTCCCGAAGATTCAGAATTCATAAAATTTTGAAGAAAAGGATCTAAAAACTAGGTATGCCTTAATAAAATTTTAAATTCTTAGTTGAATAGATGTTTTGTTTGCTTTGTTTATGAAATTCAAACTTTAAAATTAAAACCTGAAATTTAAAATTCAAACTTGAAATTTGAATTCTAAAATTCAAATAATAATAATAAAATAATAATTAATAAAATAATTAAATAAATTTTGGATGTTTGCTAGGATTAAAATTATTTCAAGAAACAATTAAACCTGAAATATAAGTCGATAATTTAAACCAAAAGTCACAAAAACCAAGCGTCCTTTGAAATTAAGCATATATGTCGACATACATATGTCTATATGTCGAAATATCAGCCTATAGTTTGAAATTCAAAATTTGAATTTCAACGGTTTAAACTTTCAAACTTCCCTCCGACTTTTCATCAACTCCCAAGGACTTTAAAGGTTTCAATGATTTCTGAAAAGTTGTGCCTATTCATTTCATATCCATCAATTTTTATTTATACATCTATTCTCTCTACTTCTTATTCACAATTCAAACTATATTCTTCATATCTATACTCTTCAAAACAAAAAATCCAATGGATTCCTCGAGTTCGTCTCAGAAATTGAAGTTAACCAAAACCATCAAAGGTTATCTTCATAATGATAGAGAAGCTATCAAAACCTATATTGACTATTTAGCAAATGCTAAAGTCAATGTGGGTGCTTTCACCATCTTTGGAGACTTTCCATTTGTTGATCCCAACATTGGAATCAACACCAAATGTGCAAAAAAATGCACTTCACCAATTATGGTTAGAAATAAGAGAGCCGTAATCACATAAATAAAAGCATAAAAGGAAGATAAAGAAATTTTTATAATGGTTCGATTCACAATGAATCTACGTCCACTTTTCAATCACTTCTCATTATGATGCTTCTTTTACAACAAGAATAATTCACTCTTCACATTCATCATTAATCTCTTAATCTCCTCTCTTTGATCTACTAGAAATGATTGGAGAAAATGGTGAGATCCATCAAGTGTAACAAGTAGTAGAATGGATCTAGAGCTTTTCCTTCAACGCTTGATTGGATTTCTTCATTTCCATGATGAATTAAGAGTTAGATCTTCACTTTGAGAAGATTAAATCACTAAGTAAGTGTTGAAAATTGGATTTAGTAGCTTTTCGGGGTCATAAAAAATCCTCCCCATTAAAGTGGGGTTGGACCTCTATTTATAGGTGTGGAGCAAGTAAGGAAAAAGCCAAAAATATATAGTGCAGGAACTGGTCGGTCGGCCATTTATTTATAGAAATGCCACTGAGTACAGTTGGAAACAGTTGGAAGGGTACAACGGGGTACAGCTGGCACCGGTCGGTCGGTCATGCCTTAAACACCGGTCGATCGATCCTTGTATTGCAATACCGTCCACCCATATTCAGCCTAGTACCGATTGGTATACAAATATTTTGCTGGAGTGACCACATATATCTTTAGTCACCGCTTCAACTAATTACAGCCATGCAATTAGTTTCGCCACATGGCACTCATGGTTATGATAATCACAACTATATTGGTGCGGCTTTGTCCTCTAGCGCCTGGTATAGCAATTCACATAATTTGCGGGATTCTAGAAATGAGACCAAATATTTATATTTGTGTCATTATTTAATGTTTGCAAAAGTTTGGGCAGTTCAATGTTGAAATGAATACCAAACCGATCGGTATGTAGGCTTCCTACTGAAGCGCTTCACATATATTAATACCGTTTAGCCTTTGATGTTTTGATACTGACCGCCTTCTTTCTTATGACACCTATCGCTTCTTATAATATGCAGCTGCTTGTATGTGCATGCTACATCGTTCATAGGACTTGGAATGACCGTTATTTACAAAATGATGTGCTTGCCATGCTTATCACAATAATGCCATGTCACCTTGTAATATACTGTGAGTCAATTGATATAATCATACCAAAGGTTTCATGTCCATTCATAAAGTAATAAAGGGCACGTGTTGGCTTGCATACTCCACTATATGATATCTTTTTTCCAACAGGATGCTTAGCTTTTCACCAAAATCAACATCGTTGCCACATGTAGATGCTTTGCATTATGCCGTCGCACTCTTTGTAAATGTACCGATCGGTTGTTGAGCTAAATGTAAAAGGAGGTTACATGTCTATATTCTGAATATCCTCATGTAATGTTAATCTTGTTGCTATATCGACGAAGAGACCACTTAAACATGATTCAAATATTTTTGTCCATGATGTTGATGTGGGATGCTCCATACATAATGCATGCATGTCTTTCTTTATATGTTGCTCACGTATTCAGACAAGTACATGTGGCGTTGTTACATGTGTAAGTCAGTGCATGACATATTTGAATATGCTAAGATAACAACTGATCGCTTCTACTTTCTCTAGACCAGTCAACTGTGTGTTGTTTCTCCAATGTACGTACATTGTATTTATTTTCGTAGTCACGTGTTAATTTTAGTACACACTCCTCAGTTCTGAACCGCGTAACAACGGGGTTAACATTTGCCCCTTGAAGCTTGTATTTTTCGCTTGCGAGAAATGCGGGCTTCGAAATGAATGTTGTTGTTGATATATTTTGCATTGAGATCCGGTTACAGCTCTCTGTTTACCATGGAAAATCATGCTTTGAGTTTGTATCCTTCATGTCACCTGTTCTACAATTCTACGATTTATTTTCTGCTTCTTCTTGGAGAAACTTCTGATATTCATGTCTTGTCTGCGAGGTATTTATCCTTCATTATGGGATAGAGTTTTATGGCTTAGTGTTTGCCTGCTAACATGGTCTGGTAATTCCCTAACTTGTCTTCCCGAACTATTACAATCGCTCGTGCTTGACTATACCGTTCAGTCATGCTCGACCAATATGTTGGTTTTAGCAGGCTCGACCCAACTGTATTAGGGAATTTGCATGCCATTGAATTTTCTGTATCGCTAAACTTTGTTTGATTCGACTCCATGGACTTCCCATGAGGCTTGGAATGCCGGAAAGTATCAACTGTAGTCTGTATTTAAAGATGAAAACTTCCAATTTGAAATAGTTGGGGTGATATTTTGATAACTTGTAGAGTCCAAATTGAAGATCATGATTGAGCTTGTATGCCCTCAAGACTTATTGAATTACTAAATTGCAAGAGTAAGCTTGAAACTGACTTTGGACATTCAATGATGTAGATGGATTCACAAAATGAACTTGCACATCAATATGTACTTCGGAATATGTGGTCTACTTTGATATTGAGTTGCTTTAAATCTGTAAAACATATGTTTGTTGCTTCAAGATTCAGTCATAGCTTTTATGTGCTCCGAACTCCCTCATGTCAACATGTTGTCCGAGCTTTAACTTAGTGGACACTTCGAGGCTTTAGGTTGTTGAAAGTGCTGAAATTACAGATTGTTCTAGAGATTGGACTTGTCAATTCCAAGCTATTTTGGTTCTTGACTTAACGATTGAGCTTATGTGTTTTGTGCCATTAGATAGAAGATTAGTTGTTATTCCGGAAGATTGATTACCTCTGCTTAGACTGATTCTTCTATCTTAGTTTCTGAGCTTAGAACAGTCACAACTTTTGGACTACGAGCGAATCAAAATTTCCTTTTCTCGTATCCTCTTGATAATTCGCCAAAGAGGTGTCATTTGATTGTTCATCCTCTGGCTTTGTTGCAGTAGCTTTTATCGAACTTAGAAGTCTCAGTTTGAATTTGTGCATAACTCCTGAACAAGCCAATGATACATGCTGGCTTTATTTGTGTATTTTGCTTCATTTCGATGAACGGCAGTGCAATGCACGCTCAGTTTAATTAGAGGATTTCTCTTAGCACAAGTGACTTTTAGAGAGTCTGTAATGAAGAGCTTTTGCGCGCATTCGGCGGCAAATTCATTGTCGATTGCTCAAATTGACAACGGGTTAGTCCAGTAAAAGGAGACGAATCATGAGAATCATTCAGAGATTAGAATGTGTTATCAATGTGTAGCTAACTTTATTTAGGAGTTTATGACTTGGTAGATATAACTCACACTGATAATACACTTAATTTGTTTATCGACAATACTTGAGATTCCTCAATCTTGGTTTTGGACTGTGAATTCTAAGTATTATCTTTCAAATTATCACTATATTATATTCAATACTTATGAAATGCGTGCACCTGACAATTTGTCTGATGGAATTCCGAATTTGGCTTGCCCTGTTCAATTATTAGCGATGCCCCAGCTGACATGACTCGTGTTCTCTACCAATCCTTTTAGGTGATCATAACCGCGGGATTTTTCGTAAACCTGGTAGCTTTGTGCATCACTTAATAAGTTGTGTCAGGCCATCATTTTATATAATGCTTTTGCAGTATCCACCTTGAGGACCTCGGGCCTTGGAATTAGGTTTTTGGAAATTGAATATTGTATATTAATAAATCGCTTCTTGCATTATTTCTGCATTTGCTTTTTTCGCAGTCTGAGATGCTCTATTGTATATTGCGACCTCGTGATATTGTTGTCTCTTTCAACCGTATTTGATATCATAGATCATCACGGGCTAGACAAAACTTTGAATTTTCGTTTCACGAATGTTTTCTCCAACGCATGGTTATTGCTCATCCTTTCTTATAGCTCATGTTGATACCATTGATGGAAACTATATTCAATTCCTGGAGAAGTGCTATCACTTTATGGGATTATGCCATATTAAGGTAGTCTCTTTCAACATCATTTATTTTTGGGTTTGAAGCAGAGTACCATTAGGTTCTTTGAGTTATATACGATTGGAGCTTTGTAGTGAAGGAAGCTTTCGCCAGATTTCCGTGATTTAGATTGTCGCACTAGAAGCTTCTAATTTGTTGGCAAAAGTATTTTTCTTTTATCGGCTCATTTAGAGCTTATGAGCATGCCAGTGTATCCATTAAACCCGGCTTTAGTAGTTGACTATGTGCTTGAGTCTTTGAAGGCTATTGATGAGCAAAATAAGACTAAGAAGTTTCTTATCACAGAAGGGTTTCTCTACGAATTCGAACTACTTGCACTAACTTGATCCTTTCTCTCTCAAGAAATTCTTCCTCTTTTCTGTTGTGTGCCCAAAGCGCGGATGCCCAAGCCTCTGACGGAAATGCAGCATTGGAAAGTTCCACTGGAGATTTTGCGTTGAAAAGTGTTTGGATCCTGTTATGCCTGTGAACTTTGCTAAGACTTGCTTTTATGATTTTGTGATGGAAATGTGTTCTACTTGTTGTACTTTAAGCCTTTACTTTCGCTTTGTCGTACTTTCTTGTTTTGCATTCCACACCTGTTTCCTTTTCATGTTCACAACACAAATTTTAATGCTACAAGTCATTAGTTATTGCAACGTTCAATATTGAAATGATTTCGTGGTGCTTTTTCGTAAACTAGGTTTTCATTGTAGCCACGAATCATTATTGGCCGGATTTACTTAACCAATTTCACTTCTGAATTTCCTTGATTCTGGCTGAAGCAATCTTTGAGACTTCTTTTCCGTGAATAATCACCTTTACGCTTATCACAATATCAAAGTTATCAAGTTTGCTATAGCCATTTCAATGCTCACCTTTGTTGGTCAGGGCAACCCTTGCAGATGCTAAACATTTGACATAAGATTGTGATGAATTTGTGGTATGTTTAAGAAGTGAGCATTACTTAATTTCTTTAATGTGGTGATAATGGCCCCGTACCAAAATTTGTCACAAACTTTAAAGGTTAGGCACAACATGTTGTGACCGACTTTATTTGGAATCTTTTGGTCATGTGCTTTTAGCCATTGTTGAATTTCTTGGCATGATCATGACTAAAGATTTCCGGTCTAGTCGATCCGACTCATACCTTTTTGTCAGGATGAATTTTTGTTTTTGTGCCCCTACTCAAGAGGTCTTATATTTTATATATTCAATCATTTTTCTCATTAGTCTGACAATCCAGGCCCTTCGGAGATTAGATTTGAACATATGCCTCCGGAGAGGTCTTATTTTTGTTCCACTAAAGAAGTATTTGTAAACCCATTATTCGTTGTGACTGAATGACTCAGCCACTTGTAGAATTTGTAGGGTGCCTCCGAGAAGGTCTTTGGGTCTGTCACTAACCGAATTTGGAAGACCCGGTTTATGATCGGATGCCCCAGTAGGGGTCTTTTAAAGTCCGTCAGTAACTAGATTTGGAAGATCCAGAATCAATAGCTGGATTTGGAAGATCCAGCATCTGATCGGATGCCCCCGAAGGGGTCTTTCAAAAGCCAGTGTTTGTATCACTATCCAGCCATGTATTAATGGCGTCGACGATCAAACGAGCGCCCCTCGGGGAGGTCTTTGGTTTTAAGGCCCAGTGTTTGTTGCAATCTGGCCGTGTATTAATGGCGTCGGTGATTGACTGGGTGAACCTCGGGGAGGTCTTTGGTTTTAAGGCCCAGTGTGTGTCGCAATCCAACCATGTATTAATGGCGTCGGCGATCGATTGGGTTCCCCTTAGGGAGGTCTTTGGTTTAGGGTTGCACTGTTTCACGGGGAAGACGCTAGTTCATTTATCGGGCTTTACCACGATTTGTTAGAACTAAGGCTAGAGACCTTGAAATTAAGAAGGTGCCCTTCAGTGAAACTTGCAACTTTGTTTGCAATCTGAATGCTACATCATTTGACCGTTCAACTCCTGGTTTCCCTTATTTGACCGGCTGTGCTCCACACCTTCGCACTTGTTGTGAATGATGTTTTGAGTACTGAGCAATGGTCGCATGAGTTACCCCAATCGGGATGCATTTCAATGGTCATCAGGCTCTGCTTGGTTCTCCCATCGACGAGATAGGAGTTGACTGATATCATCCATGGTCCTGGTTTTATGATGGTGTCCATGATTTGACCAAGCTCCTCCAGTCTTGGTATGGTTTGTTGTGCCCTAGGAACCGGGTAGTTTCAGATTCTACGGAGTTTGGGTTGGATATTTGCTCCCACCTTCACAGCGTAATGTCGCCTTTTGGTAAGTTTTTCCATGTGGTGCTAGATGTTGTTGCATCGTTCCATGAGGCAAACACTGATTTTTTTATTTGATGCTCGTTTTAACGAGCGATCTTGTTTATAAAACCAGTGCCTTGGACCCCTCCTCTCTTAAGGTACTTCCTTAATGGATAATGCAATAGATGGCATCTGAATTATCATGGTTTGAATGCATGGCAAGAGTCGCATGATTTTACTAGCTCATGGTGGGGTAAAGTTCATTTGAGTAATCAAAGCAGACTTCTGGGATGTAAACTCCATCAACAGTCTTTAAAGTGTAGATCTTTAAAGTCTCTTTTATCTCTTTAGGAATTGCTAAATCCGTAGGGCTATTTTCCAACGTATTTGAGCGACCTTTCACTCCCTTCTAGGCTCGCTTAGCTAAGCAGGAACTGTTTTCCATGGTAGCGAGATTTGGTGTCACTACATTCCATGGTGGAGTCTTGCTTCCTTGATCCGGTTGGTTGACGAGAGTGCTTTAGCATCCATTGCTTTGGTGGCCTATAGGTAGAACTGCTCTTTGAACTTTTTGGTCGGATCAGAGATCCGGTCTATGGACTTAGGTAGCGGCTTTGTGAACCATAATGACGCAGTGCCTTTTAAGTAGAGAGGAAGGTATGTGCATTCCATCTCATCCATTGACTTAGCTTCATTCATTTGCTACTCATATCTGAACGGGAAGTAGTTTGGATTAATAAGGTCGTTGTATGGAAGTAGGATAGGAGAAGTGAGATTCTCTGGACATTATGCTTGAAGGACTCTTTCGATGAATGGAGTTTTACTAGGAGGGAAGTCCCATTCATTTCCGTTGTCATTGCGAGCTTGATTTTTCTTCATGATATATATTGTTATGTCCATGATATACTCTTCAGTGTTGTGTTGCTCCGCAGGGCCAATTTCGATTTCATCACCGGATTGTTGCCTTGGTAATATATCGCGGTTCAAGGATCGAGAAAGTGCCCCTTGTGCGGGACTAGCAACATTTCGAGTATTTCGATCAGAGTGGCTTTATGTGATTTGTTGCTTTTGACGTTGACTCCGTCTTTGTCGTTTGTCCAACTTCCAATACCTTCCATACCATTGCAGTGATTTGATCAGAAGTTACTAAATCCGTGTTCCCTTCAAGGTTGATTTGGATCTGTGGAGGAAGAACAGGATCAACTTGAACACTTAGAAGAACATTCATCTTGTTCATGAGAGCCTGATGAATATCCATTAAAGCTTTGTTTGAAGTTTCCATTTGAAATGAGATAGATTCAGACGAGATTGAGCTGCTTAATGCATAGAGATGACGACGCGTCAACTTGCATAATCAAAGGTTATCAGCGATGTTGATACAAGAAGGAATGATTAGTTAAGGTGGTTCTCATTCAACTTTGAATCATATTTGAACCATGATGACATGGTTCGAGGGCTTAGTCCCTGGTTATGCTTGACGATATAAATGATATTGAACTGGACTGCAGAACAATGTATTCTTCATTCTTATGTCAAGCGATGGTGATTTAGCTTCGCAGCTTCATCTTCGGGATGTTGCTGTGAGACACCAGCCTCTAGAAGTAAACATGATGATACGGAATGGCTCGAGTCGGTCAACCATTAGCCTTTCAGTAGTGCCTGCTATGGTAGCACCCATGCAAGTCATTGCTACAATGTGATGCGGCTTCATGCGTGCCTGCATGGCTCTTTGATGATGCTTCTCTTCTTGTATAGGAAATGACCCATATGTATACTATTAACAAGTCATGTAATGAAATATATGGCATGATCCACGCCTCACTGAGAATTACAGACCATATTAGTTTATAGCATGACGGATGTAACAACCCGTATTTTTAATAACATGTTATAATGTAAATCAAGGCAGAATTAAATTCTAAAATCTGAGTCAAGGGAAACAGGCTGTGCCATTGCGTTCGTCTCGGAAAAATACGCGAAATAGAGTCCGAGTTTTCGAAAAACGGAGTCCGTATGACCAAGTTATGGCCCAATGAAGTTTTCAGAAAATTCCAAGCCCGAAAACAGTTCAAATTCGAATTGCAACCAAGGCAGAATGGGCAGGAATTTTTCCCGCCCCAGGCAGGTCGACACCAGTGTCGACCCCCCCCAATGGTTCGACACCCATGTCGACCCAGGGGTCGACCCCCCCGGTCGGACCATTTTTCCTGGTGCACCATTTTGACAGGTTAGGTCTTGTTCTGGAAGTTTCTGACGGGAGTTGATGGCTCAGATTCGATTTAGGGTTAATCCTATGGTCTAAACTAACCTACTCACCTATAAAAAGACCCCTAGACCTAGCCTAAACCCTCATTAATCATTCCTACAACTAAATGCTGCCCAAATGTTTAATCATGGCCTCCACCCTCTTGTCATAGCCTCAATCTTCATTCATATGAGAGTTCCTAAGCTTGTTTGAGAGTTTCTAAGCTTGATTTAAGGCCAAAGTTCAATCTTTCTTCATCAAAGCAAGGATCTTTTGCTTGTTTCTCAAGGGTTTTCATTGGAGCTTATCATTTGGGAGTGTTTAGAGCTGCTAGTGGCTTCGTCTCAATCTTATTTATATTTTATAAGTCTTCATAGCATTGTAAGCCCTATACTACTCTTAGATTCTAACTATGAAGTTAAATAAGACATGTTGCTAGTTGAGTTTGGGCCTAAGTATGATATGTGCTTTGATCCTATCATGTTATGCATAAATATATTCTATGCATGTTTGTAAAATTATCACCTTGACCTTGTGGGCTAAAAGCTCTAAGCATTATGTTGAAATGTTGCATTATGCAATATGAGAACTCACATAACCTTTATGATAACTTGCATATGATGTTATATGCGAACTTCTAGCCACCATCCTATGTCATTTATGATCATGTTTCACCTATTTGCTTAAGTTGATATTATGCATGTTTTGAGGCCCATGATGTGATATGCAAGCTTATGAACATATTTATGCCTCATATGCCACCATGTTTAACTTGTGGCCAACCTTATTACCTTATGCCCTTTTGTCATGCTTTTGCCAAGTTCCCTCTTTTGATCTATGATGCGAAACGTACATGCGATAGGAATGCGTTGGGTTGGGTAATATTAATGACATGAAAACATGGTTTTAAAATATGACATAAACATTGATTTGTGATTATGTTTGTAAACATAATGATGGACATGACACTTAGAAAATATGAGTGTGGCCAACTCGAGGTTGGGTTGAGTTTGTTGCATAAATCTACCCGGAACCGACCGGCTTAACTAGTGGCTACAAACAATAGGACCCAATGTGAGAAGTTGGTCATGTTGTGCTTAAACCCGAGGTTAGACTAGGTTGTGGTGTAAAGCTACCCGGACCCGCCCGGCTTAACTAGTAACCACAACAAGGTCTAATGTGAGAGGTTAAGGTGCATTAAATTAATTAATTCCACATGATAGGGTTTAGTCATGGACCACGTAACACTTAACCAACATGAACACGATGGGTTGATAGGGTTAAGTCATGAACCTTGGGTACACTTAACCAACTTGATGCTTGATTGGATCGGGTTAACCATATTTAACCCATTAGGAAACCCTAGTTATGAGGTCCTTTTCACCAGTAACCCTCTTGATTGTATCATGATACCCTAGGGACTAGGCTAGGGTGGGGCATGATTACTGGGTTGACATGTAAGCGACCAAAACGACGGCTGAGTAGGTGCGCCGGTGTAGGTTCAGGCGGACTATGGTCGTGCACATAGTCCGGAGTTGAAAAAGCAGACACGGGCACCCGTAGGTTTAGACTGTGCGTGCTTGATTTGTGTTCGTGGTTGGCACCCTAGGGCTTGATACACCCTAGGGTGGACCTAGCACAGTTTGACTACACTTCGTGATTGGGCCGTATGACACCGACACTTGACGAGTTAGGCTTTTAGGGAGCCGATCGACTAGACCGTGTTGTTGGACCTTGATCTAGGTCATCTCTGGATGTTGGGCCAAGATTGGGCCAAGGGATCATTTCTTGTTTATTCTTGACGTGGATTGGAATACTAGTACACACTTGGTGCAACTTAACCTTGTATATGCGATGCCACACTTGATCTATCTTGTTAACTTTTCACCATGCCAGTTATCACCCCATGTCTCATCCCTGTTTACATGTTCAGTTAACTTTACTAGTTTTTATACTAATACTAGATAGGACTTACCAGTCTTTTTGACTGACCCGTTTTCTTTCGCCTCTTTTCTTCCGTTCCCCCCCCAGGTTTGCAGGGTGGGAACACTGGTACCTAGCTGGATCTTTAGCTGCTTTTATGGATAGCTCATGTATGGTTTGAGCATGCTATGGCCTTATGCTACTTTGGGGATAGTTACTTTATGTTTCTTTTTCAGTTTTCAGTTTCTGTTCTAGACTTTGTTTTATGGAAAAATAATGACCAAGTACTTTGATGTAACTTGACTATGGTTTTGAAATGCTAGTTTTATCCGCTGCTTTACTACTCTGTTTTACTTATATGTTCTGTCTTGTGATATCTGCATGCATGTTTACGTCGTTTAACGCCCCTCCAATGCCAGTGCCCTTGCAAGAGTGGCATTGGCGGAGGTGGGGTGTTACATTTGGTATCAGAGCATAAGGTTTACAAGATTTGAGCAAAAGGTTTTTAAAACTTACCTTTTGAAAAACTATTTTCAAAACCAATTAAGTATTTTCCAAGAAAAGTCTAGTTATTTTAAAAGGCTATTCCCCAAAAGCCATTAGCACTATCCTTCGTTACCTCGTTCTGAATCTATCTTTTTCTTTTTCAGTATGGCTGATCTTAACCTTCCCGAGGGAGTGACCATTCCCGGATGGTTCCGAAGGTACTTCGAAGCTAGGGCCAACGATGTGGGCCCATCAAACACCCCCACCGTAACTGAGGTCCATCCTCCTCCTCCTCATAATCCAAAAGCAGATTTCGCTAAGGTTTGCAAAGACTTTAAGGCGATGGGTGGCAAGAATTTCGTTGGGACGGAGACTTTTGTGGAGGCACGAAATTGGTTGAAACAAACTGAAGATCTTTTCGCTATCTTTGATGTGGAAGACCATAGAAAAGTTTTATTGGCGGCATGGCTATTAAAAGAAGAAGCTGCTTATTAGTGGGAGGTCACCAATGCTACTAGACCTATAGAGACTTGGGCCGACTTTAGGACGAGGTTTGGGCTTAAGTTTCTATCATCAGCTGAGGCGAATCTGCAATTGGAGAAGTTTATATCTTTGAAGCAAGGGGACATGACAGTGAGGGAGTATGTGAATAAATTTAACCAGCTTGCTCGATTTGGTTTAGGCATGGTTAATACTCCCCAGAAGAAGGCTTTACGCTTTGCACGAGGGTTGAATGAGCCATTACAAGGTTTAACCCTATCTCATATACCCATGGGGGCCACTTTTGAAGGCCTAGTGGACATGGCATTGCTTCAAGGAGACGATAAGAATGGCAAGAAAGAAGTCAAGCCTAATGAGACTCAAGCCAAGAAGACAGACTCCAAGTGGGGAGGAAATCAGAGCAATCAGAACAACAAGAACAACAAGGGCAACAAGGCCAAAGCAAAGGACCCAAGAAAATGCAACTTCTGTGGGATTGTTGGGCACATAGCCAAGGATTGCAGAAAGAAGAAGAGGAAGCGGGGCGAATGCTTTCATTGTGGAGAGACTGGACACTTTAGCAAGGATTGCCCCAAGAAGCAAGGGCAAGGGCAGAATCAGCGTGCAGGACCTTCTGGAGGGCAAGTGCATGCCCTCAACACTGCTCCAGTTCAGGACCGAGGTAGTATTTCTGTAGAAAGCCTTGTTTATATTTCTGATTATCCTGTTCGTACCTTATTTGATTCTGGTGCATCGCATAGTTTTATTTCTTCTGACATTGTTGAAAGTTTGCACCTAAGTACTAGTCTAGTTGAGGATCCCGTCAGCGTTTCAAATCCAATTGGGGGTTCCACCCATTTATCTATGATTTTTGTGGATTTGAAGATTTCCATCTTGACGTAGAATTCACGTGTAATGCTTATGTTCTCGGGTTCACGGGATACGGGTTGATTTTGGGCATGGATTGGTTGTCCAGTTATGGAGCCATCCTCGATTGTGAGCATAGGGTGGTGAGGCTCATGACTCGCCTCGGTAATACCTAGAAATTTCTTGTAACCCTAGAGGTCCCGTCATGCTATGTTATTTTGAATCTCTTGACTCGTCCATCGATGATCTTCAATCTGTAAGGGTGGTCCGAGACTATCCTGATGTCTTTGAAGAAGTTAAGGGGTTACCCCCTAAACGAGAGATAGATTTCCGCATTTATCTAGTCGATAATGCCAAGCCAGTATCATTGCCCGTTAGGCACATGGCCCCACGAGAAAGAAGAGAGCTCAGTAAGCAAATCAAGGAGCTGCTTGAGAAAATTTTTATTAGGCGAAGCATTTCTGAATGGGGTGCTCCTGTGGTATTCGCTACTAAGGCGGATGGTTCGCTTCGTCTATGTGTTGATTATCGAGAGTTGAACAAGCTGACAAAGAAGAATAGGCACCCGTTACCGAGGATTGATGATCTCTTTGACCAGCTTGTTGGTGCTTCTGTTTTCTCTCAGCTCGATCTAGCCACCGGATTCCATCAGCTTAGAGTAGCTGAGGATAGTATTGATAAGACTGCGTTTAGGACTCCAGATGGATTCTTTGAATGGCTTGTCATGCCATTTGGTTTGACTAATGCACCCGCCTACTTCGTAGACTTGATGAGTAGGGTGTTCAGGGAGTTCCTTAACAAGTTCGTGGTTGTCTTCGTGGATGATATTCTGATCTTCTCAAAGGATGAGGAAGAGCATGCCAGACATCTCAAGGAAGTGATGGATACGCTTAGAGCGCATCAGTTGAAAGCCAAGTTCTCCAAATGCCATTTTTGGAGAAGGGAAGTTCGGTTTCTTGGACATATAGGTTCTAAGCAAGGCATAGCGGTGGATCCCGCGAAAGTGGTTGCAGTTCAAGACTGGAAGACGCCTAGGAATGCAACCGAAGTAAGAAGCTTTCTCGGTCTGGCGGGCTACTATAGGAAGTTCATCAGGGACTTCGCTAAGATTTCGGCCCCTCTTACTAGGTTGACGAAGAAGAACTTAGTCTTTGCATGGGACTTGGAGTGTGCGCTTGCTTTTCAAAGGCTCAAGAGAGCCCTTACCACAGCTCCAGTTTTGGCATTACCCGATAGTGGTAAGATGTTTACCGTGTACACAGATGCATGTGGCACGGGGTTAGGTGCTGTTCTGATGCAAGAGGGAAGAGTGATATGTTATGGGGGTAGGCAACTCAAAGTTCATGAGAAGAACTATCCCACTCATGATTTGGAGTTGGCGGCGATCGTCTTTGCACTCAAATCCTGGCGCCACTATCTTCTAGGCGAAAGGTTTGAGTTGCATACTGATCACAAGTCACTCAAGTACCTCTTCTCGCAGAAAGATCTGAATCTAAGGCAGCAAAGATGGATGGAATTCTTGGCATCTTATGACTTCGAGATAGCTTATACCCCTGGCAAGGGTAATGTTGTGGCAGATGCACTAAGCAGAAGGAGGTTGACTTTGAGTCCCTTGTTTATTGAGATGAAGAACTTAGAGTTCTTGGCAACCTTTGATTTCACGACGACTGTTGAGTCGATGACGGGTTCATTAGCATCCCTTGAGCTTAGACCCACACTTCTTGACCAAGTTGGGGCTTCCCAGAAAGGAGACCCGCAGATAGTTGAGATCATGGACAAGTTGATCCATGGTGAGACGTCTAGTCACCTTGCTAGATATACTATTGATGACAAGGGTTGGCTAAGACGTGACGGAAGGCTACGCGTTCCACAAGTAGGAGACTTGGTGCATAAAGTTCTCGAAGAAGCACATCACTCGAAGATGACTATACATCCTGGAGGAGATAAGATGTATAGGGATATGAAGCGCATTTTCTTTTGGGCTGGAATGAAGAAAGATGTGGCAGAGTATGTTTCAAAGTGCATGGTGTGCCAACAAGTGAAAGCCGAGTCAAAGAAACCCGGTGGGCTATTACATCCATTGGAGGTCCCACAATGGAAGTGGGAGAGTATTTCTATGGATTTTGTGGATGGACTGCCTAGGTCAAGGAAAGGGAATACGAGCATATGGGTCATAGTTGATAGACTTACGAAAAGTGCTCATTTCATCCCAGTAAAGAGCAAGAGGACCGCATCAGGGCTAGCGTCCATTTATCTTCGGGAGATAGTATGGTTGCATGGAGTTCCTTCTAGCATAGTTAGCGATCGTGACCCAATTTTCACTAGCCAGTTCTGGAATAGTTTGCAAGAAGCGAAGGGTACGCGATTGAATCTGAGTACAGCCTATCACCCCAGACGGATGGCCAAACCGAAAGGGTGAATAGAGTGCTAGAAGATCTTTTGAGGCTATGTGTTCTTGACTTTGGTGGTACTTGGGAAGACCACCTTCCTCTTGTAGAGTTTGCTTATAATAATAGCTATCAAGCCAGCATAGGGATGGCACCATTTGAAGCTTTGTATGGGAGGCCGTGTAGGTCACCATCTTGTTAGTGGGAGACAACAGATAGGCTTATACTTGGGCCCGATATGATACGGGACACATCCGAGAAAGTTGAATTGGTGAGAAGACGGATGAAAGCGGCCCAAGATAGACAGAAATCCTATGCTGAAAAGCGAAGGGCAGATTTGGAATTCGAAGTGGGAGACATGGTTTTCGTGAAGGTTTCTCCTTTGCGTAATGTGGTACGTTTTGGACCAGTTGGGAAACTGGCACCAAGGTTCGTAGGACCCTTCCCTATCATCGAGAGAATTGGAAAGATGGCCTATAAGGTGGAATTGCCCGAGAAGCTAGCCGGAGTACATAATGTCTTTCATGTCTCGCATCTCCGAAAGTGCTTACATGAGTCCGCTGAGGTGGTTGAACCAAGCATTCTTGAAGACGTGGAAGTAGAGAAAGAGGTAACCTTGAGGAGAGCTCCGATTCGTATCTTGGGAACAGAGATCAAGAAGTTAAGGAATCGAGAAGTCAAATTGGTGAAAGTTCAGTGGAGTGAAGCCGATGAAGATGCAACTTGGGAAACCGAGGAGAAGATGCGTGGGCTTTATCCATTCCTTTTTGAGGGTACATTCTCAATCTCCTTTCCTAATTAGCATGTCTTTCTTTTTGCTATCCATGTTTATCTTGTTATCTCGTTAACCTTGTCATGAGAACCTTAAGTAGAAACCCTTTGGATGAAACATGTATTTGAAACATGTTATGCTTGATGTTTGCAAGTGGTTGCAAGTGTTTGCAAGTGGATACTCGTGGATGCATGATACACATTAGGCACTAATATCAGCTCACACACTTTCATGTTGCATATGCATGAGTGTTTATGCTTATTCATGAATGAAACTTGTTGTGTTATCACGTGGATGTTGCATATGGATGAATGTTATGTGCAATCATGTAGAGATTATAAATTATGTTAGGAATTTGCATACATATGGACTCATTTCACTAACATACTTTGCATTAAGGAGGTTTACTGAATCAGTATCCGCCTGATTTTTGCATTAGATAAGTACATATACACACACCTTTTGCATATGTTCAAACAGCATTTAGAATCTTTTTAAGGACAATGGCTACTTGTGGATGATGTTTTGAG
Source organism: Allium sativum (assembly GCA_030737875.1). Lineage (NCBI taxonomy): Eukaryota > Viridiplantae > Streptophyta > Magnoliopsida > Asparagales > Amaryllidaceae > Allium > Allium sativum. Next base: position 932,370,153 of record CM060915.1, on the reverse strand, counting down.
TAGATGGATGATGGATGGTAGGATACGTTATTCCTAACTTGGAGATTTCGGGGACGAAATCCTTTAAGGAGGGGAGAATGTAACAACCCGTATTTTTAATAACATGTTATAATGTAAATCAAGGCAGAATTAAATTCTAAAATCTGAATCAAGGGAAACGGGTTGTGCCATTGCGTTCGTCTCGGAAAAATATGCGAAATAGAGTCCGAGTTTTCGAAAAACGGAGTCCGTATGACCAAGTTATGGCCCAATGAAGTTTTCAGAAAATTCCAAGCCCGAAAACAGTTCAAATTCGAATTCAGATTCGAACTGCAACCAAGGCAGAATGGGCGGTAATTTTTCCCGCCCCAGGCAGGGTCGACACAGGGGTCGACACCAGTGTCGACCCCCCCCAATGGGTCGACACCCATGTCGACCCAGGGGTCGACCCCCCCCCCCCCGGTCGGACCATTTTTCATGGTGCACCATTTTGACAGGTTGGGTCTTGTTCTGGAAGTTTCTGACGGGAGTTGATGGCTCAGATTCGATTTAGGGTTAATCCTATGGTCTAAACTAACCTAATCACCCATAAAAAGACCCCTAGACCTAGCCTAAACCCTCATTAATCATTCCTACAACTAAATGCTGCCCAAATGTTTAATCATGGCCTCCACCCTCTTGTCATAGCCTCAATCTTCATTCATATGAGAGTTCCTAAGCTTGTTTGAGAGTTTCTAAGCTTGATTTAAGGCCAAAGTTCAATCTTTCTTCATCAAAGCAAGGATCTTTTGCTTGTTTCTCAAGGGTTTTCATTGGAGCTTATCATTTGGGAGTGTTTAGAGTTGCTAGTGACTTCGTCTCAATCTTATTTATATTTTATAAGTCTTCATAGCATTGTAAGCCCTATACTACTCTTAGATTCTAACTATGAAGTTAAATATGACATGTTGCAAGTTGAGTTTGGGCCTAAGTATGATATGTGCTTTGATCCTATCATGTTATAGATAAATATATTCTATGCATGTTTGTAAAACTATCACCTTGACCTTGTGGGCTAAAAGCTCTAAGCATTATGTTGAAATGTTGCATTATGCAATATGAGAACTCACATAACCTTTATGATAACTTGCATATGATGTTATATGCGAACTTCTAGCCGCCATCCTATGTCATTTATGATCATGTTTCACCTATTTGCTTAAGTTGATATTATGCATGTTTTGAGGCCCATGATGTGATATGCAAGCTTATGAACATATTTATGCCTCATATGCCACCATGTTTAACTTGTGGCCAACCTTATTACCTTATGCCCTTTTGTCATGCTTTTGCCAAGTTCCCTCTTTTGATCTATGATGCGAAACGTACATGCGATGGGAATGCGTTGGGTTGGGTAATATTAATGACATGAAAACATGGTTTTCAAATATGACATGAACAATGACTTGTGATTATGTTTGTAAACATAATGATGGACATGACACTTAGAAAATATGAGTGTGGCCAACTCGAGGTTGGGTTGAGTTTGTAGCATAAATCTACCCGGAACCGACCGGCTTAACTAGTGGCTACAAACAATAGGACCCAATGTGAGAAGTTGGTCATGTTCTGCTTAAACCCGAGGTTAGACTAGGTTGTGTTGTAAAGCTACCCGGACCCGCCCGGCTTAACTAGTAACCACAACAAGGTCTAATGTGAGAGGTTAAGGTGCATTAAATTAATTAATGCCACATGATAGGGTTAAGTCATGGACCACGTAACACTTAACCAACATGAAAACGATGGGTTGATAGGGTTAAGTTATGAATCTTGGGTACACTTAACCAACTTGATGCTTGATTGGATCGGGTTAACCACATTTAACCCGTTAGGAAACCCTAGTTATGAGGTCCTTTTCACCAGTAACCCTCTTGATTGTATCATGATACCCTAGGGACTAGGCTAGGGTGGGGCACGATTACTGGGTTGACATGTAAGCGACCAAAACGATGGCTGAGTAGGTGCGCCGGTGTACGTTCAGGCGAACTATGGTCGTGCACATAGTCCGGAGTTGAAAAAGCAGACACGGGCACCCGTAGGTTTAGACTATGTGTGCTTGATTTGTGTCCGTGGTTGGCACCCAAGGGCTTGATACACCCTAGGGTGGACCTATCACAGTTTGACTACACTTCGTGATTGGGCCGTATGACACCGACACTTGACGAGTTAGGCTTTTAGGGAGCCGATCGACTAGACCGTGTTGTTGGACCTTGATCTAGGTCATCTCTGGATGTTTGGCCAAGATTGGGCCAAGGGATCATTTCTTGTTTATGCTTGACGTGGATTGGAATACTAGTACACACCTGGTGCAACTTAACCTTGTATATGCGATGCCACACTTGATCTATATTGTTAACTTTTCACCATGCCAGTTATCACCCCATGTCTCATCCCTGTTTACATGTTCAGTTAACTTTACTAGTTTTTATACTAATAGTAGATAGGACTTACCAGTCTTTTTGACTGACCCGTTTTCTTTCGCCTCTTTTCTTCCGTTTCCCCCCCAGGTTTGCAGGGTGGGAACACTGGTGTTTAGCTGGATCTTTAGCTGCTTTTCTGGATAGCTCATGTATGGTTTGAGCATGCTATGGCCTTATGCTACTTTGGGGATAGTTACTTTATGTTTCTTTTTCAGTTTTCAGTTTCTGTTCTAGACTTTGTTTTATGGAAAAATAATGACCAAGTACTTTGATGTAACTTGACTATGGTTTTGAAATGCTAGTTTTATCCGCTGCTTTACTACTCTGTTTTACTTATATGTTCTGTCTTGTGATATCTGCATGCATGTTTACCTCGTTTAACGCCCCTCCAATGCCAGTGCCCTTGCAAGAGTGGCATTGTCGGAGGTGGGGTGTTACAACGGATGCCACGTATGCCTTCTCTCGCCACGCACTCTCAAAAATGGGTACGTTATCTATCAATTTGCTATTGCACCATTTTATTTTACAAAATATTCCACTGCTTCATGAATCTTCATACCGATCACTTTATAATGTTTCATCATCGATCACTGCATTGTTCCCATACCGATCGGTCTACTACCGGTCGGCTATAAAAATGAGGTGTCGACTGGTCACAAATATTTAGCACCTTTCAGTTATGAACACAGACCACCGATTGGCTGTGAGAGACAAATACCGACTGGTTCTTCATTGTTTTATACTGGTCGCCTTCTATATGTCACATAGGTGCTAACCGCATGAATAGTTCGTGATTCCCATGCACGTGTTCAGAGAGTGGATGGCTCAGCTTCTTTTGCAGTTATTTTGTTACTGTTCTTCTCACTCTTCACGTGTTCTCAAATATGGGTATAATTATTTAACATACTGCCATTGTATCATTTTATTCACTGAAGCTAATCCCTTTTTCATCCTGTAACTGATCCGCTTTCATAGTTGATGACCGGCCTAATGCTGTCATAATGTAACCGACTGGTCGAGGCCGAACGACAGACCAATCACATATGTATGATCACGTTGGCGAGTTGATGACAAGATTTTTATTTTTTCAATGTTTAAATGCCATGCTCGTTGGGTATAAATCCATAACAGGCCTTTTATGTGAAATGCATTCTCAACATACGAGAACATCATAATTCATGCGGAACGATCTACGCTTGCTTAGGTGGCATCCTATAGCTTGATACTAATGACTTTTATTATTCATGGTTTGACCATTCTCACGAACTGAACGACCTAATGACTTGGCACTTGAAATGAAATGTTATGTTCACGTCGACCCAGGGTTCTCAGCATCAGCTCGATCTTTGTATCATTCCGTGCATATCCTAGTTCCTTTATAACATGATATGTGTATACTTCAAAGCCTGATAGCCATTTTGCATAATGAAACAATATCCATCCCATGCTATACGTTAAGCTTTATGCCTTCAAATGCATGCACGGTCCACCTTTCATGTTGAAACATGTAGCTTTCACGTTAATGTCATGCAATACATTTCAATGCAGTATAACCAATGTGAGCCAATTTACATTAGCTGCTTCATGTCTATGCATCCCATATTTTCATACTGTAGTGTTAATCAGCCAGCTCCATGAAAGCTTGGATGCTAAATCTATAAACATACAAACGTGTCCATGTAAAGTACCATGTGCATACATTCTTCGCTTTGGCTAAACTATATTTGCATGTCATTTTGACTTTTGATATATGAGTACACCAATTGCAGAATTGCCATTGCCTTCATATTATATAACGGCTTCACGTGGCACTTGCAATGATCCATGACATCAGACCATGTTCAACCATCTTTAAACAAGGCTGCTAACTTCTTATACATGTGTGCTTTGCACTTTCGCATGGAACCGTATTCAACCTTCATTTGAATCGATCCATTGTGCACAACTATTCATGATAGTTTGTCGAACCACTCCATGCTTGAACTGTGTACAATCGCATTATTTAATATACACCGACACGTGTCGCATTGAATTGATCCATGCACTAAATGGTGTCGAAGTAAGCAATGCATGCTACGGGAATTTGATGCTTGAATCACTACATGAAGATATTTGTGACATAAGAATAACGGCATGAATATGGCGATAGGAATGGAGACGGCTGGATCGCGAGAAGCATGAAGGAAGGAGTTACTGTTAGAAATCATAGTATGAATGAAATTTACTTTAGTCCCACATTTCCAAAAATAAGATAAGATGTGTGTATATATGTCCATTCCTCATTCCCTATATTGGCCCTTAGGGTCAGGTAATTTTGTGCGAGGGGGAGGACCTACATCATGTGAACCAAACACACACGCGCGCGCCGCCCGCCCGTCCCGTACTGAACCGGGCTTGGGTGAAATCTTATTCTTGCTACGGAAAAACATAACCAATTTTGTTGGGTTTTTTTTTGAACGGATGCGGCAACGAAATTGGGTGTGACCCAACAGAAGTCGAACGGGTTTACGACCCGCTAATGGATGAAGAGGAACGGGTGCGACCCATTATAATATAAACAGATGCGACTGTTGGAATACGTTTGAATTCAAACAGGCACGACTGTTTAAATGGTAATTGTTGGAAGATATAAATAAGTGACGAATTCTGGCCAAATTCCTCACCGATTTAACGCTTTCTCTTCCTCTGCCCGACTTACAACTGCCTTGCTGCCAATTCTCAGACTGACGAAATCATTACAACTCGAGAAGATCCGACTATTTTATCCTGGGAGACTCAAAATAAAGTCTTAAGGAAATCGGTACACCGAAACTCAGACTCTATTTTCTCTTCAAGTTTTATTTGTATACATTTTGTTGTATACATACTGTTGAATACAGTGTTGTTGTTGTTTGGCTAAATCAACTTGTGTGCGAGTTGAAATATAACACTTGCCAGTGTTGATGATTGTGTGTTTTGTATAACGCGTATTGCTGTTGCATTCTGTTTTATACTGCAGACATCCACATCTTAAGACTCTATTTTTTCTCTCATTAAAACAGAGATGGCAGCAGACTAAATATCGATCAAAACAGCCAACTTGAACAAACCATACCTGTTTAAGGGTGAAGGTGACGATTTTTTGACGTGGCAGAGTCAAATGCTCTTTTATCTCACAACCCTCGGTCTACAGAAATATTTAGATGAAAATGAGCCAGTGCCGCCAACACCAGGCAAAGCCAAGGATTCAAGTGAAGTTGATAAACTTGATACATGAAGGCACTCGGATTTCTTGTGCAGGAATTACATCCTGAATTGTCTTGACAAAGTTTTGTACAAGGTTTATCAGCCACTCAAGACTGCGAAAGCTCTCTGGAATGCGCTAACAACAAAGTACAAAACACAAAATGTGAGCCTGAAGAAGTTCATAGTGGACAAGTTTATGGACTACAAAATGGTAGACTCCAAACCTGTAACTACGCAACTACATGAACTTCAAATTATTATCCATGAGATGGAAGCAGAAGGCCACGTTGTTGGTAAATCTTTTCTGGTTGAAGCGATAAGTGGAAAGTTGCCACCATCTTGGAAAGACTACCGCAACTACTTAAAGCACAAGAAGAAGGAGATATCCTTGCAAGAACTCATTGTGAGACTAAAAATTGAGGCTGATAATCGCGGAGTCACTAAACCAAAGAATGAAGAAGCCTTTGTTGCAGAAGGGTCAAAGAAGAAAGGACGCCCTAACAAAAATAAAAAGAGGAAGGCTCCAGAAAATAAACAGCCCAATCAGAAGCCGTCCAAGAAGTTCAATGGGGATTGTTGGGTTTGTGGCAAGACTGGACATCAAGCAAAAGATTGCAGACACAAGAAACAGAAAAGTTCCGAGGAAAATGTGGTGGACAACATGGACATTGACGGGTCTAACTTTTCTGGAGTTGTATCAGAATATAATCTAGTCCAGAATCCTTCTCAGTGGTGGTTTGACACAGGTGCTACACGACACGTGTGTTCTGAAAAGTCCATGTTCGCCACTTACAACAGACTCGATCATGAAGAGAAACTGTACATGAGTAACTCTGCGGTGTCAATGATTGAGGGTAATGGGAAAGTAATCCTCAAGTTCACATCTGGTAAAACTATTACGCTGAATGATGTGCTCCATGTTCCAGATATCCGAAAAAACTTGATTTCCGGTCCTGTTCTCTCGAAGAAAGGCTTCCGAATGGTCTTTGAATCAGATAAAGTTGTTCTGTCCAAGGCTGGAATCTATATAGGATGAGGATACTTGTGTGATGGTCTGTTTAAGGCTAATGTAGCCGTAGTTGGCAATAATAGTGTGCATTGTAATTCTGAAATGAATAAAAAGGAAGTTTCTTATGTTGTTGAGTATGATGCTTTATTATGGCATGAAAGATTAGGACACGTAAACTTCCGAAAAATGAAAAAACTTGCAAATTTAGAATTAATTCCTAAATTTCAAGTAGATAAGAACTACAAATGTGAGACATGTGTAGAAGCAAAAATGGTCAAAATGCCGTTTCATACAGTGCTGTTGTTGTTTGGCTAAATCAACTTGTGTGCGAGTTGAAATATAACACTTGCCAGTGTTGATGATTGTGCGTTTGGTATAACGCGTATTGCTGTTGCATTCTGTTTTATACTGCATGCAGACATCCACAGTTACGAACGCGGCCCCACGGTAGGCGCCAAATGTTGATCCCAAAATTGGAATCAACACCAAATGTGCAAAAAATGCACTTCACTATAATTGGTTAGAAATAAGAGAGATGCAATCACAAAAATAAAAGCATAAAAGGAAGACAAAGAAATTTTATAGTGGTTCGATTCACAATAAATCTACGTCCACTTTTCAATCACTTCTCATTATGATGCTTCTTTTACAACAAGAATAATTCACTCTTTACATTCATCATTAATTTCTTAATCTTCTATCTTCGATCTAGTAGAAATGATTGGAGAAAATGGTGAGATCCATCAAGTGTAACAAGTAGTAGAATGGATCTAGAGCTTTTCCTTCAACGCTTGATTGGATTTCTTCATTTCCATGATGAATTAAAAGTTAGATCTTCACTTTGAGATGATTAAATCACTAAGTAAGTATTGAAAATTGGATTTAGCAGCTTTTCGAGGTCATCAAAAATCCTCCCCATTAAAGTGGGGTTGGACCTCTATTTATAGGTGTGGAGCAAGTAAGGAAAAAGCAAAAAATATGTAGTGCAGGAAACTGGTCGGTCGGCCATTTATTTATAGAAATGCCACTGAGTACAGTTGGCAACAGTTGGAAGGGTACAGCGGGGTACAGCTGGCATCAGTCGGTCGGTCGGTCATGCCTTAGACACTGATCGGTCGATCCTTGTATTGCAATACCGTCCACCCATATTCAGCTTACTACAGATCGGTATATAAATATTTTGCTGGAGTGACCGCATATATCTTTAGTCACCGCATCAACTAATTATAGCCACGCAATTAGTTTCGTCACGTGGCATTCATGGTTATGATAATCACAACTTTATTGGTGCGTCTTTGTCCTCTAGCGCCTGGTATACCAATTCACATAATTTGCGGAATTCTAGAAATGGGACCAAAAAATTTATATTTGTGCCATTATTTAATGTTTGCAAAAGTTTGGAACAGTTCTACGTTGAAATGAATACCAAACCGATCGGTATGCAGGCTTCCTACTAAAGCGCTTTACATATATTAATACCGCTCAGCCTTTGATGTTTTAATACCGACCGCCTTCTTTACTATAACACCGGTCGCTTCTTATAATATGCAGCTACTTGTATGTGCATGCTACATCGTTCATAGGACTTGGAATGACCGTTATTTACAAAATGATGTTCTTGCCATGCTTATCACAATAGTGGCATGTCACCTTACAATATGCTGTGAGTCAGTTGATATAATCATACCAAAGGTTTCATGTCCATGCATAAAGTAATAAAGGGCACGTGTTGGCTTGCGTACTCCACTATATGATATCTTGTTTCCAACAGGATGCTTAGCTTTTCACCAAAATCAACATCGTTGTCACATGTAGATGCTTTGCATTATGTCGTCGCACTCTTTGTAATCGTACCGATCGGTTGCTGAGCTAAACGTAAAGGAGCTGACATGTCTATATTCTGAATATCCTCATGCAATGTTAATCTTGTTGCTATATAGACGAAGAGGCCACTTAAACATGATTTAAATATTTTTGTCCATGTTGTTGGCGTGGGATGCTCCATACATAATGCATGCATGTCTTTCTTTATATGTTGCTCATGTATTCAGACAAGTACATTTGGCGTTGTTACACGTGAAGGTCAGTGCATGACATATTTGAATATGCTAAGATAACAACCGACCGCTTCTACTTTCTCTTGACCAATCAGCTGCATGTTGTTTCTCCAATGTACGTACATTGTATTTATTTTCATAGTCGCATGTTAATGTAAGTACACACTCCTCAGTTCTGAACCACGTTAACAACGGTGTTAACACCATTCTTTGATCTTATCCCTCTTTTCAATCACAATGAAGTTTTAAGCTTATTTGACTCTCGGGATAACAATGAAGTGTGTTACCCGAAGCTTGTCAAGATGTTCTATGCGAATCTTAATCACGGATTTTTTTGAAGGCAATGAAGACCAAATTTGGAGTAGCGTCAAAGGCACACAAATTGTTCTACGTTGCGAAATCTTGCGCAATATCTTGAATTGTAGAAGCATGAGATCGGATTTTTCGGATTTCGAAATTAATGAAACTGGTTTAGAGACTTATCACGACATATTTGAAAGTGGTGCTCAAATGGAATTCAAAAATCGCTTTTTGCGCCCAAAAGAAAGAATCGTAAACCTTCTCCTTCAACATACCATCACTCCTCGTTCCGAAATTTTAACAACCCAACTCATAAGGTCCAAAAGCACTCTTTTCTATTATTGGTGGATATAACATCAATTGGGCCGACATGATCTTAAGAGAGATCAAGCCTATAGAAACTTCATCTAGAGAAAACACTCTTTGTTATGGAGTTTATCTCACTCATATTTCAAATATTTCGGAGTTGATCTTCACAGAGAAGAATTTGTGCCATGAAAGGTGTTTGACTCCACAAACATATACCTTATGCAAATTCCTCTCACTTTCAGACCGTATGAGACATTTGAAGGCAAACAAGCTTGAATGCAACAAGAACAAGGGCCTATGGAAATCGAAGAAGAAGAAACTTCTTTAGAAAGTGTTGATTGTCCAATCAACACTAGAACCATTTCTGGAGAGATGATTGTTCAAAATCAAATGAAGATAGTCAACAGCCAAAAGAAGCTCAAAAGGAAATTTTCCAAAAAGACTAAGTCCATGATTAAGATAGGAAGAAAGCTTGGAATTTTATCTTCCTCCTCATCATTCGGTGAAATCTAGCCTATCTTTTTAAATTTATCTGTAATATTTGACTATATTAACTTTTGAATCACGTATTTAGTGTATCATAATTAGTTGGATGTATTTACTTTTTATGAAGTAATGAATGGAGTTTTGTTTATGTTAAAATCATCTTTAGGTTACTATAAAAACTTTGGAATAAAATATAATATAATATAAGTATAAAAGAATCAAAATTTGAATTTTTTTTAATAAGTATGTCGACATACATACTTACCTATGTCGACATTTAACTGCCAGATTTGAAAATTAATTCTCACCAAAAGTTAGTTACAATAACCATTTAAACTCTCCACTTCGAATTTTCTTCTTCATTCTCTTATTTCATTTCTGTAAAAACTCTAAACCAAAATAAATAACAGCCTCCATCAATTTTAATTCCCAAATTAATCCCGAATCATACGCTGGACCATACGAATGTCCTTTCCAACGTTCTACACTATCACGTGTCATCAACCTAGAAGAGAAAATGGAATATACTCTTCAAATGCTTATTAAAATTCAAGTGCTCCAAATTCAGATAAGTCAGGAGCAAAATCGATAAGGAAATATGTTGAGGAGCCTTCATAAATTCGTAATGGATAATTAAGCAAACCCAATCATCTTCGAGGATGATAATCAAGAAGTGGAAGAAGAAGAGGAACAAGAAGAGGAGGAGGAAGAAATGATGGAAGAAGAGGAACAAGAGGAGTTATAACAAGAAGTCAAGGATGAAGATGATCAAGTCGTATGCGTGCATGAAGTCTTGTTCGATCAAAATGGAAATGTGATTGAACGAAATGGGGATTTTTGTCTCCATTGCCCAAATTGTCCAACCTATAAGTCCCCCATCGTCAAAAACAATTAGAACTTAGGTTTTCTTTTTGTTTCTTTTCCTTTGCATTTATTCGATGTATTACATTTGTGGCAATTCATGTAATTTGTCGCTTGTATTGAAGAACGATGTTTAATATAATATTGTTTTATCTCTAATAAGTATTCTATTACTCGGTTATATAGGCACGAATTTAAGGGGAGTCATATACGTTAAGTATTTTAATCACAAGTTATACACTTTATATCTTATTATAATATAGTTTAGATAGATATAAAATTTAGGGGGAGTACTTTTAGAATTACTTTTTGATAATGCCAAAGGGGGGATTATAAAATATAGACTTAGTTTAAGTAGAATATATAGGATTCATATAGATAGGGAGAGTATTAGAAGGATCAACAACACCATGTATCTATAGGTATGATATTTTATAAATTAAGGTTGCCATCATAAAAAAGGGGGAGATTGTTGGAGAATGGAGTCTTAATTGCAACAACCTTATTTCAATATTAATTGATTATAAAATATATATTAACATCTTTATCTAGAATATATATATATACATACATGCAGGATTTGCATACAGGAATTAATACTAAAGAACGTACAATTTTAGATTTTTGAAGATTCAAGAGATTCAAAATTCAGACAAGATTCAAGTCTCAAGAGTAATCAAGAAATCAAGAGTTTAGGAGTTCAAGATAAATATAGTAATAGAGTCTAGTTTATGTAAAACTGTGAATAACACTCAGGTTCAAATTCAAAGTCAAATTCAAATAAAAATTCAAATTTTCAAATTTCAATTCCTATTTTCAAATTCTATTTTCAAATTCTATTCTAGTTAAGTTTTTCTATCTTACCTTTGATTTTAAACTTGAGATTTTAAAGATTTTAAGTTTATATATATATTTATATAGTTATACACTTTTATACTTTTAATTTATGTAATTTTAAACTTTATAATTTTATAAATATGATTATATAATTTATATTTATGATTTTATGTGATTTCCTACTTTATAATACTTATTTACATCACTACGTTTTAATTCAAGAATTTTGAGATTATATATATCGAAACACTTGGAAAAAACTCAAATTTCAATTTTTAAACTACAATGTCGACATACATAGTTAGCCATGTCGACATATAACTGTCACATTTTCAATTTTGAAAGGAAGTGTCTTTTCACTTATTTGTAACATTCCAGAAGCGTTGCAACCTTTCAAATTTTATAAATAGGGGCTGATTTCGAATTTTTTCATCATTCTTCTTCTCCATCTTCATCTCCTTTAATTACACCATTATTATATCATATATTTATGATTTCTACACTTATACTCTACTGATTTCAAGTCTAATTATATAAAATTTCTTCTCTTCTCACTCTCTACTCGTTACTCTCTAAATCGAAGTGTTATTGAAGAGTATAGGGCTGTTGTAATCATTTGGGATCGTTTTGGGATAATCTTGGAAATGATGTGTTCTTTGTAGATGTGAAATCAAGGAAGGAAATGGTGTTAACCTTCTAGCCGGGGAAATCAAGGGTGGTGTAGAAACGGTGGTAACCTTGTAGCCAGGGAAATCAAGGTTGGTGTGGAAACAGTGGTAACCTTGTAGCAGAGAAATCAAGGGGATTGTACTTGGATATTGATATAGTAATAGAACTCCATGCAATCCAGCATTGTATGGGACTGGACGTAGGTGTAATCTGAACCAGTATAAAATCCAGTGTGTTCTTTCCTTCTCTACATTTTGTTTCTGTTTATTTTTGTGTTTGTGTTTGATTCTGTGTCTGTAATCATCTCAGTGGTGTGTGACTCATATAGTAGATCATATAAGTTTAGGTTTTCTTAAATTCCTTAAAAACACTATTCACCTACCCCTATAGTGTTAGTTTTGCCGTAATGACCATTCTGCATTCCCTAACAGGTACAACTTGCAGTCTTAGTTCAAGATTCTGACTTTAGTTTCCATGACACTTACACATCTAGCATTTGCACTAAAACTCATGACACTAGTTTTGCCTAGCCACCTGTCCAATCTACGGTAAACAAGTCTCTATCCCATTGTCTTAAATCTATTCTAGGCATCCCCTGCTCGGTTTTACCTCCTTCGTTTTCCACTTCTATCCTTCTTAAGAGTAATCAACCAACAGCCTGCCCTTCTCATGAGAAGAGCGTGATTCTGCCTCTCGAGCCTAAAACGCGAGGGACAATCGCCAAACTTTCCAAAGCTTCTTCACACACTAGTTTGCAATGATTAACATTGTTTTTTGGCATATTCATGGGATTGGAAACGATCCGACGATTAATAGACTTAAGTGTATCTCTAAAACTTGCAACATCTCGGTTCTTGCTATCCAAGAACCGATGGTGGAATCTCAATCGTTATCCTCTCTTGCTCGGAAATCAGGCTTCTTCAGTGGGATCTCTAATCGTAATGGTAAAGTTTGGGTCCTATGGAGATTTGATTGGACGGCTACAATCATTCGTGATTCCGAACAAATTCCAGCCTTCTCCGTCAATATTTTCCAAATGTTGATACTCATTTTTTCACACATGTCTATGCTAAATGTACAGGGGATAATAGACATGGTCTCTGGAATGATATTTCCTATCTTGCCTCCTTAAACTTCCACTCATGGGTCATTGGCGGTGACTTTAACATCATTGCTAATAAAGACGAAAAGGTCGGTGGTAATCCTTGTAACAGCTCGCACCTCCGCTCGCGCAAGATATTGTCCCCAACTTAGCCACCGTATAGGTGTGGGGTTATGTTCCTCAAAAGGCCTCGGCATTAGTAAGAGATCGGCTCTACTATATAACTTAGGGGTGTTACATTCTCCCCTCCTACAGAGCCCAACGTCCCCGTTAGCTCACAAACACCTCACCCCAGGCACTGTGGTCCACACAGGAGCCACAATTCCGGCTGGATGTAACAGCCTTCACCTCCGTTCGCGCAAGATATTGCCCCCAACTTAGCCACCGTATAGGTGTGGGGTTTTATTCCTCAAAAGGCCTCGGCATTAATAAGAGATGGGCTCTACTATATAACTTAGAGGCGTTACAATCCTACTAATGCTCAGTCTATCAATGATTTCAACCAGTCTATTGCCTCCGCGGACCTGATGGAAATTCCATTTTGTGGCTTCTCATACACCTGGCGTAATAACCGTGATGGTATCAACCGTATCTCAGCCAGACTTGATCTGGTTTTTGGCTATGCAGGATTGTTCACCGGGCTAATTCTGATCATGCTCCTATGCCTTAAATCGAGTTTTGACTCAACCCCAAAAACTTTCCAGTTTCAAAACATGTGGATCTCTCATCCTTCTTTCTGTGACGTTATCAAGGACGCGTGGGATATTCCAGTCTCTGGGAATCCCCTTTAGGCTTTTTCCACTAAACTACACATTGTTAAGGTGCAGATCCATAGCTAGAATAAATCCACCTTTTCCAACATTTTTTATCGCGTCATGGAGTCTAATAAAAACGACTCGATAACAGAAGCAATTTATGATGAAAACCCTTCTCCATCCAATCGGGATTCCTGGCTGGACGCCAAATATGAATTTGACCAAGCCCTCCAATTTGAAGAGATTTTCTAGAAGTAGAAAGCACGGTTAAAATGGATCGTCTACGGGGATTCAAACTCTAAATTCTTTCACTCTTTGGTGAATAAAAACAGAACCAAGCTTGCGATTCACAAAATCCAAAATCCTGATGGTTCTTGGGTAATTGAAGGAGATGATACTAATACTGTTGTGGATTTTTTCAAAGATCTCCTTGGCTCTCCCTCAGTGTCCTCTCCTGACCTAGACATTCTTGTACATACCCCCCCTGCTAATTAATGAGCAAATCTATGCCACCATTACTGAACCTCCCTCTGATGAGGAGATCAAAGCTTCTATTTTTCAGCTTCATAAGAATAGTGTTGCTGGTCCTGATGATTTCAATGGTTTTTCTTCCGCTCATTTTGTGATATCATTGGGCCAGACCTCACTCAGGCCATCCGGGCCTGTTTTTGTGGCATTCCCCTTCCCAAAAACTGGTCTGCTACGAACAGCATTCTCATTCCCAAAAATGATAATCCTAAGAAACCGTCTGACTTCCGTACGATCAGTCTTTGCAACTTCTATAACAAAGCTATCTCTAAAATCATTGCCATTAGACTCTCTGGCATTTTGCCTACCCTCATATCCCTATCCCAAGCTAGGTTTATCAAAGGGAGACTCATTACAGACAACATACCTCTGGCCTAGGAACTTGTTTCGCGGATTAACCATAAGGCTAGAGGTGCCAATGTAATTCTTAAGCTGGATATGGACGATGCCTATGATCATCTATCTTGGTTTTTTCTTATCAAAGTCCTTCGCAAGTTTGGAATTTGTGAACCATTCATTGACATGGTTTGGAGACTTATCTCAAACTGTTGGTATTCCATTCTCATTAATGGCTGCCCCCAAAGACTTTTTCCATCCGGTAGGGGTGTCCGACAAGGAGATCCTCTATCGCCAAGCCTATTTGTCATTGCTGCAGAGGCTCTTAACCGTGGTCTACAGAATCTCACCGTTTTTAGGGAAACTAGGAATTATTCATTCCCTAGTGGTGCTATTTTAGCTCTTTCCTTTGTTGATGATTTTCTTATCTTTGCTAATGGGCAATCCAGGACTATTCGTAACATTATCTCATTCCTTAAGGTTTACGAATTACGCTCAGGTTAACTCGTAAAAACTTCTAAAAGCTCCATTAGCTGCCCTGTTGGGCCTCTACTGCTCTTAAAAAGAGGACCTAGAATGAAACAACTTTGTCATTCGACATCTTCCTTTCTCATACTTGGGTGTTCATCTCTATCGTGGTCGCAAACTTAGCCTATATTTTAGAGAGTCGATCATCAAAGCTCGGAAACTGATCAAAAAATGGAGTGGTTCAATCCTATCTCAAGCAGGTAGGCTAGTCCTCATTCAATTGGTCCTCAGTTCTCTAAGTTCTCATATTTTCACTGTCTCCGCGCCTACTGACTCCTTTTTCATCGAATTCTAGTGCCTTTGTTCTGATTTCTTTTGGGGATCGCCTGATAACCACTTTAAGCATCATTGGGATTCTTGGGATTGCATATGTTGTCCCAAATTCGAAGGGGATCTGGGAATTCGGAATTTGTAGGATATCTATAAGGCGTACTGTTTCAATATCTAGCATCGTTTCCTATACATTGATTCTACGTGGTCTATTTTTCTCAAGCATAAATATCGTAGACTTAGTTCCCATGGTTTCTCTGGTACACCTACTTTCGCCAGTGAAACACGGAAACATATGCATAAATGTAAAGCGCTTTGTGACAAGGTTATGTTGTATAATCCACACCTTGGGCTGATGGTTCATTTTCTCTCAAAAAAGCTTAGGAGGCTATTAGGCCTCACTACTTAATCTGGCTCCCTTTCCACCTGATATGGGACAAGCACATCCTCCTGAAAGTATCCATTTTCATGTGGATACTTATACATAATGGCATACCTCTTGATCGGAACTTAACTAATATATTGGCACTGGTACTGTCTCTAAATGTTACTGTTGTTAGTTTGGGCACCACAAATCTATACCTCATCTCTTTGGTAATAGTGAGGGGGGGAACTTCATTTGGATTCCCTTTGGAAACCTCATCGGATTCCCATCGATTTCTGCATCACTCAACTCCTGCTGCACCTTTTGTTGGTCCAATTCTCATGGCAAATCCATCAGGGTTGTTCTTGCTTGCATTCTTCCTTCTTATATTTGTTGGCATATTTGGTGTGCTTGAAATAGATTTTGGTATGATAAAAAGAAATTCGATCATGCCAAAATCATCCATCTTGTACATGATGATATTAAAAAACTATTCCTCGCTTCTCCATACTTTGGTCCTGTTTGTAGATTCTTAAACTCTTATATCACATACTTCAACATATCCTGCAACACATGATGTTTACTACAGTCTGATTTACTGCCACTATATTTGGTTTGGATACTGCTGGCTTTTCCTGTTTATTTTGCTTTCAGGGTTGGTGGTGCTAGAAATACATCACATAGCCTCACATGCCTTTATATGCTGGATTGGACGAGACTTGGGCTTCCTTGTGATTTACCGCTGCTATTGGTCCACCTTATCTTAGAGCACTCTGATGGTCTTATCCTTGTCAGACACTTGCCTATTTGCTTGGATTTGGCACATCTTGGTTTATATCAGCTGGCGTTTTCATTATCGTTCCCAGAACAGCTCTACATCTACTCGGATGGTCTGGCTACTGCATCTTCACTCGTCTGGCGCTTTTTATTTACCGCATAGACGTATTTGTATGTCTCCAAACTATTTATGTCATAAATTTTGGCTTGGTTGTACTACTGATGATTATCTTTGTGAACCACCATTGGGAGGCACTTTCCCAACCGTTTATTTTGTATCGCAGCCCCACCCTTCCCTACCATCCTCTGATGGTTTTAAGGGTTGGCTTTTACTTAAATATATATAAAGATTTGTGAAGAGATAATTTTAATGAATTCACCAATCTTATGCAATGGTTTTGGAGAAAATAATAAAATTCCCTTTCTATATTTAATAAGCAAGATATTTTGAAATTGAGAAAGTTAAGTCAAACAGCTTGAAATATAGATTTGTTTTTGATAATTAAGAACACTATTTGATTATAAAGGCTTTGTTTACATAGATTTGAAAGTTATGAAAGAATGATATTTTAAAGAGAAAAATATCAAACTCAAGAGGTTAATTAAACTTTATAAGTATAATATTAATTAAGTACTAATCCTAAGACATGATAGTGATTAGTATTCACTTAAATTTTAGGTTTTAAGCATATAACATAAATTTTGAACCTGCGAAAAATTGACATTTAAGTGCAAGATATAGAATGATTTAATGTATGAATTAGAAATGAAATCTTAAGTCAAATATTAATATGGGTCAAGTAACCATATAGGATACACAATTGATAAATTTTATGTCATCTCTTATTTAATTATAAATTTTCTATATGTGAATATATGATATGAGTCATAAATATAATAAAATAAGTGAGTAGGGGAGGTATATAAATTTTCCCTATTCGAAATTTTGTTATAAATAAATGATCTGAAATATATTTGGGAATTTTATTTATATTTTATTTTAAAAGTAAAATTTCGAGTATTTACTTGATGTTAAAATTAGTCTACTGGGTAATTAGTGATTTGGGTATATATCTGATCAACGTATGTGTTAAATCCTATATGTACTAGATAGAATATGGATTCACACTCTAGTCGCTTGGAAATGATTATGGTGATGACCACGGCAACATCGATATATATTTCCGGGTTTAAAAAGCGATATATATGTATGTGTGTGTGTGTGTATATATATAGTGCCAGTTGCGATGTCAAGTGGATACTTAAAACAATATCAAAATGTTTTTATATATCTAAATTGTTTGAGATAAATATATTACAAGACATTAAGTAAGTTAACAAATATGTATAACTTCATTTTATATATTATTGCTTTATTTCTATCTCCTTGACTCGTTCCTTTTTGCGGACAAAAATGTTTGAGTGGGGAAGATTGTAACAACTTGAAATTTAAATAGATTTTTTTTATTAATGATTTGATTAGAATTTATTTTAAAAAAAATCCAGTTTATTCTTAATTATAATAAAATAAGTGAATTTGATTTTAAGTATAAACAAAGATAAGTACCATTTGAATAAATAACTGCCAAATTAAAATTTAATTTCTAAACTTAATTTAATATAGGTTATTTGAATTTAAATATATCTTAAAACTTAAATTTAAATAACATGTTTGAATTACTAAGTATTTTAATTTACCAAATTGATTAAAATATAAATTTTTCTGGGAAATTCATTTTTGGTCAAACATTGTCAAAAATTGAATTTGAATTGAAAATTTAAAAGGTCTAAAATTTGAAAAATTATCTTTTTATGATTCTACTCAAAATTATATAAAGGCCCCCATTTTTTGTTTTGTGAAAATCCTCTTTCATTTGCTCCAAATTTGACCTTTCCTATCAAAAGCTACGCAAATAGGATCCAATTTGCACTATTATCTCTCCTACATAGTTTAAATTGAGACTTAGCTTCATAGGGAAGCTATTTATGCCACGTCATCCCTTTATTAAATATTACATTATAATTTGAGTGGACTTCGAGAAAGATTATTTACAGATCTTTCTGCTTTGTATTTTCATTTTAATTTTTAACTGAGGTTATTTCTTCCTTCTTCTTTTTAATCTTTCTTCCTTTCACAAATCAATCCCTATGTGAATCTAATTGTTGTAATGATTCTTAAACTCTATCACTATTTTCCAATTTGTTCTAATTTCAAAATTCAATTGATTTGGGAATTGTGAAAAACCTTGATCTAAAAATGCGAACAAGCTTCTCCCATTGGGCACCACAGCCACTTAAGACTGTCACCATTGATCTGACCATACCTGGCCTACCATCCTCCACCTCCAGCAAACGGACCCTACCAGAAACCCTAGCCATGATCACTTTTCCCTTTGAAGCCAAAGACTTTTTATTTTTGGTTTTTTCCCATATTTTGACCTGTGTTGCAGAGGCCATAACTTTTTGTTAGAAAATCCATATTCAGGTTTTTTGGATTTTGTAAAATTGAAATAGCTACAACTTTCATGTTGAGCACTTTTTGAAATATCGAAATTTTCTGTTTTGAATTCATAATTCTTTCAGACACATTTTTCGGCCTATAATTCTGACCCGAAAATTTGCTTGTCATTATTTTAGTCATATCTTCCTTAAATTTTATCGGCAACCAATTTTTATTTTTTAAATAGATTTGAAGAGAAATGAATTTGCAGCAACTTTCAGTTTATGACATTTTCAAATTTTGAAGTTAAATGGTCCAAAAATAAATTTCAATTTGATCAGAAAAATGTGTTCAGATTTTGAAAATTTTGGTTAAAAAACTAAATCCTTCTTCCTTAGCCAAAACCCCTCTGCCATGCTGTGTTTGTATGTGGGTGTGGTGTGAGTTGTTGTGTGTGTACTTTTGTTTTGTTTAGAATTAAGAAAGTTGTGGTGAAGTGATAGTGCATGTGAATGAGATGTGTAAGGTCTAGTGTTCAATGACGATAGTTATTGGCTGGAGAAACAGTTTGTGTGAAATATTTTATATGATATATATATATATATTGCTTCATAAGAATATATATATATATTATAAAATATGAAGAAGTGTTGATTTAGTGCTGAAAACTCAGGTTGATTTATCATGGAGGAATTTTGATTCAAGTTAGTATTTCTGTTCACTTGATTTGATCGTGTTTGCTCGTGTCGTGCTAACTTCTGTATCAGTGTTCATATCAGCCTACGACATCTTCCTTTTATTTTCCATGCTAGATGATAGCCCTCAATCATGATTAACATTTTTATTTAGTGACTTGACACATCTTGAAATGACACGTGAAATGTTATGATTGCTCTAGAAAACATGATTTGTTTGTTATAAATTTGTGCACATGTGACATGCACAATTTTGACATATATGATACGAATTATTTGCAAGTGATATTTGATTGTTATGATAAAATATGATGCATGTAGTTATCTGCTGTGTTATATTTATTTGTTCTTGCACAAGTTCCTTATATATTTGTAAAATCACTATGGGTTGAAATGATATATACCCGAACCACTGTATAGATTTAGGAAAAGAAGCCAAACTTGTTGGGATGCTAGAAGATAGAAATTTAATGATAATTGTTTAAATGACTTAATTAAAATGAAATTTATCAAGTTAAAGTAAACTAATTTTAAGATGTGATTTGGAAAATAAGGATGGGTTTTTGAATTGTTGTGATTAGGAAATCTAACAAATTGATTAGATAATAATTTACTAAGTAGATACTTTTGAATCTGAATACAACTGAAGTTAAAATATTTATAATCAATTAAATTAAAAACTTAGATTTAATTAATATGGAATTATTAATATGTGATTTATAAATATGTGAAATTTGAAAATTTTGATTTAGGTAATGAAACTGAACCCAACTCGAATATTGTTTTAAAATAGTTGAAATCAATAATAAACTGTTAAAATTTTAAACTTGATTTGAATTGAGTTTGAGTTAATGATAAGCCGAACATGGAAATAAAGATAAATGGTTTAGATTGGACTATATTAAATTATTTGAAATTTGTATTATCTTATATTAAACTAATTTAAATTATATTATGTAACAACCCGTATTTTCAATAACCTATTATAACATAAATAGAGGCAGAATTAAACTGTAAAATCTGAATCAAGGGAAACGGGCTATGCCATTGCGTTCGTCTCGGAAAAATACGCGAAATAGAGTCCGAGTTTTCGAAAATCGGAGTCCGTATGACCAAGATATGGCCTCGCGAAGTTTCACGAAAAATTCCCAAATTAAAGTATACTTAATTAAGTGAAATGGGTTGCGCAGAGAAATATATATATATTGATATATATATATATATATAATTGAAAAATAAATAAATAAATATGCAAAAATGTTCAAAACAGCGAATTGGGAGAGGGGAATAACCGAACCGGCCGATTTTTGAGGTCGACCCGAGCCCGCTGGGTCGACTAGGGGTTAATCCAGGGTGTTTGGCTGTCAACCCGTGGGCCGATTCGCTCAAATGCAGATTTTGCATTTTGATGGTTCTCATGGTTCATCTTTAATCTAAAGGCCGTAGATGGTTCCTACACTTGACTTCTTCCCCAAGACATGCTTTGATGGCTTGGATTGAATCTAGGTTTAATCCTATGGCCTAAAACACTTACCTAATCTATAAATAAACCCCTAACCTACCCCTAAACCCTCATTATTCACTCATGTAACTAAACTATGGCAAAATTGCTACTCTCATGGCCTCCACTCAACTATCCTAGCCTCCACTTCATTTCTATGAGAGGTTTCACGATCATGAGAGTATTAGAGAGTCCCTATGTTAGTATGAGAGCTTCTCAAGTTGATTTCAAGGCAAAAGCTTTGATCTTTGTTCATAAAGATGGTATTTTTGTTGATTTGGAGTGTTCATCTTTGGGTTTTTGGGTGATGGCATGCATAGGCTTCATCACAAGCTTTAGATTAATCGATTTAGGCCTTCATAGCAATGTAAGCCCTTTCCCTACTCTTAGATATTAACTATGAAGTTAAATGTTCATGTTGCAAGTTTGGGTTTGATCATTGAGAATGATACATGCTATCATGTTATGCAAGCTTATGAAGTCATTATCTTGATCTTATGAGCTAAAAGCCACAACCTTTATGTTGAAATGTTGCATTATGCAATATGAGAACCTTCATAAGCTTTTTATGTCAACTTGCATATAAAGTCATAACCCTTGTATGATGGCATATGCGAGTTTCTAGTCATCATTCCATGTCTTTTGTCACCATGATTCGTTTATGTGCCAAGTTTGGGTTTATGCATGTTTTTGTGAGGCTTAAGAATGTAACATGCAAGCTAATGAACACATTTGTGCCTCATTCGCCACCATGATTAACTTGTGGCTTAATATCCATTTTTGTCATGCCTTTGCTAAGTCTCTTCTTTTAATCCATTACGTGGTTGCGAACGTACATGCGAGTTTAAAAAGCGTTGGGCTCACATTATGGGAAAACATAATGATATGAACATGATTTGGGTGAATGGGTATAAACATGACAACATGTAACGTTAAATATGACGTGTGTTTATACTTGAAAAACATGACTTGAAATTTAACATGGAAGTTGACATGTAAGTATGCTTGAAAACATAAGCTTGGGAATTTACCTATTAAGTTAGGTCTACCCATTGGGAATTTACCTATTAAGTTAGGTCTACCCAATTGCTTGAAAACTTGAATATGAACATGACACTAGACTAAACATGAAAATGGCCAACTCGAGGTTGGGTTGAGTTTGCAACGTAAAACTACCCGGAACCGACCGGCCTAACTAGTAGTTGCAAACAATAGGACCCAATGTGAGAAGTTGGTCATGTTGTGCTTGAACCCGAGGTTAGACCAAGTTGTGGTGTAAAGCTACCCGGAACCGACCGGCTTAACTAGTAACCACAACAAAGTCTAATGTGAGAGGTTGGGGTGCATTAAGTAATTAATGTCACATGATAGGGTTAAGTTAATTTGATTAATGACTCTTAACCAAATATGACACGGATAAAGGGGTTAAGTAAATTGATTAGGCTAATGATACTTAACAAAACATGACAAGGTTGGGTAGGTTAAGTGATTTGATTTGCCTAATGACACTTAACCATTTTTATACGACTAGTGGACGGGGATTAAGTTAACCAATACTTAATCAATCCAACATGATAACTTGATAAGGTTAAGTGGGATCGGGTTTGATTTCTTAATGACACTTAACCATGCAAGATGATTAGGGGATGGGGTTAAGTAATTTACACTTAACTAATCCGACTTGGTAATTAGATAGGGTTAAGTAATTAAGGCTTAACTAATCTAACCACGGTAATTAGATGGGGTTAAGTAATCCACACTTAACTAATCTAAACACGGTAATTCGATGGGGTTAAGTTAAACACTTAACCAATTTAAACTCGGTAATTCAATGGGGTTAAGTAACCAATACTCAACCAACTTAACGTGATAATTTAATGGGGTTAAGCAACTTATACTTAACCAATTATACATGATGATTTGATGAGGTTAAGTAACCTACACTTAACCAATCTAATACGCGGACCTGACAAGGTTAAGTCGCAAGACCTTTTTAGAATATACTTAACCAATCCGACTCAATAATTTGATGGGATTAAGATAATCTATGCTTAACCAATCTAGCAAGATAATCCGATAGGGTTAAGGTAAACTAGTACTTGACCAATTTGACCTGATAGGGTTAAGTCATGAGCCTCTGGGTACACTTAACCAACTTGTAGGGCCAAGTCTTAAACTTAAATACTTAGCCAATCTTGATGTGATTCGTGGGCGGGTTAAGGCATGGACTTGAATGATAACACTTAACCCAATAGACAAACCCTAGCTAGAAGAACTAGGTAGAAAACCGTGGTTAATCAAGGATAACGGGAAAGGAAGCTAAGTGGTAAACCTTAGTTAAGGGTAACTAAGTAATAATTCTTAGCTAAGGACATAGGACTAATTCTCAAAACGATGAGTAACCTGATACGGTAGGTCATCGCTTAGTATACGAGGGGGAGCAAGTTATCTGACTTGGATAAAAGCTCCAGCGCACTGGGTGCCGAAGTGGAAGCTTCGGGGGACGTGAGGATATTCTTGGGATCCCTCTGTGGGCTGCCAGGTAATTATACTAGGCCCATGAGAGGTTAAGGTCTGCGTTAGAAGGACCAAGAGTATGCCTTGGTTGCTATGCGAGCAACCTAAAGACTGGGATGGATTAGCGTGGAGTCGACGATTCTTGTTTTTGCCCTGGATAGCGCATCGCCGACTGCCTACCATCTTTAGTCAATCGTGTACGTACGGAAAGGCAAGGAACCCCCAACAGACCATGTGCTTGCTATCGAGTCATGGGTGAGGTTGGCCCGTAGGAAAGTGGGGCTATAGTGGGGCCGGGGAGTGGTTCTCATACATGATTTTTCTTGGATTGCCTTTCAGTAGTTGAGGGACGGGTCACGTGGGACCATAGCCACGGGTACAAAAACAGACCTTGATATCTGCATCGGCAGACGATTTAAAGCTCCCGACCGAGTTCCGTATTTCTTGATTTGCCCTGGCACGGAACTCGGATGGCACATTGGGGAACATGTGCATCTAGACATGGAAAACGATTCACGATACATACGTGGGATCAAGGGCGCGGTTGACGGGTGGCGTAATCCCTAGTGGTCCTAGGTGGCCAAAACCCAAACCGAGACACGGAAACGTTCATTAGGTAGCATAATCCCTAGCGGTCCTAGGTGGCATAAATCCTAAGTGGACGCGCGATAGTTCATGGTAAGGAAACACGACTAGATCAAGGGTTGCAGTCCAAAACAACTTCAAGGATAAACCGTTTACATGGGAAAGCCCGTACAGCCTACGGCAAAGAACTGAACTTATACATGGAAAGAAACATATGAGTTGAGTAACCTATATATGCGGCATATTAGGTTGACAGGGACCATTACACGACTTTTGAGTAAGGGTCATTCACGGATAACACGTAATACAGTTGGGATACTAGTACGGTAGGTGCAGAGCAGATGTACAGGATAGATACCATGGGACGTTATACGTGATAGATATCTTGGGAATATTATACTTGATAGAAACCTGACGATGTGATACCTTGTTTTATCATGACACCTTAGTTTATCTGAGTTCAGTAGTTCATCCTGTTATTTTGATTTAGCTTATCTATCTTGTTATCATGCTTATGCTCATCTCAGTTTCTCATGTCAGTTAACTTCACTAGTTTTTATGCTAATAGTAGATAGGGCTTACTCAGTCTTTTTGACTGACCCGTTTTGTTTCGCCTCTTTTCTTCCGTTTCCCCCCTAGGTTATAGGGAGGAAATACTGCTGTTTAGTTCGGACTTCTTCTGCTTGAAGGTCATCATGGATGGCTTGGACTTTCCTTGGCTATGGCTACTTTACTGTTTTTACTTGGGGAATAATTTATGAAAAAGTCTTTATGCTTCTTTATTATTGCAAGACAGGTTTTGATGTACTCTGATGTAAAAGGCTTTAGACCTTATTTATTCATGTTATGAAAGTTTGATTTTACTTCCGCTATTTTATATGTTCTGTCTTGTGATATTTCTGTGCGTGTTTACCAATAATGCCCCTCTAAAGCTAGTGCATTCCCTTGCGAGTGACCCTAGCGGAGGCGGGGTGTTACATATTATCTATACTTAACTATTAATTTGTAACTATTTTATATTTAACTTGATTATTATATTTTCGATAAATATTTTAATTATACCGTTTTTTAAAATTTAGCTATTATATATCATACATTTATTTTGTGCCAAATTTTTTTATACTAATATTATTATTTTTAATTACAACTATTTTATATTATAATAACTATTTTAATAAAGTGAATATTAGGCATACATCCCTATTTTCAAACTTAATTAGGCTCACATCCCTCCCAACTTTTCCATGCAAACCTGCCCCCCGTTTTCAAAACTTCCGCCTTCTACGTGTTTTCTTCAAAAAAAGGCGCTGCAAAGTAAAAAAATACTAAATTCTAGAAATATTCTCAGAAGTCCACGGAAATTAACAAAAAAAAGTTGCATACATGTATGCAACTATCTGAATGCACATGCAGTAAAATGTGCACGGCTACTGAATAATGGCATAAAAGTATGAAATTATTCAGACATAACTGCATATTTGTATGCATGAAAGTTTTGCAGAATTGAGGCATGGAAATATTTGCATACTTGTATGTTGTTTTTTATGTACAACTGCATACTTGTATGCGGATATACACTTGTGCTTGTTTTCCATGAAGAAATTGAGTTATTGCATTAAAAATGCTTGTATTTCATGAAATTTGCATACATGTATGCTACTGTTTGACGCAGAATTGAAATAGATGCATACATATATGCAACTATTTTGAAATATATGCATCTTTCGATGCATTTTCGCTGTTTTTGGGTTTTTTTTATTTTGATGTGTTTTTTGATTGTTTTTCCCCCTGATTTTTTCCGATTAATTGTTTTATTTAATTATGAATTTACGTGATTTTTTTATATATTTTTTTCGAAAAATAGGGATGTAATTTACAATAAGTTTATGACCGGATCTGAGCCTAATTTTGAAACTTAATAGGGACCTATGCCAAACGGATCCTTTAATAAAATTTGTGTCCAATTCGAGTTGTTAAGTCCCAAATATTGAATATAAAGATTTTTGAAATAATGATAATTGAGATATACAAATGTGAAATCAAAATGTAATTTTTTAAATAAACTGTTTTGTATATATGAAATTTGAATCTTGAACTTAGTCCGATACCGAATTGATTTGAATTATGATTTATGAATTTAATCAAATAATGAATCGACTTGGATTATAACTTAAATAATTGAAATATCTAAAAGTAATTATTTCAATCCAAACCTATATTAGTATTATTATTATTTGATTTATCATATTTCGGATATGATTTCAAATATAAATGACCACCATGTAAGCGTTTGGTTGTTAAAGAGACCGAAGACTGTATTAACACACTCTCTGTCAATACTGATACCACTTTAACAATTATGCACATGGTGGAGAATCCAGAATGAAGTAGGTTATTTTAATGAACGCTACTAGAATAAAGTAAGATAATGATGATGGATAGTCTTGACCTATGGATCATAATTATAGTGATTATCAAAAGCTATACCGTGATTAATAGAGATAGCACCTCTTATCAGACGCATTTCTTCGATACCATATCTATTACTTTGTGATTTAGTTGGGGTCCTTTTATTTTGGAAGTATTGTTTGAGGTGGATGGTAGTTGCGGCTATGCGTTACAACCGATTCGGGTATGCAACTGGTCGAATCCTACCCTAATATTGCCTCCCGTGCCTTGTTATATTTGTCCTAATCGAACCCCCTACAACTTTGATTTGTATTGTACCTATGAAGTGCCCTTTGATAGCCACTAATTTACGGTGGATTTTACGGTGTCTGTATAGACTACAATACTTATAAACGGTATAAGAGTAAAAATGTAATCCCACTTACGCTATTTTAATACTTCACTATACATACATTATTATAACAGAGTATCATATTATATGTACCAGTACGTATAGCACGTATGTTGGACGTGTATAAACAAAGTTGTGCATTAACTTCTTTTTCGTGCAAAATAAATATTATATATCTTGCTTTTTCAGTGGATGATTGATGAAAATAGATTTTAATGTTTTCGTTCACCAACCAAAAACACATGAAACTCATAATTGTTTAGTTGGAATATAAGCATAAGTAACATATTCGTCATAAAAGGAAAGGGTGCAATTTGGCAAAAAATGATATTCTTTTTATTTGGAGAATATTCAATGTTGCATCTTTTCCAAATATTTCACATCTTTGCCTTGCTAAAAATTTTGACTACCTAGTTTCAGTCATGTCAAAAAGCTTGCAGCAGAAATAAAAGTTAATTATTTCCCTAACTAACGTTATTTTTTAAAACGATTAATGTCATCAAACAACATGAAAAAACTACTGATCATTTTCAAGTTTGAAAATATCATTTTAAGATACTTGATCAGAAATTATTGATAGCCAAAGATAAAGAAGAAAATATTATTCCTTAAGACTGGTCACTTCAATTAAAATACACGATGTGGAAGGAAATATAAGATCAACTTTCAGCAACCTAGTTCATACTATTGACTCATCGAAACAATTCCACAAAGAAAGGTTGCGTTTAGTTTGTACATTTTAATTTTGGGTTTTGTACATGGAAGAGTAAGAACAACACATGTGTGTCATGAAAAACAATCGTTTTAAAAAAAATGAAGTTAACACATAAAATAGTATACAACTTTTTATTATTTTTCGTGTTGTAAGAAATAATGGATGAACGACATCCAATTCATCCATCCATCGTCCGTCCATCCCATCCGTCATCCCTCTCCATCTTAGTTCAGTCCCCTCCCTCATCCCTTGACTCTTCCTATCTTTTGTTGAAAACTCAAAACACAAACCATAAAATAAACCAAAAACTCCCGTATTTTTTTGTGAAAGCAAAGAAAAAAATTCTGTGCAAATAGCATCTTCCTGTATCATATATATTTCCATGTGCAGAATGAGATAAAACCTTTTATTATAAACCTAACATAGTCCACATTTTAAAAAATCAGAACAATAGTCAGTGAAGAATAAGTTAAAAGTTTTTGTGCTAAAATATTGATCAAGCGACAACTGTTCAGTCGAAGATTCAAAAATATAAGTGAAAAGTATAACATTTTCTCTATTAAATTTTATGACTTTGACATATAACATATAAGGAAATACAGGAATATCATTAAGTTACCAAGCATATTCCAGTGGCTTCTACAATCTAAGTTAGGCAACATTTTCAATGAAATATCAAATAGGTCAAACGTAATATGAAAAAATACACTACTAACATATTTTGATTTTTAACCATAACCTCTATGAGCTGTTTTATCCTCTACACGAATCAACATGATTTCAAGCTCTACGGATATTATCAAATATATTTGACAACATTGCTAGATCGCTTTAGTTTCCAACTGAATTTCCTCTACAGTATTCCGCATTCTTTCCATATGCACCATTGATATTTAAGGAAATGCTACCTAGTTAAAGTTCAAAGTACTTATTAGTTGTATTATTTTACCTCGTTTATTATGGTAGAAACAAACCGAAGTATATAAATATGTTGAAGTCATTCATATGAAAATCAAGATCAAAATAAAATCAATCTAAAGATTGATAAATTTTATATTTAAAAAAATATCTTAAAGGGAAAAAGTTACCTTACAAATGAGCAATTGCTAGATTTCATGATGGATTTAGCTTGTCAAAATTATAAAAGGCCTAAAGACACATATCAAAAAAAAAAATTAGAAAGTCAATTTGCTTTTGTAATGCAAATAAGGAAGCAAGGTCACAAAGGGAAAGGAGGAAACAAATTTAGAAGCCAAAAAGGAAAGAAAACTTCTTTTCATTTCAACTTTAAAAGAAAACCCATAAAATCATTGTATTTTCTGTAGGATCAAAATTAACCCTAGAGGGGGGGTGAATAGGGTTTATCACAGATTTTCACATAGTAATTAAATAATCACAGCACAGATTAAAAACAGAATAAATGCGAAAAATAAATAACACACAGATTTACCCAGCTTCGGCAAAACCCTGCCTACTGCTGCATTCCCCAAGGTTTCTACTAGGAGTTAAAACAATCTCTACGCTTACAATCCCCTGTAAACTCGCGACACTCGCTCCCAACTGTTCTTAACCCTACGCTCAAAACCCTGCACTGGTTTTTATCCCCAAAACCAGATTTCCCCGAATTACAAACCCTGTAATTCATCTCCCTAGTTTTAGAGACAAACTAGAAAACTCTAGACTTGATAAAAAAAATGAAATTAAAGACGAACAAAAAACAAAACAATAAAAGACCCCTTAAAAACTTTGAAAATCCCTAGGAATTAAATAGGGGTTATCCCCTTTGGTTTAAAGACTTGGCCGGCCCCTTTCTTATTTGCTTCACCCTTTTTCTCTCGAGCCCAATCACTTTTGTTATTCTCTGAAAAATGGCAGTTGAAAATAGGGTTTCTCCAAATCCCTAAATCGCGATTGTATGATTAATTCTATGATGCTCGAGTCTGTTTGGCTTCGATCTGTGGAGGCTGGCGCTTTTTCTAGGGTTTGTGCTTCTCGTTAAACTCGACTTCGACTGCTCTAGGGTTTCGATTCTATTCAACTTGAGGTCGCCACTTTCTCGTGTGATGATTTCGAGTTATTCAGTGGCTATCCTCTTCTTCGATCTAACGTTGATGAGTGTTGAACTGGATCCAAGTAATCTCCTTTTTACTGGTATGAATTTAATTCGGATTTTTGCTTTTTGCTTGTTCGAACTTGGATGATTTTACTGCCGATGAGGATTGGGTGTTTATATAGGATTAAAAGTCCTTAAATTTTGCTCTGATTTCGTATGGATTAGACTTGATTTGATATATTCGAAAATTTTGGGGCTTTTGGAATCGGCTTTTAATTGTTCTTGAACTTCTGGAAATTTCTTCGATTTGAATAATGCTATGAATGCTTCCACTATTCTGGAGTTACTTGCGTGTGAAAACCCTGAACTTTGAAATGGTCTCTTAGAATCAAAAACCCGTATAACTTTAATAAATTTTCTGGAACTTTGATGATTTCAAACTGAATATTCTGCTACCTTAACAACTGGTATAAACAAATGCTTTTGCTTATCATTGAATCGGATTTAATACTTGATTGATCTTGCCATAAACTTGAACAGATTTAGTATTCTGATTTTTGAACTGGTACTTCATTTATTCTTTGACTTCCTACTTGAGTACACTCCACTTAGAACTGATGCTAAGTTCTGATTTGAACTGATAAGAACAGATGAACACTTGAATTTGTGAATGGATACTTCACTTAAGTAATTTGCTCGTGTATATACGTTCACTGCTGTTCCTTCATGTTTTGGAAATTGCAAATTAACTTCCTGATTTTATTATTTTGATTGCTAAGAAAAAATTTCATGCTTGATCACCATGTTAACTCTTAACTGATCAAAATGGGTACTGCACTTTTATGACTGTTATTACATGCCTTGTATTGTTTATACTACTTGGATCTGTCTTTGACCAATCACTTGATCATTTTTGAAACTGATAAGAACAGTTTCTTGATTTGATTACGCCACTTCCTTTTTTTTGTTACATTGGTGTATTGAACTGCTTTTTGATCCCATTGATTATATGTCAATTTGTGGTACTATAATTTCCCATAAACTTGAACACATTGATTTGTTATTTTCATGAACTAGTACTACTCTTTACCTTGCTGTGCTCATGCACCTTGTTGCACCTAAAATGGCTTGCTTTATTCATGGCTTATTTTTGCATTGGCATTTTTGTGCGCTGTTATTTAGAACTTTGAGTACCAATTTTTTTTTTTTTTTTTGTACATGAATGTTACTCTACTTGCACTGTAAACCATGCTATTTTACTGTATATTCGAAACTGCTTCTTGACCTGATTTGTATATGGCTGTAACAACCTTGTTTATGCTATGTTGTTTTGTTCTCGCCACACAATAAATGTTACTGTCCTCATACATATAGCTTCTTTGTTGTATACTTGAACTTTAATGGTGCACCCCTGTCTTAATGTTGAGTGAACTTGAACCAGTACCTTGTATACTATATATATCATTGTCTTGAGCTTTGACATGCCTATATCCATTGTTGTCTCATTTGATTTGAACCATAATTGCTTTGATCACTTTTCATTGTCCAATATCCCATGTTAATTGATCATGCAGTATTGCACTTGTCTCACCATGCACCCTTGCACACTTGTATGTTGCATCTGTAGTTGTTGTATATTCATGACCGTTGTTCCATTCATACATGAAAGTATTCATGCTTCTGCTGCCATGTTGATGCTTGTACATTTGATCTTATACTTGAGCTTTGCTTTGAATATTTTTGTTCATTTTCAGTTTGTATTTGTTCTTGGTTAAATGTGCACTGAGTCGAGACGGTCCTTGTGGCTACTCCTCAGTTGCACTCTGGTTTGGCGAGGCAGTGCAAACGTGTATATGCACGTGTGTATATGCAGCCATCCAGACTAGTTTTTCTGTCCCTGCATATCATACCAAGTCTAGAAAAATGATGAGAAACACACCGTAATTCTGAGGCAAATAAAATTTAAAATAAATTTTTATTTTCTTTTATTTAATTTTATTTTTGTTGCAGTCTACTGTGTGTGTTCTTCTGTATGAACAGGTATGAAGATGACTGGATTGACTGTGGAATGCTGTGAAGTCAAGAAGACTGAAGATGATGATATTCATATGTGTCAGTATATACGAGTGAACTGTATAGAAATGTAGTGTATATGAAAGTGTAAGTGTTGTAAAGAGGAGCTAAGTACGAAATTGAATATATTGAAATGTATATCAGTGATGTATATACAAATAGTGGAGTTGTAAACCTGTACTGTTTAAATATCGAAATAAAATATTCTTATTCAAATAAAATACTGTGTGAATATTTAAAATACTGTGTGAATATTTAAATTTCTGTACGGTTGTATTTTATTTAAATAGAAATATTATATTCCTGTCTGATGTGTAGTATACCAGTACAGTTACAAACACATTCAATAATAAAATATATTTAGTTGTTATCATCAAACAAAAATAATATAATTGTGTATACAACACTGTTATATACAACAATCTCCCCCTTTTGATGATGACAAACAAATAAAAGATTTTGAATGCGTTTGAATGTGAAATATATTACTCCCCCTATTTGTATGCTCCCCCTGCAACTGAACTCTCCCTATATATGTGGAAAAATCGAATGTATTAAATCCAATTGACCATTCTCCCTCTAGATATTTAACTTCCAATCTTAAAATATTTTTGAATTAGTACTCAACAATCAAAATCTTGACCATTCTCCCCCTTTTGTTATCATCAAAAGGATAATAGAAATTGAAGCAGTGATAAATATAAACTATAAATATAAATTCAAATCAAGAGAGAGAATATATATCGTAAAACCCATTTAATCAAACAAAAATCATAATAATCTTTAAATCAGAAGCAAATTTCACTTTCAGAGTGAATGGATTTACGATGGTTTTTATAGAATGAGGAGAGTTCAATAAAAATTGAATATTTTAATACGAATTTTGAAGATTTTAAATATGCTCAAAATGTGTTAAGCACTTGCTAACCACGCATAGCCCAAAGGTCTTTTAAATGGGATTAGTAGTAACTTAACTTTATCCTCTCAATGAGTTCTATCCATGCACAGCCCATTGGTCTTTTAAGTGAGAATAGAAGCACATAGAGATTAAGGTAATTCACCCACGCATAACCGCGAGGACTTTTAAATGGGAGTGAATACCAAGGATAAATTATTTATTTATTTATATTTTTATTATTTTTTTAATTCCAAGAATAATTAGAACTCCCCAAATTAAATAAAACCATGATGAATGACAGAAACATGGTAGATATAGAAGATGGTCGTGAAATAAGCTCTAATTCAAAGATATTATAAAATTTGTCCAATCATCATGTGATTTAAAATAATATCTCCTCTAGTTAAGAATTATACCATAGTCACAACTCATCACAATTTCATAAATCTATTATCGATTTTGATGAGTCACAAAATGGTTCAAATTAATCAATAATTTCAATTTTTGAATAAATAATCAAAAATAATTTTAAAATTGAAAATATTAATTTTAAGAGGAGTTTTTGAAAATGCAAGTTGAAAATCATTTATATATTTTTTAACACTGATTGCTCCTAGACAATTTTTAAAACCATTTATATATTAATTCAATTTAAATTGCCTATGAATTTTAACTAAATCCAGTCACTGATTTTCCAACTTATCATTTAATCACCAATGAATCAAATCAATTTCCTTATCAGAGCAGCACAAGATTATTTTCAAAGCAAGAATCACAAGTGATATTTTCTGAGAATTTTTGGACAAACTCAAGAAACAGTCAAGTTATCAAATCTGAAGATAATTATTTGAAATCACCTAATATATTTTTTTTATAATCCAAGAATTTCAACAATCCATAACGAATGATTTCAAAAACAGCCAAGTATAAACTAAATTAAAAGGAATAAAAGTACGAGTTTAGAGATCATACCTGACTTACCATAATCAACGTGATGCAATGAATCTCCAACTCTGAATCTATGGCTAAGGAACTCCAAATAATTCGATATATGAATCAACTTGAATTTTATCTCACTTAAGCACAGTTGTTCCTTAGCCTCCTACGATACCTAAATGTTTATATGATCGAGTGGTCTAACAAAAGTTGTTTTACCACTCTTATCTTCGTTTACACGTTTTGGTACCCAAACCCGTTTATATAACAATCCATTACTAATCACTAGCGTACCCTTTGGAACCCAAATTTGTTTAGATTTGCTTAAATTTATTTTGTTAATTTTTGGAATCCAAATAGATTTAAATGAATTGTTTTTAAACGAGTTATCAATTTGTTTATGATTTAAAAACCCTTTGAAATTATTAAATTTCAAAAATTCAATTTGATTGTTTTCAAAGCCAATTAAAGGATTTTTAAAATCATTAAAATTTTGTTTTTTAACTTGATCTGATTCAAATCCAAGTCCCTTTTTATTCTGAACAAAAAATTGATTTTTTAACAACATATTCAACGATTTTTCTCCTTTAGAAAATTTAGTCAAAGATGAATCAAGTCGTTGAATTTTAAATTTAAGATCGTTATTTTCTTTCATTAAATTTGAACAACGATTAATAGCGATTTTCCTCTTTTCAGCATCAGTTTGTTTTAAAATCAAATTTTCGTTTTCGAGTGCTTTGATTCTGGCATCGGACTTGGAAATTTCAATTTCAAATTGTTTTTGCTTTTCAAAATCAAGTTTTTCAGATTCTCTACACCTTTCAATCACCTTTTCAAAATCATGATTTTCATTTTTCAAATTCATGTTTTCACTTTTAAGTAACTCAAGATTAGTTTTTAATTTCAAAAAATCGTTACTCAAAAGTTGACATTTTTCGCATTCTGAAAACGGTGAATTCTTAACTTTTTCAAGTTTTGTTTCTAAACTGTTATTTTCTTGAACTAGTTTTGACCTATCAGATTTTAATTTCTTAACTTTTAGTTCAAGAGAATCAACGGTTTTTGTGAGATCGTGACACATTAAAATTAAATCTTTATAAGTAAAATTCGATACCTCACTTGAATCCTCTTCACTACTTTCTGAATCAGATTGAGCCATAAGACACAAATTAGCTTCCTCTTCTTCACTTTCAGAAACTTCTTCTCCTTCTTCGTCATCCCATGTAGCAGCAAAAGCTTTCTTCTTTCTTCTGAACTTCTTCTTCTTTTCATTTTTGAGCTGTGGACAATTTGGTTTGATATGTCCGGGTTTCTTGCAGTTGTAGCAAAATACTTCATCGTCTGAACTTTCGGAACTTTCAGATTTGACAGTTTTCTTCTTTTGTGGCTTGTATTTTCCTTTGGCCCACTTTCTCAAAACCATGGCTAGCTCTTCAGCGGGATCATCATCATTACTTTCAACAGAATTATTTAGAGCGATCGTCTTCTTCTTTGATTCAGAATCCTTTCGCTCTTCTCTTGCTTTCAACTCCATCTCGTAAGTAATCAGATTTCCGATCAACTCTTCCATGCTTACTTTATTCAGATCTTTTGATTCTTGAATCGCCGTCACCTTTGCTTCAAAATTCATCGGTAGCACTCTCAGTATTTTTCTGATCAATTCCACTTCGGTATAGGTTTTGCCAAGAGCTTTTGCATTGTAGACTAGTGACGAGAACCGTCCATACATCTCTTTTATATCTTCATCTCGTTGCATAGAGAAATTTTCATATTCGTTGCTGAGAAGAGCGAGACGAGACTCCTTCACTTGAGATGTACCTTCGTGTGTGACCTCCAACGTATGCCATATTTCCTGCGCAGTCTCACAATGAGAAATTCGATTAAATTCAGTTTTATCAAGAGCACAGATTAAAGCATTCATCGCTTTGGCATTAGTTGAAAATAATTTTTATCAATAGCATCCCACCTGTCTTTTGATTTAGGAATTTCAACACCACTAACTATAATAGTGGGTGATCTATAACCCGTTTCAATAATATCCCATACATCATAGTCGACTGAACTCAAATAAATTTTCATCCTAGCTTTCCAATATGCATAATCAGTTCCATTAAACATTGGTGGCCTAGCTATGGACTGACCCTCAGAAAACGCGTTATTGGATAGATTCATGACTCTAGAGTTAAAATAAAATAAAAAATACCTGCTTCGATACCACTTGTAGGATCAAAATTAACCCTAGAGGGGGGTGAATAGGGTTTATCACAGATTTTCACAGAGTAATTAAATAATCATAGCACAGATTAAAAACAGAATAAATGCGAAAAATAAATAACACACAGATTTACCCAGCTTCGGCAAAACCCTGCCTACTGCTGCATTCCCCAAGGTTTCTACTAGGAGTTAAAACAATCTCTACGCTTACAATCCCCTGTAAACTCGCGACACTCGCTCCCAACTGTTCTTAACCCTACGCTCAAAACCCTGCACTGGTTTTTATCCCCAAAACCAGATTTCCCCGAATTACAAACCCTGTGATTCGTCTCCCTAGTTTTAGAGACAAACTAGAAAACTCTAGACTTGATAACAAATTGAAATTAAAGACGAACAAAAAACAAAACAATAAAAGACCCCTTAAAAACTTTGAAAATCCCTAGGAATTAAATAGGGGTTATCCCCTTTGGTTTAAAGACTTGGCCGGCCCCTTTCTTATTTGCTTCACCCTTTTTCTCTCGAGCCCAATCACTTTTGTTATTCTCTGAAAAATGGCAGTTGAAAATAGGGTTTCTCCAAATCCCTAAATCGCGATTGTATGATTAATTCTATGATGCTCGAGTCTGTTTGGCTTCGATCTATGGAGGCTGGCGCTTTTTCTAAGGTTTGTGCTTCTCGTTAAACTCGACTTCGACTGCTCTAGGGTTTCGATTCTATTCAACTTGAGGTCGCCACTTTCCCGTGTGATGATTTCGAGTTATTCAGTGGCTATCCTCTTCTTCGATCTAACGTTGATGAGTGTTGAACTGGATCCAAGTAATCTCCTTTTTACTGGTATGAATTTAATTCGGATTTTTGCTTTTCGCTTGTTCGAACTTGGATGATTTTACTGCCGATGAGGATTAGATGTTTATATAGGATTAAAAGTCCTTAAATTTTGCTCTGATTTCGTATGGATTAGACTTGATTTGATATATTCGAAAATTTTGGGGCTTTTGAAATCAGCTTTTAATTGTTCTTGAACTTCTGGAAATTTCTTCGATTTGAATATTGCTATGAATGCTTCCACTATTCTGGAGTTACTTGCGTGTGAAAACCCTGAACTTTGAAATGGTCTCTTCGAATCAAAAACCCATATAACTTTAATAAATTTTCTGGAACTTTGATGATTTCAAACTGAATATTCTGCTACCTTAACAACTGGTATAAACAAATGCTTTTGCTTATCATTGAATCGGATTTAATACTTGATTGATCTTGCCATAAACTTGAACAGATTTAGTATTCTGATTTTTGAACTGGTACTTCATTTATTCTTTGACTTCCTACTTGAGTACACTCCACTTAGAACTGATGCTAAGTTCTGATTTGAACTGATAAGAACAGATGAACACTTGAATTTGTGAATGGATACTTCACTTAAGTAATTTGCTCTTGTATATACGTTCACTGCTGTTCCTTCATGTTTTGGAAATTGCAAATTAACTTCCTGATTTTATTCTTTTGATTGCTAAGAAAAAATTTCATGCTTGATCACCATGTTAACTCTTAACTGATCAAAATGGGTACTGCACTTGTATGACTGTTATTACATGCCTTGTATTATTTATACTACTTGGATCTGTCTTTGACCAATCACTTGATCATTTTTGAAACTGATAAGAACAGTTGCCTGATTTGATCACGCCACTTCCTTTTTTTGTTACATTGGTGTATTGAACTGCTTTTTGATCACATTGATTATATGTCAATTTGTGGTACTGTAATTTCCCATAAACTTGAACACATTGATTTGTTATTTTCATGAACTGGTACTACTCTTTACCTTGCTGTGCTCATGTACCTTGTTGCACCTAAAATGGCTTGCTTTATTCATGGCTTATTTTTGCATTGGCATTTTTGTGCGCTGTTATTTAGAACTTTGAGTACCAAATTTTTTTTTTGTACATGAATGTTACTCTGCTTGCACTGTAAACCATGCTATTGTACTGTATATTCAAAACTGCTTCTTGACCTGATTTGTATATGGCTGTAACAACCTTGTTTATGCTATGTTGTTTTGTTCTCGCCACACAATAAATGTTACTGTCCTCATACATATAGCTGCTTTGTTGTATACTTGAACTTTAATGGTGCACCCCTGTCTTAATGCTGAGTGAACTTGAACCAGTACCTTGTATACTATATATATCATTGTCTTGAGCTTTGACATGCCTATTTCCATTGTTGTCTCATTTGATTTGAACCATAATTGCTTTGATCACTTTTCATTGTCCAATATCCCATGTTAATTGATCATGCAGTATTGCACTTGTCTCACCATGCACCCTTGCACACTTGTATGTTGCATCTGTAGTTGTTGTATATTCATGACCCTTATTCCATTCATACATGAAAGTATTCATGCTTCTGCTGCCATGTTGATGCTTGTACATTTGATCTTATACTTGAGCTTTGCTTTGAATATTTTTGTTCATTTTCAGTTTGTATTTGTTCTTGGTTAAATGTGCACTGAGTCGAGACGGTCCTTGTGGCTACTCCTCAGTTGCACTCTGGTTTGGCGAGGCAGTGCAAACGTGTATATGCACGTGTGTATATGCAGCCATCCAGACTAGTTTTTCTGTCCCTGCATATCATACCAAGTCTAGAAAAATGATGAGAAACACACCGTAATTCTGAGGCAAATAAAATTTAAAATAAATTTTTATTTGCTTTTATTTAATTTTATTTTTGTTGCAGTCTACTATGTGTGTTCTTCTGTATGAACTGGTATGAAGATGACTGGATTGACTGTGGAATGCTGTGAAGTCAAGAAGACTGAAGATGATGATATTCATATGTGTTAGTATATACGAGTGAACTGTATAGAAATGTAGTGTATATGAAAGTGTAAGTGTTGTAAAGAGGAGCTAAGTACGAAATTGAATATATTGAAATGTATATCAGTGATGTATATACAAATAGTGGAGTTGTAAACCTGTACTGTTTAAATATCAAAATAAAATATTCTTATTCAAATAAAATACTGTGTGAATATTTAAAATACTGTGTGAATATTTAAATTTCTGTACGGTTGTATTTTATTTAAATAGAAATATTATATTCCTGTCTGATGTGTAGTATACCAGTACAGTTACAAACACATTCAATAATAAAATATATTTGGTTGTTATCATCAAACAAAAATAATATAATTGTGTATACAACACTGTTATATACAACATTTTCTATAAGCAATACCACACACTAGAAATATATACCAAATGAGAGGCAAAATTCTACCTTTGTTCTAATTTGATGAACACAAAACTAAACAAATTAGAAAGTCTGGTCACTTCAAGGAGAGAAAGACCATTTATTATTCTCTGCTAGTAGCACAACGTAACATTATGTTGCAGAACTTTTCCATATGACCTAGATCTTCCTTGCATGACCACGATAACTAAAATTAGCTCCCACACTCATCAGTTTTGCCACACATAGCTCCATACAAAGTTTCTTTGTGACCATCAATCAAAATCTATCACTACAAACTAATGCAATAACTTGATAAAATTACTCAAATAAAGAAAAATCCAATTGAAAAGTAGAAACCCTAGCTTCCTCCTTTTGTCACGATGGCACGTACAAAGAAAACTGCCAGGAAATCAATCGGTGGCAAGGCCCCTAGAAAGCAACTCGCAACAAAAGCAGCCCGCAAATCTGCTTCGACCACCGGCGGCATGAAGAAGCCCCATAGATTCAAGCCAGGTACTGTCGCTCTTCGTGAGATCCGCAAGTATCAGGAAAGCACTGAACTTTTGATAAGGAAGCTTCCATTTCAGCGATTGGTTCGTGAAATCGCTCAAGATTTCAAGACTGACTTGAGATTTCAAAGCTCTGCGGTCACTGCTCTTCAAGTGGCGTCTAAGGCGTACCTTGTCGGTTTGTTTGAGGACACTAATTTGTATGACATTCATGTTAAGAGAGTTACCATCATGCCCAAGGACATTCAGCTTGCAAGGAGGATCAGAGGTAAAAGGGCTTAGTGTTGGTTTAGAATCAAGATCTGATATGGTCATGATCTAGAGTTCAATTTACTAAGCATTAGTTTGATCTTTCTGGTGAATATTTAACTTTTAGAGTATCTGTAATAATCAAGTTTACGAGATAAATGAAATGGTTTGTTTCATGCAAAAAAAAATCCAATTGAATGAATTTATGCATGAGGACAGAAAATATGTAACATGTTATATTGTGAAATACTTGAACAAAATGGAACAGCGAATATTCTCCAAATAAGAAGAATATCATTTTTTTCTCCAAAAAGCACCCATTCCTTTTCTAATGAGTGTGGTGCTTATTCTTATGTTCCAACTAAACAATTATGATTTTCATGTGTTTTTGGTTGGTGATCCAAAATGTTAAAGTAAAATCTATTTTCATCAATCATCCAATATAAAAAACAAGTTACATCATATTTATTTTGCACGAAAAAGAAATTGATGTACATTTTTCTTTACGCACGCCCAATGGACGTGCCATACATATAGGTATGTGTTTTGTGTGTGTGTGTGTGTGTTATGTGTGTGTGTGTGAGAGAGAGAGTGAAAGTTGTATGAAGTAGAAGTAGCAAGAGTAAATAATTATGCAAGCTGAATTTATGAATAAATTATGGATCATATAGAGTAGTCATATACGTATTAGAAATTGTAGTTTAGGTCAAATAGGAGTTGAATGCTAAGGTAGATTAGCATAGGCATATAAGGAAATAACATCATAAATCAAAAATAAAGGTGTTGATTGGTTGTTTAGTTTGACAATAAAGGGTAATGAATCGTCAAGCTTTGTTCATGTTTTGATTATCATGTTCTTCACATTATTGCATGCGATGAAAATATGTTCAATTTTTTGATCCAAGAAACACTAAACTGAGCAAGTAATTATAAGTGGTATACTTATCTTGTGAGGTATACTTATCTTGTGTGTAAAAAAAGTACACTCAGTCGGTGTCCTATTAAATGTTGGCTACACAAATTCTAACTGATGTAAGTTATACTGTTACAAATGATGTTGATAATAATGTAGTTTATACCTGCCAAATGTCAATACCAAAATAAAATTACCAATGTGTACTTCATTCTCTTTACTTCATGTATAGCATTGTATAAAAATTATTTCACTACAGCTTCAGTAATACAGGATTGAAAAGAAAATCATATTTGAAGGTTTTATGATTTCTTTTAAAAATAAACTCGTTTGAACAAATAACCAATATAGACAATAATATAAACAATACAATCAGGCATATTAATACTTCATCGTTTAAGGCTCCCATAACATTTTAGCTAGTGTAAACTCAATATCAGCTAGCTAACAGGAACCAAAAGTTGCCAAAAATAATGATAGTAATGAATGAAGTTATGATATGAATGACATGTATATATCTGTATCGGTACATGCCAAAAGTTAACGAGCAGAGCATTAATCATTATTGCAGTGGTTCACATTGGAAATTAACTCTTCATCGTGCAATTAGAGCACTGCCTTTTCTTTTCTTCCATTGGATCAAACACCCTGGTAATTGCTTCTTGGCTTCAAATTAAGAAAATGAAATAAAATTAACAAATGCTGAGACAAACCAGAACTACTGGCTTCCTGAATAAAGGGCTCAAGCATCGATATTTTATAATTCGTTGCAAAAATACAAAGGGCATTTTAGGACATTCTCACTCATGCAGAAAATGAAAACTCAAAGAATCTATACAATAATAATTCTGGTGCTAAAAATACACAACAATAAAGCAAGAATATAAATATCTACAAATATTCACTTCCATCTATTTGTGCATAAACAAAGCTACACATGAAAATATACTATATACGACAGTATAAATCAATAACAATGCAAGGATTTTACATTGCAGGAGATCGTAGCCATAGGATTGTGCTTGTGCGCTCTACCAAACAAACACACTCACTCGTATAATTTGGTACACATGCA
Organism: Allium sativum; assembly: GCA_030737875.1. NCBI lineage: Eukaryota > Viridiplantae > Streptophyta > Magnoliopsida > Asparagales > Amaryllidaceae > Allium > Allium sativum. Next base: position 932,327,892 of record CM060915.1, on the reverse strand, counting down.
TGTAGTTACAGGAAAAATCACACAGATCACGCATATGCTTAATATATGTAGACCTAAGCAGCGCATAGCACATAAGTCACACAAAAATGGAAATTTACAAATAACCATAGTGGACATCAAAACCTTTCACAAAATACAAACGTAACATATGTTTAGATTTATACATGGACCGCTCTCATATTTTCATAAATTTATATACTTACTCACACTTAAATATATTAATTTGAACAAAGAAAAATCTATATTGTTGACCAGCTTTTTGGCGAAGCAATCACACATCAAGGTTATGGTTAGCGAGGCGCTCGCATTTTGAGAATGTCGTCATAAAATACAAAGAGATTTGGTTGAAGCTGCGACATGTTCGAAAAAAGTCGGAAATAGCGTCGATTCGTGAAATCATCGTTAATAAACTCGGAAAAACCGGCATGGTAAAAATGTGTGATCGACTCGGTCCGATCAACTCAAAATCCTTGAGCCTGTCGATAAGATCACGTAGTAAAATTCGTTGTGGAAAAATATATGGATTCTGGTAAATTCCAGTTTCATGAACTCAAAAATAGCTGATTAGCATGGCACGATCACAAAAAATGGCTTGCGCAACTCACTGCACTCAAATCTGGCATTTGCAAATCACCAAGTTTGCATGTCAAAAAGTGGTGATGAACATTGGAAAAACACCAAAAATCATAGGTGCGCTCGGCTGATCAGGTTTCGGATTTTGGCGGAGCAACATGGGATTTTGCATTCTTGTTTTTCGCATCCCCCGGGATGCGGAAAACCATTGATCGTATCGGTGGAATTCGAAATCCCAAGAGCTCGCATCATGGTTCCTGGGATGAGAATTCATGGATTTGGCCCGGCACAAACCGAGTTTCGAAATTTGGCAACATAAACTGGGTAATCGATCCAAAATGGATATGAATTCTGGCATGCGCACGCTGAGGATTCGCGATACGAAATCTTGACAAAAGTGGAAAACGAAAATCCCTACTAGAGTTTGGCAATTCAAAAATACTAGATCGACACGGCCTGGATGCAAATTTTCTCGAGCTCGCATCGTGGAATTGGGGATGTGAATTTCTGGAGTTGGCCTGAGATTTGAAATATAGGAAAGTAGCAATCGATCTTGGCACAACATATTATACGTGCGAATCACCCTTTTTGGTTGAACTTCACGTGTTTCTCAACTATTTTATAGGATACGATTAATGGCTTTGGGATACAAATTTTCGTGATTGGCTTGGTTTATTGGCTTATTTTCGGGATACGAAATTTGGATTGATGCCCCCAAAACTTACCAATAAATACCCCCATGTTTGGCAATCAAAGGGAGGGGTTCTTGGTTGGCATTTTTGGACTTTGCCTACACTTTGGCACAAGAGATTGGAGATCTCAAGAACCATTAATGGTTGTGATCATCATCTTCATGGATATTGGACATTGTTATGACTTCTAGACGTTACAAAAATGTTTGCCTACAACTTTTGAACATTCAATTAGACTTTTGGCATGCTTTTGGACTTTTTTTCGTACTTTTGGACATTGATGCACATTTTGACTCAACAAAGAAGAAGAAGGCATTTGGTCAAAATTGTGAATCAACAAGCCATTTGTTATACAATTGTACGGTTTTGTATACATAAATTGTCCGAACTTGTACAAACCTAGTAATCGACAAAATTATAATGAATGATTACTATAAAGTGGCATAGGCGTTTGTGTCGAACCATTATAAAAGCTGTGTGTTCCCTTTACATTTCTTTCTTTGCATTTTGGATTACAAGTTTACCGCAAAACTTACACTCGGGCGTTGGCGTGAGCAAATAACCAATTTCCCATGTCAACACTTTGGCGTGCCAAGAAGGGGCCGCTCAGCTTTGACTTCTGATGTTGGTTTAGATTCTCGGATTTGACTTCGGATTTCAGTTTTGATTTTGGACTTCGATGTCGACTTCAGTTTTTGTTTTTGGAATCATTCTCAGATTTACTTGGAATTCTCTCGGATTCCGCCATGTTTAAAAGGAAACAATTAGCTCGCTCGGAAGGAGAAGGTGTCACGGAAAGTCAGGAAGTCTCCTCGACAAGACATCCATTAGACTACGTCACTTGAGACGACATCGACGGAGTCGTCAAAGATTTAACTAAAGATCTCGCTTATCATTTGGAACAACAGTAAAAACATTTCCGTCGATAGGAAGCTACCATGAACACCCTTCTTGCTCGACTCGAAGGAATTATGAGGCAGTCGAGCCAAGGAAACATGACCGGAACAAGTGCTAGTGTTCCGCAAGGATTAGCTCGGAACTTGGGGGCAATTCCCGAAGAATAGCCCCAAATCGACACCAATCCGCAAACAACTACCGGATTGGCTAAGCTCGGGGGCACTACTCCCAATCACATACAAGGTTTAGCTCAGGTCATGGCTAATCAGGTCTCAGGGTCAGGTTTTGGAAATATCACTCAGGTGTCGATGCGTGCAGCTTTGGATACAGAAGCTCCCATAGTTCCGAATGTCGGATTTGTGCCAGTTGAGGAACCTCAGATTAGATTCGAGCCAGATAATTTGCTTGGCGCTCGGCAATTCACTAATATTGTACTTGACACTGGGCCACCGGCGTCAACTTACATAACTTGAATCAGTTTCTTGGCATGGGCAATGAAAGTCAAGTCACTGACGTTATTCGACGCTGCGCTTGTGGCAGGGCACCTCATGCTGGTTTGGACTACGTTACTCGCAGCTCATTTTCTCAAGATATCAGGAATTCTCATAATCCATCGGACTTCAAATTGCCGGTATTAGAAGCTTTTGATGGTATGAAGGATCCTACAGTTCATCTCATGCGCTACATGTGCCATATGGAAGCGCATTCAGCTTCAGACAACGTTATGGAAAAGTGCTTCCCTCTTTATCTTACAGACATTGCAGCTTTGTAGCTCAGACAGCTGGAACCATAATCTATTAACAGTTGGAACATCTTGGTTGGGAAGTTCGTCGAACAATTCAGAGTTCATATCGCCCAATCAAGGAATGTCGTGACTCTGACAGTAATTAAGCAGAGGATGAGCGAAACTCTATGTAAGTTTCTTGAAAGATTCAATGCGGTGGTGGCCTCTGTCGATAGATCAGATCCGTCCATGATTCTAATGGTTGCCGTCTCTGGTAGTCTTGACAAAACAGGCTTCAAAATCTCATTATGATGGGTTCTGCCAAGGGATCTTGCTGAGTTCTACGTCGAAGCAGAAAGTTTTATGAGGGACGAAGACTCCCGTGATTAAAAACCTGTGCATCAAATCAACTCTTCAGCAAGCATAGGTTCATTCGTGCCTAAAAAAGGAAAGGGCAAACCTTGGGACAGTCAGAACTCATAGCCTTGCTTCGAGCCAAATTTCCTAGCATACACTTAACTCACTCATAGCTTGTAAAGGATTTATCTCGACATCTATGAAACCGCCCCTTTCCAAGAGACTACCAAGAGGGACTCGAGTTTGAATTAACAAAGCTCTAATAAGTACTTCCTTTTCCATAAACTGCCAGGTCATGACACTGACCGTTGGCAGTTTCGCGATCTCATTGAGGCATGTGTTAGGCATAAAGTGCTACCACAGTACGTCAAAAATCCTACAGCAACAGCACCGCATACTTAGCCTCCTACAACATCTCAGGATAGAGGCAGTCCTGGATGCCCCAAGGCATTATCATTAACTGATCTGGTCCCATGGATCCTTTTGGCTCCTCCGGACTTAGGTCCGTTACTTGTGTTCGTCCTTGTTATTGGTGACTTCTCACCTTTTAATCTTTCTCTGCATATAATCAAAGCAGCAACGTCGGCCCATACATACATGAAACCGACTTGTGGTCTCCAGACGTGCTCTGGGTAGGACTATCGACCATTGTACTTTTCTGGTATCAATAAAGACTGTCTTTGGGCTCCGTCCCCCACACTGGATCCATCCAGTATAAACATAAGGCATTGGCTCCACACTAGATCCGTCTAGTATAAAAATAGAGCTTTGGCTTCAAACTGGATCCGTCCATTATAAAATTGGGGCTTTAGTTCCTCACTGGATCCGTCCAATATAAAAATAGGACGGCTCCCCACTCGATCAGTCGAGTATAAAATTCGGGCTCCGACTTCACACTTGGTTCGCCAAGTATAAAATTAGGAATATGGTCCCCACTTAACCAGCCGGGCACAAATTGCGAACTTCGGACTCCGGTCCATGACTTTTCAAAAAATGGATCTATCGGGTGTTAAGATTCTCCAAATGGGTTTATCAAACATAAGAACTACCCGACTCGGTCCGCCAATCATGAAAGTTCCTTATCTTAATCTCTTAGCATGGTAACCTTAACAACCTAGCCCGTCAAGTACATAATATCTCCTAACTTAGTCCGCCAAGTACAAAATACTTTTTTTACAAGTACATACTTGTTGCGGCAATACTCAGCAAGCCCACAGTGTTGGAGAATGAAGTTTTGATGACAACAACCTTATTTCAATTATCATTGATTATAAAATATATGCTAACACTTTTTGTATAGAATATATATATATAAACATATGTGTGCAGGAATTATATACAGGAAATATTATTGAAGACTGTACAATTATAAAGATGATAAGAGATTCAAAGATCAGAGAAATTTCAAGATTCATGAGTAATTAAGATTTCAAGAGTTTAAGATTAATATAGTTATAGAGTCTAGATTTTGTAAGGCTGTAAATAGCACTCCAGGTTCAAATTCAAATTCAATTTTTTTTTTATTTTCAATTCTATCCTCGATCCTCTCGATTTTTTCTATCCTCTCTATGTTATTTTTCTATTTGTTTCTATTTTTATTCTTCTTTGTTTTTCATACTTAAATTTTTTATACTTTATATTTATACTTTATATTTATACTTTACATAGTTTAAAACCTTATAAGTGTATAAATATATTTATATAGTTTAAATTTATGTTTACATATGTTTTTCTATCATATAATATTAATTTACAACATTAGAATTTTAATCAAGAATTTCCAGAATTATTTTTGTATCAAAACACTTGAAAAATGCTTTGAAAATCAAAAATACACATGAGTATGTCGACATAGCAAAAACTCAATGTCGACATATAACTGTCATTTTTTCCAATTTTGAAAGGAAGTGTCTTTTCACTATTTGAAACGCTTCAGAACCATTGCAACCTTTCATACTCTATAAAAAGAGGTTAAAACCAAATTTTTTACCATCTCTTCTTCTCTAACTTCATCCTCTTTCACTCCACCATTATTCTTAATCATTTTTATGATTCTTACACTTATACTCTACCGAATTCAATTATGTTTTGGTCAAACTTCTTCTCTCTACACTCTCTACTCTTTGAATCAAGTATTATTGAAGAGTTATAGGGCTGTTTTGTAATTGCTTAGGTTGAATAAACCTTGTTTGTAAATCAAAGAGGAATAGGTGTATCCTTATAGCCATAAAATCAAGGAATGGGAATCGGTGTGTCCTTGTTGAGCCGTGAAATCAAGGAATAGGAGTCGGTGTCTCCTTGTTGAGCCGTGAAAAAAAGGAGGGTGTATTTGACTATTGAAAATAGTAATAAAACTCTGCACAATCCAGCGTTGTGCGGGACTGGACAAAGGAGTAATCCGAACCAGAATAAAATCCGGTGTGTTCTTTACTTTTTTTGCATTTTTATTTATGTTTATTTTGCATTTGAGATTGTGTTTGTGGTGTTTGATTCATTCCATAATTCTATTTAGTTTTAAGATTTGTTTGAATTCTTATAAACATTATTCACCTCCCCCTCCCTCCACCCCTCTAATATTTGCTTTGCCTTAACGACCCATTCCGTAGTCCCTAACATTTGGTATCAAAGAAAGGTCTTTCAAAAAGTTCATAATCTGATTTTTGAAAATAGTGATAATGGCAACCAACACTTGTAGCGATAATACTTCTTTTATAGAGAGTCAATCCACTGTTAAACCACCTCTGTTTAATGGTAGTAATTATTCATATTGGGCATGTACATTGAAAATTTATTTACAATCTTTCGGGTTAGACACATGAAATAATACACAAAATGAATATGTTGAACGCACAACTGTATTTGCACAATGGACAAATGAATGAAAGGCTGCTGCACAGAGCAATTCTAAAGCCATGAATATGTTATTCTTTTCATTAGATAGAAATGAGTTTAATAGAGTATCAGTATGTAAGACTGCTTATCAAATCTGGAGAACTTTACAGGTTACTCATGAAGGAACTAGTAAAGTTAAACAGCCTAAGATAGGCACACTAGTTAATCAGTTTGAATTATTCAAAATGAACGAGAATGAGTCTATTTCAGATATGTATCGCAGATTTCAAGAGATAGTGCATTCACTAACAACAATTGGAAAAACTTATTCCGAAGCAGATAAAGTCAGAAAAATATTAATTTCATTAACTCAAGAATGGGATCAGAAGACTTTGGCTATAGAAGAAGCCAATGATGTCAATGAAATGAAGATTGAAGAGTTATTTGGGAATTTGATGTCATATGAAGTTCAATTACAGAAAAGAAAATAGATCAACTGAAAAGAAATCTATTGCACTGAATGCAACAACAAAGGATTCTGACTCAAGTAGTGAAGATGATGAAGAAACATCACTCATGACAAATCATTTTAGAAAATTTCTAAAATATAAAAGGAAGGGTTATAATCAAGCAAATTCAAAATTAAATGATTGACGATGTTTTAACTACAACAAATCAGGTCATGTAAAGAAAATGTGTCCATATCCAAACAATTCTACTCAACAAACTAACAACACCAATTCATCAAGGAAAAGAAAAAAAGCATATGCAGCAACATTAGATGATTTAGATTCGTCATCAAGTGATGAAGAACCAGAAACTGGAAATACAAATATATGCTTTACAGCAATTCAGAGTTCAGAAGATCATGAAGAAAATGATCAAAAAACCGGGTACGCATTAATTAAATTTTAATTTTATTTGGTTGCTTTGATTTGAATTTAAAACTTTTAAAAAAAATTAATAAGATTTTTGAAATTTGAAATTCAAAATTAAAATTTTGAATTTTGAAATTCAAAATAATAAATATAATAATAAATAACCAATAAATTAATAAAATAAATAATTTATATGTTTATTAGGATTAAAAGTATTTCAGGAAATCGTTAAACCTAAAAAATAAATGATAATTTAATTCAAAACTTGAAAATCCAATTTCCTTTTGAAATAAGTCTTGTATGTCGACATATAGAAAAATACATGTGGGCATATCCAATAGTTTTGAAATTTTGAATTTCAAAAGTTTAAACTTTCAAATTTCCCTTCAATCTTTACACTAACTCCCAATGTCTGAAAAGGTGTCCCTTCAATCTGAAAAGTTGTGCCTATTCAATTCTTGTTCATTCATTTCATATCTATTCATTTTCTATATATATATACATATATATCCTTTCTACCTTTCATTCACAACTCAAAACAACATTCTTCATATCTATCCCCTTTAAAATTATCATTTCAATGGCTTCCTCAAGTTCATCTCAGAAATTGAAGAGAACCAAAACCATAAAAGGTTATCTTTACAACGAAAAAGAGGCCATTAAAACCTATGGTAACTATTTAGCAAATGCTAAAGTTAACATAGGTGCATTCGCCGTCTTTATTGACTTTCCATCTTATGATCTCGCCTCTCTTTTCCAACACAACGAAGTCTTGAGTCTAATTGACTCTCGTGATAATGACGAAGTATGTTATCCCAAACTCGTGAAGATGTTCTATGCAAATCTCAATCGCGGATTTTATCAAGGAAACGAAAATCAAATTTGGAGTAGTGTCAAGGGAACTCAAATTGTTCTTGATGCCGATCTTTTAGGCGAAATTCTAAATTGTAGAAGCATGGGCTTGGATTTCTCAACTTTCGCTATCGATGAAACCGATACGGAAACCTTTCACGATATCTTCGAAGATGGTGCCCCAATGGATTTCAAAAATCGTTTCTTTCGTCCAAAAACAAGAATTGTCAACCTTCTCCTTCAACACACCATCACTTCCCGTTCCGGAAATTTCAACAATCCAACTCTTAAAGTCCAACAGGCTCTCTTTGCCATAATAGGTGGATTTAACATCAATTGGGCCGAAATGATTCTTAATGAATTAATCCCATAGATTTATCTACAAGAGAAAACACTCTCTACTATGGCGTTTATTTCACTTGTATTTTCACATACTTTGGAGTTGATCTTCACAGAGAAGAATTTGCCCCTAGAAAAGTGTTTGACGCATCAAACATTCATCTCATGCAAATTCCTCTCACTTTCAAACCTTATGAGACATTTGAGGCCAAACAAGCTCGATTGCAACAAGAACAAGACTCAATGGATGTCGAAGAAGAAGAAGAGACTTCTATGGAAAGTATTGAGCATCCAACCTCAAAGCATATCCTCAAAGACACGATTGTTCAAAATCAAGTGAAAATTGTCAAAAATCAAAAGAAGCTTGACAAGAGGCTTTCCAAAATATCCAAATACATGGTCAAGATAGGAAGAAAGCTTGGAATTTCTTCTTCCTCATCATCATCCGAAAACTAGGCCATCTAGTTTAATCTATCTTTATATATTTCCATGTATTTGCTTTTGAATCTCGTATTTAAAGTGTGTTTAGTTTAGTTGGATGTATTTTCTTTCTATTAAGTAATGAATGGATTTTTATTTCTGATTACATCATCTTTATGTTTCTGGAAAAACAATAAAAACATTATAATTTTACAAGAGTTCAAAAGAATTAAAAAATTCAAAATTTTCAATAAATTTACTATAGTATGTCGACATATAATAGACATATTTTCAAAAAAATTCAAATTTCAAAACCAAAATAACTACTCATGTCCATTCAAAATCCAACGAATTCCAGACCCTATTTAAGTCCATTGCTCCCAGAAAACTTCATCATTCCATTACTCCTTCTTCCTTAATCATTTCTCATCAGATTCTATGGAAAATCCTATTCATAATCTAAGTGAAAATCTAGAAGAAACTCTAATTCGTTCAAAAATATCCTTTCTATCATTCTATGAAATCAACGTCATCTTGAATTAAGTCAAATAAAGATGTTCGAACAACAAGAAAAGCACTTTGACGCAATGTGATGGCTAATCTCTTCTCTTTTCAGAGATGAAGAAAATAATCTCGTAAAGGCTCCACCAACCAAAAAAGATGAAGATTGGGAAGTAATTAAAAAGGATCCTATCTTTGGAGAAGATGGTTGGGTTGAAGTTCCAAGAAACGTTTAATTGTTTGGTACGATTCGATTGATTTGTTTTTCTTAAAACATATGGTGTAGTGTGATCTAGATTATATTGTTTGAAACTTGTATATATTAAGACATATGGTGTGATTTGGTTTGGTTTGTGTGTGTGTGTATATGTATGTATATATATATATATATATTAGGCAAACATATGTAATAATGATACTTGGATTGGTTTGTGTTTAGTCATCATGTTAAGTATTATTGTAAGTTTGAATAGATTAAGAAAGTATTCTACTTAGAATAGTTAATAAATTAAGGTGGAGTATTTTTTATTAGGGATAGTTAGTTATGTTCTATTCAGAGAATTATACAATTTAGGGGGAGTGTTTTAGGAATATTACTTTGGTTCTAAAGTTATATAATTTAGTGGGAGTATCTTTAAAATTTCTTTTTGATAATGCCAAAGGGGGATAAATTATAAAATATAGGAATAGTCTATAGGGAACTTATAGAAAGGGGGAGTATAAGAGGAACATCATCAAACAGGTATACAAGTATGATATTTTATAAACTAAGGTTGTCATCATCAAAAAGGGGGAGATTGTTGGAGAATGGAGTTTTGATGACAACAACCTTATTTCATTTATCATTGGTTATAAAATATATGCTAACAGTTTTTGTATTGAATATATATATATATGTGTGTGTGTGTGTGTATGTGTGTGTGTGTGTGTTTGTGTGCAGGAATTATATATAGGAAATATTACTGAAGACTATACAGTTATAAAGATAATAAGAGATTCAAAGACCAGAGAAATTTCAAGCCTCGTGAGTAATTAATATTTCAAGAGTTCAAGATTAACATAGTTATAGAGTCTAGATTTTTTAAGACTCTAAATAGCACTCCAGGTTCAAATTCTAATTCTAATTTTCAATTCTATCCTCAATCCTCTCTATTTTTTCTATCCTCTCTATATTGTTTTTCTTGTTTCTATTTTTATTCTTCTTTGTTTTTCAAACTTAAATTTTTATACTTTATATAGTTTAAAACCTTATAATTTTATAAATATATTTATATAATTTAAATTTATGTTTTCGTATGTTTTTCTATCATATAATATTAATTTATAATATTAGAATTTTCAAGAATTTCCAGAATTATTTTTATATCAAAACACTTGAAAAATGCTTTGAAAATCAAAAATACACATGAGTATGTCGACATAGTAAAAACTCAATGTCGACATATAACTGTCATTTTTTCCAATTTTGAAAGGAAGTGTCTTTTCACTATTTGAAACGCTTCATACTCTATAAAAAGAGGTTAAAACTGAATTTTTGATCATCTCTTCATCCTCTTCCACTCCACCATTATTCTTAATCATTTTTTTGATTCTTACACTTATACTCTACCGAATTAAATTCTATTTGATCAAACTTCTTCTCTCTACACTCTCTATTCTCTGAATCAAGTGCTATTGAAGAGTTATAGGGCTGTTTTGTAATTGCTTGGGTTGAATAAACCATGTTTGTAAGTCAAAGAGGAATCGGCGTATCCTTGTAGCCGTGAAATCAAGGAATAGGAGCGGGTGTGTCCTTGTTGAGCCGTGAGATCAAGGAATAGGAGTCGGTGTCTCCTTGTTGAGTCATGAAATCAAAGAAGATGTATTTGACTGTGGGAAATAGTAATAAACTCTGCACAATCCAGCGTTGTGCGGGACTGGACGTAAGAGTAATCCGAACCAATATAAAATCCGGTGTATTCTTTCCTTTTCTACATTTTTATTTCTGTTTATTTTGCATTTGTGTTTGAATCTATGTCTGTGATTGTGTTTGTGGTGTTTGATTCATTCCATAATTCTCCTTAGTTTTTAATATTTGTTTAAATTCTTACAAACACTATTCACCCCCCTCTAGTGTTTACTTTGCCTTAACGATCCATTCCGCGGTCCCTAACGCACAGTTTTTAATTTCTGGATCCCAAGCATCCTGACTCAACAATCCATCTTAATGCGATCTCAGTGATCATTGGAATTCCATTCTAATACGATCTTAGTAATCTTTGAAGTTCCATTTTATTATGATGCAAGTGGTCATCGGTTTCCTACTCAAATACGACCTCAGTGGTCATTGGATTTCTATTTTGGCTTATCCTTGATCGTCTAGCTCCGGCAAGGTCGTTATGGACCACTATTGCTACTCATGGTCATCTCGCTTTGGCAAGGCCGCCTCGAACTCATCTGGTTATCGGTTACTCTGGATTTATGGACTTTGGATTTTTCCCGATTTCCTGACTATTGATATTTTGGTTATTCGGGTTATTGCACTCTTGCGGTCCTTCGGTTATTCTGGCTACCTTTGTTGTTCTGGCTACCCCTCAAGAAACGATCTGGAGCGATCGTCGGCTTTCGTTGGATTTCAGGCTTTTTGGTTTTCTGGTTTCATGCTTAATACGATGCGATCGTAGATTTCTTATTCATTGGCTCTTCGATTTTCTGGTTATAGAAGTTCACTTCAGTCTTCTTCTGGCTTTTATTTTCGAATTTTTGAATTTCTGTTTTTCTCCAAAACTCATCTTCCTTCGATCAAGAAAGACATGTTTTGGGCAAAGTGTTGAGCAGCTTTTTGGCAAAGCAATTACACGTTAAGGTTATGTTTAGCGACATGCTCGCGTCTCGAGAACGAAGTCTGAAAATGCAAAGCGATTTGATCAAAGTTGCGACGTGTTCTGGAAAAGTTGGAAATAGCGTCGTTTCATGAAATTGTCGTTAGTAATCTCGGAAAAACCGGCATGGTAAAAATGCGCAACTGACCTGGTCCAATCAACTCAAAATCCTTGAGCGTGTCGGTCCAATCACGTGCTTGTCGTGAAAAAATATATAGATTCTAGTAAATTTCGGTTTCGCGCACTCAAAAACAGCTGATCGACATGGTACGATCATGAAAAATAGCTTGCGCAACTCATGGCACTCAAATCTGGCATTTGGCCAATCACCAAGTTTGGCACGTCAAAACGTGGCTAATTAGGTTTCGTATTTTGGTAGATCAACAAGGGATTTTGCGTCCCCCAAGATGCGAAAAATCATTGGTCGTATCAGTGGAGATACGAAATCCCAAGGGCGCGCATACGTTTCCAAGGTTGCGAATTCTCGGATTTGGCCTGACACAAAACGGGATTTGAAATTTGGCAACGTAAACCGTGTGATCGATCTGAGGCATATACGAATTCTTGCATGCGTGCACTGGGGATCTGTGATATGAAATCTTGGTAAAAGCGGGATACGAAAAATCCCTACTAGAGTTTGGCAATGCAAAAATACTAGATCAACACGGCTTGTATGTGAATTTTCTCGAGCTCGCATCACGAAACCGGGGATGCAATTTTCTGGAGTTGGCCTAGGACTTGAAATATTGGAAAGTGGCAAACGATCTGGCAGACAGATTATACGTGCAGATCACCATTTTTTGGCTAATCTACACGTGTTGCTCAACTATTTTCTGGGATTCGAAATTAATGCCTTTGGGATACGAATTTTTGTGGTTGGCTTGGTTTTTTTGGTTTGTTTTCAAGATGCAAATTTAGCGTCCTCTCGGGATACCAAATTCATGATGATGCTCGTAAAACTCACATAAAATACCCTCATGCTTGGCATTCAAAGGGAGGGTTCGTGATTGGCATTTTTGGACTTTGCATATGCTTTGACATACAGGACTAGAGCTCTCAAGCACCATTAACAGATGTCATCCTCATCTTCATGGCTATTGGACATTGATAGACTTCTAAACATTACATAAACGTTTTCCTACAACTTTTGGACATTCAACTAAACTTTTGGCATGCTTTTGGACATTTTTCACACTTTTGGATATTACAGCTATTTCTTGGGCATTAATGCACAATTTGACTCAACGAAGAAGAAGAAGGGCATTTTGGTCAAAGTTGTGAATTAAATGTCATTTGTTATTCAATTGTACAACTTTGTATACACAAATTGTCTGAACTTGTAACTTTGTAATCGACAATATTATAATGAATGATTACTATGAAGTGGATACGGAGACGTTAGTGCCAAACCATTATAAAAGTTATGTGTTCCCTTTACATTTGGATTTTGGATTACAAGTTTACCGCTAATTATGCAATCGGGCGTTGGCGTGCGCAATTAATCAATTTCCCACGTCAATACATACATAAGCGACCATAAACACATACATGATCAATCACACCCATAAACATAGCACTCGTCACCTACATACAAAAATGGACCCTTACACGCATTAAAACAAATATACACATAACCACTTCCAGTAATATATACACAAACAATGCACACATCACAACAGGAAGGTACCCTTACATTCACGTGGATTATCATCTTGAATGAAGGTAAATACACATTGAACTGTATATTTATAAATAGGTGCAAAACTAACCATAAAGTGATTCTAATAATTCAAAATTAACCAAGAGACAAACCATGATCCGTAAAGACCCGATTTAAATAGCAATAGAAACAACAACAAAAATCAAATTAAATCTAAACAATTAAAAAAGAACCAAATAGGGCTTTGAAAGTCTATAGTTTAACGATTTCAGAGAATTGTACCTGAGCAAACAACCCCGATTGACAAAGAAAATCGTGAATCGCCCTCTTTTAACTTTCTTTACTGCTGCAACGTCAGCTCCTCCATTCCCCTTGACATAGTTGCCGTACTTGTTATCACATCTAAACATCGGACTTGATTTGTCTGCCTATGATGTCGCAGCCATGGCTATTGTGGCTTCAAGCATTGGATGACAACCAATGGCCTTGAGACTGAAATTGTGGAGGAAGTGGGAGTCACCACCGGATGTGGGTACACCATTATCGAAGGTGGGGATTGGCTGATGGGTCCGGCGATGGCCTCTAGGGTAGGTTTTTGCCTATTCATTTGGTTTTTCAGTATTTAAGGATTTCAGTACCAATTTGATGAGAAAGCGATAGTGGGATAGAAAATGCTTGTGGAAAGTGGTGTAAAAATTAGGAATGGAGTACGTGAAAAAAGGATAAAACGACCATTTTGTTATGAGAACGTGAAGAAGAGACACGAAATGGAGAAAACAAGGAAGTGGGATGTGAGTGTAATGACCAAAATAACCTCATCCTATAGTAGAAACTTGAAGGGTCATTTTAGAGATTTCAAAAGCTTCATTTGGGTGTATTCCTATTATATGTAGATTAGTTTCACAGATCCTTAAAAGAATGAAATCCCAAACATTCTTTAAGTTTGAGCATTTCACTTGAGTTGATTTACTACTGAGAATGTTAATCCTAACACGAGTGTTTTGCTATTGACTTTATCCTCAAGTCAAATTAAGGAGTTCAGTTGGCGATTCATTTTTTCGCAGTTGGAGATATATTGGACATTCAGCCTTTATCTATATGTCACGGCTATCTTGGTGATTATATTATTTTATTTCTATCATTTTCTTATATACTAGGCAGTTATGTATCTGAGATTTTCTAATGTATTAAATTATGACTTTGATATTATATATTTGATTTTGAGATTTTGTAATTAGTAGTTTCATGAACTACTAAGTTATTTATTTTCATTGTGGGTTATTCTGCTATTTTGTATATGTGATCTGTTTGTGCTCTGTAATTTGAATTTATTAAAACCCATAGTTAAAACAATCTGATGTTTCGAACGATTAGAGTTGGTTTCAATGTCAACTTGAATGGTACGAAAATGCAGGTCGTTACAGTAAAGATGTTATCATTTGTCATTATTGTAATAAGAAAGATCACATATGCATCAAGTGTTATGCTTATAAAAGAAATAAGAAAAAGACTGTGGAGGGTGATAGTAGTGATGATACACAGACAGGTTTTGCTGAAGTTACCGACAGTGATCTTCTTGTGATGTTTTTTTTAGTGAGACTAAGCTTTGGAAGTTGGAACCAGGAGTCAGTTTTCATATTTGCAATGATGTGAATTGTTTCCCTTCTTACGAGAAGCATTTCAGCATGATTAGGACAACCAATGGAGTAGAGATACTGATTTGTGGTACTGGATTTATCTAGCTTCGTATTCATGACGCAATTGTTAGGGAAGTCTCTAGAGTCATACATGTAACACCCCGCATTTTTAATGAAATTAAAAATATGGAAACATGCATATATATTATATACATAGATATATTTAAGAGAAAAATTAAATAATGACAATAAATATTTCGTGTAATAAGTTCATGCAGTGAAATGAAGGAAAAAATTAAGTGCAATACATGAAATGCGAAGAAACGCATGCGAACAATTAAATAGAAAAAAAGAAATAAAAAGAAAAATTTGAAGAGCTTTGGGAATTTGGTCACGAAATTAGCGTCATTGCGTTCATGGCGATTTTCTAGTCAATATAGACCTATGGTTTGCAGAAAACCGATTTAGGATGAAAAAGATATCTTTAAATTAAATATTGCAGCAAAACATGAAAAAGAGGAATGAGAAAAGAATAATGTTTAGCATTGTTCTAAGGTTTGTAAGCAAAAGACTTAGTAGTTCATTTGGTTTGAACATGTGACTTACATACAAGAGGTACAGAGTTTGATCCCCGCCAGCGCCCTATTTTTTGTTTTAGGGGAATGGCTAAAAAGTGGATTAGTGTGAACGCAGTTCAAAAAAAGTGGTTTAGTGTGAAAATGGTTAATTGGGAAGATAGCAAGAAAGAAATATATATATATATATACACACACACACACACACACACACACACATATATATATATATATGACGTGTAGGTGTCAACACCCTGCCGCTGCGCATCATGTGGCACACGTGGCGCATTTTTGTTGGTCAAGGATTGTTTTTTTGAACGTGGCTTTTTCTGGTTGGTTGGGTGACGATTTTTCTTGTATTAGGGCTGATGTGGCTTTATTTGATTGGTCTGGTGAGGTGTCTTTGTGTCATGACGATTTGGATGGCTTAGATGAATCATAGGGTTGATCTTACGGCTCATATTAATCTAAACTTCTATATAATCACCCCAAACCCCAACCCTAAACCTCATAATTTCATTCTAAGAAGCCGTCATGCAATCCATCTCCATTCTAGCGTAGCCTCCATCTTCTCCAATCTAGTAAGCAAGATTAGAAAGCTACAAACCAAATCTAAATTAGAAATCAATTATAAGAACTAGAGAATCAAACGTCTACATCAAATGATAGCTTTTCAAATTCAAAAATCAGATCCCAGAAATAAAGATCCGTCCTTTTTCTGTAAGTACAGTTATTGTTTAGATGTGAACACCTAATAAGAAATCATGACTGTAATAACTAGATCTAGAACAATGCCTAATTCTATTCGTGCCAATCCTTTTGTCAATTCTGAATTGCCTATGCCTATGAGGCTATTATGATTGATGTAATGACACCTATCGTGCCTATGAAACTATTATGATTGACATAATGAAACCTTACATGCCTATGAGACTGTTGGATTGACAAAATAGAACCTATCATGCTTATGGGACTGTTGTGATTGATTTATCATGTTGTACATCCTATTCCTATGAGATTATTGGATTGACACAATTGAACCTACCATGATGTATATGCAAACTGCATGATAAGTTATGTTCATACATGCTTACATGTTTAGATCCAAGCTAGTACCCATGTTTAAGATCTATATAAGTTCATGCTTATACAATTAGATCTATGCTAGTTCGCATGTTAATTGGATCTAATTTAAATGTAAGATCAAGTTCATGTGCTTAATTAAGTTTATGTCATTCTATCCCAAATTTATACTCTGCATGTTGATCTATATTGTTTATGTCTATTGGAATGTTACATGTCCCTTTTTTTTTCCTTTTGTTTATAAGTTAGGCTAATTTGTGAACCTAACGTTCTATGTGAATTATGGGAACGAATGACGGGGGAGACATTGGGGAAAAAATATTAAACTACATGCTATTGGTATAGATTGGCTCATAATCATGTAAATGATTAGTAGCATGAAATGATAGAATTCGTATACCTAGAATTATGGACATAATTTAGAGGGTAAATGGGGCATGACTTGAATTGACAACACTTGTGGATAATTTACATATGAACATAAATTGTAAATATGTAAATTAATTAAAAGATGAACATGCCTAACCCGAGGTTAGATTAAGTTGCGGTGTAAAACTGCCCGGAACCGCCCGACACATCCACTAACCGCAACAACACAGATCTAATGTGAGATGTTAACGCATTTAGCCCAAAACTTGAGGTTAGAATGAGTTTGCGGTAGAAGTCTGCCCATAACCGCCCGGCACATCCAGCAACCAAAAACAACAGTTCTAATGTGAGAGGTTGGGGCATTAATAAATTAATTAATGCCAATAAACAGACCTTCTAAGAATGGTAAGGTTAAGTAACATACGAATAGGCGACACTTAACCAATACAACATGTTAATTAGACAAGAAGGTGGGGTTAAGTAAATTTAGAACACTTAACCGTTATAATATGTTAATTAGACAAGAAGGTGGGGTTAAGTAAATTTAGAACACTTAACCGTTATAACATGTTAATTAGACAAGAAGGTGAGGTTAAGTAAATTTAAAACACTTAACCGTTATAACATTTTAATTAGACAAGAAGATGGGGTTAAGTAAATTTAGAACACTTAACCGTTATAAGATGTTAATTAGACAAGAAGGTGGGGATAAGTAAATTTAGAACACTTAACCGTTATAACATGTTAATTAGACAAGAAAGTGGGGTTAAATAAATTTAGAAACACTTAACCAATATGGCATGATGAATGAGTAGGGTTAAGTTAATACGAAACACTTAACCAATATAACATGATGAACGAATGGGGTTAAGTTAATAAGAAACACTTAACCAATATAGCATGATGAACGAGTGGGGTTAAGTTAATAAGAAACAGTTAACCAATATAACATGATGTATGAACATGGTTAAGTCAATAGGAAACACTTAACCAATACAACATGATGTGTGGGTGGGTTAAGTTAACATGAATGGACAACACTTAACCAATATTACATGAACAAAGTGGATAGGGTTAAGGCAAGCTTAACCAATAAAACATATTGACTTGATCAGTGAGAGGGTTAAGTACAACTTGTGCAGGTGGGTAATATTAGTATATATATAGGCCCACAAACTTAACCGTGAAATAAACATGTTTGAATCAGTGGGAGGGTTAAGTACATCTCGTGTAGGTGGGTAATATTTGTATATATAAGCCTACAAACTTAACCAGTAGGAAACCCTAGTAATGGGGACCCATTTCAGCAGTAACCCACATAGATGTATCATGGTACCCTGAACTAGGCAGGGTGAGGCACGATTACTGGGCTGATTATATGCGGTCAAAATAGCGGCAGGGGGTGTAGTAGTGTAGTTCCGACGGAGTATGGGCGTGCACGTGCTCCGGAGTGTAAAAGAAGGCATTGGGCATCAGTAATATACACTGTGCATCTTGAATCATGTCGGGTCGCTATCATAGGGATTGATACACCTTATAGCGGGGCCAGCACAGAGTATCTACACGCAAGAGAGGACCAATTGACACAGACATAAGGAAAATTAATACAAGTAGGGAGCCGATCGATAGGGTAGTAAGGGTACATCTAACATCTTCATGGCAATTAGGCTGATTGAGGTAAGATCCTCATACTAGATGTACACCCGAAGGCTACCACAATTGCGGGGTTGGGATCACCTTATTTTATAGCACATGATACTAGCTGGGACACTAGTAGGGGACACAGATCTTTTTTTACAGGATACTAGTTGGGACACTAGTAGGGAATACGAATCGTTCTATAAGAGACACTAGTTAGGATGCTAGTTGGGTGGTGTAGAGAAAATAGGAAATCGGATAAAGAACTGAAGCGCATTCAGTGCATCCAGTGCATCTTACCTTTTCATATCTAACGATCATCATTTGTTGTCTTGCTATGCTTATCATCATGGTTATGTCTGGTATTCAGTTTATTCATGTCATGATCCTTTTTCCTGTGTACATGCTAAATAATCACTGGACTTACCAGACTTATGTCTGACCCCTTTTCTTTCGCCTTCTTTTCTTCCGTCCCCCCCCCCCCCCCCCCCGGTTTCACAGTGAAGGAAGATCACCACTTATCTCAGTTTTCTTTCCAACCTCGAAGATGGACGATGTATTGCTTTGGACTCTCTTTTCCACTGCTATGGCTGGCTCATGCTTTATTGGGGAATATCATTGTTATTTTATGCTTCTTTACCTTGTTAAACAAGACAAATGCTTTGTTGTAATGGGTAAGGGTGTTTTGGTGTTGGAAAACAAATCTTTGTACAAGCTGTTTTACCAAGTTGCTGTTTTATCAATGAAGTAAAATTTTATATTTTTTCCGCTGTTTAAAATTTTATCTGTTTTGTAATTTATCTGTTCTATACACTTATGACGCTACACTGAAGTTAATGCATTCCCTTTGTGAGTGACCTTAACGGAGGTGGGTTGTTACAATACATGTACCCATTTGTTCGTATAATATTATTTCTCTAAGTCAGTTGGATCATCGTGGTGACACTTTTAAGACTGAAGATAGAGTTTTGAGAGTGAAGAAAGGTGGTCGTGTAAAGATGAAAGGAGTATTGGAATAAGAAAACCTTTATAGATTGATTGGTCTGTAATTGACTGTGGGAAGCGAGTGACGTTTGAAGAACCTATTCCACGGCAAGGTGGAGAATTTAATGTGGTCACTGCTGATGATTCTAGGGATGAGGATCGTATTCCAGACAGGGGTAGAGTTACCATTTGTGGTATTGGATCTATCCGGTTTTGTATGCATAACGGTGTGGTATATACCTACATGTTCACATAATCTTACTTCACTCAGTGAATCGTCGTGGTAACACTTATGAGACTCAAGATGGAGATTTGAAAGTGAATAAAGGTGGTCGTGTAAGGATGAGAGGAGTATCGAAAAAAAGGAACCCTTTATAAAGGGGTTGATTCTGTAGTCGACTGTGGAAAGCTAGTGATGCTTGAAGGACCTATTCCACAGCAAGGTGGAGAGGTTAATGTAGTCACTGCCTATGCAGTTAAAGCGCTTAGCGACAATATAGCGATGGAGGTGTAAAAAGCTGTAACGGGGATAAAGCGGATATGCAAAATCGTTCGTTAAATGTAAAAATAAATAATTAAAATTAGTTCGCTATCATTCTCACATGATCTTAATAAAAGAAAATAATATTCATCAAACTTATATTATAAAATAAAATAATATCATGGTTATGCGCACTAGATTTGATGTCTATTATAGATTTCTACTTTATATTGGGCACTTAAGCCTTAAAAATTAGCTCATTACAACAACTTTTTTGATTTGTTTTAAAAAGAGAAACGATTAAATCAGCCTCTATATATTGAGGTTGCTAAAAAGGATGCTAAAAATCATTGATCTAGCGAATGTAGCGGAAAATAACGGGGCTTAAAGCAATCTACCGTTCATCGAGGCTAAATTGAAATAGCGTAGCGGTGAAAGAGTGCTACGGGCTATAGCAGAGATATTACGGGGCTTTAGCGGGGTTTATCGTTGTTGATGATTCTACGATTGAGGATCATATTTCAGATATGAGTCTTCATGATGATGATGTTCGAGAGATCGATAGTGATCAGGTAATGAATTCAGATTAAGTGGTAGACGGGTGTTGATTTGGAAAATCCACAAAGATAAAATGGAAATGTTTGTGGTATTACAAACATTTTTTATACAAGTTTTTGTGTGGTGCACCTCACGAGGAAGAGGTACTACTTAAAAGCGGTGGTTGAGATTTGTAATGTAGTATGGTTGAGACATGAGGGATTTATGAAAGAGCTAGGATAACATGTTTGTGTTTGTTGGAGCTTTTGATGTGATTTCGTATTAAGGTGAAGTATTGTTATTTGTGATATTAAATCACATGTGCATTAAACCCAACCGTATGTGTGATAGTTTTGTTAGTAGCTTCGTGACGGAGGAGATGTTTCGCAAATTAGAGCTCGAAGGAGGAAGATATAGAGCCAGAAAATTATGAGTGCTTCATCTCAGACGTTTGGGGTATGTATTAGACGTTTGAGCAATGTCTCTGGAGATTCCAGAGACTCGGCTCAGACGTCGATCTTCTCTACTAGACGTTTGAGCAAGATATATCTATTTGACCAGACGTTTCACCAAAATATATTCGTGATATTTTGAAGGGGCAATTTGAATATTTGTCTAGGCCTTTTACTCTCTTATATAAGTTATCTTCGTGACTGAAAGTACGTATGGCTCAATTAAAGGATTATTCTTAAGATAATCTCTAAGTCAAGGGTTTGCCGTTGTTTTTTATGGATTTTCCTCTCTAAAAATATTAGTCATTTAGATATTCTTTCACTTTATCAATTTGGTTATTGATGCAATTTGTGGTTTGTTTATTTTGACTTTGTTTCATCAAGTGTAAACGAAAAATTAGACGAACCAATAAAAAGGATGGTCATGTGGAATATTATGTATTTTTGCATTTTTGATCGGTTTTGTTTTCAATCAAAGTTATTTTTTGTGATTTAAATGAATAAGATTCTGGTATACGCTTCCGCAAAGCAGTGCATACCCCATTTTGCGCACAACAAATTGATGGTGTCTACCACGGAAAGGGGGGAAAGTTAAAAAAAGAAAAATCTCCAATTTGGATAAAGGATGCTTGGATATATTAGCTATATTCACATTTAACTACTGTAATAGCAGAACTTTCTCATTACTAAAGAGAAGTTATCTACCTAACGTGGCATTCATTTATGGACTATCTTCTAGTTTGGCTGATGAGATTGACATATTAACGCATATCGATATATGGAAGACGCTCTTTGATACAAACATGTTTGTCCGGTTTGAGATATTTTATGGTCTGGTTTCCCTGCCAAGTCGGCCACCATATTCCAAATTTCAAACATTAACTAGCCAACTATTAAGCATCAAAATATTGCTAATTATACATACATTGAACAATTGGTATACTAACATTACTTGCAAATTGCATGTTATTGTCCATATTATATTCCGACATTATTAATAAAGGTTTGAGAAGCGGAATCCTTACGCAAATTTTGATTACATACGATGAAACTGAAGTATGTTTATGTTCCTCATTCTTATGCTGTTTAGGTAGCCTCCTCTAATTTAACAGGTTTGGACAATACAACATGAATGCACCTGTATTATATGAGTACAAACAAATACATGTTATAATGTTGTCAAGGCAACTGCGCATACATAAACATGGGAAATATTTTTTTAAGTCTGAAGTAAACGACTTTATCTCTGACATTTTGAAGTTGTCCTCATCCACTACACAGATGATTGCCATGTTTATCAGCAAACGAAAGAGTCGTATCCCTTTATTTTTAAAACATGCATAGTTGATTTAATCACTGAAGCAACACCTAAATTAAAAACCAATAACCATTGCTTTAAACTGAAAGCTTAAACACTGATATAGAAACTTCTTGAATAAAATCTATAGTTACAGTCCAAAACACCTTTGTACAGTTTGAGATGTTGGGTCTCGTAGCTTTAAATCTGTAGTTATGCCTTTGTATGTATAAAGTTTGTATAATGATGTTTGTGGTCAGTTTACACATTGCTGCAGCATCTGCATCTCCAACAAATGAGGCAGGTCAAAAGTTATAAATCTTGAACTCTACACCCCAAACCCAATTCCAAACACATGAGTTCAGAAAGTAATCCACATAAGAAACTCAGCTGAATGACTACAGATCTGTAATTCTACAAGCACTCACGAATACGATGTTTGTTCGTAGGCTTACATGCAGGATGTTTAACACCCTTGTAACACTTCAGCATTTGTTTAAGTACCCCCTAAGCATAGGTGGTTGTTTCAGATGTTTCCAAATCAATTTCATTATCGTGGAAATTGCTTGATTAGGGGTTGTAGCATCACATTCTTGTAACTTTGAAATCAATTGTCGAATATGCTCCTCTATTAATTTTTGATGTAATGGTTAATGGCCTCAATCAGACAAGCAAATGTAGTAGTGGTCATGTTAGCAAGTGCTGATAGTGGTTCATATGGAATATTTTTGTAATTTCTCTTTTCTCAAGTATGTATAAATACTAAGTTTGTTTCAAAATTGGTTAATAAATGCATGACTAAATATATGCGAGTTATTGTTACATATGATGCATTCATAATCAAAGTCAGTTACGGTTGAATGCGAAACTAAAACACAAACTAAATGCTGATCAGATCAAATATCCAAAAGAAAATTGAGAAATCAAAATAGCATACCTGTGTATAAAAGACTATATAGTAATGTTTTCTTTAACCAATACCAACCAAAAGCATGGTTTACAAACACCAAGAAAATAACAACTGCCCACGAAATCATTCACTATCCAAGTACTCAAACTCGTCTTCTTTCAAATGAGCAAAAAACCTGACTGCCTTTTCCTGTCCTTCCACATCAATAAAGAACTCAACTTTAAACGGCAAATTCGCTGAAATGCTTTTACCTTTCCACACACCGACATATTGCTTAATCACACCTTCCATGCCGTTCAGATCCAAATCAGGCGCCTTCATCACGTGGTACACCTTTATCGACTCCTTAACCCTAATCCTTTTGCCTTCTTTACTCACGCCGGACATTTCTTCCTCCGATAAAGAAGGTATGTCTGCAGTGACAGCGGCTGCGGCGCTTTGACATGATATTCTCAATTTAATGGGGAAGTCATCCGATTTGATTTGAAATCTTGACGCTTTGGGGGTGAAGAGATTGGAAGTGATTTGAGGGTGGGTTGGGATGAAAGTAGAGGCCAGTGCGGAGGTAGAAGTTAGCATTAGATCCGAGTTTGATTTGGAATTATTACAGAGTTGAAGTGATAATAATTTTTAATAAAAGAATAAAGGTTAGTATTTATTGGGGACGGAGGGAGGAGTAGAGAATGGATAAGAGAGGAGAGGTGGAGCAGAACTGGCAATTGGTTAACAACTGCAAAGGAGTTGAGAATTGGGAGGGATTTCATATAATGTCCCCCCGACAATTAACACGCGGATATTATCTTAATCGATATACAAAGAAAACGAAAATATCGAGTCAGGATAAATATTGACCAGTTGATTGACCCAAAAGTTGATGATGCTAGTGTCTTATAGCCTGAGTTAGGGTTCGTTCTTGTAGATGACAAATGATTAAAATGAACGAATTGACCAAATGGTAGATTAACTGGTTAAAGTTGAGTGAGCAGATGATATGTATTTGCGATTTTAAGCCGAGAATTGAATGGTAAATTCAACGTTAAAAATGAGCCAGGTATTGACAAGTTGTATATATTTATTTGTAATAGAAATTTTGTAACGGTAAAACTAGTATGAAATGCAGATTTTTTTCATAACAACATAATAAAATCAAATTACAGTTCATACAATGATAAAATGAAATAACATATCAAACACGCTACATACTATGTCTACGAAAGTCTTAGATCTTTGATAGGTAAAATATGGCACTACCAGCCGTCTGTATCGCTACACCACTTCTGGACATGCTATGCATATGAAGAGCCTGTAGAAGACGCTCCAAAAGGAGTAAATCCAGCTGACAGCAGAGAAGGTGCATCTGTCTTCGGAAATAATTTGTAAAAAAAATGTACCATCGGCGTTAAATGGAGCGATCAAAGAAATGAGGTAAACACGGGTGTCCTCGAGATGACACTCACATGAAGCATATCCAGTTGACAGAACTTGATCAAAGACTTGCGGTTGTACTTTTTTTTTAGCACCTCGTTGTAATACTTCACCACTCATTGGGGTCTTCCATGTAGTTTTTTCAATGTTTCATCTCCCCCCCCCTCCCCCTCCCCTCTCCCCCCGCAACTGAATAAGGGGATTGCAGTATGTTCAAGCCCTTTTCAAGTTGTTCCACTTGCTATCAAACTATTTCTATAGTCCAACCACATTCGCGCGTTGAACTCTGAAACAACAACCTGATAAAAAGAATATGTAAAGTTGTGGACGCCTCTGTAAATGCAACAAAGGTACTTGATATGAAAGTTTGCTCGTCGTTCTACAAGGCAATTGACTGAAAGGAGAGATGAATATTGCAGCATATTTGAGAAAAACGATAAAAATGAAATGTGTTAGAAATATTCAAAAAAAAATGTCTTAAATAATAATATAAATTACCTAAATTGAAGGTCATTTGAGTGCAAAAAAATGTTTGTCGTGCAGTTTTTCATGTAGCTCTCGCGTGTTGGAGGAAAGTTTGTAAGTGAGGAGGGAGGAAGGACGGTACCTGTTTTATAGCAGTGAAACTTTTGGATGCATCGAGCGCCAACGCACTTTACCGATACGTGTGGATAAATGGTCAAATTTTTGTGTTCACTCGTTCAGGCGTCTGACGCATCAAACGTCAATGCAACGGTCGAACACAAAAAATTTGACTGTGAATGGTATCTTAATTCCTCTATCTTCATTTATCATTTTTCTTTGTGTCAAATCTGTCTCGATTATCAATGTTTACATAATATAACCATTTAATCACATGACGTATACTTGAGATTTAATCAGACACATCATGATAAGATAGTCATCGATGTTTACATGATCTTACCATTTAATCACATGATGTGTGTGAGATTTAATTGGACACACGTGGATAGGATATCTGAAGATAGAAAAATTGAGTTGGTTTTAGTTTGCACGGTGATCATAGAAATTTATTTGCTTATGGCCAACTTTTTTTCTATCCACGATTTATATTTGTTCATCCACGCTTAAGTATATCCACATTTAATTTCTCAGTTTATCCAAATGTGGATGAAGTTACTAGTTTATTAGTTTATCCATATGTGTGAATTTAATAGTTGTTTCATTTCAATACAGATGCTTGCTTATTTCAATACCAAGTTGCATATGTGATAGCCTTATTTTAAATCATTAATTCATGTAATCAAAGTACAATAAAAAATTAAATAACCAATAGCTAATGTTGAGACCCTATGAAGATTAAAGCTGCATGAAATGTAACATCTTAGCATCCAACTAACACAAAACCAAACTGATGTATGCAGTTCATGTGTGTGTGTGTGTGTATATATATATATATATATATATGTATGTATATATATGTATATATTTGTATATATGTATATATATGTGTGTGTATGTATGTACGTATGCGTGTATGTATAAGGTAAAAAATTGGCAGCCACATGAAATGTAACATCTTAGCATCCAGCTAACACGAAACCAAACTGATGTATGCAGTTCATATATATATATATATATATATATATATATATATATATATATATGTATGTATGTATGTATGTATGTATGTATGTGTGTATGTGTATGGATGTATGCATGTATTATGTATGTATAATATATATAAGGTAAAAAATGGCAGCCACATCAGAGGATAACCCTAACAAATATGGCTCCGATCTAGGGTGGAAAGAGGTCAGAAAGAAAAAGGAAAGCTTTGCTAATGTAGTTTTAGGTAGACATCCAGTAACACAAGGAAGCGGTCAAGCCAAAATGCATGCGGGAGAGCAAAATCTAAACTAGAAAGCTGGAAACAAAAATTGGAAGGAGGCGCTTGCACGTAACACCTAGATTGTTGGGGGGATTCAGATATTTGAAGCAGAGAAGGATGAAGAAGGGGATTTTGCGATGGTAGATGACCTAATCTACAAAGAAGCGAATAACTATAGGATCTAAATTAACCCTAGAAGGGGGGTGAATAGGGTTTATCGCAGTTCTTCACAAAGTAATTAAATAATAACAGCACAGATAATAATCAGAATAAATGCGGAAAATAAATAACACACAAATATACCCAGCTTCGACAAAACCCTGCCTACTGCTGCATTCCCCAAGGTTTCTACTAGGAGTTAAAACAATCTTTATGCTTACAATCCCTTGTAAACTCGCGATATTCGCTCCCAACTGTTCTTAACCCTAAGCTCAAAACCCTGCACTGGTTTCTATCCCCGAAACCAGATTTCCTCGAATTACAAATCATGTAATTCGTCTCCCCTAGATTTTATAGATCTAGAAACTATTTGTTTGTTTTTACAAATTAATTTTACAAATTAAACAAAACAAATATAAATTAAAAAAATAGAAAAACACTAGGATTTAAAATAAGGGTTATCCCCTTTTGTTGAAAATTTGACCGGCCACTTTCATTTTGCTTCACCCCTTTTCATTTGAGCCCGATCACTTTTGTTACTCTCAGAAAAAAATAGCGGCGGCACCTAGGAAATCAAACTAGGGTTTCTCTTGCTTTGTCCCAAATCAATTCAACTCCTGATGAATCAATATGCTGCGATTTCTCTGATGAACTTTGAAGAATTGGATGCTCTTTGTAGTCACGATTTGTTTGTTCTCGATCGAAAACTATGTGAGTATTTCTGAATTTGATTTCTGCTCTTTGAAATTGTGAATTTGGTTTTCGATGGATAGCCGATGATGAAAGGGTGTTTATATAGGATTATAAATCCTAAAAATTCTATGATTTCGTCTTATGACCTAGCTGATCTTGTGCGTGATTTTTGGCTATGAATTTTGGGGCTTTTTGAAATCTTTGTATATACTGGATAATTCGATTTGAATATAGCCGTGACTTTTGGAAATTGATTGAGTTGGAAAATTTCAAACTTTCTGGAATACTTTACTTTAACCTGTATATTTTTCTGCTTTGAATTTGTCATTTGATATAGCGTGATTTCTATAAAAAAAACTTGCATGACTTTGAATTGAGTCCTTATTTTTGTGGCTTGACTTCTTCAATATTTCTCTAAATAAAACCGATATAATACTGATGAAATATGTTACTATACTTGATCAACCCTTTCAAGAACTGTCGTTATACTCCACTTGTTCATCACTGTTGACTATATGTAAAATGTAATTTGAAATTTATTCACTACCGCACCTTGCACACATGTTTGTGCACTTGATTATTCTTGTAAACTGGCTCGACACTTTTCACCTGAACTTGACATGCTTGCATGTTTACTTGAAATGTTGGTCTAACTTGTTGATGTGTGCACCATTACACTACACCCTATTGCTTTACTGCTTACATTAACCTGCCATGAATTTGTGAGTAGTGTATTATCACTTGAGACATGTCTGACCTGTAATCTTGGACTATTTGAGTAAATCTGCCTTGAAATGTTGTATTTGAATTGCTTTTTGACCCAGTGCATATATGATATTCGAACCTGAAACATCTGCCTTGACTAGTGTTGCCATGCATCCCTTGTTTTGTTATTTATGGCCTTACTGGTTTTTTTGGTGTAATGCACTTGTGCCATTGATCATTGGTGTTTCTGAACCATATTGCTTCATTTGTGTTGCATTTACACTTTGTTGTTGTGTGAAATACTGATTTTCTGAAATCCATTAAAAATATTTGTGATTCCCTGCAACTTTGTACATGTATCATTTGACCATGTCATGTTTTGCACCCCACCGGTTTCACCATAAACTACTGCTTGTGGCTTTATCTTGAATTTGCTTCAACCATAGTGATCTGCCACTGAATTTGTTGAATCTTGCTGTGTTACCCTCAATGTATTGTTGTAGCACTGTGCAGCTTTGACCATTCATTCACCATATACTTCACACAAGAATTGCCCACTGACTTGTAATGACTTGACCACTATGATGCTAGCTGTCTTGATCATCTTTGAACTGCTATGCCAATATAGTTGCATCTTTGTATATGAGCTGATCTTAATTTTGATCCATGTATACTTGTTTGTGCTGCACCACTTTTCCATGCTGCTATATATTTATATATATACTTGCTGCTCCTCTCCATTTATATGTATGTTGAACATTGCACTGACTTGAGCTTGCTGAGTTGTAAAATTGCACCATTGTGCTAACTTATGTGTACATTGTTGCTCTCATATTTGTGCACCCATATGCTATTATGCTTTACTTCACTTCTTTGGCTAGCCTGACTTGGACACTCTTGTATACACATGCTGCTATTGTCATTCAAACTGCCTCGACCACATTGTTTGACTCCATATTGTTGTTGTTTGGGTTGAACAAGATTTGGTTGAGATGAAATAAGCTACCTTGAACTTTTGTTGTCGTAGCACTGAGTCGAGTTGGTCTACGTGGTTGCTCCTTAGTTCCACACTGTTGTATTTTGATTGGTGAGGCAATGCACACGTGTATATTTATACACGTGTGTACATGCAGCCATCAAACAGTATTTCCTGTCCCTGCATTTCAGACCACGTCTAGAAAAACGATGAGAAACACACCGTAATTTTGAGGAAAATAAAATTTAAAAATATAAATTTTTATTTGCTTTTATTTAATTTTATTTTTGTTGCAGTCTACTGTGTGTGTTTTTCTATTTGTGACAGGTATGAAGACAGCACTGACTGAAAGCTGTGAAGACAGAAGGCTGAAGATGAAGACAAGAACAGTGTTAGTGCGTGTCTGTAATTGAAATATTAACTGAGTGATAGTGTCAATGTATAAAAGTGATTATATAAGTGATGAATGAACTGTAGTGAGGAGCTGTGAGAGAATTGTACTGATTGTATGTAATAAACAGATTTGTTTGAAATAAAATATTATTTTATTGTGTTCAATTCATTTTGTCTTTTTTTATTTGAATTCTTTCAGTATTACAATTTCATGTGTGATGTGTCATGTCAGAGATATTCAAACATATTTAAGTGAGTTGTAAATAGTGGAGTTATAAATAGTTGTACTGTTCGAATGTTTGAAGTATAATATTTAATTTAAATAAAATACTGTATGAATATATGAATATCTGTACAGTCTTATTCTATTTAAATATAAATATTATATTCATGTCTGTGATGTATATATAGAATAGTACAGTAACAAACACATTTAAAATAATATTTATTTGGTTGTTATCATCAAACAAAAATCATATAATTGTGTATACAACTACGTCATATACAACAATCTCCCCCTTTTGATGATGACAAACAAATAAAAGATTTTGAGCATAATAAATGTGTTTGACTGTGAATATTGAACTCCCCCTATTTATTAGCTCCCACTACAACTGAACTCCCCCTATATATGTGGAAAATATAAACAATGGAATTCAATTGATCATTCTGCCTCTAGATATTTAATTTCCAATTTTAAATTATTCTTGAATTAAATACTCATCAATCAAAATCTTGACAATTCTCCCCCTTTTGTTATCATCAGAAGGATAATAGAGATCGAAATAGTGATGAATATGGACTAAAAATATAAAGTCAGATTAAGAGAGAGAGAATATATATCGTAAAACCCATTTAATCAAACAAAAATCATAATAATCTTTAAATCAGAAGCAAATTTCTCTTTTGGAATGAATGGATTTACGAATGGATTTATAGAATGAGGAGAGTTCAATAAAAATTGAATATTTGAATACGACTTTTGAAGATTTTAAATATGCTCAAAAATGTGTTAAGCACTTGCTTACCACGCATAGCCCAAAGGTCTTTTAAATGGGGTTAGTAGTAACTTAACTTTATCCTCTCTAATAAGTTCCATCCATGCACAGCCCAAAGGTCTTTTAAGTGAGAATGGAAGCACATAGAAATTAAGGTAATTCACCCACGCATAACCGCGAGGACTTTTAAATGGGAGTGACTACCAAGGATAAATTATTTATTTAATTATTTTTATTTTATTTTTAATTTTAAGAGAAATTAGAACTCCCTAAATTAAATAAAACCATAATGAGTGACAGAAATATGGTAGATATAGAAGATGGTCGTGAAATAAGCTCTAATTCAAAGATATTATAAAATCTATCCAATCATCATGCGATTTAAAATAACATCTCCTCTAGTTATGAGTTATACCATAGTCACAACTCATCACAATTTCATAAATCTATTAATAATTTTGATGAGTTACAAAACAGTTCAAATAAATCAATAATTTCAATATTTGAATAAATAATCAAAAATAATTTTAAAATTGAAAATATCAATTTCAAAAGGAGTTTTGAAAATATCAATGCAGGTCGAAAATCATTTTCAAAAATCAATCAGTAGAATGTGAAATTATCTAATATTTTTGTTGCTGATTGTTCCTAGACAATTTTAAAACAACTTATATATTTAATTCAAATTGTGTATGGAATTTAAAGATATTTAATTACTGATTTTTCAAGTCATCGTCCAATCACCAAGGTACTCAAACAAATCAATTTCCTTATCAGAGCAGCACAAAATTATTTTCAAAGAAAGAATCACAAGTGAATTTTTCAGAGAATTTTTTTTAAACAAGAGCAAGAAACTATCAACGATCAAATCTGAAGATAATTATTTGAAATTACTTAAAAAAATCAAATTTTTATAGTCCAAGAAATTCAACAATCAATAACGAATGTTTTCAAAATCAGCCAAGTAAAAAATAAAGAAATTAAAAGAAACAGAAACTAAAAAAAAATAAGCTAAAAAGGAATAAAAATAAAAATACGAGTTTAGAGATCATACCTGACTTACCATAATCGATGTGATCTAACGAATCTCCAACTCTGAATCTATGGCTAAGAAACTTCAAACAATTCAATAAAATGGAACAATTTGAATTTTTATCTTTTAAACACAATTGTTCCTTAGCCTATCACCGGTACCTAAATGTTTATAGGATCGAATGGTTTAACATAAATTGTTTTACCACTCTTATCTTCGTTTACACGTTTTGGTACCTAAACCGGTTTATATAACAATCCATTACTATATACTAAAGTACCCTTTGGAACCCAAATTCGCTTAATTTTAATTAAATTCATTTTATTATCTTTTGGGATCCAAACATGTTTAACTGAATTGTTTTTTAATGAACTTTGTTTATGATTTGAAAACCTTTTGAAATTATTAGAATTCAAAATTCCAATTTGACCTTTCCCAAAGATATTTGTAGCATTTTCAAAATCATTAAAATTTAGCTTTTCAAAAAGATCAATTTTTTCAAAGCGGTTTGAAGAATTATTAAAATCTCGCTTTTTAATTTGATCAGAATTTTCAAAACCGAGTCCTTTCTAACTCTTAACAAAAAAATGGTTTTTTAACAACATATTCAACGATTTTTCACCTTTAGAAAACTAAATCAATATTGATTCAAGTTGTTGAATTTTAGATTTAAGATCACCATTTTCTTTTATTAAATTCGAACAATGATTTATAGCGATCTTCCTCTTTTCAGAATCATTTTGTTTCAAAACCATATTTTCGTTTTCAAGCATTTTAATTTTCGCATTGGACTCAAAAATCTCACTTTCAAATTGTTTACGCTTTTCAATTTCAAGTTTTTCAAAATCCTTGAATTTTTCAATTTCTTTTTCCAAATCATGATCTATACGAGTAATTTCAGATTCGTTATTTCTTTAAAATCATGTTTTCTTTTTTGAAATTTTCTTTTATTTTAAGCAATTCTTTTTGAAAAGTCATGCATTTATCACATTTGAGATTTTTTATTTTCTCGGTTTCAATTTCAAGTTCGTTCAAAATTGATTCGGTTTTCAATAAACTCCTTTTCTCTAAAATTTCATGTTTGGAATTTTTAACCTTTTTAAACCTATCTAATTATTTTTGCAAAAAATCATTTTTTGTTTTTAGTTCAATCTTGTTTATTTTTAGAAACAAAATTCCTCTTTCAAGCTTTTGAAAATTTTCATTAAGATGAACTAAATCATTTTCCAAATCTAAACAATTTTTGCAATTTGATTTTTCAATCTGTTTAACGTTTTAATTCCAAATCACGATTTTTATTGCTCAACTCAACATTTTTAGATTTTAAATTTTTATTTGGCAGTTTGAGATTCTCAACAGTTTTAGTTAATTTGTCACAAAGAAAAATTAACTTTTTAAAAGGAAATTCACTGTGGTCGTCATCTGTTGATTCTTTATCACTGTCATCATCTGATCCATCTTCTAAATCCTGTCAAGCATATTTCTGAAATTGAGTTGGCAATCGGGGGTTTTGAGCTATTATTGTCTTTTCTCCAATACAACGTGTTGAGAGTTTTCCTGATTTCCTGTGTAGTTAAACAATGAGAGATATGGTTATACTGATCATCGTTAATATAAGAATATAAAATGTGAGTAGCATGAGAGTTAATTATAATATCATTCTTACCTACCATATCAGATCCATTTTTAATAATATCCCAACATCTAGTATTAACAGATTTTAAATAAAATTCCGTTTTTAATTTCCAATTTAAAAATATGTTCCTTCAAAAATAGTTGAGGTTATACTGGAAAAATTCTCGCTGAATTGACAACTAGAACACTCACTATTAGGGAAATCCATGACTCTAGAGTTATTTAAAAATAAAAAATACCTGCTTTGGTACCACTTGTAGGATCTAAATTAACCTTAGAGGGGAGGTGAATAGGGTTTATCGCAGTTTTTTACAGAGTAATTAAATAATAACAGCACAGATAATAATCAGAATAACAACAACAACAATGCCATATATCCCAAACAAGTTGGGGTTGGCTAAATATGGAACCCAAAATTAAAATAAAATAAAATTAATAATAATGATAATATATATATATAAAGGGTTTAAAATAATCAAACAAATAAAAAGTCATCCGATAAAGGGTTTTTTTAAGTAATAATAATTGGTAAAAAGGTTCAATAAAAGTGAAACAAAATCTAAGATAGTAATAAAAAGTAAAAAGGTTCAGTAAACGTGAAATAAAGTCTAAAAAAAACTAAGGTTCTGGTACATGGATTGCCAATTTCCATGAACTCCTATCAACTACTAGCTCTTCCGATAAACTCCAGTTACTTAAATCTCTCTTTATTATCTCCTCCCATGTCATTTTAGGTCGACATCTACCTCTCTTTGGGCCTACTGCTGCATTCCCCAAGGTTTCTACTAGGAGTTAAAACAATCTCTACGCTTACAATCCTCTGTAAACTCGTGACACTCGCTCCCAACTGTTCTTAACCCTACGCTCAAAACCCTGCACTGGTTTTTATCCCCGAAACCAGATTTCCCCGAATTACAAATCCCACAATTCGTCTCCCCTAGATTTTACAGATCTAGAAACTATTCGTTTGTTTTTACAAATTAAACAAAACAAATATAAATTAAAAAAATAGAAAAACACTAGGATTTAAAATAGTTAAAATTAGGCTCACATCCTTAAAAGTAAACATAATTAAGCTCACATCCTCCCCATTTGAAACATATAAATTTCATCCTTATTTTCAAATAGCCGCACTTTTTTTTTTCAAAGCTTCCCTTTTCCGTTAATTAACGGTGTGATTAATATGCAACAAAACACATATTAGGGTTTTATTTTTTCCAGAATCATATAATCCTCTCTCATGGCGGCGCCGTTATCGTTCTCATTTTTTGCATTTCGTCGATCTAAAATGTGTTGTGCTCGGAATTCTTTCAGTGATTTAATTACGTCCATCCTTGATTTGTATAATGAATGTTTCTTCTTCAAGGTAATTTGTACTTCTTATTAATTTTTATTTTCTATGGTTATCATTTTTTGCTCGATCTTTGTCAATTGATTAATCTGATCTTCTTTAATTATATAAACTTGTCGATGGACAATTTAATTATTGTATATAGTTTTAATGTTATTATAGATCGTACAGTTTTTTTTGTTAAGTTTGGCAATACATTTGTTCTTATAT
This sequence comes from Allium sativum, assembly GCA_030737875.1. Taxonomy (NCBI): domain Eukaryota; kingdom Viridiplantae; phylum Streptophyta; class Magnoliopsida; order Asparagales; family Amaryllidaceae; genus Allium; species Allium sativum. Next base: position 932,292,913 of record CM060915.1, on the reverse strand, counting down.
TCTGAATAGGTGTATACAATTATGCTTCTTTTGGTTAATACTAGCATGTAATAATGTAGAAATTGTAAACAAATGCATACAATTGTTCGGAATATTGAATTACTTGCATGAAGGTACGCATTTAGTCCGGATATATGCATACTTGAATGCAATTATTATGACTACATATTGTTTTCAACTGTTATAGTTATGTACATTCATGTATGCAAATATTTTTAGAATCTGAATGCATGTGTGCAAATTTGATTAAAACATGGAAAAATAAAGCAGACTTGTATGTTTGAATGTAGTTTTATTGTAAATTTGCGCTGTAGTGTATTAATTATTTGTGCATGTTTTACTTCTATTTTGTAATATTTTGTTGATGTAGTTTATTTTATTCTTTTGTTAATATTTTTTATTTTTTTCACAGGTTTTTCCCTATAGCAATTGCTATTATGTATGGAGAAGATGTAGACTATGAAAATGTGCATACAATTATGCAGGTAGTACTGTTATATGCGTACATGGATGTATTTATTTATAATTATCTAAACATGTTTATGTCATTTTATTTGATTATGGAAGATTAGGCTTATTTAATTCTCTTCTTTGTGTTGCAGTTTTCCTGCAGATCGTGATGTATTGGTGTTGTTGAAGTTCGGGAATGATAACATGTTTCTGCTATTTGTTGTAAATATTTATGTGATTGTATGTAATCAGAAAAATTGTGTACTGTTATGCATATATTATTTATATATGCATATAAATATGCAGCTTTTTTTGAATATCTGTCTGGTTGCATGCATGATGATTTATTGCAAACAAATATGCTTATATTCTTAATATTTGCATATTCAGATTTTTTTTTTCAGGAAACTTGTGTGAAGGACAAAAAGAGCAAAAAGTTTGTCTAAAAGGACAAGAGCCAAAAAAGTTGCTCAAAAGGCCAACTTTTAGTGTAAAATGTAAAAACAAGGGGCCCCCCTGAATTCCACCATTTGCACTAGAAAATGTCCTTTTGGGCAAATTTTTTGCCTGTTGTCCTTTTGAGCAAACTTTTTGCTCTTTTCGTCCTTGTGGCAAAAATCCCTTTTTTTTGTGACTGCATGTAATCAGTTCAATAAAGTCATTTCTGTATTATTTGTAAACATTTCTGTAATTCTATACACTCTGTTCATATTTTATAGTACCTTTGTGTGATATCTACATGGAAGCTTTTCATCTTATATGTATGAAACTATTCGTAAATAGTTGACTAAATTTATGCAATAATTCTAAATAGTTTTATACATCAGATGTATAGCCTTTTTATAATTATTCATAATACTTGTATACAATAATTCAAATTACCTACATACAGGTATACAATTATTCTATAAATATACATATTAACATTCAACTATTTGATCATTGTTGCATATAAGTGTGCAAATATTCCTACTGTTTGCAATTTTTCATAATATATGCATATAACTCTGCTAATATTTGAAATAAATGTACCAAAGTAATCAACATTTCACAATATCATGTAAAATCAAATTAACTACATTCAGTACAAAATTTTCCAGCATAAATTTGTTTTCCAAAGTAGTCACCAAGCGGTCGTAGCTACTAAACAAATAAACCACTACATATATTTACAAAAAATCCAAATAAACCAAACTTTGCAATATTTTTTTTTAATCACGTGAAGAAGTCTATGGTTGTTCAGTAATAACTAGAGAGCTTTCTCCTACACACTGCCATCTTCAACATCTTCTTCAATATTTGGTCCCTGCACAAAAATGGTAGAATACTTTTTACATAACCATGACTAAATGCATACAGTTACAGAACTTTCAGTGGATATTTGCACTCTTGTATGCTACAATTCAAATTTTTTGCATACTATCGTGCTAGTATTATTATCCAACGTGTTTTTTTAAATCAATTACTGCTATTTTATGCATATTATCTTGCAATAACGACTAATATTTGCAAACAAGCATGCAGAAATTGATGCATGCAGTCACACAGGCAACACACAAGTTTAAATATATGAATACAAGCATGTTATAATTCAAAATATATTTACATAGTTAAACCATTATTCAACAATGTTACAAATTTGTTTAGGATAATACGACGGATTTTTTTTTTTGTAAAATTCAACTTTTTTCACCCACAATTGCATTAATATTTGCATAAAATCTTATAATCAATCATCAAATCCATATTTACACATATTTTAATATATATTACGCGCAGATTATCAGTTATTGAAAATAAAATAAGTGGATCAACGGATTACCTTCGTTTTTGTCATTTCTTTGAAAATCTGACTAAATCAGCGACGACTTTGGTTGTTTTGGTTTGATCGAGATTAAAAATTTGATAATCGCCTGTGGGATTTTAATTTTCTACCTTGAACGACTTCACTAATTAAGCGATGAACGGAGTGTTTTTAGGGTTCAAAGGACAAATGCGTAATTTTAATTGCAGCATTTCAAAAATAGGGACGTCTTCTATATTCTTTTTATTAGCGGTTTATTTATTTATTTTGAAACTTAATAGGGACCTGTAAAAAACGCACCCTTTAAAATAAAGGTTGTCCCCTTTTGTTGAAAACTTTGCCGGCCTCTTTTATTTTGCTTTACCCCTTTTCACTTGAGCCCGATCACTTTTGTTACTCTCTGAAAAAAATGGCGGCGTCTCCTAGGAAATCAAACTAGGGTTTCTCTTGCTTTGTCCCAAATCAATTCGACTCTTGATGAATCAATATGCTGCGATTTCTCTGATGAACTTTGAAGAATTGGATGCTCTCTGTAGTCACGATTTGGTTGTTCTCGATCGAAAACTATGTGAGTATTTCTGAATTTGATTTATGCTCTTTGAAATTGTGAATTTGGTTTTCGATGGATAGCCGATGATGAGGGTGTTTATATAGGATTATAAATCCTAAAAATTCTCTGATTTCATCGTATGACCTGGCTGATCTTGTGCGTGATTTTTGGCTATGAATTTTGGGGCTTTTTGAAATCTTTGTATATACTGGATAATTCGATTTGAATATAGCCGTGACTTTTGGAAATTGATTGAGTTGGAAAATTCAAACTTTCTGGAATACTTTACTTTAACCTGTATATTTTTCTGCTTTGAATTTGTCCTTTGATATAGCATGATTTCTAAAAACACTTGCGTGACTTTGAATTGATTTGGAACTGAGTCCTTATTTTTGTGGCTTGACTTCTTCAATATTTCTCTAGATAAACTGATATAATACTGATGAAATCAGGTACTATACTTGATCAACCCTTTGAAGAACTGTCGCTATACTCCACTTGTTCATCACTGTTGACTATATGTAAAATGTAATTTGAAATTTATTCACTGCAGCACCATGCACACATGTTTGTGCACTTGATTATTCTTGTAAACTGGCTCGACAGTTTTCATCTGAACTTGACATGCTTGCATGTTTACTTGAAATGTTGGTCTGACTTGTTCATGTCTGCACCATTACATTGCACCCTATTGCTTTACTGCTTACATTAATCTTCCATGACTTTGTGATTAGTGTATTATCACTTGAGACATGTCTGACCTGTAATCTTGGAATTTTTGAGTAAATCTGCCTTGAAATGTTGTATTTGAATTGCTTTTTGACCCAGTGCATATATGATATTCGAACCTGAAACATCTGCCTTGACTAGTGTTGCCATCCATCCCTTGTTTTGTTATTTATGGCCTTACTGTTTATTTGGTGTCACACACTTGTGCCATGGATCATCGGTGTTTCTGAACCATATTGCTTCATTTGTGTTGCATTTATACTTTGTTGTTGTGTGAAATACTGATTTTCTGAAATCCATTAAAAATATTTGTGATTTCCTGCAACTTTGTACATGTATCATTTGACCGTGTCTGTTTTGCACCCACCGGTTTCACCATAAACTACTGCTTGTGGCTTTATCTTAAATCTGCTTCAACCATAGTGATCTACCACTGAATTTGTTGAATCTTGCTGTGTTACTCTCCATGTATTGTTGTAGCACTGTGCAGCTTTGACCATTCATTCACCTTATGCTTCACACAAGAACTGTCCACTGACTTGTAATGACTTGAGCACTATGATGCTAGCTGTCTTGATCAACTTTGAACTGCCATGCCAATACAGTTGCATCTTTGTATATGAGCTGATCTTAATTTTAATCCATGTATACTTGTTCGTGCTGCACCACTTGTCCATACTGCTATATATATATATATATACACACTTGTTGCTCCTCTCCATTTACATGTATGTTGCACATTGCACTGACTTGAGCTTGCTGAGTTGTAAAATTGCACCATTGTGCGGACTTATGAGTACATTGTTGCTCTCATATTTGTGCACCCATATGCTGTTATGCTTTACTTCACTTCTTTGGCTAACCTGACTTGGACACTCTTATATACACATGCTGCTATTGTCATTCAAACTGCCTCGACCACATTGTTTGAGTCCATATTGTTGTTGTTTGGGTTGAACAAGATTTGGTCGAGATGAAATAAGCTACCTGAACTTTTGTTGTCGTAGCACTGAGTCGACTTGGTCTACGTGGCTGCTCCTCAGTTGCACACTGCTATATTTTGACTGGCGAGGCAATGCACACGTGTATATTTATACACGTGTGTACATGCAGCCATCAGACAGTTTTTCCTGTCCCTGCACATCAGACCACATCTAGAAAAATGATGAGAAACACACCGTAATTCTAAGGCAAATAAAATTTAAAAAAATAAATTTTATTTGCTTGTATTTAATTTTATTTTTGTTGCAGTCTACTGTGTGTGTTTTTCTATTTGTGACAGGTATGAAGATAAGACTGACTGAAAGCTGTGAAGACAGAAGGCTGAAGATGAAGACAAGAACAGTGTTAGTGTGTGTCTGTATTTGAAATGTTAATTGAGTGATAGTGTCAGTGTATAAAAGTGATTGTATAAGTGATGAATGAAATGTAGTGAGGAGCAGTGAGAGAATTGTACTGATTGTATGTAATAAACAGATTTGGTTGAAATAAAATATTATTTTATTGTGTTCAAGTCAATCTGTCCGTTTTTATTTGAATTCTTTCAATATTACAATTTCATGTGTGATGTGTCAAGTCAAAGATATTCAAACATATTTAAGTGAATTGTAAATAGTGGAGTCATAAATAGTTGTATTGTTTGAATGTTTGAAATATAATATTTAATTTAAATAAAATACTGTATGAATATATGAACATCTGTACAGTTGTATTCTATTTAAATATAAATATTATATTCATGTCTGTGATGTATATATAGAACAGTACAGTAACAAACACATTTAAAATAATATTTATTTGGTTTTTATCATCAAACAAAAATCATATAATTATCTATACAACTACGTCATATACAACAATAACATGTGGGCCAATTCGGTCTACATATACTTGATTGGTAAACGCACATATTATGTTCATCTGAATGCCTATATAAGAAGAGAATGGAAGCCCAAAGGCGGCTGGAATGTTTTTGCAAGAGGAAATGGATTTTACTTGATAAAGTTCACAAATGAAGAGGACTGTGCCAATGTTCTTGAACATGGACCTTGGTTTATGGATAGTAGGTTCATTTTGATAAAAAGATGGGAACCGAATCTCAAATTGGAGCGAGACATATTGGAATCGCATCCATTTTGGATCTGATTACACAATCTAGATCTAACCCTTTGGAATGCTAGAGGAATCATTTAGATTGCAAGTCTGGTGGGCAATCCACTTACCATGGATGAATGCACTAAACATGTAACAAGAATCTAATATGTTAGAGTGCTTGTTGAAATCAAAGCAGACAGTATAATCAAAAAACAGGTCAGAGAAAAGGACAAACAGGGCAATACTTACTACCAAAATATTGAGTACAAGAACTTACCCCTTATTTGTGGCACGTGTAAGTGCTTTGGACATTCGGATAGCCAGTGTTCAACTACTTTTCAACAAGTGTGGAAACAAAAAAAGCCTGTAGAGAATATTACAAAGATTGAACAACACAACAAAACGGTGGGCATTGCTACTACACCTGAACCCAGCCTAACTACTAGTCTAGTTAATACACAACTATGTACAATGTCATCAATTTCAGCAATCAGCGATGTGCCTGAGGAGGCGTAGCAGGTCCAAGTGTCCCATCAGGAGCAGCAGAAGTCAGTGGGAGATTAGGCAGGAAGTCGTGGCACCGATTCCAATCCACCGGACCCAGTTCCTGAAATAGTAGCAGAATTAAAATACTTAGTTGTGGACCTCAGTGTAAATGAAGAAGAAGACAATACTGGCTAAAGTGGAAATTTTACCAAACACAATTTGATATATGATGAGTAGTTCAAAACTGAGGGGAAGAAGGGTAAGGACTTGTCAGTGCAAGTGGTGTCTCCTAAGAATTTGAGGAGTAACTCCCTCAAACATAAAATTCCATAATAAGCTAGAAGTATTTCAGACCTCTATAATCTTAGAAGGTGTCTTGCTCCTTGTATTATGGATATACTAGAAAGTAGAATGAATGATGACAACATTAAATACTTTGATGAGAAATGGAGACATTTTGGCTATTAATTCATAATAATGATGTTGGAGTTAAGGCGAGAATTATCTTTTCCCGGGCAAAAGCAGTGTAGGATATTACTATAGTGGATAAAGATGAACAACAAATGACAGTCAAAGCTAGAAACACCGGTGGTCTAACTGTGTGCATTACTATTGTGTATGCCAGTAATTTGGCTAGTCAACATGTTACCCTTCGGGAGAAAATCACACAACTTTCGAAATAAATAATAGAGCCGTGGTTAATCATGGGAGACTTCGATGCAGTCTTTGTAACGAACTGGGATTTTCGCCTCCGAAAATCAACACAAAAATACCATGTTGACTATTCATACATCGGAAATACCTGATTCATTAATAGAAAGAAATTAGAGGGTGGGAATAGATAAGATAGAAAATTAGAATAGAAGAAGAAGAACACAATCAGAAAAACACGAATCTCACAGCGGAACAAATGAAATATATTATAACATAACTTTGAAATAAAATAGTATATATATACAGTAACATTATCAAAATACAACACTTACACACAGCGGAAATAACAATAGCTATATATAATCCTGAAGCCTCTTGCTTCAAGCTCCTCCAAGTATATCTGTAAAGACCTGAACTGCTTGACTACCCGTACAAATTTGGGCACCCAAGAGTTTAGGGAAAACAAAAACAAAAATAAACTCTGGGTCAGTCATGGGACTGGTGTGAGTAAACTCAAATCATTTGGTTTAACTTTTCAAAATCCTTTTCAAAAGAAAAGATAATCGTAAGACCGATCCACTCATAAACACGGACGGTTTTTACCTTACGATAACCCAAAATAGTTTTGGAAATCAATACTTCTCTGATATTATAATAATGTCTAATCACAAGTAGTTACAATCTAGCAGAACGCTTGCATCTCACGTTCCACATATATAGTATACAAACAAAACCGCGGGCGCTTATTGGAAATTGGAATCCAACTATGACAAGGTATGGGACCACCTGCCGATAGTGTATCTCTAGAGGCGAATACACTGGGTTCAACAAGAACGTCTTGCAACCCGGCCCACACATGACCGACCACTCATTTCTCTTGAGTGTATCGAATGTATATCACCAACGGTTGGGAGCTACCCTACCGTTTCCCGAAAAGGGACAGCATCAATAATATATAAAAGAATAAATTGGATTTCTCTAGATAGGTGATATACACCCTAATGGGAGCGACCCACTTAGCCATGCTGCCTGCCCGATTTCTATCATTTCCCGGTTGATGAGGCTTGAGGTCATAACGTATCTTTTGACATATCATACATTCATTTACTTTGAATGCCACATCGTCATATCCGCCAAATCACAAATTGATTTCCTCAAAAATACCACAGGTATAAAGCTAAGAGAAACGAATTCCTCCGCCACCAAACGTAAATACGTTTGTAGAGATCAACTCACGCGATCCGTTAGATATACTTTGTCAGACATTCTTCCATTCACGTTTGTCCTGGGACTGGACAAACCGAAGGCACTATTCTGTAAACAGGATAGCCCTTGCATAACTCCGTCTTCATTATCTCCATCATATATGGTCACAATGCTAACGTCCATACAGAGTGGTTTTCAGATGATGAATCAGATCCCGGTCTCTCCGTAATGACGACGGAAAAATGGTCAAAAACTTCGATAGTCGGAGATTTAACTATCAAAAAAATAGGTGTACAACCAACGATCTTATTTCTAGATAGAAATTCGATCGATCAATCATTAATCAACATTTCCCTTTTTAAATTAATTTATTATTAATTTATTCATTTTCCCTTTCTATATATTTCCTATATTATAAAACATTTCCAATCTTTATTTGGAAAACGTTTCCAAAACTCCTTCATTAGATTTAAACAGACATTTAACTATAACGTCACTATGCGAATTCGAACCATTACACTCATTAACTGGATTCACTTAACCAACCTTCACTATCGAACCTTAACCATTCCTTAGTTAAAAACGAAGTCAATCAAGTTGGGGTATAATTACCTCTCAGACCTAAATTGAACAACATTCCTAACTTCAAAACAGACAAGGTTCACCTTTAAACCTTTTACAAACTTCCTTACGAAACTCTCGGATTCTATTTATGAATCCATTTCTTTTACCAAAATTATTTGATTATAACCATAGTGATATAATCTCATACTTTCGAAATATAATAACTTAAATATAACTTTTCTTCCTTAATTTGAATAAATAAACAACGACTAATTTATAAATAAATAAATCTTGATTTGAAGCTGGAAAGTTTATAGCATTTTCCAAAATTCGATATAATCGAATTTCAACTTACAATCGCCACTCGAATAATCTTTATTCGATTTAACTCTTCGAATACCTTATATTTGATTTCACCTCCCTCGAATAAACTATATTCGATTTAACTCACCTCGAATAAACTATATTCGATTAAACTCACCTCGAATAAACTATATTCGATTTAACTCACCTCGAATAAACTATATTCGATAATTCTACTTTTGACTAACTCTATTCAATTTACTAATACTCGACTAACTCGAACTTGATTAACTCCATTTGGATAACTCTAATTCGATTTAACTCTAATCGATTAACTCTGATTGATTAGCCATAACTGGTTAACTCTAATTGACTAACTCTAACTGGTTGACTCTAACTGATTAACTCTAATTGATTAACTCTGATCGATTAACTCTAACTCAACTTATTTAACTCCTATCAATTAACTAATATTCTGTTTAACTCCATTCGCTTGACTCTAGATCGCAGCAATCACAATGGTTACGCCTGATTCCCTCAGGAAACATCCGGCCGCCGTAGGCTATCTGCAGCCCTGCGAATTACGCTAGCAGTTGTATGAAATAGCGACTCATCCTGAATAACTATGTTTTGACTAACTCTATCTCAAATAACTATATTCGATCAACTCTAATTGAATAACTAATATTCAATTAATTCTAATTTGATTAACTCTATCTAATTAACTCTATGTTTATTCAGTTTCAAATATCGATGTTGAAATTGATTCTTACTTCTCTATATAAGTCCAGACTTATATATTCTATTTATATAATGATAAACATATTATGTAATTTATAAAATATTATTTATAAATTTATCTTCTTACTTTATCTGTTAAAACAGATTCTATTTAAAATCTTTGCTCTAAATTTATAGCATGTTATGCCCGTGTGCGAAGCACGGGTTTAAATCTTTCAAATGTAAAATTCTCCTTTATACAATTCTAGTCACCTTTCAAGTATTTCTTTTTTAAAATCTATTTATTTACAAAATAAATCCCTTTTTGATAATTCTATTTATTCTATAAAATATTTTCTATTTATAAAATCTATTGATTTTGTAAGTAATTCCTTTTATAATCTAACTATTCCCTTTACACATATTTCCCCTTTCTATTCTATTTATTTTTCAAATAAATATCCCTTCAATTTTATCTATTTGATTAACAAATAAATATTCCTTTTTAATCTATTTATTTTCTAAATAAATAGTTTTCTTTTTATAAAATCTTTTGATTTTATAAATATTTCTTTTCCAATATAACATTGGAAATTTCCTTTTTAACACTCCAGTATTCCTTATGGTATTTAACGTACCATACAACAATAATCAGTATCATTCAAACATACAAAATCAACAACAGATTTCATATCACATCATATAACACAATATATGAAAAACAGTAAAATAATTGTTGAGGAACCCAGTTGGGTCCCTCCGACCTGTTTCCCTGCATCCACAGATGTTAAAAAATAAAATTAACATGCGTGTGAAGCATTCTGATAAACAGAATTTATATTCGATTAAAGATTTATAATAATATCGTTATCTATATTTTCAATCAACTGACTAGAAGTTCAACCAAACAGTCAACACACAGCAAACAACCATTATTTATCAATTCTAAAAATATTTTATAAAATACGCCGGTTTTCAGTACGTATTTCACGTCCTTCCTCCAGCCTTGTTCTTCACGTCCTAAACATTAGCCCACTCAATCTTTGCCTCCAATTCCCTATTGTCGTTATATATTTTTCTTTTTTTTCTTTTTTTCTTCTAATCAAAACTGGGCTTCACAAATAATCAAATATCTGGCCCATCGCCACTTATAAACACCCACCTGCTCCAATGTTAAAACCGTATCTGCATGTCTGTTCCACCCTTCCCCAACATACAAAAGCTTCCAGATAAAAGTACGCAGCATCATTATATCCTAACACCATTTCTGGCCTTTGCCCTCCTGTTCTCCCATTTTCTCCTGCTATTTCTGAAAACTCCCAGTCCACCACTTCCTCATTTCCTCGCTAAAAATCTTGCCACCATCACCACCTTCTTCACCTTCTCAAGCTACACCCCTCCTGAACCACACACACGAACTCGCACCCCCTTCAAAAATCTACGTTCGGTCGCCAGAACTGCTGCCACAACTGCCCACTGAACCCCCCTCCTTCTAGTCGCTACTATGTTCGAACCTATGGCCAATTCGAACCACAAAGCCTTGCCTTAGCTCCCTGATCTGCAACCTCTTTTCCCACTCTTGTTTATTGTTTTCTCTCTCTATATATATATATATTCTTTCCCCTGTTGAGTATTTAATTTGGAAAAATTTATCTGAAGCCATTAAAATCTCTCAACCTGAACTACTTTGTTGGTGTTTATATATGCTGCTCATACTTGGCATCCAAGTTTCATATCACCTAGTGCAGCTAGCGTAGGGGTAGGCGCATGTTGAAGTGATAAAACACTGCTCTGTCCAGCTAGCGTAGGGGTGAGCACATGTTGATGAGATAAAACACTGCTCTGTGTAGTGTTTAGGTAGGGTAGTCTGTGAGTCTATGTCTTTGCTTCACCGTGAAGTTGTAGGGGGTACTTGGGTCTACAGACGGAAGAGTAGCGTAGGTTATGTTCTCAGTGCTGGCCATATGCATGTGCAGTATGGTATAGGATAGAAGCATAGGCATATGCGAGATGATGCGGGGGTCTCTGCGATTTGAAATCTCATTCTACATACGTACGTTTATACTCTGCTTGTTCGTGGAGAGATATTATGCATTGCTCATGAAGTTGAGTTTTGATACATTGATGTATATTGAATCTGTGGAGTTGTTTGATATCAAAGAGGATCAAATTTGATCTTGTAAAAGTTATAAATCAGTAACTTGTATTAATAAGCAAATATGTGTAGTGTATTCGACTTGTACATCATATACACAGTGCAAATTGGCATTTGCATCTTCGGTCTATATAATACTAACCGTGGTTCCAAAATATAAACACATATATTTTGTTTAAGGTTTAGTGCATCCGTTACATAAAACTCCGTTCGTTTATGGATTTCTATCGACAAAAATAAACATACCGTTGTGACATGCAGTGCTCCACGACCCCAAAAATATAATAACATTGGTAGGTTGACTCATATTTTGAAACCCCAAAATATTGATATAGGGTGCAAAATACTCCAAATAAAAAGTTGCTTATTTAATTAATTAAAAATTACAGTAAAATTCTAAAAATTAATTTATCACTACGTCTCAAAAGAACCTTGTCTAAATTCGAAACTGGTATCTAGTTATATCAAATAAACCGTTACGGTCGATAAACGATTCTATAGCGATTATTTTAAAATTTGATTTGGATATAACTCAAAGTCTACACGTCAAAATCCCGATTTTTCTCTTCCACTAGAAAAATATACTTCACCAGCTTCTAACGTTTCTTATTCCGCAGAAATCCGATTTAAAACGAATCATGTACATTCAGTTGTAGTTCAAACCACCAAATAGCGAATTGCAGCGCCATTTCGAGCTCGGTTTTAATTATAATATAATTATACGTTCAAACTGCCATTCAAATAATATATTCGTTACTCTAATTCAATTCTAAACTGAATTAAATATCACCGATGATCCAATTCACACTATATTGTGAAACCCAGTATTTCAGAAATTAATTATATTATTATATTATTTTTTTAATTAAATATTCACTATTATTTAATTTTGGTCATTTTAAATAACCAAACCATTATTTAAATAATTAAATAAATTATTTATATACCGTAAAAATACGGGTCGTTACATTCTTCCCCCCTTAAAATAATTTCGTCCTCGAAATTGCTAAGGTAGAGAACAAACCCTATTGACTAGTACAAATTTACTTGTTTACTTACCAACTTTAATTTCAACCAAATAAATTTAATTTCGATTAAAATATTAACTAATTCTTATCAATGAAAATTTTATAAAATCCTGAAAATTTTCTAACATCCGAAATTCCTGAAAAAATTCGCCAGCACCTCCTTTGTACCGGTCAATAGGTCAAACTCCAACTCGCCTCTCTAGGCCCTTTCCTTCCAAAAAGAAAATCAAACAGCCAAACGGCTTGCCAAATCGGCCCATAAATCACCAAATCGATAAAAATAAACGTGTACCTTTTTGTCGGGCATATCATTAAATCCTTTCATTTTGTTGCCAATCCAGCATGTACCAAAGTCATCCAAATCAATCTCCAATTATCTGTTCTCAAATCCAATCATCCTATTTTCAAACCAAATCTCATACTCAATCTCAAACTCCATTACCAATTTCAACTCTTACTTACCCGTCCAATATATTTAAACAAATTAATAACTCACAAATCCAACTTTATTCGATATCATTCTATTTTAATTCAATTTACAATTAATTGGTTTCAATTCAATGCATATTTGCTTCACCAATTCCTGTTTAAATTTGTTTTTAATTCAGACATCTTTTCTTGGGAGTTATAAATAACTTTGCTTTTCACAAAAATCAAATATTTCCCTTTCGAGATTCAAAACAACTTGTTTTCCTCAAAACAATTCAACACAAAATCTTGGTAGTAATCCGTCACTTTGGATTCGAAAATGAACACTGATGATGTGGCCAGCATCGTCAGAGTTATTTTCCAGTTATCAAAGTGAGCTCAATACTATATCACTCTAAAAACCATTTTTAAACAATTTCATTTTGAAATCTTTTTCAAAATATCATTCACGATGCTTGTAAACAAATTAAAATCTCCCAGGATTTTAAAATTTCTTATATTTAACTCAAATCCTTTTGCGATCACTTTTCCCATTTCCCAGAATTTAATTTCTAATTATGATTTAATTCAGATTTAATTAATCTGCTTTCATATTTTACGAACTCAAATTGGTTATTTATATAACCATTTCAATTTTAATCAACCAACACATCCAATATACTATAATAATTCGAATATAAATATTTTCTTTATATCGAAATATACTTTGGGTAAAACTATCTCATTTACCCTCTTTCAAAACATACTGTATCGGTTTATCGTATTCAAGTGTTTGGTAATCCCTATCGATACAGTGGATCAAACTGATCAACCAGAATTCACAAACTACTCAACCAATAAATTTCCACAATATAAAATCATTTTTATTCAATCTACAAATACGTTCACTCGTATATATACTCTAAAACTCAATCTAGGGTATTACTAACCCTATGTCTACTGAGTGGCGCCACAGAGCCAAGGTAATCACTTAACCTTCAGCTCTGATACCACTGTAACGAACTGGGATTTTTGCCCCCGAAAATCAACACAAAACTACCATGTTGACTATTCAGACATCGTAAATACCTGATTCATTAATAGAAAGAAGTTAGAGGGTGAGAATAGATAAGATAAAAAATTAGAATAGAAGAAGAAGAAGAACACAATCAGAGTAAACACGAATCTCACAGCGAAACGAATGAAATATATTATAACATAGCTTTGAAATAAAACAATATATATATATACAATAACTTTATCAAAATACAACACTTACACACAGCGGAAATAACAATAGCTATATATAATCCTTAAGCCTCCTGTTTCAAGCTCCTCCAAGTATATATTTAAAGACCTGAACTGCTTGACTTCCCGTACAAATTTGGCCACCCAAGAGTTTAGGGAAAACAAAAACAAAAATAAACTCTGGATCAGTCATGGGACTGGTATGAGTAAACTCAAATCATTTGGTTTAACTTTTCAAAATCCTTTTCAAAAGAAAAGATAATCGTAAGACCGATCCACACATAAACACGGCGGTTTTTACCTTACGATAACCCAAAACAGTTTTGGAAATCAATACTTCTCTGATATTATAATAATGTCTAATCACAAGTAGTTACGATCTAGCAGAACGCTTGCATCTTACGTTCCACATATATAATATACAAACAAAACCGTGGGCGCTTATTGGAAATTGGATTCCGACTATGACAAGGTATGGGACCACCTGCCGATAGTGTATCTCTAGAGGCGAATGCCTTGTGTTCAACAAGAACGTCTTGCAACCCGGCCCACACATGACCGACCACTCATTTCGCTTGAGTGTATCGAGTGTATATCACCAACGGTTGGGAGCTACCCTACCGTTTCCCGAAAAGGGACAGCATCGATAATAGATAAAAGAATAAATTGGATTTCTCTAGATAGGTGATATACACCCTAATGGGAGCGACCTACTTAGCCATGTTGCCTGCCCTATTTTTGTCATTTCCCGGTTGATGAGGCTTGAGGTCATAACGTATCTTTTGACAGATCATACATTCATTTACTTTGAATGCCACATCATCATACGCGCCAAATCACAAATTGATCTCCTCAAAAATACCACAGGTATAAAGCTAAGAGAAACGAATTCCTCCGCCACCAAACGTAAATACGTTTGAAGAGATCAACTTATGCGATCCATTAGATATACTTTATCAGACATTCTTCCATTCACGTTTGTCCTGGGACTGGACAAACCGAAGGCACTATTCTGTAAACAGGATAGCCCTTGCATAACTCCGTCTTCATTATCTCCATCATATTTGATCGCAACGCTAATGTCCATATAGAGTGGTTTTCAGATAATGAATCTGATCCCGGTCTCTCCGTATTGACGACGGAAAAATGGTCAAAAACTTTGATAGTCGGTGATTTAACTATCAAAGAAAAATAGGTGTATAACCAACGATCTTATTTCTAGATCGAAATTCGATCAATCATCAATCAACATTTCCCTTTTTAAATTAATTTATTCATTTTCCCTTTCTATATATTTCCTACATTATAAAACATTTCCAATCTTTATTTGGAAAACGTTTCCAAAACTCCTTCATTAGATTTAAACAGATATTTAACTATAACGTCACTATGCGAATTCGAACCATTACACTCATTAACTGGATTCACTTAACCAACCTTCACTATCGAACCTTAACCATTCCTTAGTTAAAAACGAAGTCAATCAAGTTGGGGTATAATTACCTCTCAGACCTTAACTGAACAACATTCCTAACTTCGAAACAGACAAGGTCCACCTTTAAACCTTTTTACAAACTTCCTTATGAAACTCTCGGATTCTATTTATGAATCCATTTCTTTTACCAAAATTATTTGATTATAACCATAGTGATATAATCTCATACTTTCGAAATATAATAACTTAAATATAACTTTTCTTCCTTAATTTGAATAAATAAACAACGACTAATTTATAAATAAATAAATAAATCTTGATTTGAAGCTGGAAAGTATATAGCATTTTCCAAAATTCGATATAATCGAATTTCAACTTACAATCCCTTCTCGAATAATCTTTATTCGATTTAACTCTTCGAACAACTCATATTCGATTTCACCTACCTCGAATAAACTATATTCGATTTTACTCACATCGAATAAACTATATTCGATTTAACTCACTTCGAATAAACTATATTCGATTTAACTCACCTCGAATAAACTATATTCGATAATTCTACTTTTGACTAACTCTATTCAATTTACTAATACTTGACTAACTCGAACTTGATTAACTCCATTTGGATAACTCTAATTCGATTTAACTCTAATCGATTAACTCTGATTGATTAGCCATAACTGGTTAACTCTAATTGACTAACTCTAACTGGTTGACTCTAACTGATTAACTGTAATTGATTAACTTTGATCGATTAACTCTAACTCAACTTATTTAACTCCTATCGATTAACTAATATTCTGTTTAACTCCATTCGCTTGACTCTAGATCGCAGCGATCACAATGGTTACGCCTGATTCCCTCAGGAAACATCCGGCCGCCGTAGGCTATCTGCAGCCCTGCGAATTACGCTAGAGGTTGTACGAAATGGCGACTCATCCTGAATAACTATGTTTTGACTAACTCTATCTCAAATAACTATATTCGATCAACTCTAATTGAATAACTAATATTCAATTAATTTTAATTTGATTAACTCTATCAAATTAACTCTATGTTTATTCAGTTTCAAATATCGATGTTGAAATTGATTCTTACTTCTCTATATAAGTCCAGACTTATATATTCTATTTATATAATGATAAACATCTTATTTAATTTATAAAATATTATTTATAAATTTATCTTCTTACTTTATCTGTTAAAACAGATTCTATTTAAAATCTTTGCTCTAAATTTATAGCATGTTATGCCCGTGTGCGAAGCACGGGTTTAAATCTTTCAAATGTAAAATTCTCCTTTATACAATTCTAGTCACCTTTCAAGTATTTCTTTTTTAAAATTTATTTATTTACAAAATATATCCCTTTTTGATAATTCTATTTATTCTATAAAATATTTTCTATTTATAAAATCTATTGATTTTGTAAGTAATTCCTTTTATAATCTAGCTATTCCCTTTACACATATTTCCCCTTTCTATTCTATTTATTTTTCAAATAAATATCCCTTCAATTTTATCTATTTGATTAACAAATAAATATTCCTTTTTAATCTATTTATTTTCTAAATAAATAGTTTTCTTTTTATAAAATCTTTTGATTTTATAAATATTTCTTTTCCAATATAACATTGGAAATTTCCTTTTTAACACTCCAGTATTCCTTATGGTATTTAATGTACCATACAACAATAATCAGTATCATTCAAACATACAAAATCAACAACAGATTTCATATCACATCATATAACACAATATATGAAAAACAGTAAAATAATTGTTGAGGAACCCAGTTGGGTCCCTCCGACCTGTTTCCCTGCATCCACAGATGTTAAACAATAAAATTAACATGGGTGTGAAGCATTCTGATAAACAGAATTTATATTCGATTAACGATTTATAATAATATCGTTATCTATATTTTCAATCAACTGACTAGAAGTTCAACCAAACAGCCAACACACAGCAAACAACCATTATTTATCAATTCTAAAAATATTTTATAAAAATATAAATTGAGTAGAGTTAGTAAGATTTACTCACCTTGGTCGTTAGTCATTAAATAACGGTTAACGGTCGGTGATTCAGATCGAACGTTTTATTCTATCTTGAATTCAACCGAGCTCCAAACATCTTCAAACCAATCTTATTGTGTAGTATTTTGTGATATGATCGCAAACGTACCTGTTTTGTTCGATTCCGTTCCCGTTTGGGTTAGTTATGCCTAATATAGTATAATACACTATTATATTAAATTAACTTTAATTTTTATTTAAAAATTTAGATCTTACTCTTTTAGCCCGGCCCAATATCACGGCATACCACCCATGATCCAATCCGTTCTCAACATTGCTTTCTTCTTAATAAAAAATACGCCGGTTTTCAGTATGTATTTCACGTCCTTCCTCCAGCATGGTTCTTCACGTCCTCAACATCATCCCACTCCATCTTTGTCTCCAAATCCCTACTGCCGTTATATATTTTTCGTTTTTTTCTTTTTTTTCTTCTAATCAAAACTGGGCTTTACAAATAACCAAATATCCGGCCCATCGCCACTTATAAACACCCACCCGCTCTAATGTTAAAACCATATCCGCATGTCTGTTCCATCCTTCCCCAACATACAAAAGCTTCCAGATAAAAGTACGCAGCACCATTACATCCTAACACTATTTCTGTCCTTCAACCTCCTGTTCTCCCATTTTCTCCTGCTATTTCCAAAAACTCCCAGTCCACCACTTTCTCATTTCCTCGCTAAAAATCTTGCCACCATCACCAACTTCTTCACCTTCTCCAGCTACACCCCTCCGGCACCACACACACGAACTCGCACCCCCTTCAAAAACCCACGTCCGGCCGCCAGAACTACTGCCACAACTGCCCACCGAACCGCCTCCTTCCAGTCGCTACCATGTTGGAACCCATGGCCAATTTGAACCACAAAGCCTTGCCTTAGCTCCCTGATCCGCAACCACTTTTCCCACTCTCGTTTATTGTTATATATATATATATATATATATATATATATATTTCTTTTCCCAGTTGACTATTTAATTTGGAAAAATTTATCTGAAGCCATTTAAAGCTGTCGGCTTGAACTGCTTTGGTTGAAACCAGACTGTATGTGTTTATATATGCTGCTCATACTTGGCATCCAAGTTTCGTACCACCTAGTGCAGCTAGCGTAGGGGTAGGCGCATGTTGAAGTGATAAAACACTGCTCTGTTCAGCTAGCGTAGGGGTGAGCACATGTTGATGTGATAAAACACTACTCTGTGTAGTGTTTAGGTAGGGTAGTATGTGAGTCTACGTCTTTGCTTCACCGTCAAGTTGTAGGGGGTACTTGGGTCTACAGACGGAAGAATAGTGTAGGTTATGTTCTCAGTGTTGGCCATGTGCGTGTGCAGTATGGTATAGGGTAGATCTTGGGTTTAGGAATGCAGTTTGGGTAGAACTTAGGTCAGCTAGAAGCATAGGCATATGCGAGATGAGGTGGGGTCTCTGCGATTTGAAAACTCATTCTGCATACATACGTTTATACATTGCTTGTTCGTGGAGAGATATTATGCATTGCTCATGAAGTTGAGTTTTGATACCTTGATGTATATTGAATCTGTGGAGTTGTTTGATATCAAAGAGGATCAAATTTGATCTTGTAGAAGTTATAAATCAGTAACTTGTATTAATGAACAAATATGTGCAGTGTATTCGGCTTGTACGTCATATACACAGTGCAAATTGGCATTTGCGTCTTCGGTCTACACAATACTAACCGTGGTTCCAAATATAAACATATATATTTTTGTTAAGGTTTAGCGCATTCGTTACATAAAACTCCATTCGTTTACAGATTTCTATCGACAAAAATAAACATACCGTTGTGACAAGCAGTGCGCCACGACCCCAAAAATATAATAATATCGGTAGGTTGACTCATATTTTGAAACCCCAAAATATTGGTATAAGGTACAAAATACTCCAAATAAAAAGTTGCTTATTTAATTAATTAAAAATTACAGTAAAATTCTAAAAATTAATTTATCACTACGTCTCAAAAGAACCTTGTCTAAATTCGAAACCGATATCTAGTTATATCAAATAAACCGTTACGGTCGATAAACGATTCTATAGCGATTATTTTAAAATCTTATTTGGATATAACTCAAAATCTACACGTCAATATCCCGATTTTTCTCTTCCACCAGAAAAATATACTTCACCAGCTCCTAACATTTCTTGTTTCACAGAAATCCGATTTAAAACGAATCATGTACATTCAGTTGAAGTTCAAATCGCCAAATAGCGAACTACAGCGCCATTTCGAGCTCGGTTTTAGTTATAATATAATTATACGTTCAAACTGCCGTTCAAATAATATATTCATTATTCTAATTCAATTCTAAACTGAATTAAATATCACCGATGATCCAATTCACACTATATT
The DNA here is from genome assembly GCA_030737875.1 of Allium sativum. Taxonomy (NCBI): domain Eukaryota; kingdom Viridiplantae; phylum Streptophyta; class Magnoliopsida; order Asparagales; family Amaryllidaceae; genus Allium; species Allium sativum. The sequence continues at coordinate 932,272,631 of CM060915.1, read as the reverse complement.
GTGAATTCCACTATTTTTGACTATTTCAGAAATTAATTATATTATTATATTATTTATTTTAATTAAATATTCACTATTATTTAATTTTGGTCATTTTAAATGACCAAACCATTATTTAAGTAATTAAATAAATTATTTATATACCGTAAAAATACGGGTCATTACAGTCTTACGTGCTGAAGAAAAGCAGGGAGGACTTACCTTGAAAGCCACACAACTATCAGAGTTCAACAACTGTTTGGTTGCTGCCGGGTTGATAGAGCCAATCCATGGGGGTTGAAATTTACATGGAATAGTGGTGAAGTTAGGAAAATAGTCTACAAATTAGATCGAGCTCTAATCAACATGCAGTGTATGAGGACATTTGCAAACATTAAAGTTAATATCTTGCCTAACTCTACTAGTGATCATTGTCCATTGCACATTATGCTTAAAGCAATGGATAAGGAGGTGAAAGGTAAGCCTTTCAAATAATCAAATTAGTGGCATTTGATTGAAGGCTACCATTCAACAATTGATATCAATGATCTCAATCGATTAGAAGGCAGCCATCTATACCATCTGGTGAAATTTCTTAAGAGAACAAAGGACAGACTCAAAAAACGGAACAAAGTCATGCCAAAAGATCGGGATGAGTTAAGTTCTCTTAAAAAGCTTAACGAGGACCTACTGTAGAAGATTGATGAGGGATATAACTCTAATGAAACTTGGAAGTTGTATTATGATGCACAAGCTAAGTTGAAAGATTGTTTGCATATCAAGGCCATTGAATTGAAACAGAAAACTAAAGAAAAATGGTTGACTGAAGGAGATGAGTGCACCAGGTTTTTCTATACAAAAATGTCAGTGAGGAAGAACTCAAACTACAACATGCAAATGTATGATCAGGATGACAACACGTGTGTGGATATGATTAAGTTCGAAGTGATGCTTTAATTATTTCCAAAAGTTATACTATGGACAAACAACCGAAGACTTACCACAAATTGCAACTCGCAGGCTGATTAGTGTGAGTGGAAGAAGACTACTACTGTGTAGGGTCAGTGAGAGTGAGGTTTGGGATACCATTGCCTCCATCCACGTTGACTCATCGCCGAGGCCTGATGGGATGGGCTCGAACTTCTTCATAATCCATTAGCACATTCTAAAAGGTAAAATCACATTAGCCATACAGGAAACTTTCAACTCTGGTTTAATTCTGAAAGAAATTAACAATACTTTCATATGACTCATACCCAAATGTGACAAACCTACTAGTGTTGCAGATTATAGACCTATAACTTGATGTAATGTCATTTAAAAAATTATTAGCAAGGACCTATGTAATAGGCTGAAATTGATTCTTCCTGAATCATAACTGAATGTCAAAATGCTTTCATTAAGGGTAGGGGCATTTAATAAAATTCATTACTAGCACATGAACTGATCAGAAATTTTAATAAGAAGGGTGTGGATTGCATGTGCTTGAAGGTGGACTTACATAAGGCATATGGTAAGATTAACAAACACTTTATCATACATATTCTTAGATTCATGGATTTTCCAGACAAAGCTATTAATTTTATAAATGAATGCATATCTACACCAACATTTTTTGTTCTTATAAATAGGGTGCCAAAAGGATTTATTAGCAGCAATAGGGGAATAAGGAAAGGGGACCCTTTGTCACCTTACCTCTTTGCAGTGGCAATGGAGTATTTTACACTCCAAATGGAGATTACCTATCACAAGAAATGGGTGCACACTATACATAACATCCAACATAGCATCAGTCACCTGTTGTATGCAAATGATTTACTTATTTGTATCAAAGCAAATGGGGAGGCAACTGGACACATCAAAGATATTTTTGGCAATATGGAGGTATTTTATGGTTTAAAAGTCAATGAGTTAAAGACTAAATGTTATTTTAATAAAACTTGCAAGAAAAAACAGAGTGTTCTTGATGTGCTCAAGGTACAAGAGGGTGAACTCCCAGTGAGATACCAGGGTGTGCCACTTTCTTCGAACAAAATAACTGACAGGGAATGCACTAGCTTAATTGCATGCACTAGAGACAAATTATATGGCTAGAGCTCAAGGCTTTTATCGTTTGCTGGTCGTATAGAGCTGATGCATACAGTAATACATGCAAAAGTCAATTTTTAGCTCCAAACATTCCAATTACCAGAAGCATCGATAGAAAAGATAGAGAAGGTCTGTGCTGACTTTATATGGCATGGTGGTTTACACGTTCATATTTGAGGACCTATGCAGACCCAAGGAGGAAGGTGGAGTGGGTTTAAGGAATATTAAAACGATGAGAGATGCATTTACTCTTAACCAAGCATGGAAAATCATTAACAGCAGTGGGCTGTGGGCAGAATGGATGAATAGCAGGTATGGTAGAGAAAAAATTTGGGTAGTGAAGGAAGATAACAATGCCTCAGCAACATGGAAGGCTATTCTGAGAATTAGAAGCACTTTGGCTAAACATTACAGAAAGGAAATAGCAAAGGGTAATGACAATGATTTATGGAAGGACCCCCGAATAGAGGGTAAATCACTTATTGACACTCTGGGATGGGATGCATACTCCGCTTATGGTTGCCTAAATGTGAGAGTTAATTCCATAATTTTGGATAATCAATGGAATGTGAATAATGCATGCAATTCTAAAATGAGAGGGGTAATAGAAGGAATGCAAATACATGAGGAAAGGCAGTTTGACACATGGACATGGATGGGTAATGATTTTAACATACGATAAACATGGAATGATATTAGGACCAAATACTCAATCAGGACATAGAGCAAAATTATTTGGTGTAAACGAAACGTACCCAAAATGTCATGTTGTGCTTACAAGGCTGTACTGGGTCGGCTACCGACGAAGCACTGGTTACTCAAATGGGGTATAATTGATGAGGCAATATGTGTGTTATGCAAATCCAACGAAGAAAACCACAATCATTTATTTTTTGAATGCGAGTTTACGAATAGACTTTGGGAAAATTGCTTTAAAGTAGTAAATTACACTACTACAGAAACTAAATTATAGGAAATTATGGTAAACCTTGAAATGCTCAGGCAAGGCGTAAGTGAGGTAACCAAAGTGAAGGCAATCACTCTTACAGTTTCTATTTGGAGTGCATGGAAGGAGTGGAACAACCGCATACATCAAAACAAAGAGCGGTCAATGGATTTCGTCAGCAAGTTAGCAATAAAAGATCTGAACTCTGCACTACGAAGGAAGAGATGAGAACATACCATAGGAAGGGACCTAAAGCAAGCGAAAGGGAAGGCGTGGATCTGTCATTGCCATTGGTTCAGCACCTAGAAACAAGCACGAGTTACTTCGCCTTCCAACCGCCATAGTTTGAATAAGATGAAGAAGAGGGCTTTGTTTAGATTTGAACTTTTGTTACTTTAGCAAATTATTCTCTATCGGTTAAGTTTATTTGTAAAGTAATCTTTTGTCGGTTCTAGAAGTGTCCATACCGATGGTATATTGTAATACAACAAGGCCTTGGGCCTTTGTTCTCTCTTTGGGCTGCAATGCCCATAATAAAAGCTGAACCCATTTTCAAAAAAGAAAATGTGTGTATGTATGTATATGTATCCATTAAAAAAGGCAAAGATAGCTCGGTTTACAAAGATTCCTATCTTGATATCCACCAAGATAATTGGGAATTGATAAAACTTCTTTTTGGTTTGAAAAACATATTGTAATATATATATGTACACACACATACATACACACATGCACACACGCACGCACGCACGCGCGCGCGCGCGCACACACACACACACACACACACACACATATATATATATATGTGTGTGTGTGTGTCTATTTGGACAAAAAAATAGATATGCTTTGAGACACATTGAATCTCAGTCATTAGATTACTCATGATTTCCACCTTTTCATATGTAGATAAAATGATCCAACAGCCATGATCCCGTGTCTCTCAGGTTGTGCCTAATTTTGTGCTTAAATAGAACCACACACACACACACACACACACACACATATATAAATATATATATATATATATATATATATATATATATATATATATATATATATATGAAATTGGTACTCTATACAGAAATTTTAGATGGTATGTAACATACTGCATGATAAGTGGGTTCAACTACGTAAAATGAGAATTGAACCTATTATATTTTGCACCAATTCTAAGTGACTTAACTAGTTTAAACAAGTTTCTTGTCTAGTTAAGAGATACTAAATCATTCAACCATAAGATTTGTGGAAATAAGAAGGTCGTCTAATTACATTCTGGCATATTCTGTAATGTCCCGGATTTTTGGCTGTTTATTATTGAACATTTAAATTGTTTAAAATGTTGAATTGGAATAATAAATGGATGTTTATATTAAATTTATTAAAGAATCGATATACGATTTAATTTCGGATATATTGAATTAACGTCTATGGAAACAGCAAACAATTGAATTCACAGTTAAAACTAAATCGAAAACGATTCAATTGATTAATATAAATTCTATACTGAATTATAACGATAATAATAATATATTATCAATGAATTTGACTGGTTTGAATTTAAATTATATTTTTATCGATTTTAGCTGAAATGTAAAACAACCAAATTTCAAACGACCTCAGAATTTGACGAAACCGGTTCCAACAGATCCGAAATAGTATATTATTATCGGACTTCAAATTTGATAATGTTTGATTTTATTGTTTGACCAGACGATTAAAAACTCATAGAATAATTAAATTGAATTTAATTTAAACTGTCGATTTAAATTGATATCTTTTCAGATGATCGAATCAGGCTTCGATATTCGTTCCAGTGTGTTCAGGATGGTGGTTAAACCCTAAAAACGTCAGTTAGTGTGTTTCAATGGAAATTCAAGACCCCGAAATATATTATTACAAAATCTAAATGGATTTGAACAAATTCAAATCAAAAATAAATAAACATGTACTCAGACGACCTATATTTTTCATTACAGCTGACCTATTTCGTACATTGTCCCCTTTCCTCCCTACTTAAGCAAAACGTTAATTAAATACCCAATGTACCATTACCCCTCTTCCCCTTATATAAATCACAAACCCTGTTTTTGTTCAGCAACGAATTAAAAACCCAATACCATTTCTCCTGCGAATTGAGATTAAACAAAGTCGTCACCCTTTTTGTTTTGAAAACTAGATCCCCTCTTTCAAAATCAAGCTTCAGTAAAATAGTAAAAGGGTCGCTCCCTTCCTTGTTTCAAAATCAAAGTCAAAACCCAAATTCCTCGTTAGATCCAAGCTCGACGGCATGATTAAGCCACACAAATTCGATTGGAGGTCGCGATGAGGTCTGTGGGTGGAGCGATGTGCCTACAGTTGAATCGCAATGGGGTTTTGATCATCAGTATAAGGTGCGTTTTTGGAAGGTTACAAAGGGCGTCGCGATATTTGGGGAAGTTGACGCTAACATTTTGGATGGGGGAGTGGAAATTGAATTAACTAATAGAGGATGAGGGGTTGACAATGGAGTTTTAGAGGAATTCAGCAGTGGAAATTGAGTTTGATTTCTGATGAACGAAGTAAGCTGTATGGATTGTTCAAAGAATTTCAGAAGGGGATGTTGGTTTTGTTGAGGACTGATTGGATTTAGGGTACGCGATTGTGGGGAAGCATCTGAATACTGTCTTGTACACTTTGGGGTGAAGGCTATCGAAGACTGGAAGATTCAGATTTGTGTTGAATTTGGAGATGGTGACCAGAAATTGGATGGATCTTATCTGAACTGCATGGAATGATAGTGGTGAGGGAGTCGGTGATTTCGAGCTTGGCAAGGTGCGACAACTCCGACAAGTTGATGAAGGAAGGAAAAGGATCTGTGTTTGGTTTGAATGGAGTAGCAACCGGTAAATGGAAGGGAGAAGAAGTATCTAGTTGTAAGGGATTTTGTTAAGATAAGTAATTAAGGTTTATAATAATGATTAGATTTAAATCAATTTTTATCATATATATAAAATGTATAACCTTCGTGTACATTTCTAGATTCAAACAAAACCATCAAGTTGGATTCGAATTGGCAAAAGCTTCGCATAGCGATATGGAGCTGGTCGGAATTTTCGATTAAATTAAACACTTGTTTAATTTAATCGGAATTAAATTGTTATTTCGACAATAAAAATCAAGGTGAGTAAGCTCACTCTCTTGTTCGATTATAATTTATTATAATCGAATTTTTATTTAATACAAATATTTTTATCCTGTTGGTTAGTTGATTGGTTGCATTGTTGTTTATTGAAAGATTGTGGTTATTATATATATATATATATATATATATATATATATATATAGGATATTCCCACTGTACCATTAGTTAATGATTCTATCCGCCCTAAGATATATAAGAGTGGATGACCTTCTATACCGCGGTATCCTGCATTGAAGTAGGATGGGTATTATATGTTGGCTAACATCTGTGGATGTAGAGAAAACAGGTTGTAGGGATCCAACTGGATTTCTCAAATGTATTATTGTCTGTTTACATACTTATATATGTGATATGTTGAATTGGATTCATGATTTATGTGTTTGGATGTTGAATATCATTGGCCTTAAAATATTGATATTTAATAATATCATGAAAAGAGATTTTTAGATTTTAAAAAGGAAATTATATTTTTCCAAAAATAGAAATTGAATTTCTAATGGGCTAGAAAATAATAAACTTGTTTTTATAACGAAAGCAAGTGGTTGAACTTATGAACGACATTTATAAATGAAGTGAAACAAATTATTATTGGATAATTTGGGAAATGTGAATTCAGGTATGGATTTAAAATGGGATTTATAATTGGAAATCGTTTCAGGAAAAGGAAACGATGAAATATATTCCGATGTTCGGAATGTAAATTGAATTTAAATAAATCCACATGGATTTTTTGTTTGAATTAGACTATGTTGAATTTATAGAAACAAAATTATTTCCATAAGATATTGGAATTATATTAAATAAAAATTTAATATTTAATATGAAAATAGATGTTAAGTTATATATATAAGTTATAATAATAAAATATTCCAAAATGGGAACCGAGTTTCCAATAGATTAATAAAATGGAAGTTTGTTTTAATAAGAAAATTCTATAAACAACATTTATAAATGTGATTTAGTAATTTTCATTGAGTAATCTGGAAATAGATTTCCAAATGTAAGAAATGGAATAGAAGGTGAGATTTCAATCGAGATTTTGTATTATAAGCTTTTATCTATCTCAAGATAAGAACGTTGTCGATTAAGGTCTGAGTGGTAATTAAAATACCCCAACTTGAACAACTTCATTATTATCGAGGGATGATATTAGTTTGCAATGGTAAAGGATGTGATATCTCCAAACGAATTGGAATTTAATATAGAAATTGAGTTGTATTTGATTTTATAACTGAGTTATGAATTTGAATGAAGTAATCAATGATTTTGGATAATCGAAGTGTTTAACTTAGATTTGGGAAACTGGTTAATTTATATTAAAATATTAAAGACTGAAATTAGAATTTAGTTTATAAACAAAGTTTAACGTTTATATTTAAATTAAATTAAAACGAACTCGCTGCAGCACGATAGTTCATAATTTGATGTTTCGATCTTCAATTAAGTATATAGAACTCAATATAAGTCGGAATTCGATAATGCAAAAAATGTTCGGACCTATTGAGTGATGATTTTCAAATGTAAGAGAAAAATCTGGATTTCGTCTTGTAAATTTTGAGTAATGTCAAAATCAAATTTTCAGAAAATCAACGCTATAATCGTTTTAAACCATAATGGTTTATTAAATAAAATAAAAGGATGTTGAGTGAATAAAAATCAGAATTGTCATTAGAAAAATCCAGATTTGCGTTATAAAATAAATATAAACTCAAGTGGGATAAATGAAGTGATTTTTGGAATAAAAATCAGAATTTAAAGTATGGAATGGAGATAACTAATTAAATTAAAATTAATTAATCAGGGGTATATAGGAAAATGAAACTTAACAGGGTTAAGTAAAACGGAATTTGGATCTCGATTGAGCTAGAATGTGAAAACTTGAATTAGAATTTGTAATCGAACATGGAATTTGAATCTAACTTGTTTATAAACAAATAATAGCGTGTTTGAACATGATTGATTCAAATTAGGGGTGAAATAAGCAAATAAGCTAATTTGGAAATAAATTAGCCAATTGAGTAAAATGATTGGATCGATTTGAGACTGATTGGAAATGGGAATATGCATAGGTTAATAGGTACAGGATGAAGAGAATGAAGATTATATATTGAGTGCCCAAAAAAAGGTACATGTTTAATTTCCATATGAGATTTTATGAGCCTATCGAGCAAGCAACTTGGCTTTTTGATTTTCTTTTTGAATGGAAAGGGACTAGGGAGGCGATTTGTAGTTGTGCCGAGTGACCTGTACAAAGGAGATGTTGGCGAAAATTTTCGAAAATTTAAGGGCTTAGAATATTTTTAAGAAATTTGGTAGCTAGAAATCAATATAGAGAACCCGATAAGGAAACGAACATGAAATATTAGAAGGGTCAGTTATTGTTTGATGTTTTAAATTTGGATGGATGTTTTGTTTTCTTTGATAGTTAAAAAAACAACTATTGAAGTTTTTGACCATCGTTGTCAATATGGAGAGACCGGTTGGATTTATTATCTGAAAACCACTCCGTGTAGGCATAAGCGTTGCGAATTAGATTATGATGAAGAAAATTGAAGATGGAGTAAAATGCAATGGTTGTTCTGTTTATAGGATAGTGCCTTTTGTTTGTCCAATCTCAGGATGTAACAACCCAGTTTTTGGACTAATTCTATAATCTATAATTTATAGAGTATATTGATAATTGAATTCAAACAGATAAATTTGATTTGAATATTATAGATAATACAGGATAAATAATTATTTTATAAATGTCTAAGTGTGTATTTATATCTATTATATTCATCAGTATTTGTGTAAATAAGCAAATGAACTTGGATTTATTTCATAAGAAAGGTAAACAAGAAAATCTAACTCTTGTTATTAATAATCCAGAGAAATGAGTAATTATTGAATCTCCTTCCTGTAATAGTAATTATTGTATAATTTTGTTAACAAATCAAGGTAAAATTTCTTAAATAAATTTCTTGTAATAATTTAATTTTAGAATTTCATTATCTTACAAGAAAGAAAATGCAAACAAGAAATCAAATCAAAAAGAAAAAATCAATATATAAAAGAGACAAGTGAATTCTAACATGATGATTTAAATTAAAGTGAATTAGTATGTGTGTACAAGTTAACATAAGTTAAAACGTAGAATTCAAAGATATTTTGCATATTTGCATATTGAATCAAAGAGAATAGTACCTACTGTATAAAATTCAAATGTTTAAGTACTTTATTTTATGCTATATATATATATATATCATGTGCGCATACAATTGAATAGATATAACTTGTAGTAAGAATAAGACGAACCAGGAAATTATAACAAGATTTTTATCTAAGTACATAGAAAATTTAAAAGCCTAACAAATATAATCAATCATACGATATGTATGCAGCACTAGACATTAGAACTGAAAAGGGAAATGTAGCCTGTAACAGTACAATAGTGACAAAGATAGCACATGCACTGCAACACCCCACAATTTTAACAACACTAAAGAAGATAAATTAAAGAATAATTAATTAAATATTCAAAATTAAGTGAAAGGATTGCGCCATTGTGTTCGTCTCGAAATTCTGGTTAAAATAAACACTTGGTTTGCGTAAAACGGACACCGTATGAAGAAGATATTAAGGTTTGAAGTTTGTATACGCATAAGAAGAATATATATATATATATATATATATATATATATATATAATAAGTCCAGAATTCAAAATATTTCAAAGATCGAACAGAAAAAGTGGAGCAAGAAAATTCCCGCCCATGGGTTTCGACCCCATCAAGGGGGTGTCGACCGATGGGTCGATACCCACACAGGGTTGTCTACACCCCTGCCAGATCCGAGGCAGAATTCATTTTTCTGAACGTGGACTCCTTTCTTAACCAAATTCGTTGATTCTAGGCAATAAATAAGACCCTATACCCATTTTTTTATTCATTCTAAATCAATGGAGGACTAGATGTTGCCTCTGCCTAGACTAAAATAACTTATTCTTCTTCTTCTTCAACGGGAGTTAGACTAATTCAAAGATCTATGATTCAACATCTGCACTTCTTCTGTTTTCTTCTATTTCTTAGATCCAATCATGGTGAGTCTATGTTAATTTTAGATCTAAGTACTTAAAAGTTAATCTTGACATGACAATAACTTGGATCTAAGCCTGTGACTAATTGAATCATATCAGATCTGCTATAAACTGTGTACTTAAGTTATTCTGACATGACTATGAACTAGATATAAGCTTATACCTATTTATCATGTCAAATCTGCCATTGTTTGTAGATCTAATTCACTATTTATATTACATCATGCATGTTCCTATTATGTTTGTGCCTAATTCAGATCTGTTATTAGTTGATTATTGTTTAGATCTTATCATGCCTATTTATGAGTTCCCTATTATGTTAGAATCAGTTCTATTGTCACATGTTCATCAGATCTGTTCCAATATGCATATCTTGTCATTACGCCACTATATGTTTATGCCTGTTTCTTCCATTATATGTTAATCTTGTTAGTATGATCATTTCTGTCTTCTTCCTTTCATCATTTCCCTTTTATTTTTATAGCCAGGCTACCTTCGAACCTAGGCATGTCGCTGAAATATGCGAACGCGTTAAATTGGGAACGAGGGTAAAACGGTAAAATTGGGGCATAACTTGTAATTGGAAATTAGGGCATAACTTGAATGAATTATATGAATATGAGTTTGGGGCATAAATTGAATTGTGATTAAAGACCTTAATTTGGGGCATATGATTCATTATGAACATGGCTTGGGAAAGGGGCATGAAAACCTATAATGACATAGGAATAATTGGTTAATAATGGAAATGTCTACATTTACAGCAATTAGAAACTGTAACCGCGCTTAGACATGAGCTAGATTACACTTGTGGTAGAAGTCTGCCCAGATCCGCCCGGCATATCCAGCAACCACAAGTGGTGAATCTAATATGAGGGGTCTAAGTGCATAAACACGTGACGTGCTAAGACACGAGGTTAAGTCCAACTTGTGGAAGAAATCTGCCCGGACCCTCCCGGCATATCCAGCATCCACCAGTTGTAGGCATAATGTGGAAGGTCTAGCGCATTATAACCATAAATGGATAAATGGTAATAAATTGGAGTAAACGGGGAAGGATAGTAACCTACTATAATTAGTTACTTTAATGAGAATATTACATAATAGGTAGGCTTGACCGAGGGACAAGTGGAAATTATATCGTAAGTTGTAATAAAAGGAAAGGAAGCTTATTAGTAAACCTTAGTTAAGAGAACTAAGTTAATAAGTAAACAATGACAAGTTGTAGTGATATGTTAAACAGAAAACAGGTGAATTGAGATGAAGTATACTTAACTACATATTAAGTAAAAACATGTTATTGTAACTATGGAATCAGACAATGAATAGTACAAAGTGATTGTAAGATTACTTCCTTAATTACAATCCAGGGGTAAAAGATTGTAGATCACTTTTGTTAAAAAGAATAAGATTTGATGGGGCTTATTAATAAACTTAAATGGATTAAGTTTATATATATATATATATATATATATATATATATATATATATATATATATATATATGAAGTTAATAAGCAAATGGAACTTGGCAACTTAAAAAGAAGTCAGTGCGAATGGGAATAACTTGTTAACCTGTAATACTTAACCCATTTGAATCCATAACGATTACCTGAACATGTTAACTTGAGTAGGGCCTAAGTAAACTTGCTTGGAACGATGGGAGGGTTAAGTATATCTTGGGGGTGGTGGGTAATATTTATATATAGGCCTACAAACTTAACTTGTGGGGTTATGCAATCTTTTTACTCTGGTATGGCATAACCTACGGAAAACCTAGTAGTGGGGATGCAAGCATAAGGGGAAGCTTGTACTATCTTGTGTGTGGGATCTGTTTCAGTCAGTAACCCATATATAGGTACCAAACGAGTACTCCGCACTAGATCGGAGTTGAGGCACGCTTACTGGGTTGATCGTAAGAGATCCAAAACGAAGGGGCGGTGTAGGCAGCATGTCCAACAAGGGTCATGTGCGTGCATGGGTCCAGACAAGAGGTGGCTAAGACGCTGTGACATCAATAGATATGGTTGTGCACATCCTGAAAACGAAGGGTTGCCACTTTAGGAAGTGATACATCCTACTGTGGGGCCAGCACGGGGTATCTACGGAGTAGGAAGCTGATTGATTGGGGTAGTAACTAGGGTACATCAAGACTCTGGTATGTTTAGGAGCCGTTATTATCCTTAGTGGTAACTCTGGTATGTTGGGTTGCCTGTTGATTGTATAGGGTTAAACCTCTCACTAAAAGTACGCCTAAGTCTACCATCTTATAGTTGTTTGGATCATCTCATTCTAGTTATACTAATATTAGTGCAGAGAAAGGGAAAGTACTAGAGAAGCACAATAAACTCTATCATGTTTATCCCGTTTACCTAGTCATACCTACTTTTTGTGATGTTATCTCTCTTATCCACTTTATATGCCTATCATGTCACTTTTACTTATTTATATGCTAAAAGTAACTGGACTTGCCAGACTTTATGTCTGACTTAGTTTGTTTTCTCTTTTTTCTCTTCCGTCCCCCCTCCCCCCAGGTTCTTAGGGTGGGAATACTCAAGCTTGTTCAAGACTCTTCTTTCATCTTGCTTGAAGCTGTTTTAGATGTATGACTTGATTTCATATCTCTTTACTATGGATATGTTTTGGGGATTGTGCTTCTTTTATTATTGTACTCTGATGTCTTAAGTACAAGACAGAATTTTTAATGATGTAGTGGGTTTTATGCATTTCAGACATATGATATAACCATGTTTTGAACTACGATGTTTTCTGGTTAATAAAATTTTAAATTCCGCTGCTTTTTTATATCTGTCTTGTAATGTTTCTATTTCTGTTTACTTGTAACGCTTCATGAAACTTAATACATTCTCTTAATGAGTGACATTAGCGGACGTGGGGTGTCACATGTATTAAATTGGAAAGGAAAAGATTTAGATAGCCTAGGCATTAGCCTTAGAAATGAAGCAAGTATGCCATGTGCAGAGACCAATATAAGCTCAATCTAGCATGTAAATTGAGAAGATATGGCTAGCTGAACATACGATGTCAATATCCTATCTTCAGCAGTAAGAGGCACATGCGAACCTGAATAAGATCTATAAAAAAACAACATGCAGAACCTAGCCTTAGATTGGAAAGTAGTAAATGCATACACAGCCTAAACCAACAAGAAGAAAAGGTAGGAAGAAGCTAAACACATGTGATGTAAACAGCATGGTCAAATCCATTAAATATGGTGCAGGAATAACATGCATGGAAGGTTCACTTAGTGGCAAAGTTATAAGCATTGATAGGATTATTCAAGCAAAACATCACACATCCCTTTCACTTAAATGCTACAGCCTATGGTAGCCTATATGCCTAAAATCCTACCCATCTTAAGCTATATCTTCAGCTATAAATACCCAAAGAAATCCTACTATAAAACACAATGAGTTTTCCTAAAAACCAAATGTACACAAAGAAAAATCTAAGAATTAAAATGGTAGAGAAACAGAGAGGAATAAGGAGCAAAACAAGGAGTAAAACTCTGTAGAAATGCCTGTGAAAAGATTGGCAAAAACAGTGAAGTAATCAACTGTAATAAAAAATGATGAGAAAGGAAAACATATACATGGACTAGAACTTAAAACAGAGATCAAATACTGGAGTATAAACAATCGAATAGCATGAGATTGTCATTGATAAAATCTGGAAACATAAGCAAAAAGCAGTGGACACGGGCAAAGACAGCAAACATTTTTATGTGAGTAAACACTTAATTTCCCTTACTGTTTATGTGAATCTTGACTTGGATTCAAACTATAGGTATGTTATTATCCATCATATTTGAGTTAATGATTAAAGTTGTTGAGGATTAATCTTTGGAAATACTTAGATTTATGGCTTGAGAGTTTTAAACAACCTAGGAAGTATATAAAAATAAAATAAAAGAAGATAGTACATATAATGAGAGTAAGCAACTAAATATTCTGTTGTTTCATATTCAACTCTAGTGCATTAAAAACATAAGTATGCTGAAATATGCCTGTAGTAGTTGGTTCAAACACCTATGTTTGGTTAAGGGTCAATGTTTACAATAGGTAGAACACGACTTTGAGAAGTTGTAGGCCTGTGAAACATAATTCAAGGCAACGGTAATAGGTAAGTAACACTTGATATCCTCTCCATTGTTTATATCAATTTCTAAGTAGGATTCAAGCTTCATAAACATGTATCCAGTATATTAATACAAATGTTGATGTTACTTAAGATTTAATTTCTAAAAAAATGTGAGTTAAAACCACCTGAACAAATACAATGAAACAGTAGCACAATAATGCCAGTAAGTGAACTCTAAAATTCACCTTTAAAATCTATTCTAGAGACTGTATACATATATTACATCCATATATATGTCTTCACAAGTGTTACTGATGGTATAAATGTATGTAAACATCATTGTGCATGTTGATTAATCATTGGAAATAATATAATATATCTGTTTAACAAAGAGAATGTATTTATCCCTTATGAGAAATCTTTTTTAAATTATAGATTGATATGGAAATTGTGATCAATATCAAAAACTTGTTTGTTTTGTATTGTGTGCCCTCTAGAATTTAGTTGCCATCTAAACAAAAGTTCGTATCGTCGAAACCATATAATCACAGCAAGTAAAAATACTCAAATTCTCGAACATCGTTATAGATAAAGTCAGGGAATGGATGGGATTGATTTTAAAAACCATGAATTTTAATGTCAAAATTAGGATTTTTAGTGAATTAGTGCATGAGAATTTCTGTGTTGATCAGAAGGTGCTTTATGACCAAATTACGACAATCTGGGGAATTGTAGGCGATCGTGCCACAGCCAAAGGATCGGGATGGATAGGTGATCGTGGGAAAAATATAGTTTTAATTTTTAAATTAGGGGTTTAAGATATTTTGGAATTTAATGGGTTAACTACTGTTTTTGTTGGGTTTGGTTTTAATGGCGAACTGCGCCTCCGTGGCAACTGTAACGTCCTGTATTTTTACAGTATAATAATTAATTAATTTAATCATTTAAATAGTGATTTAGATATTTAAATGGTTGTTTAATTAAATAATATTAAATATTTAATTAATATTTATAATGGATAATAAATTATATTTCTGAAATAGTCGAAAATAGTAGGATTCACAATATTGTGTGAATTGGATTATTTATAAGATTTAATTCAGTTTAGAATTGAATTATAATAATGAATATTTTTAATAAACGATGGTTGAACATAATTATAATCAAGCCCGTAATGTCGCGGTAGTTCGTAATATTGAGTTTTGAACTGCAGTTGAATATACAGAATCCGTTTTAAGTCGGATTTCTGTGAGACAAGAAACGTTCAAATCTGGTGAACCATATTTTTCTAATAAAAAAGAAAAATAGAGATTACGTCTGTTAGATTGTGAGTTATGTCCAAATCAAATTTTCAAATAGTCTCTATGGAATTCGTTTATAATTTATAACGATTTATTTATATTATGAATAGATTTTTAATATAAATGGAATATTGATTTAACTTGGATTTGAGAATATCGAATTATAAATCCAAGATGTGTTTATTTTACAACTATATGATATTCTATGTGAATATATACGACAATACTAATTTATTAATATTAAATTAAATTGTTTTCAAATATATTAATTGGTTTATTTTAGAGCCTTAGAGAATAGCCGTTTTTGCAAACGACCTCCGTTTTCGACGAAATTAATTTTTTTGGATCCGAAATATTAAATTATTGTTAGATTTCAATTTTCTTGATTTTCGGAGTCAGTATGTGGCTGTATGGAATTTTAATGTGAAAAATGGCTAATAATTTGACTTTAAAAATACGTTGTGTGAGCAAACAGACTCGGAATTCGACGAAACAGGTTTCGTTGGGTCCGTAATGTCAAATTGTAGGTGTATGTCCATTTTCATCGGATTTGGGTATCATATGTGATCATACGGAACTTTAGAAGATAAATACAAATAGCGATATTTATAAATTAAAAAAGGAAAAGATGAATCTTCTTATACAAGCCAACTGACCCTATAAATATGCTGCCATCATTCCCTTAAACCCTTATTCTCTTTCTTCCGTGGTCAACGACAATGTTAGCCGCCAATATTTTTCTCAAAAAAACAAATTCGTGACCTTCTACTTTCTTAAACAAATTCATGCAAAATCTAAAAATCTTGGAAAAAATATATTCAAACTCGTGTACAAATTCTCTTCGATTCTACAACGGGCTGGAAGGATGCGGTGACAGTTCCTGGAGGATCGGAGTTCCACAGCAAGGTTAGGGTTCAGGGTATTAGGATATTGAAGCCATATCGTTTGAATGCGAGGTTGTTTTTAAGTTCGTGAATATATATTTCATTAGTGTGGAAATTTTGGTGAGTTTTGGTACTTATGTAGTTCGCTAGTTTTCATCAGGTAGCGTGGAGAATGAGGTTGACGCGGTTGAGCAGGAGTGATCGAGTTGATCATTTTGGAGAGGAGGCTGTCGAGTTAGAAGAGAGGGTTTCAATTATGGTCGCAATTTTTGAAATAATGGAGTAATATGGGAGCAGTGATCATGGGAATGGTCGGCAATGGTGTTGGAGGAATGAGAAGGAGCAGTGATTCATGAAATCCTGGGAAGAAGGGTTAGTTACGCTAATCATGGATTAAGGAGGAGATTAGCAGTGTTAATTAAATATGGAGTATTTTGGTGGTGATTTCTTTGATATCAATAAAGGGATGAAGAGATTTGAGGTGGAGTGAATTTCAGAAATGGCTTTCGATGGAAACAAGGGATTGAGGAGTTATAGGGAAGAAGTGATTTGGCGGGTCGGGGTTTTGTCTTGATGGGCCGAAAATTCGGTGAGGGCCTGATTTAAAACTGAATTAAGTTTAAAATTTTTGGTGGGCTTGTATAATGTTGTAACGTTGGCTTTTGCAAGTTGTCTAGATTCTGAAGAATGGAACATGCACTTACGTAGATAAAAGCTTCACGGTATGGAAATGTATACAAATGAGGGACGGGTTACTGTGAGCAATGGTTCGAATGGGTCGACGAGAACTTAATGGTAAAGCTCGGTTTATAGTATTAAGTCTAAATTTAAATATAATTAATAGTGTATTGAAATAAAATAATGTATAACTTTATCATACGATATCAAAATTGGACAAAACTGAATCCGGTGGGATCATATGGACGAGGGCTTCACAATGGAACTAATTTAGAGTGAATTGGAGCTCGTTACAATTTATAGCGAAATAAATTGCCTGATCTGAATTAATGACAATTTATCGTTATTTAATGATAAACGTCTAATGTGAGTAAAACTCACTAGCTCTGCCCAGTTTATATTGTTATAACGTATTTTTAGAATTGATAAATGTTGGTTGATTGTTGTGTGTTGACTGTTTAGATGAACTGTTAATTAATTGGTTGAATATATAGATAACGATATATATATATATATCATTAATTAAATATTGATTCTGTTTATCATAATATTTCATATTGTAATGAAATTGATGTTATTTATATTGTTTAACATCTATGATGCAGGGAAACAGGTTGGAGGGATCCAACTGGATTCCTCAATATTTATAATACTGTTTTTTATATATTGTGATATATGATGTGGTATATAATCTGTTATTGATTATGTGTGTCTGGATGATGATTGATCCTTTTTGTCTGGTATTTTTAAATACCATAAGTGATATCGGAATATATATAAGGAAATTTTTAAGTGGATATTGAATTTAAGGATTTTATAAAATCAAAGGATTTTATAAAAGGAAATATTTGGAAAATGAATAAAGTATTATAAAAGGAAATATTTGGGAAATAAATAGGATATTATAAAAGGAAATATTTTGGAAATAAATAGAATTATAAAAGGAAATTGGCAAGATATAAAAGAACTACAAGAAGATGGATTTAAAGTAGATTTTAAATAGAATCTGTTTAAATAGATAAATTAAGAAGATTAATTTATAAATAATGTTTTATAAATTAAATAAAATATTTACCATTTGATAAATGGTATATATATGTATGAAATTATATATAGAAGTAAAATCGGTTTTAACAGTGATATTTGAAATCGAATGTGAACGCTGTTGTAAAGGGAGTTATAAATAAGATCTTTACGAATAGTCTATAAATAGAAGTATAAATAGAATTTGGAATTTGGATATTGTTTTAAAATGCGAAATCAAATTGTTTAATTTGATAAAATAAATGTTTTTCACATTTGATGTGAAAATGGGATTTAAGTAAATATTTTGCGAAATGAAAATATTTTAAAGAAAACTGGGTTTTGAAATAGGAATTTAAATTGGAGTTAATGAAATTAGAAACTGACTGGAGATTAGTTATATTGAACAACTATCTGGGTATTGATCTGATGTTGGTTTCGGCCTTTGGGGTTAATACGTGGGGGGTTGTTCTCTTACTAGTTTACAGTTAGAGACTAATAGATGTGGGGGATGATTGATGATTGATCGATAAAATTTCCATTTGGAAATAAGATCGTTGTGTGTACGGATGTTTTCCTTTGATAGTTAAATAACCGGCTATTAAAGTTTTGACCATTTTTCCGTCGTCAGTACGGAGAGACCGGGATTAGATTTATTTTCTGAAAACCACTTCATATGGGCATTAGCCTTGTGAATCAAATATGGTGAAGATAAATTGAAGACGGAGTTTATGCAAGGGATGTTCTTGCAATTCCTATGTGGAAATTTCTTAAGATGGGTTTATAGAATAGTGCCTTCGGTTTTTCCAGTCCCAGGATAACCTGTATGGAAGAATGTTTGACAGTGTATATTTAACAGATCACGTAAGTTGATCTCTTCAAACGTATTTACGTTTGTTGATGGAGGAATTCAATTCTCTTAGCTGTATACCCATGGTATTTTTGGGGAAATCAATTTGTTATTTGGCGGGTATGATGATGTGACATTCAAAGTAAATAAAAGTGTGATCTGTGTGTTATGGTCTCTAGCCTCACAACCGAAATATTGTATAAATCGGGTAGGTCGCATGGCTAAGTGGATAGCTCCCAATTAGGGTGTATTGTCACCTGATCTAGAGAAATTTTACTTACTTCTTTAACCTATTTCGATGTTGTCCCTTTCGGGAAACGGTTGTTGATCCTAATCGTTGGTGAAAGTACATTCGGTACACTCAAGCGAAATGAGTGACCGGTCATGTTTAGCTTGGGTTGCAAGATGTTCTTGTTGAAACCGGTGTATTCCTCTCTCGAGATACACTGTCGGAAGGTGGTCCATACCTTGCCAATTGGAATCCATTACCCAATAAGCGCCTGCGATTTTTGATTATATATTATATATGTGGAATGTGAGATGAAAGCGTTCCACTAGAGTGCTATTTATTTGATTTAGATATTATTATAATATCAGAGGAGTATGGATTTTAAAAAAATGTTTTGTTTATCGTAAGGTAAAATCCATCTGTGTTTATGTGTGGATCGGTCTTACGATTATTCTTTCTTTTAAAGAAGAATTTTAAAAGTTAAACAAATGGTTGGAGTTTACTCACACCAGTCACATGACTGACCAAGAGTTTTATTTTGTTTTGTTTTCCCTAAACTCTTGGGTGCCCAATTTTGTACGGGCAGTCAAGTAGTCAGGATTTACAGATATACTAGAAGGAGCTTGGTGCAGGAGGCTTCAATGGCATTTTATAGCTATTGTTTATTTCCGCTGTGATGTAAGTGGCGTACTCTAATATACAAATACAGATTTGTGTTTCAAAGTTATGTTGTATACTATATTTTATTCGTTCCGCTGTGAGATCCATGTTACTTTGATTCTATAGTTTTATGTTCTTCTTCTTCTTCTATTCTAATTTTCTATCTTATCTATTCTCACCCTCTAACTTATTTCTATTAACATTCCGGTATTTTTGATGCTCGAATAGTTTACGTGGTATTGTATGTCGATTTTCTAGATCGAAAATCCCGGGTCGTTACAGTGGTATCGGAGCTGAAGGTTAAGTGATTACCTTGGCTCTGTGGCGTGACTAAGTAGAGATGGGGTTAGCAATATCCTAGATTGAGTTTGAGTGTTTATATATGAGCGTGTATTTGTTATCTGATATAAAATGGTTTTATATTGTGGAGATTTATTGATTTAGTGGCTTGTGAATTCTAATTGTTTTGAGAAAAACAAGTTGTTTTGAATCCTGAAATGGAAAGTTTGATTTTTGAGATAAAGCAAAGCAGTTTAAAACTCTTAGGAAGAGATTGTTTGAATTAAAAACAAATTTAAATAGAAATTTGTGAAAGCAAGCTGGAATTGAATTGAAACCAGTTAAGTGGAAATTGACTTGAAATGGGGTAATATCATGTAAAACTAGATTATGGAATATAATTGGGCCCGTGTGAAGTGAAATGGATTGATTTTTTAAATAAAGAATCGGATTTTGGATTTTTGAGATAAAGATTACTGATTTGGGACACTAATTAGTAATGGAATGTCGTAATGGAACTTAATCAGGTTAAGTGAATTAGATTGGTAAGTTAAGAGTTGGAATCGAGAATGGAACTCGAGGTTGAAATGAATTTCGACTTAGGTATAAGCGATTGATTGGGTTTGAGGATAAAAACTGATTGGAGTTTAATTGAGATGACATTGGTATATGTTGAATTGGTAGTAGATGGACATGATATAATGATATGCCCGACAAAAAGGTACAAGTTTATTTTTATATGAGTTTGGTGATTTTATGAGCCAATTTGGCAAGCCGCTTGGCTGTTTGATTTTCTTTTGGATTAGAGAAGACCTAGAGAGGCGAGTTGTAGTTGTACCGATTGAGCCGTGCAAAGGAGACGCTGGCAAAAAAATTTGAAAATTTTGGGTGTTAGAAAAGTTTCAGAATTTTGGAAAATTTTCGTTGGTAAGAATAAATTAATATTTTAATTGAAATTAATTGGTTAGGTTAAAATTGGAGTTAAAAAGTAAACAAATAATTTTTATCCCAGTTAATAGGGTTTGCTTTCTACCTTAACAATTTTGAGGACGAAATTATTTTAAGAGGGGAAGAATGTAACGTCCCATATTTTTACGGTATAATAATTAATTAATTAATTTAACTATTTAAATAGTGATTTAGAGATTCAAATGGTTGTTTAATTAAATAATATTAAATATTTAATTAATATTTATAATGGATAATAAATTATATTTCTGAAATAGTCGAAATAGTAGAATTCACAATATTGTGTGAATTGGGTTATTTATAAGATTTAATTCAGTTTAGAATTGAATTACAATAACGAATATATTTAATAAACGATGGTTGAACATATAATTATAATATAATTATAATCGAGCCCGTAATGTCGCGGTAGTTCGTGATATTGAGTTTTGAACTTCAACTGAATATACAGAATCCGTTTTAAGTCAAATTTTTATGAAACAAGAAACGTTCGAATCTGAAGAACTATATTTTTCTAATAAAAGAGAAAAATCGAGATTACGTCTGTTAGATTGTGAGTTATGTCCAAATCAAATTTTCAAATAGTCGTTATGGAATTCGTTCATAATTTATAACGATTTATTTATATTATAAATAGATTTTTAATATAAATGGAATACCGATTTAACTTGGATTTGAGAATATCAAATTATAAATCCAAGTTGTGTTTATTTTATAGCTATATGATATTCTATGTGAATATATACGATAATATTAATTTATTAATATTAAACTAAACTGTTTTTAAATATATTAATATTTAATTGGTATATTTTAGAGCCTTAGAAATAGCCGTTTTTGCAAACGACCTCCGTTTTCGACGAAATTAATTTTGTTGGATCCAGAATATTAAATTATTGTCAGATTTCAATTTTCATGATTTTTGGAGTTAATATGTGACCGTGCAGAATTTTAATGTGAAAATAGTCAATAATTTGACTTTGAAAATACGTTGTGTAAGCAAACGGACTCGGAATTCGACGAAACAGGTTTCTTGGGTCCGTAATGTCGAACTGTAGGTGTATGTCCATTTTCATCAAATTTGGGTATCGTATGTGACCATACGGAATTTTAGAAGATAAATACAAATAGCGATATTTATAAATTAATAAAGGAAAAGATGAATCTTCTTATATAAGCCAACTGACCCTATAAATATGCTGCCATCATTCCCTTAAACCCTTATTCTCTTTCTTCCGTGGTTAACTACAATGTTACCTACCAATATTTTTCTCAAAAAAACAAATTCATGACCTTCTACTTTCTTAAACAAATTCATACAAAATCTAAAAATCTTGGAAAAAATATATTCAAACTCATGTACAAATTCTCTTCGATTCTATATCGGGCTGGAAGGATGCAGTGATAGTTCATGAGGATCGAAGTTCAACAGGAAGGTTAGGGTTCTAGGTATTAGGAGATTAAAGCCATAGCGTTTGAATGCAAGGTTGTTTTTAAGGTCGTGAATATATATTTCATTAGTGTGGAAATTTTGGCGAGATTTGGTGCTTATGTAGTTCGCTAGTTTTCATCAGGTAGCATGGAGAATGAGGTTGATGCGGTTGAAGAGGAGTGTTCAAGTTGATCATTTTGGAGAGGATGTTGTTGAGCTAGAAGAGAGGGTTTCAACGGTGGTCATGGTTTTTTAAATGATGGAGTAATATGGGAGCAATGATCATGGGAACGGTCGGCAATGGTGTTGGAGGAATGAGAATGAGTAGCGATTCGTGAGATCCTGGGAAGAAGGGTTAGTTACGCTACTTGTGGATTAAGGAGGAGATTAACAGTGTTAATTAATTATGGAGTATTTCGGTGGTGATTTATTTGATATCAATAAAAAGATGAAGGGATGAAGAGGGTTGAGGTGGAGTGAATTTTAGAAATGGCTTTCGATGGAAACAGGTGTAACGACCCGGCTTTGGGCCCGGTTTTCGCCGGTAATTAATCCAACTTAAATCGTTCGTAAAGACGAATTGTTAGGGGCACTAACACATTTGCCTAAAATAAAAGGAACTTTTCCATTATCATTAAAATAATATTAAATCATAGTTACAAGAGGTACATCAGAGTACATTGATTACACAGCAGAAAAGATACTAAACTCGGCGAAAGAACGCAAATGCTCCAAGACATAATAGCCCCAGCTAAAATCAGAATCCTGCTCCAACTAACTCCAAGGCTAAATCTGCGAACCAAACTATTAGTCCGCCCATGTAAAAATTATGGGCACCCAGAGTTTAGGTGTCGGAACAATAAACTCCAGGTCAGTCATGGGACTGGTGTGAGAACTAAAAACAGTTGTTTTTAGGGTTAGTTTAAAGTTATGTAATTCACCGGAACACGCCGCTAATGCGGAACGGGTTTACTTCATGCGAATACCAGTGCATAGAAATCCACAATGACTTTTTGAAAAATGAATCTATCATAAGCTCGTCCCACATCACACAATGCTAGCGCACACCAAATGGGCGAGTTTTGCCTTATGATAACCAAAAATGCTTTCATATGTGAAAATCCTCTTTTACTACTATATATAATGTGAAAACCATTTTATCAAATAAATGTTTTAATCCTAGCTAGCATAATGCCCCATCCCATTATACTGACAATCCTGCTGGTAACCAGTAGGCTATACAATCAAAACCGTACAGGCTCGTAGTGGAGATTGGGTTTCCAAAATGATGGTTGCTGGTACGAAAGATCATTCGTAGGCTCACAAACTTTATTGCGTGCATCATCCCAGTACTCGCGGATAACGTCCAGACTCGGACTCCATTATACTAACCCACAATACATGAATCAGAGTACCCAACAAATAGCGTCCTAGACTGGGGACATTGTAGTACTCTTTCATCATCACATCCAGGTGCACCGAACATACGAAACGAACATATAAATCTGACCACCAATTTACCATCAATCCGGGGTGTGAGGTTCGCCGAGGTCACGATATACACAAAGCTACGCTTAAATAAGCCATGCTTTGATCATCCATAGCTCATCACATAATAGGTCATCACATAACTTAAGTATGCCACATTGTCCATTCACTACACATCACCGATTTTCATCAATATATAATCTCTAAGCTCATACGTCTTAGAGAAGGGTGTTAAGCAAGAGAATAAACTCTCCGCCATCAAGTAGATATATATTAATAAAGATCAGTGCTACGAAGTCAATTACAATGTCAGACAGAAAATCCATATATGTCCGTTCTGGGTCTGAATGAAACAACAATCCAGAATTCCTTCACATACGTTCGGGCTTCTTGCCACTTGACTGATATATAAAATCCATTTGCGAATGGGAGCTAGCCATTCGAGACATTCAGCAAGTCGCCCTTAAGACATGAAGGGTCTCGTCCTTCAATGCCATCTCCAATGTCTTCAGTTGCTCCACAACATCGTATTATTACTTGGAATGGTTTTCAGACATAATTTTGTTCCCAGTCTTTCCAAATAATAAGCGCAATTAAAAGTACAATTACGGAACACACAGGCTTTCTACCAATCTCCTTCCGTCTTGGATTTTATCAAAATTAAACTTCTTTAAACCCATTCTCAAATTATTACAAAATCCATAGTTAACCTTTCTATTTTTAAAACACATCCCTTAAGTCATTTTAAAACACATCCCTTAAATCAAAGATGATTTAGCCTCAAAGCGTTAATTAATATTCCGTTTGATAGCTCGTTATCAAAATCCAGTTTCCTATGAAAATCCTTAATCCACATTTCAACCATGGTTTCCAATTAACTTGATTTTCCAACATTCCCTTCTTTAATCTTAACTAAAAGATTATACTTTCTTTCCAATTCCTCACTTTTAATTTCCTCAAATCAAAGATCTGATTAAATCCTTAAATTACGATATGAATTTCCATAACTCAATCTAATTGGGCTTCAAGAATGATATTATTGAAGATACGATTCACAACAAAACCCAAATCGATCGACATTGAACATAAGTTACACATACATTGTATCTACTTATATTCGATATCAATTCTCATAATCAACGAATACTATAAATGGAATAACAATATAATAATAATAATATCTTCTAAATTCCTCAAATAGTATACGTTTACACCACAGAATTTCATATCAGTTATCTGAAGATTATTTCTATCCAACTTATCCCAATCGAATTGGGAAACCCATATCTTAATTAAAAAAATTTATCCAACTCTTTGACATTAGATCTGGATAGAAATATCATCCACTTATACTTAATATTAATCTGTTTTTCCAACTCACACTATAAGCGGAATAACGGTGAACTACCTTTTAAATTCCTCAAATAGTAAGAGTCATCATCTACCGGATTAATATCAAACATCCGAAGATTTATCTCCAACCATACCCAACTACTGAAATCCCGTTTTAATATTAAATAAATTAGTTTAAATTCCATATAAAATATTCTCAATACTTTTAAATCTTTGAAACATCCCATCAATCATTTACAATTGATTACTTATAGTTCGGGAAACAGCTCGCGGTTTACAACTTCAAAATAGATTGTTTTCAAAGAAAGAGTTACCACAGTGTTTCAAAAGCGTTACAAAACAGTTATCTTAACTACTTTGATCAAAATATTGTTTATCTTAGCCAAAACTTTAACTTTACGATTCAAAACATTTTTACATAATTTATAATGATTTTACAAAAAAATCCATATTTTTAAAACATTTAAAATAGTTGTTTATAGTTTTGGTCGACAACTGCTCTTACAGCGACCTTTTCCAAAACGGTCTTAAACATTACTTGAACATTATAACCCGAAATTAAAATCCGCTTTCACTCATTTAAAAGCTCTTGGTAATATAAATCAATTGTTTTTCATTTCTTGAAAATCCGATTTAGATTGCAAAAGTTATAAGCGTTTAAAGTTTGTAACTAAAATACGCAAAATTACCATTGTACGACAACTTCTATTTCGACCGAAATAAAAATTATTCTTCAGTACTTCAAAATACCTTAGAAAACCATTATATACTCATGTAAACCATTTAAAACCATTAAAAGTAATTTACATTGACTTTCCAAATTTATTTTGGGTTCAAAATTCATCTTTTGTTTTTTTACTTAATAAATCAAATTCCAATTCATTTCCAATTCAAATAATTTCACATTAACCATCCAATTCGTCAGATCAGTTAGGGATAGCCAAGGGGAGCAGGAAAATATATTTTCCAAATCCAAGCCTAGACACTATCCTCTCGTTCATCCTAGAACGTTCCGGTATTGATTTATTCATTTAAAGAACTTTATCAATATATATGAATTCATACATATGGTCTTTCCCAATTATTAACCTTCAATTTCAATAATGATATTGCTTCTAATTACGAAGGAGATTTGTCGATCACCAATGTGATACCATACTTGTTGTATCATACTGTGTGCAAAACAGCATCAACAACCATTATAAACATTTATAGCAACCATCATCAACATAATTAAATAAAACATAACTGTGCACAAGTGTTATAACACTAACGCTTAATAGTGTGTGTGTGTGTTCTAAACTAAGCATCCATCATCTATCAAAACAAACATCAATCATCATTAACCATTAATAATTCATCACTATATTTAAATTAGTCTAACTACTAATTAAATATATAAACCATGGTTAAAGATTTCTCACCTAACAGCTTTCCAAATCTTCAAAGTAGGCGAGCCTAGCTGAGCGATCCGTCGGACACTATTTTGGCGCAACGTCTTCTTCACCAATATATATATATATATATAATATACACCAATCTCCCTCTCTTTATATTATAAGAGGAGGAGGAGCAGGATGACGACGAACTTTGGCAAGGTGGTGGTGGAAAAGAGGAAGACTTATGATATGGAAACCATGGCATAAGCTTAAGAAGAAGAAGGAAGGTAGGAAAAATGAAAATGGATGATAAAAAATGAAGTAAAGGGCTCCTTATATAGGAAAGGAGGAGTAAGGAGGTAAAGGCACATAAGGGGACAAGTGCAAACCATGCATGAAAGCTTGCAGGCAAAGTTACAAGTGTCCATACACTTGTCTTAAGAAGAGAAGTTGAACTTCTGGTAGCATTTTCCCTTAAATGCTGTGAAAACTAAGGGCAACACTTAATTCTAATACTACTAATTCATGTTATGGTTTGACAAATCCGATCGAACGACAAATAGTATCAATAAATCCAAACTCATTAATAATCATTCTCATTTATAATTCAAATAAAATCTATCATCTAACTTATCAAAATTACTAAATATTCTTAACCATATATATTTATGTCAAATTCAAATTTTAATTCAAATTAAGTAATAAAAATTCCAATTTTAAATTGGTTAAAAATTCTGGATCGTTACATCAGAGGATTAAGGAGTTACAGGGAAGAAGTGATTTGGCGGGTCGGGGTTTTGTCTTGATGGGCAGAACATTCAGTGAGGCCTGATTTAAAATTGAATTAAGTTTAAATTTTTGGGTTGGCTTGAATAATGGTGTAACGTTGGCTTTTGCAAGTTGTCTAAATTCTGAAGAAAGGAACATGCACTTACGTGGATAAAAGCTTCACAGTGTGAAAATGTACACAAATGAGGGATGAGTTACAGTGAGGAATGGTTCGAATGGGACGACGAGAATTTAGTGGTAAAGCTCGATTTATAATATTAAGTCTAAATTTAAATATAATTAATAGTATATTAAATTAAAATAATGTATAACTTTATCATACGATATCAGAATCAAAAGAAACTGAATCTGTTGGGATCGTATGGACGAGGCCTTCACAATGGAACTGATTCGGAGTGAATTGGAGCTCCTTACAATTTATAGCGAAATAAATTGCCTGGTCTGAATCAACGACAATTTATCGTTATTTAACGATAAATGTCCAATGTGAGTAAAACTCACTAACTCTGCCCAGTTTATATTTTTATAACATATTTTTAGAATTGAAAAATGTTGGTTGATTGCTGTGTGTTGACTGTTTAGATGGACTGTTAATTAATTAGTTGAAAATATAGATATCAATATACATATAAATATCATTAATTAATTATTGATTCTGTTTATCAGAATATTTCATATTGAAATGAAATTGATGTTATTTATATTGTTTAACATCTGTGATGCAGGGAAACAGGTTGGAGGGATCCAACTGGATTCCTCAATATTTATAATTTTGTTTTTCATATATTGTGATATATTATGTGGTATATAATTTGTTATTGATTACGTGTGTCTGGATGATGATTGATCCTTTTTGATTGGATTTTTAAATACCATAAGTGATATCAGAATATATATAAGGAAATTTTTAAGTGAATATTGAATTTAAGGATTTTATAAAATCAAAGGATTTTATAAAAGGAAATATTTGGAAAATGAATAGAATTTTATAAAAGGAAATATTTGGAAAATGAATAGAATATTATAATAGGAAATATTTGGGAAATAAATAGGATATTATAAAAGGAAATATTTGGGAAATAAATAGAATTATAAAGGAAATTGGCAAGATATAAAAGAACTACGAGAAGATGGATTTAAATTAGATTTTAAATAGAATCTGTTTTAATAGATAAATTGAGAAGATTAATTTATAAATAATGTTGTATAAATTAAATAAAATATTTACCGTTTGATAAGTGGAATATATAAGTTTGAAATTATATACAGAAGTAAAATCAGTTTCAACACCGATATTTGAAATCGAATGTGAACGTAGCAGTTTTAAAGGGAGTTATAAATAAGATCTTTACGAAGAGTCTATAAATAGAAGTATAAATAGAATTTGGAATTTGGATATTGTTCTTAAATGCGAAATCAAATTTTTAATTTGATAAAATAAATGTTTTTCACATTTGATGTGAATAAGGGATTTAAGTAAATATTTTGCGAAATGAAAATATTATAAAGGAAACTGGGTTTTGAAATAGGAATTTAAATTGGAGTTAATGAAATTAGAAACCGACTTGAGATTAGTTATATTGAACAGCTGTTTGGGTATTGATCTACTATTGGTTTCGGCCTTCGGCGTTAATACGTCGGTATTTGTTCTCTTACTAGTTTACAGTTAGAGACTAATAGATGTGGGGGAGTGATGATGCGTGAATAAGAAATGGAAATGTTATCCACTATTAATAACGTATATTTTCTAAATTTAGAAAATAAAGATTGATGAATATATGAAAAAGGGAAATGGGGAAATGAATAAATTAATGATAAATTAATTTAAAGGGAAAAATGCTGATTGATGATTGATCGATAAAATTTCCATTTGGAAATAAGATCGTTGTGTGTATGGATGTTTTCCTTTGATAGTTAAATAACCGACTATCAAAGTTTTGACCATTTTTCCGTTGTCAATATGGAGAGACCGGGATCAGATTTATTTTCTAAAAACCACTTCGTACGGGCATTAGCGTTGCGAATCAAATATGATGAAGATAAATTAAAGACGGAGTTTATGCATGGGATGTTCTGGCAATTCCTAGGTGGAAATTGCCTAAGATGGGTTTACATAATAGTGCCTTCGGTTTGTCCAGTCCCAGGACAACCTGTGTGGAAGAATGTATGATAGAGTATATTTAATAGATCACATAAGTTGATCTCTTCAAACGTATTTACGTTTGGTGACTGAGGAATTCGTTTCTCTTAGCTGTATACCTGTGGTATTTTTGGGGAAATCAATTCATGATTTGGCGGGTATGACGATGTGACATTCAAAGTAAATAAAAGTGATTTATATGTTATGGCCTCTAGCCTCACAACTGAGAAATGGTATAAATCGGGTAGGTCGCATGGCTAAGTGTGTAGCTCCCATCTAGGGTGTATTGTCACCTGATCTAGAGAAATTTCATTTACTTTTTTAACCTATTTCGATGTTGTCCCTTTCGGGAAACGGTTTTTGATCCCAATCGTTCGTGATAATACGTTCGGTACACTCAAGCGAAATGAGTGACAGGTCATGTTTAGCCTGGGTTGCAAGATGTTCTTGTTGAACCTGGTGTATTCCTCTCTAGAGATACACTGTCGGAAGGTGGTCCCATACCTTGCCAATTGGAATCCTTTACCCAATAAACGCCTGCGGTTTTTGATTACATATTATATATGTGGAACATGAGATGAAAGCGTGCCACTAGAGTGATATTTATTTGATTTAGACATTATTATAATATCCGGGGAGTATGGATTTTAAAAGAATGTTTTGGGTTATCGTAAGGCAAAAACCATTCATGTTTATGTATGGATCGGTCTTACAATTATTCTTTGTTTTAAAAAAGGATTTTAAAAGTTAAACAAATGGTTGGAGTTTACTCACACCAGTCACATGACTGACCTAGAGTTTTATTTTGTTCTGTTTTCCCTAAACTTTTGGGTGTCCAATTTTGTATGGGCAGTTAAGTAGTCGGGATTTATAGATATACTAGAAGGAGCTTGGAGCAAGAGGCTTCAACAGCATTTTATAGCTATTGTTTATTTCCGCTGTGATGTAAGTGTTGTACTCTAACATACAAATACATATTTGTGTTTCAAAGTTATGTTGTATACTATATTTTATTCGTTCCGCTGTGAGATTCTTGTTACTCTGATTTTGTGGTTTTATATTCTTTTTCTTCTATTCTAATTTTCTGTCTTATCTGTTCTCACCCTCTAACTTCATTCTATTAACGT
Source organism: Allium sativum (assembly GCA_030737875.1). NCBI lineage: Eukaryota > Viridiplantae > Streptophyta > Magnoliopsida > Asparagales > Amaryllidaceae > Allium > Allium sativum. Next base: position 932,241,679 of record CM060915.1, on the reverse strand, counting down.
TCTGGTACTTTTGATGCTCGAATAGTCGACATGGTGTTGTATATCGATTTTCTAGGTTAAAAATCCCGAGTCGTTATAGCAACGTTACAAATGATCGCACGGAGGGGAAATTGACAGGTGGGTCGACATCGATCTGGGGATGAAGTATGGGGTTCCCATGGCTTGTTATGGAGGTGCAAAGTGGTTTCATGGAGGTGATTACATGATTAAGCTTCTGTGAAACTTGAAAATTTTGGTCCAGATGTGTATTAAAGGTTTCAATGGAGAAGACGTATTCGACGTTAGCTGGGTGATAGGAGGCGACGGTCAAAAGGTTGATGTGGCGACGGTATTGTCAGTGCATGTGCACAGGGGTGGGGGCAGCAGTGCATGAGAGAAGAAGTGACAAAAGTGAGGGAAGAGAACAAGGATCGGATGAGCTGATCACGTAATTTTGTTTGCCAAACTCGTGTATGGCATGAGTGTAACGATCCAGATTTTTAGCGATTGAATAATTAATTAATTTAATTATTTTAGATAGTGGTTTATTAATTTAATTGACTTGAATATAGTATTTTTGAATATTTAAATAATACGAATAATAAAATAAAATAAAATAAAGGTGGCCTAATCCTTTCAAATTGTCGGCCAAGATGAACGCATATGATGAATTGACTCCGGTTCCTGATTTCCGCTATCTTATAACAACATATACCGGCAAAGCATTAGTTAAAAACAAATACACACCTTACGTACATCCAACAGTTTATGCTCATCTCCCTAAGTGTTTAATTCAGCCGACTTATATAACCTATGTATATATATAATAAAAGAAATCATATTATCTTCCCTTGGAAGCTTCAAAACATTGTGCGCTTCACGCTTTCCAATTTCGTGCATGTCACGCCAAACCATTCCTTCAATTGGAAGACACAAATAAATCTTCTACGGAAGCCCCTTGTTTTATATATACCCTAAAACCGAAGTCAACAACCCCAGAAAACTATCGGTGTGGTCAATCAATTTGGAAGCCGCCACCACTGTTTTCCTCAAATCATTCACATTCTAAAAATCCCAATTCCAGATCGCTATTTCTTTCACTAAACAACATACGCAACCCATGTTTTGAATCACACATATTTATGAAATAAGCAAAAGGATTCACATGCACTCGTACACAATATCTTGCCCGTGTCACACTGCGCTGTACAAAATTTAATGTTGCAGATGATAAATTAAAGTAAACCAATACTTTACAGAACCATGGGAGGCAAAACAATTGAAACCGTGACATGCAAGGCATTTAAATTTCGTGCGTATGAAGCCACCCCATTCCTTTCGATACAAGCCATCTTAAGTCTTCTGTATGAAGCTGGTATTCTCTTTATGTAAGTCATTTCCATTACAAACCCTAAGCCCGAAATTCTTGTCTTCCGTTCGCTGTTTCTTCAATCCTCATTTCGATGTCTTTCAGTAAATAGAAAAAATCACCCACTTTAGAAATCCACAACAATTCAAGTAAAATCGATCGAAACTCTTATACATTCGAATTTCCCTTTCATTTCTCTTCAAATTCATACGCTGTTTGCTAAGCTCGAATGGTTTCTTTTCCTCCGCTGGTATTATGATAGCGCCACCAGTTTTTGATTTGTGGGGAGATTAAAGTTTAAATTTGCGAGATGATTTATGTATTCGAGATTTGAGGGTTTGCACTAGTCTTACTATTCACTAGAAGTCCACAACGCTTCTAGGGATGAGCTATTTTGGGGACGCCGGCGAGGGTGATGTTGAGGGAGTTAGCGGTGTCCTTTCAAAGAGGGGGTTCAGGTGTTTCTTTTGGCATCAGCAAATTGTTCTTCGATCATCCAGGGTTTGCGCAACAACGATAATAAGGAATGTGTGGTTAAATGTTGTGTACATGGAAATAAAAAGGGAGAGAACGTGTTTATCTGGAAAAGAAAGAGGGTGGATCCTTGATTGGAAAGTCCAGAGGTTTAAAGGCTATTCAAATGGAGTTTTATAGTTTTTACGTTGAGGAGATGAAGTTGGAGAGTATGGTTTCAGGTGATTTCATGGGAAATGGGAGGTGCGGTGTGGAAGGAAAAGTGGATCTGCATGAATTGTGTGGAGATGGTAAAGGACGTTTAGCAGTAGAAATGTGGAGGAGATGCGTCTTTGTAGTAGCAAGTATGTGTGTCAAAACGTGATGGAAATGGCAGTTGTTGTTGGGTACTTGAAGGGAATGGCACGATCAATTTTTGGTAAGCAAACATTTCAAGTAAAAAGGGAGAGACTCGTGTATTTGAATTGGGAAAAAATGTTGGAATTTAGGAAGAAGTGGAAGATGCAATTTTATTTTGGGTTAAGGCTCAATACAGAGGCTAAGTAATTACTAACGAGGTACTAAAATTTTAACGATGTAATTAAGAAGTTTAGGCCATTTTATTGAAAGTTAATCGTTATAACATATATAACTTATCCATGTATTATCCGAATTTCTCTAAACCGGTCATGTTGGTATGGTAATGACGGCATATACATTTTGTAACTGATATGGCTAAGTACATAGCTGTTGGAATTCCATAGAAAAATCAAACACCTGTTTGATTTTAAAGGAAACAAAAGCAGAATCGTCAACTGCGAACCGAGGTGAGTAAACTCCCAAACTCTGCCTCGTTTATATTTTTATATAAACGAGTTTTAATTTTATTTATAGTTATTTTACACTGTGATGGTTGTTTGGATGAATGGTTGATAAAATTGGTTGAAATGGTTGATATGATTACATCGTTGGTCGATTATGAGTTATGATATTTCATATTGATGTCAAAATAATATTATTAATGTTGATTAACATCTGTGGATGCAGGGAAACAGGTTGGAGGAATCCAACTGGATTCCTCAACATTTATTTTACTGTTTTTATTTGATTGTTATATATGATGTGTTATATAATCCATGATTGGATATGTTGTGTTTGATTTACCCTGGCCCTAGAAACTTGGTATTTTATATGCCGTAAAACATTTTCAAATATGGAAAAGAAAATTTGGATTTTAAAATGGAATTTATTCCCAAAATTAGAAATTGAATCTCAAATAGAGTTGGAAACAGAAACCTGTGTAAATGGATAAAATAAGAAGTAAATTATAAATGAGTTTATAAATTAAATGATCTTTTTATGGGATAAATTGAAAATATAAATTCAAGTTTGAATTTATATAGAAAAGTGGAAAGGGGTTTTAAAACCGATATTCGAAATTGGGATTGAACTTAGCAAGTTATAAGGGAATTAAGAACGAGAGAAGTAAATAAAAGGAAATTGGATTTGAGATATTTAGTATGAAATCAAATAAATTTGATTATATAAAAAGGAATAGTATTCATGACTGAAGTGAATAATGGTTTAAAGTGAAAACATTTATAAAGGAAATTCGAATTTGGAAATATAATTTCAAATGGATATTTAAATGAGAAACAAGAATGGGAATTCGTTTTCGAAGGGCAATGATGGATTTTATTCCAATATTTATAGTTATGTCAATAAAACTCTATGTTTTGAAATATATTAATATTATTTTAAGTTAGATTTACCATATGAGAAGGGATTTATAGAAAGCAAATAAATTTAATTTTTGAAATCAGTGGATGTATATCTTGTATATCCATTCAGAAAGAAAATTTGAATTGTGTAAAATAAATGGAGAATGTGTTGATGGAGTAGTAGTTTTTATAAATGAAGTTTACGAATGAAACAGAATATGATGTGGATTTTAAAAGTGAATCGATAACTCGAAGTTGAGTAGTAATGATATTTGCAAATAAAAATCAAGTTTGTTTGAATAAATGAGTATAGATTCCTATTAATGAATGAAATTCATATTTGAAATTGAATAATAGTTGGAAGAAAATGTATACAAATGGAAATAAATATTAATGCCATTTGAGTTAAGCTGGAATGGTAGATAAATTCCGTAGTTCGGAATATAAATCGAATATAGATTATTCAAGAGAGAGTTATTTACTGGAATTCGATTATATCGAATTTAGGGAAGTAGTTATTTTTACTTTCCATTTTTAATCAAATCTAATTATTTATTTTTTGAGATTAATAAGTACAAGTTATATTTTTATAAACCAAATATTTGGGAGCAACGATTATAACGCTGCGGCTATAATAAATGTTTTATAAATCTAAACAACGATTATAACGCTGCTGTTATAATTATAAATCTAAACAGAGATTTTAATGTTATAGTTATAATTAATGTTTGGAAACAGTGATTATAACACTACCGTTATAATCAATATTTTTCCGTAAAAAAAGTGGATTCTTAGATTGAATCTGAGAGTCACATAAGCGAGGTTTTGTTTGAAGTTGTGAGCTTTGACTATTTCAAAGTTGAGAATGTCGTTCAATTAAGGTCTGAGAGGTAATTATACCCCAACTTGGTTGACTTCATGATTGATGGAGAAATGGTTAAGGTTCGATAGTGAAGATTGGTTAGCAATATGGTTAGTTAATAAATGATTAGTGGTTTGAGTCATAATAACGATGTTTTATAACATCGCGTTAATTTAAAGGAATTTGGCATGTTTCCCCAAATAAAATGTGAGATATTTTCTACGTTTAGAAAATAAAATGAATTGGTCTACGAGGAATTAAGAAATGGAAAATGCAAATATTTTCCGATATTAATAAGGTATATTTTCTGAATATAGAAAATAAGGATTCGTGAATATATAGAAATGTTTTCTGACTAGAATAATAGATATTTTCCCGAATAAAGGAATTATAATATTGGAAATGTTTTTCCAAGAATCGAGAGAGGAAATTGAGTTTTGAAAGAATACAAAAGATGGGAAATAGGAACTGGAAATGATAATGTAATAAGGAATTTATGTTAAAGGGGGCCAGTGTTGTTTGATGTTTGATCGGTAGAATTTCCTATTGGAAATATGACTGTTGATTGTATGGATGTTTCTTTGATAGTTAAATCACCGACTATCATAGTTTTGATTTACTTTATACCTCCGTTGTCAATATGGAGAGACCGGGATCAGATTTATTATCTGAAAACCACTCTGCATTAGCATAAGCGTTACGATTTAACTCATGCTGAAGATGATCGAAGAGGGAGTAAAGTGCAAGGACTGTTCTGTTAATCTTAGGTAGAAACTGCCCAAGATGGATTAATAGAATGGTGCCTTCGGTTTATCCAGTCCCAGGGCAACATATATGAACGGATCAGACAAGGTGACATTTAAAGAAAACGGTGGCAAGATGTGCTGAAAGATAATCGTGACCTCAAGCCTCATCACCCGGAAAATGACAGAAATCGGGCAGGCAACATTGCCATATGGGTCAGTCCCATTAGGAGTATTATCACCTGATCTAGAGAGAATTCATTTTCTTCTTATTATATTCGCTGCTATATGCTTTTGGTAACGGTTGCTAATCACAACCGTTGGTGATAATATGCTCGATACACTCAAGTTAAATGAGTGGTCAGCCATATGTGGGCCGGGTTGCAAGACGTTCTTGTTGAACCCAGTGTATTCCCCTCTAGAGATACACTATCGGAAGGTGGTTCCATACCTTGTCATGTTGGAAATCCAATCTCCAATAAGCGCCATGTGGTTTTTGATTTTATATTATATATGGAGCGTGAGATGCAAACGTTCCGCTAGATTCCTATTTATTTGATGTAGACACTATTATAATATCACTGGATTTGATATCAAAAATATTTTTGGTCATCGTAAGGTAAAAACCATCCGTGTTTATGTGTGGATCGGTCTTACGATTATCATTTCTTTCGAAAGGATTTTTAAAGTTAAACAAATGGTTAGAGTTTACTCACACCAGTCCTATGACTGACCCAGAGTTTATTTTGTTTGTTTTCCCTAAAATCTTGGGTGCCCAAATTTGTACGAGCAATTAAGTAGTCGGGATTTTACAGATTCACTTTAAGGAGTTTAAAGCAGGAGGCTTCACCAGTTAGCTATAGGCTATCATATTTTTCCGTTGTGTATTATGGTCATATTGGAAGTAGGTGTTTATAATTGTTCCAGAAATAGCTTTTGTGCTCTGACGATGGTATGTATATTAAGTTATTGAATTGTATTTCAAGGTTTACGTTATCTAATATATTTTATTTTTTCTGATGTGAGTTTGTGATCTTCGTTTTCTTCTATTCTAATATTTCTTTCTTTCTATTTCTCATCCTCTAATTTTTTTCTAATAATGATTCGTATTTCTGTGCAATTTGGGTTAGACGTGTGGTGTTATTAGTCGAATCAATGAGTATGGAAATTTGGGCCGTTACAGTTGGTATCAGAGCTGAAGGTTGAGTAGTGACCTTGGCTCTGTGGCGTAACTCAAAAGAGATGCGATTAGTAACACTCTAGATTGAGTTTGAGTGTATATATGTATATGAGTGTGTATTTGTAGACTTGATATAAAATGGTTTATATTGTGTTGGTTGGTTCGTTGAGTGGTTTATGAACTCTCGTCGATACAGAATGTACAACTGTATCGATAGGTGTTTCTAAACTCTCGAACAAACAATTCGATACAGTATTGTTTTAAAATGGGTAAATGATATAATTTTTCCCAAAAATTATTTTGATATAAAAGGAATAATTTCTGAATTATTATATATGAATGTGTTGATTGTTATTACAATCAAATGGAATTATGAAATATTGAAATGGTTATATAATTTGTATATGGATAATGTATACAAATGAGATAAACCAAATTAAGTTCAAACGAGAATTGGAATTTAAATTCCGTGTAACACCCCATAATTTTAATGTTAATATTCACAAATTAAAGAATAACTAATCTCAAACTTGGGAACTAAGGGAAACGGGTTGCGCCATCGTGTTCGTCTCAGAATTCTGGTGGAGATAGAGTCCGAGTTTGCATGAATTGGACTTCGTATGAAGAAGTAATGGCCATCGGAAGTTTCAGAAAATTCAAAACAGATTTCGAAAATTCAGAGTCAGATGGGCTAGCCGGGAAAATTCCCGCCAGGGCCAGGTCGACCTGGGGGTCGACCTGCCCTAACCAGGTCGACCATAGGGTCGACCTGGGGGTCGACCTGCCCCCCCCCCCCCCCCCGGCAGATTTGTTTAATGACCTGTTAGTGACTAGATGCTGACTCATTAGGGTTTCTGAATTGCTCTGATTGGCTGGGATTAATTATGGGTTGATCGGATGGCTTATGCTAATCCTAAATGCTATAAAAAGACATGTAGACTCAAACCCTAAAATCAAAATAAAATTAGACTAATGGCCTCCATGCCGTCACCTAGCAATTCAAAATAGCCGCCACCAATTAGAGAGGAAGAAAGCAAATTAAAGACAACAATTCAATTCAAATCAAGCCTAAAACTACAACAACGAAATTACCTACAACAAGGGAACGCTAATCAATTACAGAATTCAGAACCCAGAACTCAAGACCCTCTTTTTCGGTGAGTTCTAGTCACTTTTAGGTTTAAATAAATAAAAGTGAATCGTGGTAGACTATGATTTAGGTATATGTTGTTTGTAGTTATGCAAGTTTATTGTTGTTATGGATCATGAAATTATGCAAGTTTATTGTTATTATTGATCATGAAATTATGTAAGTTATTGTGTGATGAATTCATGAATCTATGCAAGTCGTTATCATGAATCTATGCAAGTCATTATCATGAATCTATGCAAGTTGTTATTATGAATCTATGTAAGTCGTTATTATGAATCTATGCAAGTTGTTATCATGAATCCATGCAAATTGTTATGAGAACATGCAAGTTATTATTCCTAAAACTATGCAAGTTGTTATGTCATGCAAGTGGTTAAACATGTTGTAAATCATGAATCTATATGAGTTGTTAATTATGTTGTTAATTCATGAACCTATGCAAGTCACCTATGCAAGTTGTTATGCTGTGAATCATTAATCTATGTTAGTTGTTAATTATGTTGTTAATTCATGAACCTATGCAAGTTGTTATGTTGCAAAATCATGAATCTATGCAAGTTGTTAATTATGTAGTGAATCATAATTATATGCAAAGTTATCATGTCATTTTCCCTAGTTGTCATGCTTATGCCAAAATTGTACTGAAAACAATCATCTTGTCATTCCCTTTATTTTAGTGTTATGGCGAGACTACTTTGTAGCCTCGATGATGCCAAAAACGCAAACGGTTACGCTAGTTAAGAAACGGGGAAAAAGGGGAATTTGTAATAGGCATAGTGATTATGTAAATTGGACACATGATTCTAGTAGGGAAACATATAAATAATTACCTATTATGACATGGGTAAAATTAGGTAAAAATGGTATAATTTGAGTATGACCATTTATGGATAGGAAATTCAAATTGTTAATAAGATAGGTATGGACACCTATAAAAAAGAAGGATTTATTTAATTAACATAATTAATCAAAAGAGGAATGTTTAAGCAATTGAAGTCTAAAGATTTAATTGGCATAAATTCCTTAAATGGTATAAAATAAATTTGTGATGAAATTGGTATGATTTTACATACCCTAAATAGATGGACATAATTGAGTCAATTATGGCTATAGTTAAATTTGCAATTGATTGATAATTTGAATAGGGAAATTAATTCAAATTAGGGAATGATTAATTAGGAGTAATTAATCATCTAAGACACGAGGTTAGGCTCTTTTGTGGTGTAAGAATGCCCGGACCCGCCTAGCAAATCCAGCTGCCACAAATGCCAGTCTAATGTGAGAGGTCTTAGGCATAAATTAAATACATAACAGTTGTAAAGAAACGAGGTTAGGCTCTTTTGTGGTTTAAGACTGTCCGGACCAGCCCGGCAAATCCAGTTGCCACAAATGCCAGTCTAATGTGAGAGGTCTTTATAAGGTTACGGTCTTAATGAATTAAGAAACACTTAACGAGATAAACATGTAGTGGGGTTAAGTGGGTGCCTTGGGTGGCATGTGGAATTAAGTGGTTGCCTTGGGTGGCATGTGAAATACGATTAGGTGTCTCAATAATTAATTAATGCTGATTAAAGACTACTTAACCTTACTTAATACATATGGACTGTATGATGATAGACATAAGTTAGGGTTAAGTAAAATGAATTGGATTGTGGGTGGGTTAAGTACAACTGATGGGTAGGTGGGTTATATTAATATATATAGGCCCACAAACTTAATCATTAAATAAATAGAATCAAATCAGTGGGAGGGTTAAGTACAACTGAAGGGGTAGGTGGGCAATATTAATACATATAGGCCCACAAACTTAACCGGATAAAAAGGGTTAGGTAATTAAAGACACCTAATGGTATACATAACCGGGCAGAATAGTAAAGTTATGTATTAAAGACACCCTTAGGGGTACGCAAAACTAATGGGAATAGAGAGAGTTATGTATTAAAGACACCTATAGGTACGCATAACCGATAGGTAGAATAGGGGTTATGTATTAAAGACACCTATAGCTACGCATAACTGATTGAGGGCTATGTAATTAAAGACACCTTCGGTTATACATAGTCAGTAGAAAACCTAGCGGGTATACAAGACATAGGGAGAGCTTGTATCATGTTGTGTGGGACCCATTTCAGTCAGTAACCTGGAGGGGAATCAAAGTAAGAACTCCGTACTTGGCGGGGAAGGGGCACACTTACTGATTGATTGTAAGAGATCCAAAACGAGACGGATGGTGTGGGCGGCGCAAACCGACCGGGGACATGTGCGTGCACGGGCCGGGCAGAGGGGGACAAGACGACCGTGACACCAGTAGGTATAACTGTGCACACCATAGGTTGTCGCTTTAGGGAAGTGATACCCCCTAGTTGTTGGACCAACACAGGGTATCTACAGAGTAGGGAGCCGATCGATTAGGGTAGTGGTTAGGGTATACCCGGACGTATGCCCTAAGTCTACCAATTTATATTAGGAGGGTAGTGGGTACGACTAGTTGAGATAGGAGCAGGCGGCACATATGACAGCAGCTAGGAATACACGAAACTACCACCATCCTTATCATTAGCGGAAAGGATCATCTCATCTTGGTTTGACTAGTAATAATGCAGAGTAGTTATTAGTTTGTAGTGAAGCATACATCTTACCTTATTTGTCCTGTCATACCTGCCATCTGTACCATGAGTCCTCCTATCCACTTTGTATGCCTGTCATGTTTACCTTTATTTATTTACTGGCTAAAAGTTACTGGACTAACCAGACGTATGTCTGACCTAGTTTGCTTCACCTCTTTTCTTCCGTACCCCCCAGGTTATCATGGAGGAAACACCCATGTTTAGTCAGGATTTGGATATCATCTTCTAGGAGCTACTTCAGAAGTATGGCTCGAGTCTCTGTCTCTTATATGGCTTGCTCTTTAATATGGGGAATGATGTTTTTCTTTTAAATACCTATGTACTATGATGATGTAAGACAGAAGTGTTTTAATCGTTTTATGACTCATGGTATTATGTAACAAAGTATTTTGGTGATTTAATAAAGTTGTTTATTTTCCGCTGCAAAATTTTTATATCTGTCTTGTGATATTCTGTGTCTATTTACCAAAAACGCTCCACTGAAGTTAAGGCATTCCCTTTGTGAGTGACCTTAATGGAGTTGGGGTGTTACACTTGGTATCAGAGCTGAAGGTTACCAGATTAGATAAAAGTTTTGAAAATATTTTTCAAAAGGTTTTAAAAGAATGTATTTTCAAAAAGGAAAGCCTGTTCTGAAAAACATTCCCCGAAAAGCCATATGTAGTATCTTTCGGTCCTTTTTATAAAATCTCTCCCTTTTTCTTCTTTGCATGTCTGAGGATCTTAACCTTCCAGAGGGTGTACCGATGCCGGGATGGTTTAGGTGGTATTTGGAAGCTAGGGCCACCGCTGCAGGTCCAGCAAATGTTCATCCTCCCCCAGCTGCACCCATTCCTCCTCCTCCCCCTCCTCGTGTTGATACTTTTGCAAAGATATGTAAGGACTTTCGGGCAATGGGCGGGAAACCTTTTCACGTGTCGGAGACGTTTGTTGAAGCTCGAAATTGGCTAAAGGAGGTGGAAGAATTGTTTGGAATCTTTGAGGTAGAAGATGGAAGAAAGGTCCATTTAGCCGCCTGGTTAATGAAGGATGAGGCCTCGTTTTGGTGGGAGGTCACTAATGGAGAGCGTCCAGTTGATACTTGGCCGGATTTCAAGCGTAGGTTTGAGGTGAAATTTCTCTCACGAGCAGAAGAAAATCTATACATGGAAAGGTTCTTGGCATTGAAGCAGGGGGGTCTGTCGTTAAAAGAGTACGTCAACAAGTTCAATCAGTTGGCGAGGTTTGGCTTAGACTTGGTAAACACACCTGAGAAGAAGGCTCTGAGATTTGTTAAAGGCTTGAATGAGCCGCTACATGGATTGGCTATGACCCACATTCCCATGGGGGCCACTTTTAAAAATCTGGTGGATATGGCCCTAACGCATGAAGAGGACAAGGGAGCAAAGAAAGAGGAAAAAGTAGAAGGGACATTGAAAAATGAGAAGGCGGGACCCAAGAAAGGAAAACAACAGCAGAAGAAAGGCAAGAAGGATGACAAGGGAAAGGATAAGAGGAAATGCCAATATTGTGGGAAAGAAGGTCACCTTGTCAAAGAATGTAAAAGGAGGAAGTTCAATTGCTTTAAGTGTAGATAGGTCGGACACTTCTCCAAGGAATGCCCAAAGGCGCAGTGATCGCAAGGGACTTCTGGAGGGCAGGCGAATGCTCTCGTGGTAGATGGATAGGATAGAAATAGGAAAAATTTATGTAAAAGGGTTAACTTCCTTATGAAGTTAAGACTCTTTTGGATTCTGGCATTTTGATTTTGTAATTGAGACTCTGCACTTTAATACTAGTCTTGTTTCTGATCCCGTAGTTGTTTCAAACCACTTTGGTGGTTCAACTCATTTATTGGTAAGATTTTGAAATTATCTGTGTTAGGCGTCAAAAATTTGAATGTGACATTTGTGTGCTCATGTTTATGGGCTATGGGTTGGTTCTAAATGAACCAGCTTTCTATGTAGAGGGTCGTTCTAGATTTTGAGAGGAGGGTCGTTAAGTTTCTGACTTGTCATGGGATGACCCCCAAAGTTTCTTGTGATCCGCAAGGGTCTGTTATGCTTAGCTTTCTGACAATCATTCTACAATCTGATCTGTACCAGTAGTCTGTAAGTATCTGAAAATATCTGAGGGATAGGGGTTTCTACTCGAAGCACGAAGTAGATCTCCAGTTTTGACATTGTTTAATAGGGGTAATTCTTTGGGTGTCAGTCTAATGTTGATTTCGGTCTTCGGGGCTGAGACTTAGGGAATTATTCTCTTAGCCGATCTCAAATAGGAACAGAGCTTTTGTTTTAGTTATATCATTTTTTTATATCCCATCGACCGGATCTTCGACCTTTAGATAGGAAATCCATGGATGTAAACGTGTGCTTGGGACATGTTATGTTTGATGGTTGCAAGTGGATGCAAGTGTTTGCTAGTGGTTGCTCGTGGATACATTTACATACACATTAGGCACTAGATCGGCTCAAATCACTTTCATATTGCATATAAAAATGTGTGTGCATATTTAGGGTAATGGATGAACAATGGTTGTGTTATCATATTGATGCTGCATTTTGATGAATGGTTGAGCACACATGTAGAAATAATATGTATCGATAGGATTCTTTCGCATACATGTAGGACTCATGGCACTGACATAATTCGCATTAAGGAGGTCAACTGAATCAGTGGACCGCCTGATTTTGCGTTAGATAAGGAACATATACACACACTTTTGCATATGTTCATACGGCATTAGAAATCTTTTAAGGACAATGGATGCCTGTGTTTGATGGTTGAGTAGATGGATGATTGTATGGTATGATGCACATTCTTCTTGACTTGAAGATTTCGGGGACGAAATCCTTTAAGGAGGGGAGAATGTAACACCCCGTAATTTTAATGTTAATATTCACAAATTAAAGAATAACTAACCTCATACGTGGTAATTAAGGGAAACGGGTTGCGCCATCGTGTTCGTCTCGGAATTCTGGTGGAGATAGAGTCTGAGTTTGCGTGAACTGGACTTCGTATGAAGAAGTTATGGCCATCAGAAGTTTCAGAAAATTCTAAACAAATTTCGAAAATTCAAAATTCAGAGTCAGATGGGCTAGGTAGGAAAATTCCCGCCAGGTCGACCATAGGGTCGACCTGCCCTAACCAGGTCGACCATGGGTTCGACCTGCCCCCCCCCCCCCCCCCCGGGCAGATTTGTTTAATGACCTGTTAGTGACTAGATGCTAACTCATTAGGGTTTTTGAACCGCTCTGATTGGCTGGGATTAATTCTGGGTTGATCGGACGGCCTAAACTAATCCTAAACTCTATAAAAAGACATGTAGACTCAAACCCTAAAATCAAAATAAAATTAGACTCATGGCCTCCATGCCTTCACCTAGCAACTCAGAATAGCCGCCACCAATTAGAGAGGAAGAAAGCAAATTAAAGACAACAATTCAATTCAAATCAAGCCTAAAACTACAACAACGAAATTGCCTACAACAAGGGAACGCTAATCAATTACAGAATTCAGAACCCAGAACTCAAGACCCTCTTTTTCGGTGAGTTCTAGTCACTTTTAGGTTTAAATAAATAAAAGTGAATCGTGGTAGACTATGATTTAGGTATATGTTGTTTGTAGTTATGCAAGTTTATTGTTGTTATGGATCATGAAATTATGCAAGTTTATTGTTATTGTTGATCATGAAATTATGTAAGTTATTGTGTGATGAATTCATGAATCTATGCAAGTTGTTATTATGAATCTATGCAAGTCGTTAATATGAATCTATGCAAGTTGTTATCATGAATCTATGCAAATTGTTATGAGATCATGCAAGTTATTATTCCTAAAACTATGCAAGTTGTTATGTTATGCAAGTGGTTAAACATGTTGTAAATCATGAATCTATGTGAGTTGTTAATTATGTTGTTAATTCATGAACCTATGCAAGTCACCTATGCAAGTTGTTATGCTGTGAATCATTAACCTATGTTAGTTGTTAACTATGTTGTTAATTCATGAACCTATGCAAGTTGTTATGTTGCAAAATCATGAACTTATGCAAGTTGTTAATTATGTAGTGAATCATAATTATATGCAAAGTTATCATGTCATTTTCCCTAGTTGTCATGCTTATGCCAAAATTGTACTGAAAACAATCATCTTGTCATTCCCTTTATTTTAGTGTTATGGCAAGACTACTTTGTAGCCTCGATGACGCCAAAAACGCAAATGGTTACGCTAGTTAAGAAATGGGGAAAAAGGGGAATTTTTAATAGGCATAGTGATTATGTAAATTGGACACATGATTTTAGTAGGGAAACATATAAATAATTACCTATTATGACATGGGTAAAATTGGGTAAAAATGGTATAATTTGAATATGACCATTTATGGATAGGAAATTCAAATTGTTAATAAGATAGGTATGGACACCTATAAAAAAGAAGGATCTATTTAATTAACATAATTAATCAAAAGAGGAATGTTTAAGCAATTGAAGTCTAAAGATTTAATTGGCATAAATGCCTTAAATGGCATAAAATAAATTTGTGATGAAATTGGTATGATTTTACATACCCTAAATAGATGGACATTATTGAGTCAATTATAGCCATAGTTAAATTTGGAATTGATTGATAATTTGAATTGGGAAATTAATTCAAATTGGGGAATGATTAATTAGGAGTAATTAATCATCTGAGACACGAGGTTAGGCTCTTTTGTGGTGTAAGACCGCCCGGACCCGCCCGGCAAATCCAGCTGCCATAAATGTCAGTCTAATGTGAGAGGTCTTAGGCATAAATTAAATACGTAACAGTTGTAAAGACACGAGGTTAGACTCTTTTGTGGTGTAAGACTGCCCGGACCCGCCCGGCAAATCCGGCTGCCATAAATGCCAGTCTAATGTGAAAGGTCTTTATAAGGTTATGGTCTTAATGAATTAAGAAACACTTAACCAGATAAACATGTAGTGGGGTTAAGTGGGTGCCTTGGGTGGCATGTGGAATTAAGTGGGTGCCTTCGGTGGCATGTGAAATACCATTAGGTGTCTCAATAATTAATTAATGCTGATTAAAGACTACTTAACCTAACTTAATACATATTGACTGTATGATGATAGACATAAGTTAGGGTTAAGTAAAACGAATTGGATTGTGGGTGGGTTAAGTACAACTTATGGGTAGGTGGGTAATATTAATATATGTAGGCCCACAAACTTAACCATTAAATAAATAGGATCAAATCAGTGGGAGGGTTAAGTACAACTGAAGGGGTAGGTGGACAATATTAATACATATAGGCCCACAAACTTAACCGGATAAAAAGGGTTATGTAATTAAAAACACCTAATGGTATACATAACTGGGGCAGAATAGTAAAGTTTTGTATTAAAGACACCCTTAGGGGTACGCATAACTAATGGGAATAGATAGAGTTATGTATTAAAGACACCTAAAGGTACACATAACTGATAGGTAGAATAGGGGTTATGTATTAAAGACACCTATAGGTACGCATAACTGATTGAGAGCTATGTAATTAAAGACACCTTAGGGTATACATAGTCAGTAGAAAACCTAGTGGGGATACAAGACATAGAGGAGAGCTTGTATCATGTTGTCTGGGACCCGTTTCAGTCAGTAACCCGGAGAGGTATCAAAGTAAGAACTCCATACTAGGCGGGGAAGGGGCACGCTTACTGATTGATTGTAAGAGATCCAAAACGAGACGGATGGTGTAGGCGGCGCAAACCGACCGGGGACATGTGCGTGCATGGGCCGGGCAGAGGGGGACAAGACGACCGTGACACCAGTAGGTATAACTGTGCACACCTTAGGTTGCCACTTTAGGGAAGTGATACCCTAGTTGTGGGACCAGCACAGGGTATCTACAGAGTAGGGAGCCAATCAATTAGGGTAGTGGTTAGGGTATACCCGGACGTATGCCCTAAGCCTACCAATTTATAGTAGGAGGGTAGTGGGTAAGACTAGTTGAGATAGGAGCAGGCGACACCTATGACAGCAGCTAGGAATACACGAAACTACCACCATCGTTATCATTAGCGGAAGGGATCATCCCATCTTGATTTGACTAGTAATAGTGCAGAGTAGTTGGTAGTTTGTAGTGAAGCATACATCTTACCTTATTTGTCATGTCATACCTGCCATCTGTACCATGAATCCTCTTATCCACTTTGTATGCCTGTCATGTTTACCTTTATTTATTTACTGGCTAAAAGTTACTGGACTCACTAGACGTATGTTTGACCTAGTTTGTTTCGCCTCTTTTCTTCCGTTCCCCCCCAGGTTCTCAGGGAGGAAACACCCAGGTTTAGTCAGGATTTGGATATCATCTTCTAGGAGCTACTTCGGAAGTATGGCTCGGGTCTCTGTCTCTTATATGGCTTGCTCTTTAATATGGGAATGATGTTTTTCTTTTAAATACATATGTACTATGATGATGTAAGACTGAAGTGTTTTAATGATTTTATGACTTATGGTATTATGTAACAAAGTATTTTGGTGATTTAATAAAGTTGTTTATTTTCCGCTGTAAAATTTTTATATCTGTCTTGTGATATTCTGTCTCTGTTTACCAAAAACGCTCCACTGAAGTTAAGGCATTCCCTTTGTGAGTGACCTTAATGGAGGTGGGGTGTTACACTTGGTATCAGAGATGAAGGTTACCAGATTAGATAAAAGTTTTGAAAATATTTTTCAAAAGGTTTTAAAAGAATGTATTTTCAAAAGGGAAAGCCTGTTCTGAAAAACATTCCCCGAAAATCCATATGTAGTATCTTTCGGTTCTTTTTCTAAAATCTCCCCCTTTTTCTTCTTTGCATGTCTGAGGATCTTAACCTTCCAGAGGGTGTACCGATACCGAGATGGTTTAGGCGGGAAACCTTTTCACGGGTCGGAGATGTTTGTTGAAGCTCGAAATTGGCTAAAGGAGGTGGAAGAACTGTTTGGAATCTTTGAGGAAGAAGATGGAAGAAAGGTCCAGTTAGCCGCCTGATTAATGAAGGATGAGGCCTCGTTTTGGTGGGAGGTCACTAATGGAGAGCGTCCAGTTGATACTTGGCCGGATTTCATGCGTAGGTTTGAGTTGAAATTTCTCTCACGAGCAGAAGAAAATCTATACATGGAAAGGTTCTTGGCATTGAAGCAGGGGATCTGTCGGTAAAAGAGTACGTCAACAAGTTCAATCAGTTGGCGAGATTTGGCTTAGACTTGGTAAACACACCTGAGAAGAAGGCTCTGAGATTTGTTAAAGGTTTGAATGAGCCGCTACATGGATTGGCTATGACCCACGTTCCCATGGGGGCCACTTTTGAAAAGCTGGTGGATATGGCCCCAATGCATGAAGAGGACAAGGGAGCAAAGAAAGAGGAAAAAGTTGAAGAGACATTGAAAAATGAGAAGGCGGGATCCAAGAAAGGACAGCAACAACAGAAGAAAGGCAAGAAGGATGACAAGGGAAAGGATAAAAGGAAATGCCACTATTGTGGGAAAGAAGGTCACCTAGTCAAAGAATGTAAAAGGAGTGTTCAATTGCTTTAAGCGTGGAGAGGTCGGACACTTCTTTAAGGAATGCCCGAAGGCGTAGGGATCGCAAGGGACTTCTGGAGGGCAGGCGAATGCTCTCGTTGGAGATGGATAGGATATAGATAGGAAAAATTTATGTAAAAGGTTTAATTTCCTTATGAAGTTAAGACTCTTTTGGATTTTGGCATTTTGATTTTGTAATTGAGACTCTGCACTTTAATACTAGTCTTGTTTCTGATCCCGTAGTTGTTTCAAACCCCTTTGGTGGTTCGGCTCATTTATTGGTAAGGGTTTGAAATTATCTGTGTTAGGCATCAAAAATTTGAATGTGACATTTGTGTGCTCAAGTTTATGGGCTATGGGTTGGTTCTAAATGGACCAGCTTTCTATATAGAGGGCCGTTCTAGATTTTGAGAGGAGGGTCGTTAAGTTTCTGACTTGTCATGGGAAGACTCCCAAAGTTTCTTGTGACCCACAAGTGTCTGTTATTCTTAGCTTTCTGAGAATCATTCTGTAATCTGATCTGTACCAGTAGTATGTAAGTATCTGAAAATTTCTGAGGGATAGGGGTTTCTACTCGAACCACGAAGTAGATCTCCGGTTTTGAAAAATTTTAATGGGGGCAATTCTTTGGTGTCAGTCTGATGTTGATTTTTGTCTTCGGGGCTGAGACTTAGGGAATTATTCTCTTAACCGATGTCAAATAGAAACAGAGCTTTTGTTTTAGTTATATCATTTGTTTATATCCCATCGACCGGATCTTCGACCTTTAGATAGGAAATCCATGGATGTAAACATGTGCTTGGGACATGTTATGTTTGATGGTTGCAAATGGATGCAAGTGTTTGCTAGTGGTTGCTCGTGGATGCATTTACACACACATTAGGCACTAGACCGGCTCAAATCACTTTAATATTGCATATAAAAATGTGTGTGCATATTTAGGGTAATGGATGAACAATGGTTGTGTTATCATATGGATGCTGCATTTTGATGAATGGTTGAGCACACATGTAGAAATAATATGTATCGATAGGATTCTTTCGCATACATGTTGGACTCATGGCACTGACATAATTCGCATTAAGGAGGTCAACTGAATCAGTGGACCGCCTGATTTTGCATTAGATAAGGAACATATACACACACTTTTGCATATGTTCATACGGCATTAGAAATCTTTTAAGGACAATGGATGCCTGTGTTTGATGGTTGAGTAGATGGATGATTGTATGGTAGGATGCACATTCTTCTTGACTTGAAGATTTCGAGGACGAAATCCTTTAAGGAGGGGAGAATGTAATACCCCGTAATTTTAATGTTAATATTCGCAAATTGAAGAATAACTAATCTCAGACGTGGAAATTAAGGGAAACGGGTTGCGCCATCGTGTTTGTCTCGGAATTCTGGTGGAGATAGAGTCCGAGTTTGCGTGAATTGGACTTCGTATGAAGAAGTTATGACCATCGGAAGTTTCAGAAAATTCAAAACAGATTTCGAAAATTCAAAATTCAGAGTCAGATGGGCTAGGCGGGAAAATTCCCGCCAGGGCCAGGTCGACCATAGGGTCGACCTGCCCCCCGGGCAGATTTGTTTAATGACCTGTTAGTGACTAGATGCTGAGTCATTAGGGTTTCTGAACCACTCTGATTGGCTGGGATTAATTCTGGGTTGATCAGACGGCCTAATCTAATCCTAAACTCTATAAAAGGACATGTAGACTCAAACCCTAAAATCAAAATAAAATTAGACTCATGGCCTCCATGCCGTCACCTAGCTACTCAGAATAGTCGCCACCAATTAGAGAGGAAGAAAGCAAATTAAAGACAACAATTCAATTCAAATCAAGCCTAAAACTACAACAACGAAATTGCCTACAACAAGGGAACGCTAATCAATAACAGAATTCAAAACCCAGAACTCAAGACCCTCTTTTTCGGTGAGTTCTAATCACTTTTAGATTTAAAAAAATAAAAGTGAATTGTGGTAGACTATGATTTGGGTATATGTTGTTTGTAGTTATGCAAGTTTATTGTTGTTATGGATCATGAAATTATGCAAGTTTATTGTTATTATTGATCATGAAATTATGTAAGTTATTGTGTGATGAATTCATGAATCTATGCAAGTCATTATCATGAATCTATGCAAGTCATTATCATGAGTCTATGCAAGTTGTTATTATGAATATATGCAAATCGTTATTATGAATCTATGCAAGTTGTTATCATGAATCTATGCAAATTGTTATGAGATCATGCAAGTTATTATTCCTAAAACTATGCAAGTTGTTATGTTATGCGAGTGTTTAAACATGTTGTAAATCATGAATCGATGTGAGTTGTTAATTATGTTGTTAATTCATGAACCTATGCAAGTCACCTATGCAAGTTGTTATGCTGTGAATCATTAACCTATGTTAGTTGTTAATTATGTTGTTAATTTATTGACCAATGTAAGTTGTTATGTTGCAAAATCATGAATCTATGCAAATTATTAATTATGTAGTGAATCATAATTATATGCAAAGTTATCATGTCAATTTCCCTAGTTGTCATGCTTATGCCAAAATTTTACTGAAAACAATCATCTTGTCACTCCCTTTATTTTTGTGTTATGGCGAGACTACTTTGTAGCCTCGATGACGTCAAAAACGCAAACGGTTACGCTAGTTAAGAAACGGGGAAAGGGGGAATTTGTAATAGGCATAGTGATTATGTAAATTGGACACATGATTCTAGTAGGGAAACATATAAATAATTACCTATTATGACATGGGTAAAATTGGGTAAAAATGGTATAATTTGAATATGACCATTTATGGATTGGAAATTCAAATTGTTAATAAGATAGGTATGGACACCTATAAAAAAGAAGGATTTATTTAATTAACATAATTAATCAAAAGAGGAATGTTTAAGCAATTGAAGTCTAAAGATTTAATTGGCATAAATTCCTTAAATGGCATAAAATATATTTGTGATGAAATTGGTATGATTTTACATACCCTAAATAGATGGACATAATTGAGTCAATTATGGCCATAGTTAAATTTGCAATTGATTGATAATTTGAATAGGGAAATTAATTCAAATTGGGGAATGATTAATTAGGAGTAATTAATCATCTAAGACACGAGGTTAGGCTCTTTTGTGGTGTAAGACTGCCCGAACCCGCCCGGCAAGTCCAGCTGCCACATTTGCCAGTCTAATGTGAGAGGTCTTAGGCATTAATTAAATACATAACAGTTGTAAAGACACGAGGTTAGGCTCTTTTGTGGTTTAAGACTGCCCGGACCCGCCCGGAAAATCCAGCTGCCACAAATGCTAGTCTAATGTGAGAGGTCTTTATAAGGTTACGGTCTTAATGAATTAAGAAACACTTAACCAGATAAACAACTAGTGGGGTTAAGTGGGTGCCTTGGGTGGCATGTGGAATTAAGTAGGTGACTTGGGTGGCATGTGAAATACCATTAGGTGTCTCAATAAATAATTAATGCTGATTAAAGACTACTTAACCTAACTTAATACATATGGATTGTATGATGATAGACATAAGTTAGGGTTAAGTAAAACGAATTGGATTGTGGGTGGGTTAAGTACAACTGATGGGTAGGTGGGTAATATTAATATATATAGGCCCACAAACTTAACCATTAAATAAATAGGATCAAATCAGTGGGAAGGTTAAGTACAACTGAAGGGGTAGGTAGGCAATATTAATACATATAGGCCCACAAACTTAACCGGATAAAAAGGTTAATGTAATTAAAGACACCTAATGGTATACATAACCGAGGCAGAATAGTAAAGTTATGTGTTAAAGACACCCTTAGGGGTATGCATAACAAATGGGAATAGATAGAGTTATGTATTAAAGACACCTATAGGTACGCATAACCGATAGGTAGAATAGGGGTTATGTATTAAAGACACCTATAGGTACGCATAACTGATTGAGGGCTATGTAATTAAAGACACCTTAGGGTATACATAGTCAGTAGAAAATCTAGTTGGGATACAAGACATAGGGGAGAGCTTGTATCATGTTGTGTGGGACCCATTTCAGTCAGTAACCCGGAGGGGTATCAAAGTAAGAACTCTGTACTAGGCGGGGAAGGGGCACGCTTACTGATTGATTGTAAGAGATCCAAAACGAGACGGATGGTGTGGGCGGCGCAAACCGACCGGGGACATGTGCCTGCATGGGTCGGGCAGAGGGGGACAAGACGACCGTGACACCAGTAGGTATAACTGTACACACCTTAGGTTGCCACTTTAGGGAAGTGATACCCCCTAGTTATGGGACCAGCACAGGGTATCTACAGAGTAGGGAGCTAATCGATTAGGGTAGTGGTTAGGGTATACCCGGACGTATGCCCTAAGTCTACCAATTTATAGTAGGAGGGTAGTGGGTACGACTAGTTGAGATAGGAGCAGGCGGCACCTATGACAGCAACTAGGAATACACGAAACTACCACCATCATTATCATTAGCGGAAGGGATCATCCCATCTTGATTTGACTAGTAATAGTGCAGAGTAGTTAGTAGTTTCTAGTGAAGCATACATCTTACCTTATTTGTCCTGTCAATCCTGCCGTCTGTACCATGAATCCTCCTATCCACTTTGTATACCTGTCTTGTTTACCTTTATTTATTTACTGGCTAAAAGTTACTGGACTCGCCAGATGTATGTCTGACCTAGTTTGTTTCTCCTCTTTTCTTCCGTTTCTCCCCAAGGTTCTCAGGGAGGAAACACCCAGGTTTAGTCAGGATTTGGATATCATCTTCTAGGAGCTACTTCGGAAGTATGGCTCGAGTCTCTGTCTCTTATATGGCTTGCTCTTTAATATGGGGAATGATGTTTTTCTTTTAAATACCTATATACTCTGATGATGTATGACAGAAGTGTTTTAATGTTTTTATGACTCATGGTATTATGTAACAAAGTATTTTGGTGATTTAATAAAGTTGTTTATTTTCCGCTGCAATATTTTTATATTTTTCTTGTGATATTATGTGTATGTTTACCAAAAACGCTCCACTGAAGTTAAGGCATTCCCTTTGTGAGTGACCTTAATGGAGGTGGGGTGTTACATTCCAGGTGTTTAGAAAATATTTTCTGAAGTATTATAAAGTAATATAAAATTTCTATGAAGGGATTTTTGAATGAAAATGATTTTAAATGGATTTTGAAAGGGATTAAGCACTGAAATCACTTCAGTGGCAAGAAATAATGGATCGCGACATCATCGATATTCATTTTCAAGTTTCTGAGTGACGGATTGCTACCATAGTAATTTGGGAATGAAAAATTTATTCGAAAAGGACAAGATATTTTGGAAATTTGAATGTTTTGAATTGAGTTGATTATAAATATACGTATATAAATATATATGATTTCAAACTAATTTGAAATAATATCCGGGAATTTGAATTCCGAAAGTTAAAACTTAACTTGTATAAGTTGAATAGATTGAAATGGTAAAAACTTATCAAATGAATTGAAATTTAACTTAAGTTAAAACAAAATTGGATTAGATTAGAAATAATTCCAAATGAAATTAAATAAAGAGAAATGTTGAGATTCGAATTATTAATATGAATTCGACTTATGAATAAGCAAGTTAAATATATATTGGATGTTGTTAATGGAAATTGAATTGTAATAAAATTGGATTCAAGTATAATAAGTGGATTGACTTAAATAGAAATCAGATTTGAATTGATATAATGGAAGTGAACCAATCATAAGTTGATTGGAGAGTTAAAAACTGGAAGTTGGGTTGATTTGAAGCCAACTGGAAATGGATATATGTATACTGAGTAGACATTGAATGGAAACAAATGCAAGAGATAGAATTTATGCTCGGTAAAAAGGTACATGTTTACAACACTACTTGGGTTTGATGGTTTTATGGGCCTATGGGGCAAGCCGCTTAGATTTTTGATTTTCTTCTGGATGGGAGAAGGACTAGAAAGACGAGTTGTGGTTATACCAATTGAGCCGTGCAAAGGAGATGCTGGTGAAATTTTTCGAAAATTTAAAGAGTTAGAAAATTTTCAAGAAAATTTTGATAATTTAAAATCAAGTTGTTAATTGTAATTGAAATAAGAAAACCAGAATTGGTTAATAAAATTTCAAGTGGAATAATGAAATAGATAAAGGGATTTAAAATCAATTGGAATGGGTGTGAATATGCAGAAGAGCATATGGATTGAAGGCAAGAATGTGATGATGTATTGTCCAAAAATGGTGGACAAATCTTGAAAGGATTATGAATGGTCGAGTATTGGTATGAGAATTTGAAGGTTGGGTAAGAACGGGGTTATGAAGGTATGGAATATAAGACTCCAACCAAGTAGGTAATGAGGAGTTAAGAGGTAAAGCATTTTTACTACTTAGCAATTTCGAGGATGAAATTATTTTAAGGGGGAAGGAATGTAACGACCCAGAATTTTAGCGACTGAATAATTAATTAATTTAATTATTTTAGATAGTGGTTTATTAATTTAATTGACTTGAATATAGTATATTTTTTTGAATATTTAAATAATATGAATAATAAAATGAAATAAAGGTGGCCTAATCCTTTCAAAATGTCGACCAAGATGAATGCATATGATGGATTGACTCCGGTTCCTGATTTTTGCTATCTTATAACAACATATACCGGCAAAGCATTAGTTAAAAACAAATACACACCTTACGTACATGCAACAATTTATGCTCATCTCCCTAAGTGTTTAATTCAGCCTACCTATATAACCTATGTATATATATAATAAAAGAAATCATATTATCTTCCCCTGGAAGCTTCAAAACATTGTGCGCTTCACGCTTTCCAATTTCGTGCATGTCACGCCAAAACGTTCCTTCAATTGAAAGACACAAATTAATCTTCTACCGGAAGACCCTTGTTTTATATATACCCTAAAACCGAAGTCAACAACCCCGGAAAACTATCGGTATGGTCAATCAAATTGGAAGCCGCCACCACTGTTTTCCTCAAATCATTCACATACCTAAAATCCCAATTCCAGTTCTCTATTTCTTTCACTAAACAACAAACGCAACCCATATTTTGAATCACACAGATTTATGAAATAAACAAAAGGATTCACTTGCACTCGTACACAATATCTCGCCCGCATCTCACTGCGCTGTACAAAATTTAATGTTGCAGATGATAAATTAAAGTAAACCAATACTTTAAAGAAACATGGGAGGCAAAACACTTGAAACCGTGACTAGCAAGGAATTTAAATTCCGTGCGTATGAAGCCACCCCATTCCTTTCGATAGAAACCATCTTAAGTCTTCTGTATGAAGCTGATATTCTCTTTATATAAGTCGTTTCCATTACAATCCGTAGGCCCGAAATTCTTGTCTTCTGTTCGCTATTTCTTCAATCCTCATTTCGATGTCTTTCAATAAATAAAAAAATCACCCACTTTAGAAATCCACAACAATTCAAGTAAAATCGATCAAAACTCTTATACATCCGAATTTCCCATTCATTTCTCTTCAAATTCATA
This sequence comes from Allium sativum, assembly GCA_030737875.1. Taxonomy (NCBI): domain Eukaryota; kingdom Viridiplantae; phylum Streptophyta; class Magnoliopsida; order Asparagales; family Amaryllidaceae; genus Allium; species Allium sativum. The sequence continues at coordinate 932,216,533 of CM060915.1, read as the reverse complement.
CGATGTTTGCCTAGCTCGAATGGTTTCTTTTCCTTCGCTGGTATTATGATAGCGCCACCAGTTTTTGATTTGTGGGGAGATAAAAGTTTAAATTCGCGAGATGATTTATGTATTCGATATTTGAGGGTTTGCATTAGTTTTCCTATTCACTGGAAGCCCACAGCGCTTCTAGGGCCAAGCTATTTTGGGGAAGCCAGCGAGGGTGACGTTGAGGGAGTTAGCGGTGTCCTTTCGAAGAGGGAGTTCAGATGTTTCTTTTGGCATCAGCAATTCGTTCTCCGATCATCCAGGGGTTCGCAACAATGATAATAAGGAACGGTGTGGTTAAATGTTGTGTACGTGGAAATAAAAAGAGAGAGAATGTGTTTATTTGGAAAAGAAAGAGTGTGGTCCTCGATTGGAAAGTCCAGAGATTTAAAGGCTATTCAAATGGAGTTGTATAGTTTTTATCGTTGAGGAGATGAAGTTGGAGAGTACGGTTTCAAGTGATTTCATGTGATATGGGAGGTGTGGAATGGAAGGAAAAGTGGGTCTGTATGAATTGTGTGGAGATGGTAAAGGATGTTTAGCAGTAGAAATGTGGAGGAGATGTGTCTTTGTAGTAGCAAGTATGTGTGTCAAAACGTGATGGAAATGGCAGTTGTTGTTGGGTACTAGAAGGGAATGGCACGATCAATTTTTTGTAAGCAAACTGTTCAAGTAAAAAGAGAGAGACTCATGTATTCGAATTGGGAAATATGTTGGAATTTGGGAAGAAGTGGAAGATGCAATTTTAATTTTGGTTAAGGCTCAATATAGGGGCTAAGTAATTACTAACGAGGTCCTAAAATTTTAATGATGTAATTAAGAAGTTTAGGCCATTATATTGAAAGTTAATCGTTATGACTATATAACTTGTCCGTGTATTATCAGAATTTCGCTAAACCGGTTATGTTGGTATGGTAACGACGGCATATACATTTTGGAATTGATGTGGCTGAGTACATTGCTATTGGAATTCCGTAGAAAAATCAAACAACTGTGATTTTAAAGGAAACAAAAGCAGAATAGTCAACTACGAACCGAGGTGAGTAAACTCACTAACGTTGCCTCGTTTATATTTTTAGATAAATGAGTTTTAATTTTATTTATAGTTATTTTATACTGTGATTGTTGTTTGGATGAATGGTTGATAAAATTGGTTGATATGATTACATGATTGGTCGATTAGGAGTTCTGATATTTCATATTGATGTGAAATAATATTATTGATGTTGATTAACATCTGTGGATGCAGGGAACAGGTTGGAGGAATCCACCTAGATTCCTCAACATTTATTTTACTGTTTTTATTTGATTGTGATATATGATGTGTTATATAATCCATGATTGGATATGTTGTGTTTGATTTACCCTGGCCCTAGAAACTTGGTATTTTAGATACCGTAAAACATTTTCAAATATGGAAAAGAAAATTGGGATTTTGAAATGGAATTTATTCCCAAAACTAGAAATTGAATCTCGAATAGAGTTGGAAATAGAAACCTTTTTAAATGGATAAAATAATAAGTAATTTGTAAATGAGTTTATAAATTAAGTGATATTTTTATTGGATAAATTGAAAATATAAATTTAAGTTCGAATTTATATAGAAAAGTGGAAAGGTGTTTTAAAACCGATATTCGAAATTGGGATTGAACTTAGCAAGTTATAAGGGAATTAAGAACGAGAGAAGTAAATAAAAGGAAATTGGATTTGAGATATTTAGTATGAAATCAAAGAAATTTTATTATATAAAAAGGAATAGTATTCACGACTGAAGTGAATAATGGTTCAAAGTGAAAACATTTATAAAGGAAATTTGAATTTGGAAAATATAATTTCAAATGGATATTTAAATGAGAAATAGAAATGAGAATTCGTTTTTGAAGGACAACGATGGATTTTATTCCAATATTTATAGTTATGTCAATAAAACTCTATGTTTTGAAATATAAATATTATTTAAGTTAGAGTTACCATATGAGAAGGGATTTATAGAAAGCAAATAAATTTGATTATTGAAATCAGGGGATGTATATCTGGTATATCCATTTAGACAAAAAATTGAATTGTGCAAAATAAACAGAGAAAGTGTTGGTGGAGTAGTAGTTTTTATAAATGAAGTTTAGGAATGAAACATAATATGATGTGGATTTCAAAAGTGAATCGATAACTCAAAGTTGAGTAGTAATGATAATTGCTGATAAAAATCAAGTTGATTTGAATAAACGAGTCTAGATTCCTATTAAGGATTGAAATTCATATTTGAAATTGAATAACAGTTGGAATAAATGTATACAAATGGAAATAAATATTAAGGTCATTTGAGTTAAGATGAAATGGTAGATAAATTCCAAAGTTCGGAATATAAATCGAATATAGATTATTCGAGAGAGAGTTATTTACTGAAATTCGATTATATCGAATTTAGGGAAGTAGTTATTTTTACTTTCCCTTTTGAATCAAATCTAATTATTTATATATTTATTTATTGAGATTAATAAGTACAAGTTATATTTTTATAAACCAAATATTTAGGAACAACGATTATAACGTTGCGGTTATAATAAATGTTTTATAAATCTAAACAACGATTATAACGCTGCTGTTATAATAAATGTTTTATAAATCTAAACAACGATTTTAACGCTGTAGTTATAATTCATGTTTGGAAACAGCGATTATAACGCTATCGTTACAATCAATATTTTTCCGTAAAAAAAGTGGATTCTTAGATTGAATCCGAGAGTCGCGTAAGCGAGGTTTTATTTGAAGTTGTGACCTTTGACTATTTCAAAGTTGAGAATGTTGTTCAATTAAGGTCTGAGAGGTAATTATACCCCAACCTGGTTGACTTCATGATTGATGGAGAAATGGTTAAGGTTCGATATTGAAGATTGGATAGCAATATGGTTAGTTAATAAATGATTAGTGGTTTGAGTTATAATAACGATGTTTTATAACATCGCGTTAATTTAAAGGAATTTGGAATTTTCCCCAAATAAAATGAGAGATATTTTCTACGTTTAGAAAATAAAATGAATTAGTCAACGAGGAATTAAGAAAAGGAAAATGCAAATATTTTCTGATATTAATAAGGTATATTTTCTGAATATAGAAAATAAGGATTCGTGAATATATAGAAATGCTTTCTGACTAGAATAATAGATATTTTCCCGAATAAAGGAATTATAATATTGGAAATGTTTTTCCAAGAATCGAGAGAGGAAATCGAGTTTTGAAAGAATACGAAAGATGGGAAATAGGAATTGGATATGATAATATAATAAGGAATTTATGTTAAAGGGGGCCAGTGTTGTTTGATGTTTGATCGGTAGAATTTCCAATTGGAAATAGGACTGTTGATTGTATGGATGTTTCTTTGATAGTTAAATCACCGACTATCAAAGTTTTGATTTACTTTATACCTCCGTTGTCAATATGGAGAGACCGGGATCAGATTTATTATCTGAAAACCACTCTGTATTGGCATAAGCGTTACGAATCAACTCATGTTGAAGATGATCGAAGACGGAGTAAATTGTAAGGACTGTTCTATTAATCTTAGGTAGAAACTGCCCAAGATGGATTAATAGAATGGTGCCTTCGGTTTGTCCAGTCCCAGGGAAACATATATGAACGGATCTGACAAGGTGACGTTCAAAGAAAATGGTGGCAAGATGTGTTGAAAGATAATCGTGACCTCAAGCCTCATCACCTGGAAAATGACAGAAATCGCGCAGGCAGCATGGCCGTGTGGGTCAGTCCCATTAGGGGTATTATCACCTGAACTAGAGAGAATTCATTTTCTTCTTATTCTATTCGATGTTGTATGCTTTCAGTAACGGTTGCTGATCACAACCGTTGGGGATAATATGCTCGATACACTCAAGTTAAATGAGTGGTCAGCTATGTGTGGGCCGGGTTGCAAGACGTTCTTGTTGAACCCAGTGTATTCCCCTCTAGAGATACACTATCGGAAGGTGGTTTCATACCTTGTCATGCTGGAAATCCAATCTCCAATAAGCGCCCTGCGGTTTTTTATTTTATATTATATATGGAGCATGAGATGCAAGCATTCCGCTAGATTCCTATTTATTTGATGTAGACACTATTATAATATCAGTGGATTTGATATCAAAAATATTTTTGGTTATCGTAAAGTAAAAACCATCTATGTTTATGTGTGGATAGGTCTTACGATTATCACTTCTTTCGTAAGTATTTTTAAAATTAGACAAATGGTTGGAGTTTACTCACACCAGTCCCATGACTGATCCAGAGTTTATTTTGTTTGTTTTCCCTAAACTCTTGGGTGCCCAAATTTGTACAGGCAGTCAAGTAGTCAGGATTTTACAGATTCACTTTGAGGAGTTTAAAGCAGGAGGCTTCACCAGTTAGCTATAGGCTATCATATTTTTTCGCTGTGTATTATGTTCGTATTTGGAAACAGGTGTTTATAATTGTTCCAGAAATAGCTTTTGTGCTCTGATGATGGTATGTATATTAAGTTATTGAATTGTATTTCAATGTTTATGTTATCTAATATATTTTATTTGTTCTGCTGTGAGTTTGTGATCTTCGTTTTCTTCTATTCTAATATTTCTTTCTATTTCTCATCCTCTAACTTCTTTCTAATATTGATTCGTATTTCTATGCAATTTGGGTTGGATGTGTGGTGTTATTAGTCGACTCAAAGAGTACGGAATTTCGGGCCATTACAATGAGGTTTCAAATTGCTTGGCATGGTAAGCAAAGGAAGGGCTGATTAGGCAAGGATCGAACGTGTTGATCCCCGTTATTCTCGTGCCAAGAGTAGTGTTTTCCATTGGCTTTTTCGTTTTGGCTGATGCAAGAAAGAAGCACAGGGGGAAGTTGGGCAGAAGGTTGAAGATCTAGGCTATATGTTTTATTAAGCCTTGGACCCGAACTAAATAAAAAATGGATTTATTATTCTAAATCCATATATATGTATGTAAAATAAAAATCTTTTTAAGCATGTATATAAAATATAAAGGAGAGACCGGGAAGAGGGAGACGAGTGAAAGGAAGTCGACATAGAATATTTCGCTTATACAAGTTTGGGACTTATGGGGACCATTAACTTATATTTTTTATTTTTTATTATTTTGATTTGAAAAAAGAGAAGAAAAATAAATGTGTATAAAATATAAAAGCAGAAGATCGGGAAGCTATTTCATAATACATAAATAATCATCGTCACATAAACTCAAATTCGTATCTCAAATTTGTACATAGCCGGTTGAAACAAAATAAACGAAATAATGTCGATATATTTATTTCCAATAAATTTGGAATAAATATGATGTAAAATTAGTATTACTCTATATTACATATTTCAAATTGCTATTAAGTTGAAATTAAACATCAAATCATTTTTAATTGTTATTGTCATGTTGAATGATCATTGTAAAATATCCATTATGCTAGGAAATGCTTAACTGGATCTAATTTAGACAAAACAAACCGCTGACACGTTTTATTGTATTGTCTTTTATTAATTGATGTTCAAAAAATTAGGGTTTAAGATTGTATAAATTGAATAGCATGTTATAAACATTTTATATGATGTGAAATAATTTGTATAAACTATTTTACTCATCCACACTGTTTAAAACTGATAGTTAAAACACTGACTATCAAATAATATTCCTTACGTGTTAGTTCGAAGAGACCGGGATGGGAACTGGACCCAAATCCACTTTGAACCAACTTTATGTAAACTAACTTGCAGGGACGATTATACGATTTAGAGAATTTGAAGACTGTTGATCTTCACGAATGAAACAATTACTTGTATAAATTCTCTGGTGGCCACCAGAGTTATTATAACTTGTAATTCTTTCATGATTGAAATCTTCGGATTTGCAAGGCTACTCATTACTGATCCAGGGGTGATGCCTATATTGGATGCAGTAGGAGAGTACCTTCGGTTCATCCTGTTCCTGATGACATGTATGGACGAATGTCTGACAGAGTATTTCCAAAGGGATTACGTACGTTGATTTATTCAAACGTACCACAGTTGGCAGAGAAAGGCCTTCTCTTAACAACTAAAGTATTTTTGGGGACGTCAATTAGTGATTCTGGTGGATATGATGATGTGACATTCAAAGTAAATGGCGACCAGATTTCTTAAGGTAAATTCAAACCTCAAGCCTCACAAACGAGAAATGACATAAATCGGGCAGGTAGCATGGCTATGTGGGTTGCTCCCAATAGGGTGTATAATCACCTATCTAGAGAAATTCCACTTCCTTCTTTAATCTTTTTCGATGTTGTCCCTTTTGGGAAATGGTGGTTTGAGCCCAACCGTTTCTGATATACATTCGATACACTCAAGCGAAATGAGTGGTCGATCATGTGTGGGCCGGGTGCAAGGTGTTCTTGTTGAACCCAGTGTATTCCCCTCTAGGCATACACTATTGACAGGTGGTTCCATACCTTGTCATAGTCAGAATCTAATCTCCAATAAGCGCCTGTGGTTTTGTTTGTATACTATATATGTGGAGTGTGAGATGTAAGTGTTCCACTTAATGGATATTTATTTGTATTTAGGCATTATTATAATATCACAAAAAGATATTATTTCAAAATGGTTTGGATTATCATAAGGTAAAAACCATCATAATCTGATGATACATAGAAGTAAATACTAGTCTATATATTATATATTGTTATATAATATATTTTATTCAGTTCCGCTGTGAGATTCTTATACTCTGGTTCTGTTGTGTTCAGGTCTTCTTTTTCTTCTATTCTAACGTTCTTTCTTCCTATTTCTCATCCTCTAACATCTTTCTATTAACGATCTGTTAATTTCTAGTATTTGATTTATCGATATGTGATACAGGATATGTACTAGTATCGATAATCAGGATCGGAACTTTTCGGGCCATTACACATGACAACTTGTATGGACAAATGTCAAACAGAGTATGCTAACAGATCACATAAAACGATCTTTTCAAGGTATTACGTTTGGTGGCGAAGGAATTTGTTTCTCTTAGCTTTTTATACCCATAAAATTTTTAGGAGGATCAACTAGTGATTTGAAGGGTTTGACAATGTGGCATTCATAGTGAATGGTGGCTAGATGTTCTAAGAAGGAAACGTAGCCTCAAGCCTCATCAACCGGGAAATGACAAAATTTAGGTAGGCAGCATGGCTAGTTAGGTCATACCCAAGCAGGATGTATTTTCACCGATCTAAAGAAAATTCATTTGTTCTTCTATCGAATCTTTATCTTATAAATTACGGTTGGACGCCCGACAGCCGTGGGTGATAATACATTCGGTCCACTCAAGCTGAATGAGTGACCAGTCATGTGTGGTCGGGTTGTAAGATGTTCTTGTTGAACCCCAGTGTATCCCCTCTAGAGTACACTGATCGGAAGGTGGTCCTATACCTCGTCATAGTTGGAATCCAATCTCCAATAAGCGTCCTGTGGTTTTCAATTTCATATTATGTATGTGGAGCGTGAGATGCAAGCGTTCTGCTAGATGGTTATTTATTTGATTAGATATTATTATCATATCATTGGATTTTGATATCGAAAATGTTTTGGTTATCATAAGGTAATCCTATGATTAACCTTTCTTTCAAAAGATTTTTCAAAGTTAAACAATATGGTTGGAGTTTACTCACACCAATCCCATGATTGACCCAGAGTTTATTTTGTTTGTTTTACCCTAAACTCTTGGGCGTCCAAATTTATACGTGCAGTCAAGTGTTTCAGTCTTTTATAGATACACTTGAAAGAGCTTGAAGCAGGAGGCTTCAATGTTTGTTATTTAGAATTATTTCCGTTGTATCAAATGTTGTGTTGTGCTCTGATAATGGTATGTATATATGATACAAAAAGTTTTTCATTCAAAAGGTTATGTTATATATTATATTTTGTTCAGTTCCGTTGTGAGATTATGATGTTCTCTTTTATTTTATCTATAGTCTATTTCTATTTCTTTAAACCTGATGACTCGTATTTCTATGCAATTTGAGTTGGACATGTGTTGTTTTAGTCAACTCAGATGGCATGGATTTGCAGGCTATCAAATATTCACACAACTCTAGCTAGATACAATTCGTGAGTGTTGACTTGGTGGCAACTGAGCATACATTAATTATTGATATGCCTCCAGATTGTTTACAATAACTGTAATGATCCACTAAAAATATATATGCAACCACTTTCAGTAAATTAGAAGAACCTGCAAATAAAATATATAATATTTCATACTCTCATTAAGTTTTCCACTCTGTTTACTTCTCATCGGTATATTTTGCATCAATAACCACCCAAATTTACTCTTTTATATTAAAGTTGTGTTTATGTGATTTAATTATATTAGATTACAACTAATTCCTCACCTCTTCTTACATATGATGACGCCCTTTGTTTTCCATGCCTCTTGCATATATCAGCATCCTGAATAGCAAGTCTTGCTTTTTTTTTTTGCAATCCTATGCTACATTTTGAATCGATAATATCACTAGATATTATAATTCGTAACCATCCCCTAGTCCCATATTCATACACAGAGACACACACATAAGTAAATATTCTCATGTACAATTATAAGTAAATAAATTCTATGCGAGTACATATCTAGATAGATATTTATAGAAGCAACAACACATTTAGGCCTTATTATATCTTTGATTTATAAAATGTAACATAAAGTCATATAAGGTGTAGATGTAAAGGTATATATAAAAAAAAATTGCTTTTTTTATATGTTTTGCTCTTTTTTTCCAAGCATTTTACAATGGTGTTACCTTCTTACAACTTACCATGCAACCTCTACTCCTTCTGTATAGAAAATCACCATTCATCCCAACATATTAGTGATGCCATCATGCATCAACAAGAATGTTAATCCGTGCAAATTCGTTGTAGCCTGCTTATGCCAGTGCTTATCCTCTTACTCTCTGTAACAATCCGGGTTTTTGGATATCAGGGGTTAAAAGATTATATTGTGTCTGGTACTTTTAACTTGAGAAGAATAAAATACAAGTTACAGAACCTAACTTGTATAATATTTTAAAATGAGAAAATAAAGAATTTGAGATTAATAAGAAATATTATGTTTATTGGAGTAAATTGAATTCATTTAGTGTAATAAAAATATTTGTTCCAATTTATGTTTGCTAAATAAATTTTAAATGAAATTAAATAAATTGGAAAATCTTATAATAAGCATTTAATGAATTAGTTTTGGAGAAGTATTAATAAATAATATTTTGGTAGTTCTATTAAGTACTGAAAATATAAAAGACTTATTGCCAATCAATATTTGAGTGAAAATGTATTTTCAATATGAAGTGTTAAGTTATTTTAATGAGATCATTAATAATTTGTAAATTTGTGCATGAAAAACGTAAGTTAGAGAAATTGTAGAACAAAAGAAAAGTCGTGTTTAAAACCATATTTGGAAATGATTAAATAAATTTATAGAGTAATAAAATAATATTAAATGGTGTCAGATGAAGTACATTTGTAAATTGTTGTTAAAAGTGAGTTTTGAGAACAACAACAATATTTATGAGTAATTGTATTGCTATTTAAATAAGAAATATAAATATTGATTGGGAATCAATATTTAAAGTTTAAAATATTTTAATAAGGTTTGTTATATTATTTTGTTTAAAGCAATGAAGTTGTATAAATTTTATTGTTTAAAATATGTTAGCTTTAAATCAAAGAGTGGTGAAATGTGCATTTTTAACAAATACGGAAATATTAGTGTATTGGCGTTGAAATAATTATTTAAATGGTTTACAATTATTTTAAACTTGTATAATTTTGTAGAGTTTAAACAATGCTAAATATAACAAGGATTGGTGGAAATATGTTAATGGGTGTGTTTTCTTGTGCTGTAGTGAATAGAGTTAATTTGCAATACTTTATTAATAAGTTGAATTTGTAACACTTGAGCTTATTAGGTCTTTGGGTTTAAAAAACAAACCCAAAAGGGATATCTGGAAGTGGGCAAAAAGGAAGTGTATATACTTATTTCCCTTCTTTATTTTCCTTTCTTCTTCCTGAGAAAAAAAATCTAAATAATCCATGGCTCCTCTCAAATTCTTAAAGCAAACACCCTTAATCTAAATTACAAATCAAAAGAGAGTTTAAGCCTTCTCTCTACAACAAGAGTCAAAATCTAGCATGTAATTCAATCATCTCAAATTCTGGTAGATTCAAATCAAAGTTACAATAACATTTTGGAGTTGCATGTCTTTCCTGTGCATTTCTTTGGGTTTTGGGAGCTTCAAAGCATGGTTTTTGTAACACCCCGTGTTTTCAATAAACCTTAAAGTAACGAATTAAAGAATAATTAATTTTAAATGTGAGAATTATGGGAAATGGTTTAGGCCATTGCGTTCGTCTCGGAATTCTGGTTGAGATTGAGTTTGCGTGAATTGGACTTCGTATGAAGAAATTATGGCCTTCAGAAGTTTCAAAAATTCAAAATTCAAATTTAAGCACATAAGAGGACAGGGCAGGAAAAATTCCCGCCCAGGCCAGGTCGACCCTAGTGTCAACCTACCCTATAGGTCGAGTTGTGGGTCGATCTACCCCACCTCCCCCCTCCCTCGCAGGCAGATCTGGAAGGATGATGATTTCTGACTCCCTACTGAGTCATTAGGGCTGAGGTGTTATCCTATCTTGACTGAATGGTCTTGATTATTTCTAGGGTTAATCTGACGGGTCCAAATTAATTAAACCTTTATAAAAGCAACCTAACTCTCAACCCTAAATCACAAATATTCACACCAAGAGTCGCCATGCCGTCAATAGTGAACCTAGAATAGCCGTCATCTCTTTCAACTATTGAAGACACGTCAAACTTAAATCTAATCTAATTCAACTAAGAAAATTCAACGATCTACATCAAAGGCGAGAAACTCAATTTCAGAATACAGATCCCAGAACTCAAGAATTCCTTTTTGTTTGTAAGTGTAGTTATCTTTCAGATGTGAATGAATTAAAGACATGGTTTGTAATGAATTGTAAAATAGAATTGTATCAAGTTGTATGTGATGCTGATTTATATTCTGTCGTATAGGCCTATGAATTATTGTGGTTTATCGAGCCTATTATGTTATGTGGAAATTGGTGAATAAACCTATGATGTTATGGGATTATCATATATACGTTTGGTGATATTATACAAGTTTAAGGCTAAGTCATGTAGTTTATGCCTAATTGTTTAGATCCATTATGCATACATGTTTAGATCTACGACCTTGTATAATTTGGTGATTATATCTATATATTGTATGTCAATTTAGAAATTATGCCATGTTTATGCAAGCTTAAGTTATGTTATCATGTTATGAATACATGCAAGTTTATAGGTTAAAAACATGATTATGTAAACCTATATGTTTACATCTACAACTTTATATGTTAGAACCATATGTCTTTATGTTAGATCAATATTATCATGATTCAACCCCTATGCAAGTTCACCACTACATGTCTAACTAGATTTTGGTAGTTCTTTGTAAAACTATTATTTTATGACTCATGTTGTATAGATCTAGTTTGCAAGTTCATAATTAAAAGTATATTATGCCAAGTTTATGTGACACATTTGTAGTTAGATCCATATTTTTGTATGATGTTGGAATGTTGCAAGTTCCTCCTTTTCCCCTTTTAGTTTATTAGTTAAGCTAAGATGTCGAGCCTAACATCCTATGTAATTTCGCGAACGTACAACGGGGGTAACGTTGGGGAAAACATGAGAATTATACATAATTAAGATATTTGGCTCATAACCATGTAAATGGTATGGCATTGAAATGATATAATTTACATATCAAAACTTAAGAATTTGATTTAAAAAGAAAGTGGGCCATAACAATAAATTGTTGGCTAATTTACATAAAAGGATAAATATGTAAATTTAGAAAAAATGAATATGCCTGACCCGAGGTTAGACTGAGTTGTGGTGTAAAACTGCCCGGAACCGACCAGCACATCTAGTGACCACAACAATACCTGTCTAATGTGGATTTGTGCATTGAGCCCAAAAAGGACCTGAGGTTAGACTGAGTTGTGGTGTAAAACTGCCCGGAACCGACCGGTACATCCAGTGACCACAACAATACATGTCTAATGTGAGTGGTTGGTGCTCTAATAAAGCTAAGTCAAGAGTGGTAGGGTTAAGTCAATTTAGGAAACACTTAACTAATCCAACATGTTAGCTAAACTGATGGGTGGGGTTAGGTAAATTTGGATACTTAATCAATTTAACATGTTGGCTGGAAAACCCTAGTAATGGGGACCCATTTCAGCAGTAACCCATGTAGATGTATCAAGGGGCCCTGAACTAGGCAGGGTGGGGCACGATTACTGGGCTGATTATAAGCGGTCAAAAACATCGGCGGTGGTGGATCAGTGTAGGTTCCGACGGAGTACGAGCGTGCACGTACTCCGGAGTGGAAAAGTCGGCACTGGGCATCAGTAGTTATACACTGTACATCTTGAATCATGTCGGGTTGCCACCATAGGATTTGATACACCTCGTGGTAGGACCAGCATAGGTATCTACAGTCAAACAGGGGCCGAAGGACACACATGATAAATGCATTTTTTTAGGAGCCGATTGATATAAGGGGATCATTTCACCATGAACACGTGGTGCTAGTTGGACAAGTATAAATAGGTGCAGAAGAACTAAACATGGGTGCAGTGTATATTCGGTTATCCTGCCTTATATAGCTTTTTGTTAGTTTGATGTTCTGGTACTATCCTATTTTCAGTTTATTCCTATCATGATCCTTTTCCTTATTCACACACTGAAAATTCACTAGACTTACTCAGACTTGTGTCTGACCCATTTTTCTTTCGTCTTCTTTTCTTCCATTTCCCCCCCTCAGGTATCCAGGGAGGGAATAGCTCAGCTTAATTTGGACCATTCATCTTCCCAAGCTTGAAGACTCTGTGATATACAGCTTGGAACCTATTATCTTTGGACACACTAGACTTGGGGATTTATGCAGTTTTATTTATGGTTTATGCTTCTTTATATAATAATCAAGACATAAATTATGACGTAATAATTTGGGAGTTGGTTTGAAACAGTTTGCTATAATGTTTTGTTATGAACCATGTTTGAAATAAAGAAATGTTTGTTTTCTGCTGCTTATATATATCGGTCTTGTAAATTATTTGTGTCTTTTGCCTATAATGCTCCATCGAAGTTAAGGCATTCCCTTTGTGAGTGACCTTAACGGAGGTTGGGTGTTTCACTTGGTATCAGAGCAAAGGTTTACTAGATTAGATAAAAAAAATTGAAAACTATTTTCAAAAAGAAGCATTTTTTTTCAAAAAAAAGGTATTATTTTATTTTAAATGGCATAATCCCCCAAAGCCATATGCACTATCTTTCTATCCTTTGTTTTAAATCTTTCCCTTTTCGTTTCAGCATGTCTGGGAATCTTAACCTTCCGGAGGTTGTACCGATACCCGGCTGGTTCAGGAGGTACTAGAAGCTAGGGCCAACGACACAGGCCCAGCAAACATTCCTCCTTCCCCAGCTGCAACGGTTCCTTCTCCTCCTCCTCATGCAAATGCTTTCTCAAAAATATGTAGGGACTTTTGACCCATGGGTGGAAAGAACTTCAATGGAAATGAATCCTTCGTGGAAGCAAGAAACTGGCTCAAAGAAACTGAGGATTTGTTCGATATCTTCGAAGTGGATGATAGGCAGAAGATACAGTTGGCGGTATGGTTGCTCAAAGACGAAGCTTCCTATTGGTGGGAAGTCATTAACGCTGAAAGACTAATTGAAACCTGAATGGATTTTAGGATGAGGTTTGAAATGAAATTCCTCTCACAAGCTGAACAAAGCCTACAGATAGAGAAGTTATTAGCTCTCAGACAGGGAAGTATGTCGGTCAAGGAATACGTTAACCAATTTAATCAGCTGGCTAGGTTCAGATTGGAGTTAGTGAACACTCCACATAAGAAGGCTCTCCGCTTTGTTAAAGGATTGAATGATCCACTGCACAGCGTAGCTATGTCCCATATACCTATGGGTGCGACTTATGAAAGACTGGTGGACATGGCACTATTACAAGAAGAAGATAAGGTAGGAAAGAAGGAGACAAAGGTGGAAGCATCTCAAGATAAGAAAGGGGAAGGATCACAGAGCAAGAAGATAGACTCCAAGAAAGGCGGGAAGAAAAACAAAACCCATGACAAGAGGAAGTGTAATTTTTGTGGCATTCCTGGACATCTGGTTAAGAACTGCAGGAAGAAGAAAAGGAAGATGGGTGGCTGTTTCCATTGCGGTGAGGCAGGACACATGGCTAGGGATTGCCCAAGAAAGCAAGGGCAAGGGCAGAGAGTTGGATCTACTTTTGGAGGGCAGGTTCACGCTCTCATGGCACCTCCGCAAGAGCAAGGTAGAAATGTTTGTGTTGAGAGTTTAGTTTATCTTTTTGATCATCCTGTTCGTACACTCTTTGATTCTAGCGCATCGCACTCTTTTATATCTACTGCTTTAGTTGAATCTCTGCACCTAGACACCAGTTTAGTAGAGGATCCCTTGGTTGTTTCAAATTCAATTGGGGGCTCAACTTATATGTCAATGATTTGTTTGGATTTTGAAATTTCTATGTTAAGTGTGGGGTTTAGATGAAATGCCTATGTTTTGGGCTTCACAGGCTATGGGTTGATTCTAGGCATGGATTGGTTATCCAGTAATGGTGCCATCCTCGACTGTGAAAAGAGAGTGGTTAGACTCATGACTCGCCTTGGTAACACTCTCGAAATTTCTTGTAATCCCACGAACTCTGTTATGCTTAGCTATCTAGAATCTCTTGATGCGTCTATTGAGAATTTGTAGTCTGTTAGTGTAGTCCGTGAATACTCGGATGTCTATGAAGAGGTTAAAGGGTTACCTCCAAAGCGAGAGATAGACTTCCGCATATACCTCGTTGATAATGCAAAAACCGTCGCTCTACCCGTTAGACACATGGCTCCAAGGGAGAGAAAAGAACTCAGCAAGCTAGTTAAAGAGCTGCTTGAGAAGGGGTTATAAGGTGGAGTATTTCTGAATGGGGTGCTCCAGTAGTGTTCGCAACTAAAGCGGACGGTTCGCTTCGCCTATGCGTTGATTATAGGGAGCTAAACAAGCTGACCAAGAAGAATAGGCACCCACTCCCAAGAATAGACGACTTGTTCAATAAGCTTGTAGGTGCATCGGTTTTCTCCCA
This sequence comes from Allium sativum, assembly GCA_030737875.1. NCBI lineage: Eukaryota > Viridiplantae > Streptophyta > Magnoliopsida > Asparagales > Amaryllidaceae > Allium > Allium sativum. The sequence goes on along the minus strand of CM060915.1, from coordinate 932,201,260 downwards.
ACTAGATTTAGCTACCGGGTTTCATCAGCTAAGAGTGGCTGAAGACAGCATTGACAAGACCGCTTTCAGAACTCCGGATGGTTTCTTCGAGTGGCTTGTCATGCCTTTTGGCCTGACAAACGCACCCGCTTACTTCGTCGATTTGATGAGAAGGGTGTTCATGGAGTTCCTCAATAAGTTTGTAGTGGTCTTCGTAGACGACGTTTTGATTTTCTTGAAGAGTGAGGTAGAGCATGCTCAGCATCTAAAGGAAGTCATGGACACTCTTCGTGCACACCAGTTAAAAGCCAAATTCTCCAAATGCCACTTTTGGAGGGAAGAACTAAGGTTTCTTGGACACGTGGTGTCCAAAGAGGGATTAGCAGTGGACCCCGCAAAAGTAGTTGCGGTGCAAGATTGGAAGGTCCCACGGAAGTACGAAGCTTCCTCGGGCTAGCGGGCTTTTACCGGAAGTTCATCAAAGATTTTGCGAAAATCTCAGCTCCGCTTACAAAGTTGACAAAGAAGAACTTAACTTTCACTTGGGATTTGGATTGCGATATTGCTTTCCAACGCTTAAAAAGAGCTCTAACAACAGCCCCAGTTCTGACATTGCCGGATGGGAGCAAGATGTTTACCGTATACACGGATGCTTGTGGTACGGGATTAGGAGCTGTCTTGATGCAAGAAGGGAAGGTAGTAGCTTATGGAGGCCGACAGCTGAAAATACATGAGAAAAACTACCCAACCCACGACCTATAGTTGGCCGCCATCGTCTTTGCGCTTAAGTCTTGGTGCCATTATCTCCTAGGTGAGAAGTTTGAATTATATACTGACCATAAATTGTTGAAGTACCTTTTCTCGCAGAAAGATCTTAACTTGAGGCAACAAAGGTAGATGGAATTCTTGGCATCCTATGATTTCGAGATTTCCTATACCCCTGGCAAGGGCAATGTAGTAGCGGACGCCTTGAGTAGAAAGAGGCTGACCTTAAGCCCTCTCTTTGTAGAAAGGCAGAGCTTGGAGTATATAGCCAACTTTGATTTTAGACCCTCTGTCGATCATGTGACTGGTTTGTTAGCATCGCTAGTGGTGCGGCCTGCTCTTTTGGACTCAATAGGGACCGCACAACATGAAGACCCTCAGCTAGTTGATGTGATAGATAAGTTAAGTACGAGTGAGACTTCTAGTTAGCTCAATAGATACTCCATCGATGATAAGGATTGGTTGAGACGGGATGGAAGGCTATGCGTCCCACAAGCAAGGGATTTGGTGAAGAAAGTTCTTGAAGAAGCACACCATTCCAAGTTGACCATACACCCCGGTGGAGACAAGATGTACAAAGACATTAAAAGGGTTTTCTTTTGGGATGGCATGATGAGGGATGTAGTTGAATTTGCCTCGAAGTTCTTAGTATGCCAGCAAGTCAAGGCGGAACAAAAGAAGCATGGTGGTTTGCTTCATCCTCTAGAGGTCCCACAGTGGAAATGGGATAGCATCTCGATGGACTTTATTGATGGGCTGCCTAGGTCAAGAAGAGGCAATACCAGTATTTGGGTAATAGTGGACAGGCTCACAAAAAGCGCTCACTTCATACCCGTTAAGAGTAGAAGGACCGCCTCATCTCTAACATCCATATATCTTAAAGAGATAGTCCGACTCCATGGGATACCCTTCAGCATTGTTAGTGACCGAGATCCTATCTTTACGAGCGAGTTTTGGAAGAGCTTGCAAGAGGCTGTAGGCACACAGTTATGCTTAAGCACGGCCTATCACCCCCAAAACGATGGTCAGACAGAGAGAGTGAACAGGGTATTAGAAGACCTCTTGAGATTATGCATTCTTGACTTCGGAGGAACATGGGAGGATCATCTTCCTTTGGTGGAGTTTGCCTACAACAATAGCTACAAGCCACCATAGGTATGGCACCCTTCGAAGCTTTATATGGAAGACTGTGCCGATCACCAACTTGTTGGTGGGAGTCTACAGATAAGCTCATACTTGGACCAGATATGATTAGAGAAACTTCAGAGAAAGTGGACTTGATACGAAAAAGAATGAAGACTGCCCAAGATGGACAAAAGTCCTACGTAGATAAGAGAAGGACCGACGTTGAGTTTGAGGTTGGGGACAGGGTTTTCTTTAAAGTATCTCCTTTGAGGAACGTCGATCGCTTCGGATCCGTAGGAAAGTTGGCACCAAAATTTGTAGGGTCGTTTCCTATCATTGAAAGGATTGGGAAGATGGCTTACAGAGTAAAGCTGCCCGAAAGTTTGGCTGGAGTTCATAATGTCTTTCACGTTTCTCACTTACTAAAGTGCTTACATGAGTCTGCGGAGGTGGTGGAACCAAGCATATTAGAGGAAGTAGAAGTAGAACAAGAGGCGACTGTGAGAAGAGTTCCAACTCGTATCTTGGGTACAGAAGTCAAAAAGCTATGCAACCGAGAAGTCAAACTTGTAAAAGTTCAATGGAGTGACGCTGAGGAAGACGCGACTTGGGAGACTGAGGCCAAAATACGCGCAGCCTACCCTTTTCTTTTTAAGGGTACATCTTTGATCTCTTTTTCCTAAAGTTTGTTCATACTCGTATCTATCTTTTTAGTATTATCCTCAGTGTTATTCTCGATCCTTAGGTAGAAACCAATGGATGTAAATATGTATTTGAACATGTTATGGTTGATGGTTGCAAGTGGTTTCTAGTGGTTGCTCGTGGATGCATATACACACACTTTAGATATTAGATCGGCTCAGTCGCTTTCATATTGCATATGCATATATGTACTTATATATGATTGAAACTTGATGTGTTATCATGTGGATGTTGCATTTGTATGAATGACTATGAACTCATGTAGAAAGTATGATTAGGGAATATTGCATACATTATGGACGCATGACACCAACATGACTTGCATTTAGAAGGTCAACTGAATCAGTAGAAGGACTGATTTTGCATTAGATAAGGACATGTACACACACTATGCATATAATCATGAAGCATTAGAAGTTTTTTAAGGACAATGGATGCCTGTGTTTGATGGTTGAGTAGATGGACGATTGGATGGTAGGATATACGTTCTTCTTAACTTGAAGCTTTCGGGGACGAAATCCTTGAAAGAGGGGAGAATGTAACACCCCATGTTTTCGATAAACCTTAAAGCAACGAATTAAAGAATAATTAATTTTAAATGTGATAGTTATGGGAAATGGGTTACGCCATTTTGTTCATCTCGGAATTCTGGTTGAGATAGAGTCCGAGTTTGCGTGAATTGGACTTCGTATGAAGAAGTTATGGCCTTCGGAAGTTTCAAAAAATAAAAACTCAAATTTAAACACAGAAGAGGGTAGGGCAGGAAAAATTCCCGCCCATGCCAGGTCGACCAGGAGGTCGACCCTAGTGTCAACCTACCCTATTGGTCGACCTACCCCCCCCCCCCCCCCCTCGCGCGACCCAGGCAGATCTGGAAGGGTGACGATTTCTGACTCCCTACTGAGTCATTAGGGCTGAGGTGTTATCCTATCTTGACTAGACGGTCTTGATTATTTCTAGGGTTAATTTGACGGCTCTAAATTAATTAAACCTCTATAAAAGCAACCTAACTCTCAATCCTAAATCACAAATATTCACATCAAGAGCCGCCATGTCGTCAGTGGTGAACCTAGAATAGCCGTCATCTCTTTCAACTCAAAGGCAAGATTGAAGCTACGTCAAAATTAAATCTAATCTAATTCAACTAAGAAAATTAAACGATCTACATCAAAGGCGAGAATTTCAATTTCAGAATACAGATCCCAGAACTCAAGAATTCCTTTTTGTTTGTAAGTGTAGTTATCTTTCAGATGTGAATGAATTAAAGACATGGTTTGTAAAGAATTGTAAAATAGAATTGTATCAAGTTGTATGTGATGTTGATTTATATTCTATTGTATAGGCCTATGAATTATTGTGGTCTATCGAACCTATTATGTTATGTGGAAATTGGTGAATAAATCTATGATGTTATGGAATTATCATATATACGTTTGGTGATATTATACAAGTTTTAGGCTAAGTCATGTAGTTTATGCCTAATTGTTTAGATCCATTATGCATACATGTTTAGGTCTACGAGCTTGTATAATTTGGTGATTATATCTATATGTTGTATGTCAATTTAGAAATTATGCCATGTTTATGCAAGCTAAGTTATGCTATCATGTTATGAATACATGCAAGTTTATAGGTTAAAAACGTGATTATGTAAACCTATATGTTTAGATCTACAAATTTATATGTTAGAACCATATGCCTTTATGTTATAACAATATTAGCATGATTCAACCCCTATGCAAGTTCACCACTACATGTCTAACTAGATTTTGGTAGTTCTTTGTAAAACTATTATTTTATGACTCATGTTGTATAGATCTAGTTTGCAAGTTCATAATTAAAAGTATATTATGCCAAGTTTATGTGACACATTTGTAGTTAGATCCATATTTTTGTATGATGTTGGAACGTTGCAAGTTCCTCTTTTTCCCCTTTTAGTTTATTAGTTAGGCTAAGATGTCGAGCCTAACATCCTATGTAATTTCGCTAACGTACAACGGGGGTAACGTTGGGGAAAACATGAGAATTATACATAATTAGGATATTTGGCCCATAACCATGTAAATGGTATGGCATTGAAATGATATAATTTACATATCAAAAATTATGAATTTGATTTAAAAAGAAAGTGGGCCATGACAATAAATTGTTGGCTAATTTACATAAAAGGATAAATATGTAAATTTAGAAAAGACGAATATGCCTGACCCGATGTTAGACTGAGTTGTGGTGTAAAACTGCCCGAAACCGACCGGCACATCCAGTGACAACAATAATACCTGTCTAATGTGGGTGGTTAGTGCATTGAGCCCAAAAAGGACCCGAGGTTAGACTGAGTTGTGGTGTAAAACTACCCGGAACCGACCGACACATCCAGTGACCATAACAATACCTGTCTAATGTGAGTGGTTGGTGCTCCAATAAAGCTAAGTCAAGAGTGATAGGGTTAAGTCAATTTAGGAAACACTTAACCAATCCAACATGTTAGCTAAACTGATGGGTGAGATTAGGTATATTTGGACACTTAACCAATTTAACATGTTGGCAGAAAAACCCTAGTAACGGGGACCCATTTCAGCAGTAACCCACGTAGATGTATCATGGGACCCTGAACTAGGCTGGGTGGAGCACGATTACTGGGCTGATTATAAGCGGTCAAAAACATCGGCGGTGGTGGATCAGTGTAGGTTCCGGTGGAGTACGGGCGTGCACGTACTTCGGAGTGGAAAAAGTAGGCACTGGGCGTCAGTAGTCATACAATGTGCATCTTGAATCGTGTTGGATTGCCACCATAGGATTTGATACACCCCGTGGTGGGACCAGCACAGGTATCTACAGTCAAGCGGGGGCCGAAGGACACACGTGATAAATGCATGTTAGTAGGAGCCGATCGATATAAGGGGATCTTTTCACCATGAACACGTGGTGCTAGTTGGACAAGTATAAATAGTGCAGAAGAATTAAACATGGGTGCGATGTATATTCAGTTATCCTGCCTTGTATAGCTTTATGTTAGTTTGTTGTTCTGGTACTGTCCTATTTTCAGTTTATTCCTATCATGACCCTTTTCCTTATTCACACACTGAAAAGTCACTAGACTTACTCAGACTTATGTCTGACCCATTTTTCTTTCGTCTTCTTTTCTTCCTTTTCCCCCCTCCTCAGGTAGTCAGGGAGGGAATAGCTCAGCTTAATTTGGACCGTTCATCTTCCCAAGCTTGAAGACTCTTTGATGTACGGCTTGGAACCTATTATCTTTGGCTATGGCTTTGGAAACACTAGACTTGGGTATTTATGCAGTTTTATTTATGGTTTATGCTTCTTTATATAATAATCAAGACATAAATTATGGTGTAATAATTTGGGAGTTGGTTTGAAACAGTTTGCTGTAATGTTTTGTTATGAACCATGTCTGAAATAAAGAAATGTTTGTTTTCCGCTTCTTATATATATATCTGTCTTATAAATTATCTGTGTCTTTTGCCTATAATGCTCCATCGAAGTTAAGGCATTCCCTTTGTGAGTGACCTTAACAGAAGTGGGATGTTTCAGTTTTGCAAACTAATTCATGCTCGAATCTTCTCTAAATCTGTCAAGGTGAGTAAAACACACTCACTGTAGCTGAAATAATTTTTTTCCTTTAAACTATCATTGTTTGTTGTTGAATTTTACTTTTTCAAATCTCATATTTTTGTTTTAGGCAAGAAAATTCAGTTTTGAATTGATTTAGGCCCATCTTTGGGAGTGAATTTCTCTTCATCCGTGTATCTATTTGATGTAATTTTTTGTATGTTACTCGATTTTTCTATTTTATTTATGCACAATCTGTGGAACCTAAAATCACCAGGAAGTTGATCAAAAGTAGCTTGAAGTTATGATCGTAACAAGCGAATGTCTAAGGGAAATTGCATAGCCTATGTCAACACTAGTTTCGACCCAGGGACTTGCTGTGTGAACACATGCAAAGAAGGTTGTCTTGTAACCTCCAATAAATTATTGTGTCAAATTCATCTCATCACTGAAGAATTTTTGAATTGTTGAAGCACCATTTTGCTTCACTCCCTTCCAAGCATACATGTGATGAATGTTGTGATTGATTGATTTCTTCATGGCTTATTCAGAAGCCAAATTTTTTGTGCACACTTGATTCAATTTGAATGAGTTTGCATGCTCCTTTTTGGCTTATATCACTGATTTCTTTTTAAGTAGATTTTGATGATGTTTAGTAAGGCTTCGATCATATTTTAGGACAAGCCAAAATTTGACAAAAATCTATAACTAGGAATTCATGGATTTCTTGGTAATTTCGTGTACTATGTAGGATTTATGTGTTTCTTTGTGACACTGTGCATGTTTTTATAATCGAAAAGGAATTTTTCATATATATATATATATATATATATATATATGTATTCGTTAGCTTTGAGACAAATAAGATTTTCTCCGTTTTGGGTTTATATAATTAAATCATCTTAAGGAAATAGTAAACAATGTTTTCTAAATATAAAGAATTCAGGGATATAGACCGAACATTTTCCAAATCATTTTGCAGAATATTTTTGTTAAAACTAAGTAATTTCTCTAGATATAAAATCACACATTTTTGCACCTTCAAGAAAGAGAGATTAATTATGTGGTACGGGACATATAGATTAATTATATCGATTAATTCAAGACTCGTCGATTGAATATATTCGTTTTTTTGTGTGAAGTGGGATTGATTATAGTAAATTGAGTAGCGAAAACATACAGTACAAGATGTATCATTTTAATATTCGCATTACTGTTTGGGAGCCTATGATACATTCTTTGTTGTTTGTGTATGCCAATGCTCATCTCGGGGGGTCTTATATGCGTATTGTTAATCCCATTTAAGCACGATTCAAAAAATAATGCATTGGGTCATGCATTGGGTCGTTTATATGATAGATTGGTCGTAAACATCATGGGTCGGTTGATTATAAAGCAAAGGTGGTGGATCGATTATGTTGGTTGCACCTTATATGAAGCGTACACTAGCACAGATCGGCCAGAAAATAAGTATGTGATGGATCGGTGGAAAAAGATGGATCAGATCGCGTTGAACACGATGGATCGTTAGAATCTGATGGGTCGCTATGATACCACGAAAGCCTTGATCGTAGTAAAACCATTAGTGCAAAGCACATGGATCGTGTCAAGTATAAAGCAACGGATCAGTGGTAAAGCATGGAGTAAATGGATCAGTCTTATTCAATTATGTGAGAAAGGTGGCTTTGCCAAGCATGGATCGCGCCCGATCCATGACAATGGATCGCTGTGTTCAGAATGGGTCGCCGGCCGATCCACAAAACTGCATACACTCAATTTCGAGCCTCCACATCGTTCCATTCTTCACCTATAAATATTAGACCCCCTCACACATAAAAGGGGTTAGATTTTCTCTCCCTGAAGAGCTTCCATTATTGATCTCCATCATTACTCAAGATTTTACAACACCACTAAAGATTTTTCAAGCATCATTCAAGGATCTTCATCATCATTCTCTACGAGAAATCATCGAAGATCAACACCGAGCTCGATTATCGAAGATCTAATCCAATAATCACCACTACTAGTGAGATTTGAATATATTCGAGAGAAAGATAGAGAATTACCTAGAGATTGTAGAGAAGAGAGCGGGAATCGTTGTAAAAGATAAAGAAAGAGTGTGAAAAGAGATCAATATGTAACTTGTAATGGATAAAGTAACGAATTCCTCATTCAAATTGGTGTATACCAAAATCGAGGCTGAACCACCATAAATTTAATCTCTACTTTAGTATATTCTGCATTTTTCTACTCTTAACTTTGTTTTCCAAAGTTTAGAGTTGTTCTCTCGCCTCTTGGGGTGTTAGCATCCATTTTTTGGTGTTAACATTTTTGGGGCCCACCGTGGGGCTCGAACCCACGACCATATAAAGGTTAAGAGCCTTGATCTGGAAAAGTTGAAGTCTACTCTTTTACAATAGATCCGGAAGGTCTGAAAGTCAGGCCCGTTGAAAGGACTTCTACGAAGATTAGAAAGTTTTCTGATATCATGGCACGACCGAAGAAGACTAGTAAATCTGTGAGAACTTCTGGAAATGCTGTTGATGATGCTACAACCACTCCTCAAACAAATACAACTTTTTCTCAAACTCCAGGAGCGGGAGTGACTCGGGGTGAGTTGGATGATGTTGTTGCTAGCTTGAATCGGCGAATGGAAGCCTCAGATAAAGCCTTGATGGATAAGCTAGATGCTCTTCTTACCGCTCAAGCAAATACTTCAAATCATAAAGTCGAGATTGATTTGGATGAGAAGGCACTTTCGTCGGCTTCAGATCGCAATCGAGAATATTATGTAGAGGAAGTGGATGATTCATCAAGCGGTGGAGATGACACCGACATCGAGGATTCCAAAGAAAATACAAAAAATCATTCTGAAAAATAAACTTCTCACAAAGTTGCTAGTCCCACCAAAGGCGAATCTCCCCAAATTGGACGACCAGGGCCCCGGTTCTCTAATCGCGATCGCTTACCAAGACAAGCATATGGTAAAGGAATTGGCGTCCTCCCCGTGGAATGACACAACGATGAGGAGCATACTTTAGAGATGATTAAGCAGATCATGAAGGAGAGTATAGCCAGAAATGAAGATGAAAGAGAATGAGATTTAGCTCCAAGTAAAACTCCTTTCACTGAAAGAATTCGAAAGGCTGAGTTTCCAAAGAAGTTTGTTCCTCTAACTATGCCAGCTTATAGTAGAGTTGTTGATCCTAAACTGTTTTTGTATAAGAGTGAGTGGCACATAAATGGTGCAAGGGAGACAGATGAGATCAAGTATCTGTACTTTCCCATCTATTTGGAGGGAGAAGCGTCGTTATTGTTCACCAATCTGCCACTAAGATCTATAGATCAGCTTTCTGATTTGGCGAGGAAGTTCAGGGAACAATTCAGATTGTATACTTCGAAAGCTAAGGACATCATGTCGCTATCAGGATTGGAGCAAACCCAGGAGAATCAATGAAAGCTTTTCTTACTTGTTTCAATGTTGTCGTTATTGAAGTTGGAAATCCAGAGCCTAGAACTATATTGATGGCACTGTTGCGAGCCGTGGATAAGAAGACCAAGTTTGGAAAATGAACGAAGATGAAGGAACCCAACATTCTCAATAGGTTCTATAAGAAAGCTGAAGAGTTCATCAAGTTAGAAGCAGGCCCTTCTGCCACTCAGATTGCAGCTGGAAACAGTTCTGTGGAGAATAGAAAGGATAATGAAATCTAGGGCAATCAGAAGAACACCGGAGGGCAGAAAAAGGGAATGATGGAAAAGATAACAAAATAACAAGAAGTTTCTCTTTTTCAATACCGCAGAGTTGGCCCCTCTGACCGGTACTCCGGAGAATATCTACTTTGTCGCTAAAGATGCAGAAAATTATCCGGATCCACGACTACAAAGAGTGGGAGACATAAAAGTGAAGTCTAGAAGATTCTGTCGTTTCCATAACCAGCCCGGTCATAAAATTAATGAAGGCAAACATTTGAAGGACTTGATTGAAGAGTTTTTCAAGATTAATAGGCTGTAGTAGTATGTAAGGAAACCGCAAGCATCAGTCCCTTCCCAAACTCCTCAGGGGCAAAATTAACCTACCAACCAACCTAGTCCAAGCGGTGGAGCTCCAACGCAGACTAATGCAATGCCAGTGATTAATACCATATCTGGAGGTCTTCGCCCAGTGGGCAGTAGTTGGGGAGAGATTAAGACATACGCAAATGCTTTAAAGTGCGAACCAAAAGAAAAGACATGCCTGATTTTCAGTAATACCAATCTCGCAAAGCACCAGAAGATTTCCCATGGTGAAATTGTGTTCGAAGAAAGAGACGCGAAAGGTGTGGTAGCTTTGACTCTTGATCCAATAGTGGTCACAGTTGGGATTGGTCCATCAATGGTTAAGAGAGTGTTGGTTGACTGTGGTGCTTATGTAAATGTTCTCTTCCAAAAGGCCTTCAATTTGATAAATCTCTCCATGACCAATGTGCAAGCTTGTCAGATGAAGATCAAAGCGTTCATAGGAGAGCCGAAGCAACCAATTAGAACTATTGACTTAATTGTAGAGTTGGGGAAAGGAGAGAAGAAGGATATCTTGAAGCAGACCTTTGTACTTGTTGATGAAGTTTCCACTTACAATGCATTCCTTGGCAGACTTATTTTGGCTGACTTCAGATTCGCGCTAGCACCATGGTGTTTGACGATGAAATCCCCTATAGAAAAAGGTGTTGGTGTAATAAAGGGAGATCAGAATACTACCAGAGAATGCTACTTCACAGAGTTGCGAGAAGCTAAAAAGAAAGACAAGGGGAAGAATGTGGAGGGCCCCCTTTGCATTCGTGAACCCACATTATAGCAACTAAAGTACGACCCCTGCACTGGAGAGCTAGCATAGTGGGGCTCAGAAAGAGATGGATCGTCGGAAGACCAATGCAGGGGAGAATCGAGCGGCACCAGTGGAGGTTAGAATTACTACAACAGTTCACAAAATATCCTAATTGAGCATTGAATATAGGATCTCAACTGGGCCAGAAGTTGTAGAAGGAGTTGGTTGTTTTTCTTAAAACTAATTTGGATGTATTCGCGTGGACTCATGCAATAATGTGTGGAATTTCCCCAGTAGTAGTAGTTCATGCATTGAATATTGACCCTCGCGTCTCACTTGTAAAGCAAAAAAGAAGAATTCAAGGCCCTGAAAGATCGATGGATCTCAAAGAAGAAGTAGATGGATTGATGGAGAATCACTTTGTTAGAGATTCAACATATCCAAATTGGGTTTTCAATCTCGTTCTGGTAAAGAGACTCAATCACAAGTGGCATGTGTGTATTGATTATTCAGACCTCAACAAGGCATGCTCTAAAGATAGTGTTCCATTGCCCATAATTGATGTAACGTCCCGTATTTTGATCGCTTCAGTTTGAGTATTTAAAATTAGTTTAAATATTGAATTCGTAATAAAATGGAATTTTATTTTAATTAAAACAGAGTTTGAAACATATAAATATATATTAATTGAATTTAATGTTAAATCATCAAACTAATTTAATATCATCTGTATATGGTCGAATTAGACAGTCGAAACTGTTCCAGTGTGTTCAGAATGATGGTAGAACCCTGGAAATGTCGTTCGTTCCTTTCAAATAGGGATTCGATAGCACAGGATATTTCAATTAAAGACACCACATAAAATAAATAAATAAAATATAAATATAGGAGACGAATACTTTCCAAAACACAGTCTACTCTGTAAGCTACATCCATCTCCTCCACTAAATAGTGTTCCTTCTTCCTTAAGATTTCAGGAAAGGTACGCTCTAAGTTAACTCTACCTATATCCTACTGAGTTCGACATCGCTCTTATCCTCCCATCGCTCTCCTATATAAATGACCCTTTCATTCGATTACCTCTCCATCCTCAAACCAGAAACCGATCCTTCCATCTTTATTTGTTTCCTCTTCCAGTTAATTCGTAGAAACAAAATCCTCGGGAAAAAAGAAGAAGATTGAAATAGGAAATCATGATTTCCAATTCATCGCAATCCACAACCGTATCTGAAGGTCGACATCGAAGGAGTTGCTCGCGAAAACTAAAGCTCAAAATCGCGATTGAAGCCAGGCACGGTCTGGAGTTCGTCATGCTTGCGAATAAAGGAAGAAGAGGTGTGCGATAATGGTTCGAATGGGGTCGTTATCGTGGGTATGTGTGTGAGTTACAGAGGGGTTTCCGATCCTAAATTAGGTGCGACACTGGTATGTTTGGGGGTACGATAGGAATTAACAGTGATTCAGGCAGAGGCCGATGTTGGGAAACCATTTCTAGATAGTGCGTTGTCCAGTTTGAGTTGAGCGATTGTAGTGAAGTTCATACTGGTGCGATGAATTATTTGAGGAGGCAAGAGTGGTGTTTGTTCAAACTGGGATTAAATGTGTATTGACATTGGGAAGTGATAGGATGGACAGTGTGATTTTGAGGGGAGAACGGGTCTTTGGTCTGGTTTCAAAGTAGGGTGGAGCCATGATTGGAATTAATAGCTTAGAGGGATTTTTGGTGGAGTTCAAACCATTGGAAGATGCTGGTAAAATAATGCATAGTGGTAAATTTGAAGAGAGTTCGAAAACTATTTTGGGGAATAAAGTGGAGTTGACTGTGTAGTTTGGGAAAGTTGATCTGTTGTTGTGGAGAAAATTGGGTGCAGCGTGAATAGAGTTTGACGAATGTAGTGTTGCTTTGGAGTAAAGCCGTACAGTGGTGACACTGTGAATGATCAAAGCAGATATTTAAGGAAGGTGATGCTCAGGTGTGATGTCTAAGGGCCGACGCTTGGAGGAGTTGGTAACAGTAAGGACCGTGAAGTTCGAAGCATTTCAGTGAGAAGCTGATGATTTGTGTGGCATTGAAATGGCTATAGGATGTTGGTATGGGGATAAGGCTGGGATGGAGCTTTCCGATGAAATGTAGTTGAGATGTCGTAATAGGAATGAAGCGGTTTGGCACTGGTTTTATTTGAGTTATTGGCAAGACAATAAGGTATATATTTTAACCTTAACTTAAAATTTCATAGAATAATTTATTTCATTATTTCAGTAACTAATTCAAATAATTATTTAACCGTTAAACAAAAATTAAATAATCATAGGTGTAGACAGTTCGATGAAATTCGTAGATGCAACATTTCTGAAATTAAATGGATATGCAGCAAAGGAAATCGAGGTGAGTTAAACTCACTCAGTTAATTATTTGAACTATTTTTTATAGTTCAAAATTTTGTTTTATTGCTTGATTGGATGATAATTGATTGATATGAAGTAATAATAATATATAAAAATAGTATTGGTGATTGGTGATTGGATATTCCCGCAGTACCATTAGCAGATGCCCGCAGTATCATTAGCGGATGATTTCCCTATGCGCCCCACAATATATATAGTGGATGACCTTTTATACCGCGATATCCTACCTCGAAGCAGAATGGGTATTATTATTGTTGACTAACATCTGTGGATGCAGGAAAAACAAGTTGGAGGGATCCAACTGGAACCCTCAACATTTATTTATTTGCTTATCATATATAGGCTGTTATATGATGTTTTATAACCTCTGATAGTCTATAGTGTACTTGGATGTGTTAGTTACACCGATGGTTGATTTTGGATATTTTAAATATCCTAAATAATAATATTTGGATTTCAAAACATAAATGGAAATATGAAAAGAGTTTTAAAATATTTATTTCCAAATAGAAATGATTATTTAAAATCCAAATTAAATAGGATTTAATATTAAATATTTGTTAAACAAATATCGTGAAGAGGTGATTTTATAAGCAACATTCTAGGTGAAATTATTTTTATTGAGGGATTTAAGGAAAATGTAAATTGTGTGAGATTTGAAATAGAAAAGGAACCCGAATAATGAGCCGATATGGTAAAATAGATTTAGACTTTTCCAATTGCAAGGAAAATTTGAAAAGAGATTATATGAAATAAATTTATGATTATAAATTAAAAATAGACTTTAAACTTGAAGTTACAAGTATGGATTCTGGTTGACTAAATAAGTCAAATATGAATTGTGTTGGGGAATAATATTCACGATTAAGGTGAATAAGGGTAAAAGCAAATTGTTTGAAAAAAACAGGGATTTATCAGAAGTAAGTTAGGAAGGATTTTAGATTATAAGTTGAATTTAAGTCAAATTAATTTGAATAATATATAATATAAAGAATTTTATATAAGATTTATAGATAATAATTATGAATAGTAAGAATTGGCAAATGATATACGAATATCTTTATGGAATGAAGTTATTGGAATAAACCAAGATAAATTGTAATAAAACTATAAAGGTGTGTATAAAGAATATTTATGGAATATTCGATTATGGTTTTGTAAATCATATTTTTAAGTGAAACATTTGGAATGATAATGAATTTGAGAATGTGGGGAAAATAATTTGAATGCGACTTTGGAAGAAAAATAGAAATCGGATTTTAAACCAATATTTTAGATTTAAAATTTTCCAATTTGCAAAGGAAAATACAAAGTAGATTTTATAACTCAATAGAAGTTATAAAACCAAAACGTGAAGTTGCGAGAACGAAATCGAGTTGACTAATGAATCCAAGTATGGATTAGTATTGAGAAATATTATTCACGGGTGAGGTGAATAAGTGCTAAAACAAATAAGTGGAAATAGAAATTCGTTAGGAAATGAGTTAGGGAAGGTTTGAGGTTATAAATTCTAATTGAATTTTAGATTGAACTAGCTCGAATAACAATATATAATTTATTAAAGCAATTATATAATATTTTATAAAGTAGATATACATAGTAAAGGATTTACAAATAATACTTGTATACGTATAATTTAAATATAGTTGCAGTCTATTGAATAAAGATGAAATGGGTTGTAATTAACATATAAAGATGTTTACGAAGAATATTCGTATAAACTTGGTTTTACAAAGGTTAAATCAAAATTTGATTTGATTAATGAAATGATATTATTATAAGAAAATCCTTGTTCCGGTTTAGAAATAAATATATATTTAGCAAACGTTTTGTAAATCATATTTTTAATAAAATATTGTATACTGGAAATAGTAAACGTGTTGAATAATATTTGTAAGCAAATGTTTGAAATGATAATAAGTTGAGATAAATATCTCGTTTAAAGTGATAATGAATAAAATGAGAATTTTTATTCGTTAGAAGATATGAAATGACATTAAGAAAATTAGAAACTAACTGGAGATTAGTGAGTTGAACAGTTTTCTTAGTGTCGATTTGTTGTTGGTTTCGGCCTTTGGGGTTGATATTTAGGGAATTATTCTCTTACTGGTTACGGTTAGAGACAAGTGACTGAGATGAGAAATACATGCTTCAAGGGATTTTAAAATGAAAGGGGATTTTTAATATTCTTATATATGTAAATATAAGAAGAGAAATGAGTAATCCAATTATTGGAAAATAGAGAAGTTTTAAAATGACGAATGATTAATCAAAAGAGGATAACGTGATGATAAAGATTAAATCAGCGAATTCAAATTTCTTTTATGGATGAATGGATGTTTTTATTTGATAGTTAAATAACAGACTATCAAATCTGGCCCAATACGATTGTTGGTACGGAAAGACCGAGATCAAATTTATTCGAAAACCATTCTGAACTACCAGTACGAAAACGTAGAATATATGGATTGAAGATGGAGCCACGAAGACCGTAGATCTTCATAAGCGAAAGGACTACTGGTCGAATTCTCCGGTGTCGCGCCCGGAGATATTTTGATAGTGATCTTGTCGTGGTTGAAATCGATGGATGGCAAGGACTACTCGCTACTGATCCATAGGGTGATTCCTAGGATGTTGTAGGAGAGTACCTTCGGTTTGTCCAGTCCCAGGACAACTTGTATGGACGAATGTTTGACAGAGTATTTCCAAAGGGATTACGTAAGTTGAATTCTCTAAACGTACGAAGTTGGTGGCAAAGAAGGGAAACTTCTTTAGCCTAACAATCTGAGTATTTTTAGGGAACTCAATTAGTGATTTTCCGATGGATCTGAAGATGTGGCATTCAAAGTGAATGGATGCCAGATGATCTAGAAATACGATTATAACCTCATGCCTCATAAAGGAGAAATGACAAAAATCGGGCAGGCAGCATGGCTATGTGGGTCACACACATTAGGGTTTATTATCACCATCTAGAGAATATTCATATTTGTTACTTCTTTTCGCTTCTGTATCTCCCGGGAACAGTTATGTTGCTAGCAACTGTAGGTGACAATATATTCGATACACTCAAGAGAAATGAGTGGTCGGTCGTGTGTGGGCCGGGTTGCAAGACGTTCTTGTTGAACCCAGTGTATTCCCCTCTAGAGATACACTATCGGAAGGTGGTCCCATACCTTGTCAAAGTTAGAAATTCAATCTCCAATAAGTGCCCGCGATTTTGATTGTATAGTATATATGTAGAGCGTGAGATGCAAGCGTTCTGCTAGATTGATATTTATTTGTATTTAGACACTATTATAATATCAGAAAAGATATTCAATTCAAAAATATTGTGGGTTATCATAAGGTAAAAGCCGTCAGTTTTTATGTGTGGGTTGGTCTTACGATTATCTTTTTCTTTCGAAAATAATTTTTAACTTTAAAATCAAGATGGATGATACCAATAATTTAGCGGGTTTTTCTCATGCTGGTTCACCAGACTGACCTGTGGAGTTTGTAATGCTCGGGTCAGACCGAGTTTACAGGTTCAGGGTAAGATGATATGGACTTTAGGAGACAAGATGGAGGAGTTCAGACATATCATATATATAGTATTCCGCTGTGTGTTGTAAATGAGGACAAACTGTTATAACTGTCCAGATGAATTAAATGGCTGCTGTACTCTGATGAATTGTAAGTATTATTTCAAGTTTTAAATAAAGATTTATTTCTGTATTATATTTTGTTCCGCTGTGATGTGAGACTCTGAGTATTATGGTTTATTGTTCTTCTTCTTTTTCTTCTATTCTAATATTTCTTTCTTCCTTATCTCACCCTCTAACTTCTTTCTTCGACGTTCTGGATTTTCGGTACTCGAGTTTTGGACACGGGTGCATTGTGTCGAAAAATTCAAGCATCGAATTTTCCGATTCGTTATAGTGGTATCAGAGCAATGGTTTAGGAATAACCTTGGCTCTGTGGCGTAACTAGATAGAGATGGGGTTAGTTACACCCTAGATTGAGTTGAGTGTATATATGAGAGCGTATTAGTATATTTCATATACAAATGTTTTGTATTGTGCTGGTTGATCGGTTCAAGTGTTGGAAAGCATTGAACTGGAGATTGATACAATGTTGTTTTTAAAGCAGTGAAATGAAATAATTTTGCCCAAATTATATTTTTATATAGAAAGGAAATAATTTTCTTAAATTATTATGGATATTTGATTGCTTGATTGTTTGAATTTAATTCAAATGGAATTTGAATAATATTATGGAGTTGAACTGGTTAAATATTACCAGAAGATGAAATAAATGATGTTTGAATTAAAAAATAGAATTCAAAAAATAAATTGGAAGATAAGAAACAAATTCAAATATAATGAATTGATTGGATTGAAACTTGGTTGAAAATTAAGTTAAGCAGATTTGGATTGAAATTGAAACCATACTAACTTAAACAAATTATTGAATCAATATGAAATGAGAATGCTTGAATCCAAGTTGAAATACAAATTGATTGAATGTTGATACTCTCGACACATACAGTTTGAATGTATTGAGTAGAATAAGAAATAAATTAGAATAAATCCAGTTCGAGTAGAATTAATTGAATATGACTTAAAATATTATTCAATTGAGTTAGCCTTTGAAATGAAATCTTGAAATGGAAGTGAATGCTTGTGTATCGATTGTGAATATAAACTCAGATTGTATAAATTTGGGTTGAATGAAATTTAATGAAGGATAAATCAAATTAAGTTTGATTTAGGTTGAGATTTGATCAACTCAAAATTTATATGGACTCGCAAATTGAGTTTAACTAAATTGGAACTAAAGTGTAAATTTAAAAGGACTTGTAAATTTAAAATAAAACTGGGAACTCAAGTGAAAATTTAAATGAACGTGTGAATTGAACCTAGAACTTGACTTGTTGTAAGCAAGTATATACATATTTGAACATATCTATTTCACTATCACGAGTTAAGCCAGAAATCCAATAAATGGATAAATTGGCAAAGTGGAAGGAAAAGTTAAAATGATTGTGATCGAACAGGAATGGAGATGTATATGATTATACAGGTTTATTGGATGGAAGGAAGTGTGAAGAATAAATATGAGATGCCCAACAAAAAGGTACATGTTTAATTCAATATGAGCTTTTATGTGCCGAATCGGCAAACCACTTGGCTTTTTGATTTTCTTTTTGAATGAGAAGGGCTTAGAGAGGCGAGTTGAGGTTTGAACTGTTGACCCGTACAAGGGAGGTGCTGGCGAAATTTTTTGAAACTTTAGGGAGTTAGAAAAAATTTCAACAGTTTTGAAAATTTTTGTTAACAAAAAGTTAATCGATGTTAAGGATTTTTGCAGTGAAATTGGAACTAGTGAGTTAGTTGAATAGTAACGATGTTGAAGTGAGTGTTGAGTTGCATGAGTGAATTGGGAGAAGTTAACAAGGTATAGCTACATTTCCTTCTTAGTCATTTCGGGGACGAAATTCTTTTAAGGGGGAAGGAATGTAACGTCCCGTATTTTGATCGCTTTAGTTTGAGTATTTAAAATTAGTTTAAATATTGAATTCGTAATATAAATGGAATTTTATATTAATTAAAACGGAGTTTGAAATATATAAATATATATTAATTTAATTTAATGTTAAATCAACAAATTAATTTAATATCGTCTGTATATGGTCGAATTAGACCATCGAAACTGTTCCAGTGTGTTCAGAATGACGGTAGAACCCTAGAAATGTCGTTCGTTCCGTTCAAATAGGGATTTGATATGGCAGGATATTTCAATTAAAAACACCACATAAAATAAATATATAAAATCAAAATATAGGAGACGGCCTACTTTCCAAAACGCAATCTACTCTGTAAGCTACATACATCTCCTCCACTAAATAGCGTTCCTTCTTCCTTAAGCTTTCAAGGACGGTACGCTCTAAGTTAACTCTACCTATATCCTACTGAGTTCGACATCGCTCTTATCCTCCCATCGCTCTCCTATATAAATGACCCTAGTGTTCGATTACCTCTCCATCCTTAAATCAGAAACCAATCCTTCCCTCTTTATTTATTTCCTCTGCCAGTTAATTCGTAAAAACAAAATCCTCTGAAAAAAGAAGAAGATTGAAATAGGAAATCGTGATTTCCAATTCATCGCAATCCACAACCGTATCTGAAGGTCGACATCGAAGGAGTTGCTCGTGAAAACTAAAGCTCAAAATCGCGATTGAAGCCAGGCGCTGTCTGGAGTTCGTCATGCTCGCGAATGAAGGAAGTAGAGGGGTACGATAATGGTTCGAACGGGGTCGTTATCGTGGGTATGTGCTTGAGTTACAAAGGGGTTTCCAATCCTAAATTAGGTACGACACTGGCATGTTTGGGGGTACAATGGGAATTACCAGCGATTCAGGTAGAGGCCGATGTTGGGAAACCATTTCTAGGTAGTGCGGTGTCCAGTTTGAGTTGAGCGATTGTAGTGAAGTTCATACTGGTGCGAGGAATTATTTGAGGAGGCTAGAGTGGTGTTTGTTCAAACTGGGATTGAACGTGTATTGTCATTGGGAAGTGATGTGACGGAGAGTGTGATTTTGAGGGGAGAACGGGTCTTTGGTCTGGTTTCAAAGTAGGGTGGAGCCATGATTGGAATTAAGAGATTAGAGGGGATTTTTGGTGGAGTTCAAATCTTTGGAAGATGCTGGTAAAATAATGCGCAGTGGTAAATTTGAAGAGAGTTTGAAAACTATTTTGGGGAACAAAGTGGAGTTGACTGTGTAGTTTGGGAAAGTTGATCTGTTGTTGTGGTGAAAATTGGGTGTAGCGTAAATAGAGTTTGACAAATGTAGTGTTGCTTCGGAGTAAAGCCGTACAGTGGTGACACTGTGAAAGATCGAAGCAGATATTTAAGGAAGGTGATGCTCAGGTGTGATGTCTAGGGGCCGACGCTTGGAGGAGTTGGTCATAGTAAGGACCGTGAAGTTCGAAGCATTTCAGTGAGAAGCTGATGAGTTGTGTGGCATTGAAATGGCTACAGGATGTCGGTATGAGGATAAGGTTGGGATGGAGCTTTCCGATGAAATGTTGTTGAGAAGTCGTAATAGGAATGAAGCGGTTTGGCACTGGTTTTATTTGAGCTATCGGCAAGACAATAAGGTATATATTTTTACCTTAACTTAAAATTTCATAGAATAATTTATTTGATTATTTCAGTAACTAATTTAAATAACTATTTAACCGGTAAAAAAAATTAAATAATCATAGGTGTAGACAGTTCGATGAAATTCGTAGATGCAACATTTCTGAAATTAAAGGGATATGCAGCAAAGGAAATCGAGGTGAGTTAAATTCACTCAGTTAATTATTTGAACTGTTTTTTATAGTTCAAAATTTTGTTTTATTGCTTGCTTGGATGATAATTGATTGATATGAAGTAATAATATTATATAATAATAATATATAAAAATAATATTGGTGATTGTGATTGGATATTCCCGCAGTACCATTAGCGGATGCCCGCGGTATCGTTAGCGGATGATTTCCCTATGCGCCCCACAATATATATAGTGGATGACCTTTTATACCGCGATATCCTGCCTCGAAGCAGGATGGGTATTATTATTGTTGACTATCATCTGTGGATGCAGGAAAAACAAGTTGGAGGGATCAAACTGGATCCCTCAACATTTATTTATTTGCTTATCATATATAGGATGTTATATGATGTTTTATAACCTCTGATAGTTTATAGTGTACATGGATGTGTTAGTTACACTGATGGTTGATTTTGGACATTTTAAATATCCTAAATAATATTATTTGGATTTCAAAACGTAAATTGAAATATAAAAAGAGTTTTAAAATATTTATTTCCAAATAGAAATGATTATTTAAAATCCAAATTAAATAGGATTTAATATTTAATATTTGTTAAACAAATATCGTGAAGAGGTGATTTTATAAGCAACATTCTAAGTGAAATTATTTTTATTGAGGGATTTAAGGAAAATGTAAATTGTGTGAGATTTGAAATAAAAATGGAACCCGAATAATGAGCCGATATGGTAAAATAGATTTAGACTTTTCCAATTGCAAGGAAAATTTGAAAAGAGATTATATGAAATAAATTTATGATTATAAATCAAAAATAGACTTTAAACTTGAAGTTACAAGTATGGATTCAGGTTGACTAAATAAGTCAAATATGAATTGTGTTGGGGAATAATATCCACGATTAAGGTGAATAAAAGTTTAAGCAAATTGTTTGAAAAAAACAGGGATTTATCAGAAGTCAGTTAGGAAGGATTTTAGATTATAAGCTTAATTTAAGTCAAATTAATTTGAATAATATATAATATAAAGAATTTTATATAAGATTTATAGATAATAATTATGAATAGTAAGAATTGGCAAATGATATACGAATATCTTTATGGAATGAAGTTATTGGAATAAACCAAGATAAATTGTAATAAAACTATAAAGGTGTGTATAAAGAATATTTATGGAATATTCGATTATGGTTTTGTAAATCATATTTTTAAGTGAAACATTTGGAATGATAATGAATTTAAGAATGTGGAAAAAAAATTGAATGCGACTTTGGAAGAAAAATAGAAATCGGATTTTAAACCAAGATTTTAGATTTAAATTTTTCCAATTTGCAAAGGAAAATACAAAGGAGATTTTATAACTCAATAGAAGTTATAAAACCAAAACGTGAAGTTGCGGGAACGAAATCAAGGTGACTAATTAATCCAAGTATGGATTAGTATTGAGAAATATTATTCACGGGTGAGGTGAATAAGTGCAAAAAGAAATAAGTGGAAATAGGAATTCGTCTGGAAAGGAGTTAGGGAAGGTTTGAGGTTATAAATTCTAATTGAATTTTAGATTGAACTAGCTCGAATAACAATATATAATTTATTAAAGCAATTATATAAGATTTTATAAAGTAGATATTCATAGTAAAGGATTTTCAAATAATACTTGTATACGTATGATTTAATATAGTTAGCTGTTTATTGAATAAAGATGAAATGAGTAGTAATTAACATATAAAGATGTTTATGAAGAATATTCGTATAAATTTGGTTTTACAAAGGTTAAATCAAAATTTGAGTTGATTAATGAAATGATATTATTATAAGAAAATCCATGTTCCAGTTTAGAAATAAATATATATTTAGCAAACGTTTTGTAAATCATATTTTTAATAAAATATTGCATATTGGAAATAGTAAACGTGTTGAATCATATTTGTAAGCAAATATTTGAAATGGTAATAAGTTGAGATAAATATCTCATTTTAAGTGATAATGAATAAAATGAGAATTTTTATTCGTTAGAAGAGAAGAAATGAAATTAAGAAAATTAAAAACTAACTGGAGATTAGTGAGTTGAACAGTTTTCTGAGTGTCGATCTGTTGTTGGTTTCGGCCTTCGGGGTTGATATTTAGGGAATTATTCTCTTACTAGTTACGGTTAGAGACTAGTGACTGAGATGAGAAATACATGCTTAAACGGATTTTAAAATGAAAGGGGATTTTTAATATTCTTATATAATATATAAGAAGAGAAATGAGTACTCCAATTATTGGAAAATAGAGAAGTTTTAAAATGACGAATGATTAATCAAAAGAGGATAAGGTGATGATAAAGATTAAACCAGCGAATTCAATTTTCTTTCATGGATCAATGGATGTTTTTATTTGATAGTTAAATAACAGACTATCAAATCTGGCCCAATACGATTGTTGGTACGGAAAGACCGGGATCAAATTTATTCGAAAACCATTCCGAACTAGTAATACGAAAACGTAGAATATACGGATTGAAGATGGAGCCATGAAGACCGTAGATCTTCATAAGCGAAAGGACTACTGGTCGAATTCTCCGGTGTCGCGCCCGGAGATATTTTGATAGTGATCCTGTCGTGGTTGAAATCGACGGATGGCAAGGACTACTCGCTACTGATCCATAGGGTGATTCCTAGGATGCAATAGGAGAATACCTTCGGTGTGACGGCCCACCCCGCACCAACCGACATTTACTCCATAAGTGCGCTGTACACATGTCCAGTTAGCACGGAACGGGTCGCCAGAAGGAAAAGGAAGAAGGAAATGAACATACAAAGAACCTGTAGAATGTCTCACAGAGCATAGAATAAAATATAATAGTAACATACTTGACATAAAACAGGAGAGACAGTGCATAAGCTGAAAATCAGAACTAAACATCATAGCAGCGGAAATCCAAAATACAGCTTATTACAACTTTCAAACTGTCTCAAGCAAAAGCAAGATAAATGAGGTACACTACTAATGCCCAAGTAGCGACCACCAACGACACTGGGAGAATGTGAATGTATATATATATAATACGTGGAAGCCTCCTGCCCGCCTCAGCATCAGCTACTCGCGCATCACCAGCTAACCTGTCTCTAGTCTGCTCGTGTGAGCACCCAGAGTAATAAGAGGAGACATAAAACTCTGGGTCAGACATAAAGCCTGGTATGAGCGATAAGCATCTAAAGTGAACAATAACAGGTAGACTAAAACATACCTGAACCTGGACCTGCAACCAAAGAGTTAGCACTACATACTGTACAACACTCTAAGGTATCATATCAAACAGTGTAAAGATACGGAGGTGGGGGAGGTGTGCATGTCATAGGGATGGCAAACAATCAAACATAGCATCCATCCTCACATCTCTCACTCAGTGCGTAAAGCATACGATATTCACCACTTCGATCACCCACATACCTTGCTACGATCACTTTGCCCCATGAAGTCATAAATGGCTTCATTGCACTGATAACGTAGCCACAAATTCCTCGCTATGTCCACTTGCCCCATGGAGTTATTCACCCCGTCTGCGCTGGCTCATAGCCTTGCCAATCCTTACTATGTCCACTTGCCCCATGGAGTTATTCACCCCATCTGCGCTGGCTCATAGTCTTACTACGCATCACCTTGCCCCTCAGGTCATAATGACCCTACTGCACTGATAACGTAGTCTTGCTACCATCACCTTGCCCCTCAGGTCGTAATGACCCTACTGCACTGATAAGTAGCCCATCATTCCTTTTAGTGGTGAATCGAAGTTATGAACATCGACAACTCCTTAGCACACGTCCCGCAGCAAAGTCCAACCATGAAGTGAACTCGTTGGTTCCCAACTGGTTCCGGGATCCTGAGCTCTAACTTCCCCTATTGGACTACCTTTGCATCTCGGGTTATTGGTCAATACTGGGTCGGGTTGGGTTCTTCCTCAGGTCATCGGTTCGGGTCGGTGTTCTTTATCCGTTCGGGTCGGGTCCCCCTTCTGATGCGGTTCGGGTCGGCATTCCTCTGGGTTCGAGTCAGCTGCTTCTTCTTCTTCGGGTCGGGTCGGTGCTTCCTTTCGGGTCGGGTCGGGTCCTTCTTGGTTCGTGCTTTCGATCCGTCTTCATACTCCCCTTCATATGCTCCTATCCGATCCGCTTTCGTGCTCCTGCTCTGATTCGCCTTTGTGTTTCCGATCCGATCCGTCCTCTTCGATCCGATTCGTCTCCCTCTATCCGATCCGATCCCAGTTCAGCTAGCGTGGCCTTCCTTTTTGCCACTTTTCTCAAGTGTTGGGTACCGATCCGATCGGATTCTTTGCTCAGTTCTACATATCCGATCCGAGCCCCCTTATCCGATCCGATCCGAACTCTGCACTGTTTCTGAAACTGTTCCAGCAAGTGTTTACGCCATTCGACGACGTTTTCGACCATTCTAACTATTGAAATCAATCACAAAGCATTTCATACAGTCATAGCAACATGCATAATCAACCACAAACATCATTCACATCAATATCATAGGTTAAAATGGATCAAACATACCCAAAATCTCATATTTCCCCTTAAGCATGTTTAGGTGAAACTAATGATAGGATTAACAAAACTTAACCAAATTAACCCAAATTCATATCAGAGGTCTAAAACATCATTTAAGAATTTATGAACATTTTTCCCGAATTTTATCATACTTAAATTCGCTAATTAGCACTAATCACCCCTAATTAGCCATAATTAGTGTAAAACTATGCAAATCACTCACCTTAGCCACAAAACAAACTAAGATCTGAAATAATTCTCTGATTTGATGTGAATCTCAATGCCAAACAGCAGCTCCTTTGTTGCTTTGGTGAAGATCTTCCTTGATTAGGGGTTGCTAAGCCAAATCCTTAACCAAAAGATGATTTGGAGGTGATTTAGAGGTAGGAGGCCATTTTTAGGGATCTTTGGTGATAAGTGGAGGCTAGAAAACTGAAATGGAATGATTCTCCATCTCATTTCAGCCCTCCCATAACCCTAATCCCGAAATGGGTTATGGGCCTACTCACTAATCACCCGATTTGGCCCGGTTAAGCAGTTTTTCACCCTCCAAACCTTGTTTCAACCATATCTCCCAAACGGTAAGTCCGTTTGACTATTATGACCACTCTACGGAAAGAGAAACTATCAAACGAATCAAATGGAAGTGGTTTCAGGTCAAAATTCCTTTCCAATCAAAAGTTATGGCCAAAACAGTACCAACTAAGGGCAAAATGGTCATTTAAAAATCGACAAAAATCATAAGCATGGGAAATGACTCTAATAGATGTTTCCCAAAGTTACTTGACCATACGACTTCACATGGGAAAGAAATAAATATTCTACAATCCTATGATGTGTAGAATACGGGTCGTTACACTCTCCCCCCCTTAAGAAATTTCGCCCCCGAAATTTCCAAATCAAAACACATACAAGGGTCCCGCATGCCTATCAATCATAAAACAACCATCAAACATGCAAAACAAGCAAAACAAGTCTATCCTAGCATGCGGAATAACTAAATTGCAAAGTAAATCTTACCAGGCAAGGAGTTCTGGATATGCCTTCCTAATGCTTTCTTCTGTCTCCCAAGTACAATCATTCTCGTCCTCGCCCCACTGAACCTTGACTAGCTTCACCGACTTCCTTCGAAGTTGCTTCGTATCGTGCCCCACAATACGAATCGGCTTGCGGTTCCCAACCACCTCGGGTTCTACTTCGAAGTCCTCTAACTGATCAGGTGAAATAGTCATATCTGAGTCGTGAACGAACTTCCTTAGTTGGGAAACATGAAACACATTGTGAACTCCCGCCATTTTCTCTGGTAAGCCAACTCTATACGCCAAATTCCCGACTAATTCAAGAACAGGGAACGGGCCAACAAAACTTGGTGCCAACTTGCCTCTCCTGCCAAATCGAACCACGCTCTTCAACGGAGAGATCTTGACAAACACCAAGTCACCAACGGAGAATTTCAAATCTCTTCTCCTCTTATCAGCATAACTCTTCTGCCTATCTTGGGAAGCTTTCATTTGTTGCTGAATGATCTTGATCTTATCGGAAGTTTCTCTCACCACATCTGGTCCAAGCACAAACTTCTCGCCAGTCTCTATCCAACATGATGGTGAGTTACACGGTCTTCCGTACAAAGCTTCATATGGAGCCATACCGATACTGGATTGGTAGCTATTATTATATGCAAACTCTACTAGATGCAAATGGTCATCCCATGATCCACCAAAATCCAATATACACGCTCTCAAGAGATCTTCCAATATACGATTCACCCTCTCCGTCTGACCGTCGGTCTGAGGGTGATATGCGGTACTGAGATGTAATCCTGACCCTAGAGCCTCTTGTAAGCTCTTCCAAAACCCACTAGTGAACAACGGGTCTCGGTCACTCACAATGCTTTTAGGTACTCCATGAAATCTCACTACCCACTTTATATACAATTCTGCCAACTTGGCTGTTGTTCTGGTCGATTTGACTGGTATAAATCTTGCGCTCTTAGTCAATCGATCCACAATTACCCAAATGCTATCATGTCCCGATCTAGTCCAAGGTAAACCATCGATGAAATCCATCGAGACTTGCTCCCATTTCCATTCGGGATTTTCTAATGGTTGCAATAACCCACTAGGCTTCTTTTGCTCGGCTTTAACTAGCTGGCAATTCATGCATTTGGATATAAACTTCCCAACGTCTCTTTTCATCCCTTCCCAGTAGTAAGTCTGTCTCATGTCTCGATACATCTTATTACCACCGGGGTGTATAGTCAGTTTTGAGTGATGACATTCTCTAAGCACTTCATCTCTCAAACCATTCACGTTGGGCACAACTAGTCTTCCATTTTTCCGAAGCCATCCATCTCGATCAAGCCCATACACACTCATCTCCTCTTCGATACCCATCTCTAACTTGGAGATGATTTCTAGTAGATTAGGATCGTCCCTCTGGCTAGAACCAATCCGCTCTATCAAAGTGGGTCTGATCGTCAAACTAGCTAGCATAACTGGATCCAATTCGCACCTTGGTCTGAAATCAAACCCCGCGATATACTCCAGTTGCTTCCATTCAAGAAACATTGCCCCGAAGCTGGCATGTCTCCTACTCAAGGCATCGGCTACCGCATTACCCTTCCCAGGTGTATATGCGATATCAAAATCATACGAAGCCAAGAACTCTAACCATCTCTGCTGACGGAGATTTAGATCTTTCTGAGAGAAGAGATACTTTAACGATTTATGATCGGTAAACAACTCAAATCTTTCTCCCAAGAGGTAATGTCTTCACATCTTCAGCGCAAATATAATCGCTGCCAATTCCAAATCATGGGTAGGATACTTCTTCTCATGCGGCTTTAGCTGTCGACTAGCATAAGCTACAACCCTACCTCCTTGCATCAATACTGCACCCAGTCCGGTACCACAAGCATCTGTGTATACCGTCATCTCTTCATTCCCTTTAGGAATGACTAACACTGTCGCACGCGTCAACCTCTCCTTTAGACTCTTGAAGGCATCCTCACACACTCCGTCCCAGACGAAGGACTGATTCTTCTTAGTCAACTGAGTCAACGGTGCTTCTATCTTGGAGAAGTCCTGGATAAACTTACGATAATATCCAGCTAATCCCAAGAAACTTCTTACATCTGTAGCATTCTTGGGCGTAGGCCAATCTTGTACCGTAGCCACCTTCGCAGGGTCCACGGCAATACCACACTCTGAAACAACATGACCCAAGAATCTCACTTCCCTTCTCCAAAAATGACACTTAGAGAATTTCGCTTTCAATTGGTGTTTCCTCAACACCTCCATCACTATCCTCAAGTGCCCCTTGTGTTCCTCCTCTGTCCTTGAGTAAACAAGGATATCATCCACGAACACAAGAACAAACTTATTCAACTGATCTCTGAATACTCGATTCATAAGATCCACAAAATAGGCTGGTGCATTGGTCAACCCAAATGGCATAACCAACCACTCATAAAATCCAGACGGCGTCCTAAATGCCGTTTTCGGAACACTCTCATCTGCTACTCGAAGCTGATGAAATCCTGTCGCGAGGTCCAACTGGGAGAACACTCTTGCTTCTTCCAGCTGATCAAACAAATCATCTATCCGCGGTAGAGGATACTTATTCTTCCTCGTCACCTTATTCAACTCGCGATAGTCCACACACAAACGAAGGGAACCATCTGCCTTAGTGGCAAATACAACTGGTGCTCCCCACTCGGAGACACTCCTTCTAATCAATCCCTTCTTCAAAAGATTGCTGACTTGCACCCCGAGCTCTCGCTGCTCCCTTGGTGCCATACGACGAAGTGGCATCACCATAGGTCTGGCATCTTTCACTAAATCAATACGGAACTCAATCTCTCGGTGTGGTGGAAGCCCGGTCACCTCCTCGAAGACGTCCGGATACTGGCCAACCACGGGCACATCTGACAACTCATCCTGCGGGATGTCGAGGGAATTTACAAAACTAGCCATAACCCCATCACTAGGTAGGCTACCAAACACTACCCTCCGCCCATCATCCGCCCTCACTGTCACCAAAAAGCCCTCACAGTCTACCACCACCCCGTATCTTTGGAGCCAATCGACTCCCAATATAATGCCATACCCAGTAAAGCCCAAAACAAAGCAATCACATACAAACATACATCCATGACTCGATAAGACCAAATTCCTGCAAATCATACTAAGGCTAGTCGAACCACCAATCGGGTTCGTCACAATCAATGGTCTATCGACTATCTCGGGTTCCAGTCCCAACCTATCTACCAGGTCACTAGATATGAAGGAACGGGAAGCCCCAGTATCAAACAAAACTCGAACTGGTACATCATAAATAGAAAGCATACCTTGAATAGCAACATTCTTTCCTTTCTCCGCCGCAGTTGGGGCATTCGACGAAGAAGGAATAGCATCAAGAGCATATGCTTTCACAATCTGCTTCTCCTTAAGAGGTTGCGGACACTTATCTTTCTGATGTCCCACTTGACCACAGTTGTAGCACTTCCTTTCCGCTGGCTTGGCCCGACATTCCTTAGCATAATGGCCCTTCTTTCCACAGCTGAAGCACTCAACATCCTTCTTGCTCTTTTTCTGGCCACCTTTAGATTGGTCCTGCTTCCTCTTATTCTGAGAATTATTCTTGCCTCCACCGCCTGCTTGCGGCTTTGGCCCTTCTGCAGATGAAGCCTCGGTCTTTGACTTAGGGTAAAGGCTCTCTGATCTCAAAGCTTTCCCCACGATCGATTCAAAAGTCTCATCGATGTGGTTGATAAGTCTTTCCCCCAAGTACCCATCCAAACTAGTAATGAACTTCTCATTCTTCTTTTCAGGAGTATCGATAAGAGATAGTCCATATTTCGACAAAGTGTCGAACTCAGCAATATAATCAGAAACTGCCCTCCCATTCTGCTTGAGTTCCAAGAACCTCTTAAACAATACTGACTTCTGGGCAGCTGGAATGAACTTCTCGCTAAAGCGAGCCTTGAACTGAACCCAAGTAACCTGGTCCTCTGGAGTAGCTGTTCTAATAGCATTCCACCAATTCATCGCTCGCCCTTGCAGCTGGCGAGACGCTAGCCTTCTCTTCATCGCATCCTCAAGACCCAAGTCATCAAAGATACGGTCACAGCTATCCATCCAGTCCTGAACATCCGTGGCCGACTCTGTTCCGTGGAACGGCTTCCCACCAAGATTAGTGTAATCCTTGCACAACTTGGCGAAATCGACCCTAGGCGCCTGCACTACTGGGCCAACACCAACTCCGGGATTGGGAACTGCCCCTTGCACTTCTCTAAGCATGTCTCTCATGAGGTTGGTAAACATCGCCCTCATGTCAGCGGCATTCCCATAATTGGCCCCTCTACCAGTACCTCTAACATGTCGGCTCATCGTCAATCTAAAAAAAAAGAAAAAACGATCAACGACCCCATAATGGTACTAGTGCAGTGCAACTTCATCTTATACTACTAATAGTATATATACATAGCTTTTGAAAACCAAGGTAATCACAAATACGCGCTCTCATACACGTACTAACTCTCCCTAGTGTCTTTCCCTAGGTTAACTACGCAACCTAGAGCTCTGATACCAAGTGTGACGGCCCACCCCGCACCAACCGACATTTACTCCATAAGTGCGCTGTACACATGTCCAGTTAGCACGGAACGGGTCGCCAGAAGGAAAAGGAAGAAGGAAATGAACATACAAAGAACCTATAGAATGTCTCACAGCGCATAGAATAAAATATAATAGTAACATACTTGACATAAAACAGGAGAGACAGTGCATAAGCTGAAAATCAGAACTAAACATCATAGCAGCGGAAATCCAAAATACAGCTTATTACAACTTTCAAACTGTCTCAAGCAAAAGCAAGATAAATGAGGTACACTACTAATGCCCAAGTAGCGACCACCAACGACACAGGGAGAATGTGAATGTATATATATATAATACGTGGAAGCCTCCTGCCCGCCTCAGCATCAGCTACTCGCGCATCACCAGCTAACCTGTCTCTAGTCTGCTCGTGTGAGCACCCAGAGTAATAAGAGGAGACATAAAACTCTGGGTCAGACATAAAGCCTGGTATGAGCGATAAGCATCTAAAGTGAACAATAACAGGTAGACTAAAACATACCTGAACCTGGACCTGCAACCAAAGAGTTAGCACTACATACTGTACAACACTCTAAGGTATCATATCAAACAGTGTAAAGATACAGAGGTGGGGGAGGTGTGCATGTCATAGGGATGGCAAACAATCAAACATAGCATCCATCCTCACATCTCTCACTCAGTGCGTAAAGCATACGATATTCACCACTTCGATCACCCACATACCTTGCTACGATCACTTTGCCCCATGAAGTCATAAATGGCTTCATTGCACTGATAATGTAGCCACAAATTCCTCGCTATGTCCACTTGCCCCATGGAGTTATTCACCCCATCTGCGCTGGCTCATAGCCTTGCCAATCCTTACTATGTCCACTTGCCTCATGGAGTTATTCACCCCATCTGCGCTGGCTCATAGTCTTACTACGCATCACCTTGCCCCTCAGGTCATAATGACCCTACTGCACTGATAACGTAGTCTTGCTACCATCACCTTGCCCCTCAGGTCGTAATGACCCTACTGCACTGATAAGTAGCCCATCATTCCTTTTAGTGGTGAATCGAAGTTATGAACATCGACAACTCCTTAGCACACGTCCCGCAGCAAAGTCCAACCATGAAGTGAACTCGTTGGTTCCCAACTGGTTCCGGGATCCTGAGCTCTAACTTCCCCTATTGGACTACCTTTGCATCTCGGGTTATTGGTCAATACTGGGTCGGGTTGGGTTCTTCCTCAGGTCATCGGTTCGGGTCGGTGTTCTTTATCCGTTCGGGTCGGGTCCCCCTTCTGATGCGGTTCGGGTCGGCATTCCTCTGGGTTCGAGTCAGCTGCTTCTTTTTCTTCGGGTCGGGTCGGTGCTTCCTTTCGGGTCGGGTCGGGTCCTTCTTGGTTCGTTCTTTCGATCCGTCTTCATACTCCCCTTCATATGCTCCTATCCGATCCGCTTTCGTGCTCCTGCTCTGATTCGCCTTTGTGTTTCCGATCCGATCCGTCCTCTTCGATCCGATCCGTCTCCCTCTATCCGATCCGATCCCAGTTCAGCTAGCGTGGCCTTCCTTTTTGCCACTTTTCTCAAGTGTTGGGTACCGATCTGATCGGATTCTTTGCTCAGTTCTACATATCCGATCCGAGCCCCCTTATCCGATCCAATCCGAACTCTGCACTGTTTCTGAAACTGTTCCAGCAAGTGTTTACGCCATTCGACGACGTTTTCGTCCATTCTAACTATTGAAATCAATCACAAAGCATTTCATACAGTCATAGCAACATGCATAATCAACCACAAACATCATTCACATCAATATCATAGGTTAAAATGGATCAAACATACCCAAAATCCCATATTTCCCCTTAAGCATGTTTAGGTGAAACTAATGATAGGATTAACAAAACTTAACCAAATTAACCAAAATTCATATCAGAGGTCTAAAACATCATTTAAGAATTTATGAACATTTTTCCCGAATTTTATCATACTTAAATTCGCAAATCACTCACCTTAGCCACAAAACAAACTAAGATCTGAAATAATTCTCTGATTTGATGTGAATCTCAATGCCAAACAGCAGCTCCTTTGTTGCTTTGGTGAAGATCTTCCTTGATTAGGGGTTGCTAAGCCAAATCCTTAACCAAAAGATGATTTGGAGGTGATTTAGAGGTAGGAGGCCATTTTTAGGGATCCTTGGTGATAAGTGGAGGCTAGAAAACTGAAATGGAATGATTCTCCATCTCATTTCAGCCCTCCCATAACCCTAATCCCGAAATGGGTTATGGGCCTGCTCACTAATCACCCGATTTGGCCCGGTTAAGCAGTTTTTCACCCTCCAAACCTTGTTTCAGCCATATCTCCCAAACGGTAAGTCCGTTTGGCTATTATGACCACTCTACGGAAAGAGAAACTATCAAACGAATCAAATGGAAGTGGTTTCAGGTCAAAATTCCTTTCCAATCAAAAGTTATGGCCAAAACAATACCAACTAAGGGCAAAATGGTCATTTAAAAATCGACAAAAATCATAAGCATGGGAAATGACTCTAATAGATGTTTCCTAAAGTTACATGACCATACGACTTCACATGGGAAATAAATAAATATTCTACAATCCTATGATGTGTAGAATACAGGTCGTTACACTCGGTTTGTCCAGTACCAGGACAACTTGTATGGACGAATGTTTGATAGAGTATTTCCAAAGGGATTACGTACGTTGACTTCTCCAAACGTACGAAGTTGGTGGAAAAGAAGGGAAACTTCTTTAGCCTAACAATCTGAGTGTTTTTGGGAAATCAATTAGTGATTTTCCGATGGATCTGACGATGTGGCATTCAAAGTGAATGGTGGCCAGATGATCAAGAAATACGATTATAACCTCAAGCCTCAAAAACGGAAATGACAAAAATCGGGCAGGCAGCATGGCTATGTGGGTCACACCCATTAGGGTTTATTATCACCATCTAGAGAATATTCATATTTGTTACTTCTTTTCGCTTTTGTATCTCCTGGGAACGGTTATGTTGCTAGCAACTGTAGGTGACAATATATTCGATACACTCAAGAGAAATGAGTGGTCGGTCTTGTGTGGGCCGGGTTGCAAGACGTTCTTGTTGAACCCAGTGTATTCCCCTCTAGAGATACAATATCGGAAGGTGGTCCCATACCTTGTCATAGTTAGAAATCCAATCTCCAATAAGTGCCCGCGATTTTGATTATATAGTATATATGTAGAGCGTGAGATGCAAGCATTCTGCTAGATTGATATTTATTTGTATTTAGACACTATTATAATATCAGAAAAGATATTCATTTCAAAAATATTTTGGGTTATCGTAAGGTAAAAACCGTCCGTTTTTATGTGTGGGTTGGTCTTACGATTATCTTTTTCTTTCGAAAATGATTTTTAACTTTAAAATCAAGATGGATGATGCCAATAATTTAGTGGGTTTTTCTCACGCTGGTTCACCAGACTGACCTGTGGCGTTTGTAATGCTCGGGTCAGACCGAGTTGGGTCTGACCGAGTTTACCGGTTCAGGGTAAGATGATATGGGCTTTAGGAGACAAGATGGAGGAGTTCAGACGTATCATATATATAGTATTCCGCTGTGTGTTGTAAATGAGGACAGACTGTTATAACTGTCCAGATGAATTAAATGGTTGCTGTACTCTGATGAATTGTAAGTATTATTTCAAGTTTTAAATAAAGATTTATTTCTGTATTATATTTTGTTCTACAGCAATGTGAGACTCTGATTATTATGGTTTGTTGTTCTTCTTCTTTTTCTTATATTCTAATATTTCTTTCTTCCTTATCTCACCCTTTAACTTCTTTCTTCGACGTTCTGGATTTTCAGTACTCGAGTTTTGGACACGGGTGTATTCTGTCGAAAAATTCGAGCATCGAATTTTCTGGTTTGTTACAGTGGTATCAGAGCAATGGTTTTGGAATAACCTTGGCTATGAGGCGTAACTCGATAGATATGGGATTAGTTACACCCTAGATTGAGTTGAGTGTATATATATGAGGGTGTATTTGTAGATTTCATATACAAATGTTTTGTACTCTACTGGTTGATCGGTTCAACTATTAGAAAGCATTGAACTGGAGATTGATACAATATTGTTTTCGAAGCGGTTAAATGAAATAATTTTGCCCAAATTATATTTTTATATAGAAAGGAAATAATTTTCTTAAATTATTACGAATATTTGATTGTTTGAATTTAATTCAAATGGAATTCGAATAATATTAGTTGAACTGGTTAAATATGACCAGAAGATGAAATAAATGATGTTTGAATTAAAAATCAGATTTCGAAAAATAAATTGGAAGATAAGAAACAAATTCCAATATAATGAATTGATTGGATTGAAACTTGGTTGAAAATTAAGTTAAGAAGATTTGGATTGAAATTGAAACCATACTAACTTAAACAAATTATTGAATCAGTATGAAATGAGAACGCTTGAATCCAAGTTGAAATACAAATTGATTGAAAGTTGATACTCTCGACACATACAGTTTGAATGTATCGAGTAGAATAAAAAGCAAATTAGAATAAATCCAGTTCGAGTAGAATTAATTGAATATGACTTAAATATTATTCAACTGAGTTAGCCTTTGAAATGGAAGTGAATGCTTGTGTATCGATAGTGAATATAAACTCAAATTGTATAAATTTGGGTTGAATGAAATTGAATGAAGGATAAATCAAATTAAGTTTGATTTAGGTTGAGATTTGATTAACTCAAAATTTATATGGACTCGCAAGTTGAGTTTAACTAAATTGGAACTAAAGTGTAAATTTAAAAGGACTTGTAAATTTAAAATAAAACTGGGAACTCAAGTGAAAATTTAAATGAACGTGTGAATTGAACTTGGAACTTGACTTGTTGTAAGCAAGTATATACATATTTAAACATATCTGTTTCACTATCACGAGTTAAGTCAGAAAACCAATAAATGGATAAATTGGCAAAGTGGAAGGAAAAGTTAAAATGATTGTGATCGAACAGGAATGGAGGTGTATATGATTATACTGGTTTATTGGATGGAAGCTAGTGTAAAGAATAAATATGAGATGCCCAACAAAAAGGTACATGTTTAATTCAATATGAGCTTTTATGTGCCGAATCGGCAAGCCACTTGGCTTTTTGATTTTCTTTTTGAATGAGAAGGGCCTAGAGAGGCGAGTTGAGGTTTGAACTGTTGACCCGTACAAGGGAGGTGTTGGCGAAATTTTTCAAAAATTTAGGGAGTTAGAAAAATTTTCAACAGTTTTGAAAAATTTTGTTAGTAAAATTTTAATCGATGTTAAGGATTTTTGCAGTGAAATTGGAACTAGTGAGTTAGTTGAATAGTAACAATGTTGAAGTGAGTGTTGAGTTGCATGAGTGAATTGGAAGAAGTTAACAAGGTATGGCTACATTTCCTACTTAGTAATTTCGGGGACGAAATTCTTTTAAGGGGGAAGGAATGTAACGTCCCGTATTTTGATCGCTTCAGTTTTAGTATTTGAAATTAGTTTAAATATTGATTTCGTAATATAAATGGAATTTTATATTAATTAAAACGGAGTTCGAAACATATAAATATATATTAATTGAATTTAATGTTAAATCATCAAATTAATTTAATATTGTCTGTATATGGTCGAATTAGACCGTCGAAACTGTTCCAGTTTGTTCAGAATGATGGTAGAACCCTAGAAATGCCATTCGTTCCGTTCAAATAGGGGTTCGATAGCGCAGGATATTTCAATTAAAGACACCACATAAAATAAATAAATAAAATCAAAATATAGGAGAAGACCTACTTTCCAAAACACAGTCTACTCTGTAAGCCACATCCATCTCCTCCACTAAATAGCGTTCCTTCTTCCTTAAGCTTTCAGGAAAGGTACGCTCTAAGTTAACTCTACCTATATCCTTCCCTCTTTATTTATTTCCTCTTCCAGTTAATTCGTAAAAACAAAATCCTCTGAAAAAAGAAGAAGATTGAAATAGGAAATCGTGATTTCCAATTCATCGCAATCCACAGCCGTATCTGAAGGTCGACATCGAAGGAGTTGCTCGCGAAAACTAAAGCTCAAAATCGCGATTGAAGCCAGACACTGTCTGGAGTTCATCATGCTCGCGAATGAAGGAAGAAGAGGGGTACGATAATGGTTCGAACGGGGTCGTTATCGTGGGTACGTGCGTGAGTTACAAAGGGGTTTCCGATCCTAAATTAGGTACGACACTGGCATGTTTGGGGGTACAATTGGAATTAACAGCGATTCAGGTAGAAGCCGATATTGGGAAACCATTTCTAGGTAGTGCGGTGTCCAGTTTGAGCTGAGCGATTGTTGTGAAGTTCATACTGGTGCGATGAATTATTTGAGGAGGCTAGAGTGGTGTTTGTTCAAACTGGGATTGAACGTGCATTGACATTGGGAAGTGATGGGACGGAGAGTGTGATTTTGAGGGGAGAACGGGTCTTTGGTCTGGTTTCAAAGTAGGGTGGAGCCATGATTGAATTAAGAGCTTAGAGGGGATTTTTGGCGGAGTTCAAACCTTTGGAAGATGCTGGTAAAATAATGCACAGTGGTAAATTTGAAGAGAGTTCGAAAACTTTTTTGGGGAATAAAGTGGAGTTGACTGTGTAGTTTGGGAAAGTTGATCTGTTGTTGTGGAGAAAATTTGGTGCAGCGTGAATAGAGTTTGACAAATGTAGTGTTGCTTTGGAGTAAAGCCATACAGTGGTGACACTGTGAAAGATCGAAGCAGATATTTAAGGAAGGTGATGCTCAGGTGTGTTGTCTAGGGGCCGACGCTTGGAGGAGTTGGTCATAGTAAGGACGTGAAGTTCGAAGCATTTCAGTGAGAAGCTGATGAGTTGTGTGGCATTGAAATGGCTACAAGATGTTGGTATGGTGATAAGGTTGGGATGGAGCTTTCCAATGAAATGTTGTTGAGATGTCGTAATAGGAATGAAGCGGTTTGGCACTGGTTTTATTTGAGTTATCGGCAAGACAATAAGGTATATATTTTTACCTTAACTTAAAATTTCCTAGAATAATTTATTTGATTATTTTAGTAACTAATTTAAATAATTATTTAACCGTTAAACAAAAATTAAATAATCATAGGTGTAGACAGTTCGATGAAATTCGTAGATGCGACATTTCTGAAATTAAGTTGATATGCA
The DNA here is from genome assembly GCA_030737875.1 of Allium sativum. NCBI lineage: Eukaryota > Viridiplantae > Streptophyta > Magnoliopsida > Asparagales > Amaryllidaceae > Allium > Allium sativum. Next base: position 932,163,256 of record CM060915.1, on the reverse strand, counting down.
ACAAAGGAAATTGAGGTGAGTTAAACTCACTTAGTTAATTATTTGAACTGTTTTTAATAGTTCAAAATTTTGCTTTATTGCTTGGTTAGATGATAACTGATTGATATAAAGTAATAATATTATACAATAATAATATATAAAAATAACATTGGTGATTGTGATTGGATATTCCCGCAGTACCATTAGCGGATGCCCGCGGTATCATTAGCGGATGATTTACCTATGCACCCCACAATATATATAGTGGATGACCTTTTATACAGCGATATCCTACCTCGAAGCAGGATGGGTATTATTATTGTTGACTATCATCTGTGGATGCAGGAAAAACTGGTTGGAGGGATCCAACTGGATCCCTCAACATTTATTTATTTGCTTATCATATATAGGCTGTTATATGATGTTTTATAACCTCTTGTAACGACCCAGATTTTTCTGGTCGATTTATTTTGAATATTTAATATTGTTTTAAATAATGAGCAGATAATATAATCAATCTTTATATTGAATTATCGATTTAATAATTGATATATGAATTAATATTGAATATATCAGATATCATAATAAGAAATGATAGTAATTGAATTCACGGTTAAAAAAAAAAAAATGAATCGAAAACAATTCAGCCGGTCAATATAAATTCTATTTGAATTTAAAATAATAATTTATTTTCAAGCATTTGTTCGTTTTGAGTTTAAAATCATATCATATCAATTTGATATGATTATTTCGTATATACGTTCAAACTAAGATTCAAAATCGGATCCGTCAAGTTCAGAATAACGGTATAACTTGTAGGCGTCGTTGTTGCGTTTAAATAGAGATTCGAAACAGGAGATATTTTACCTTAAAAACAAAGATTAGCTCAATTAACTCAAAGTCAATATTTTAATAAATGAGCCGACCTATATTCCTCACATCACAGATCTATCTATGATTTGTAAAATAGCATATCTGTTGTCTTCCTCGAGCTGTATTACTTGCTCCCCAGCTTCGCAACAAAGCAAAAACACAGGATTTTATGGTACCGTCCTATATTCCTTCTCGAGCCAACAAACCTGTCTCCCTCGTCTTCTATAAAATTACAACCCTCGTATTCATTCCCTTGGCAAAAGATTGAAAACTGGAAGCTTCAATAAAAATTAGAAATTTATGGCCGAACTCCTTCCAATTTAAATCAAAAATCGGAAGCGTCAAGTAGAAAACACTGCATCTTAATAAACCAAAAATCGAAGCCGCCTCTTCTTCGTTTTAAATACCAATTTCCTTTTCTAATTCTTCCATCTAAAAACGAAACCAAAATCGACTTCGCAGTCGAGTCTGAGGGTTCCGAGGAGTTGGGGATACGCGCGCAAGATCTGGGGTGGAAAGGAAGTTCGAACTCGAACTGGTCAAGCTAGGCAAGGAATTGACGGGGTTTTGAGGAGCGCGTGAGTTGGTGGAGTTCGATTGGATTCGGTCAGGGTTACTGTGGGGGAGCGAGGCAACTGGAATTGACACTTGGAGCAGCGCGCCTGTTGTTGGTTTAGGAGATGACCGAGATGCGATGAGGAGATTTTCTGAAGTGGAAGTGGCGGCTTACTGATGATGAAAGGGGCGAACTGTGTGGATGAATGGAGGGAAATGAAGTGGAGTTTAGACTGAACTTCGGCAATGGAGTATTGCATGTGAGGTGCTCGGGAAAATGTCGCAATGTCCTATAGCAGTTTTGAGGGTGATTTTAGTTTTGGAGCTGGCCGAGGACTTGTTTCGGGAATTGGTCAAGCAGTTTACAAAGACAGTAAGGTATAAGTTTTCGAAATTTAAATGAATATAGTAATTTATTTAATCATTGCGGTAGTTAAATTTAATGAAAAATAGTTTGATTTCTAAATTAAAATAAATTATCTATTCATTGAAATAGTTAAATTAATATCCATTTAATTGTTAGATGGAAATCAAATCATCGTAGTAAATTTATTCGAGATGATGCAAGAAAATTCGTTAGCCGAGTGATGCTGAATTTAAATGGATATTCAACAAAGGAAGAAATTACGGTGAGTAAATCTCACTCACCTTTAGAATTATTTTTATTTCATTAAAAATAATTGTCTGTTGCTTGTGTGTATGCTTTCTGGTTGTTTTATATATATTAGTTATTTAGGCTATATATATATATATATATATATTGGGTTGATTGATTGGTTGGATTCCCGCAGTCTCATTAGCGGATGCCCGCAGTTTCATAGCGGATGATTACCCTATACGCCCCACGCTATGATTAGTGGATGACCTTCTATACCGCGATATTCTGCCACGAAGCAGAATGGGTATTATTTATGTGCTAACATCTGTGGATGCAGGAAAACAGGTTGGAGGAATCCAACTGGATTCCTCAAAAATATATTATCTGTTTGTTTATTTGTTTGCATATATATTGTTATATATGATGTGTTAGGAAAATAAATATTTGGTTGCTTTGTGTGTTTAAATATCACTGGGCTTAAGTAATGATATTTAAAAATATCGTGAAAAGATATTGGAGATTTAAAAAGGAAAAATTCTATTTTTAAATAGAATTTGAATTTTAAAGGGAAATAAATTATAAACTTGTTTTTGAAATAAAACAAGTAGTTTCTTTTTAAACGAAGTTTAAGAAATAGTTCTTTATAACGAAGTTATAAGTGAAGTGAAAGAATTATCATTTGATAATTCAGAAATAGAAATACAAGCGTGAAATTGGGATTTTGAAATGAAATTTTCAAAATAGAATGTGAAATGAAATTTTTAAATATATAACTCAAATGACATTTGAGTATAACATTTGAATTTTAAAAGGAATTTAAATATTTGAATTTTAAGAGGAGATTGAATATTAGAAATTCAAATAGAAAGTCAAATAGAATTTGAATAGCCGAGGTTAGGATGAAAAATAGAATTTGAATTCAAGGAATTTAAAATAAAATTTGAATACAAAGGAAGTCGAATAAAGAAATTCAAATAGAGATTTGAATGTAGAATTTCAAGTTAGAATTTGAAATAAACTTTGGAAATAAGATTTTCAAAGTAGAATTTGAAATAGAAATTCAAATAGGATTTCAAAATAGAAAATCCAAATGGTTTGAAATGGAATTTGAATCCAAGGGTATTCAAATGGATTTGAGGGAAGAAATTCAAATGGTGAAGAAAAAAATATAATTTGAATATTAGAATTCAAATGGTGTTGAAGATGAATTTGAATATTAGAATTCAAACGGGAAAGGAAAATGGAATTTGAATATAAGAGATTCAAATTGAATTCAAATCGGATTTGATCTATGGAATTTGAATATGAAATTCAAATGGGTTTAAACTATGGAATTTTGAATATAGAATTTAAAAAGGAGTTTGAATATTTGAATCTCAATAGAATTCAAATATAGAAATGGGAATATAGAAGTTCAAATGGAATTTAAGTATAAAGTTTGAATAAGAGAATTCAAATGAATTCAAGTCTAGAATTTGAATATAAGGGAATTCAAATAGAAATTCAAATATTGAATTTGAATATCAAATAGAAAAGGAATTGGAATTTGAATTTAGAATTCAAATAAAAATGAGATTTGAAATTGAATCAAGCAGAATTAAATGGAGTTGAATTCATTTAAAGAAGTTTAGAAGTTTAAAAGTTTATATATTTATAAATATAATTAAAACGAACTCGCCGCAGCGCTGCAGTTCGTAAAATAGCGATTCGAACTTCAATTGAATATATAGAACTCGATTGAAGTCGGAATTCTTCGAAACAAGAAACGTCAGGACCGATTTGATAATAGTTTTCAAATGAAAGAGAAAAATCTGAATTTCGTCGTATAGATTTTGAGATATGTCAAAATCAAATTTTCAGAAAAGCAGCGCCAGAACCATTATAAAACCATAACGGTTTATTTAATGATATTAAAGGATTTTAAGCAAATAAAAATCGAAATCTCTATTCAGAAAAATCCAGATTTGAGTTATAAAATATATGTGAACTCCAGTGGAGTAATGAGTTGATTTTTGAAACAGAAATCAGATTTTTGATTTATTGAATAGAGTTAACTAATTCGAATAGAAATTAGTTAATAAGATTTCGAATGAATATTGAGCTTTAAATAAGTGAATTCGATTTGAAAATTTATATTCGAAATAGAAAAGAGAACTAGAATTGAAATTGAAATTCAATTTGGTTATGAACGAGTTAAATATTTTATTTGAACATGTTATGTTCAATAAAGAAATGAAATAGGCAAAAGGGCTAATTAAAGAATAATTAAGCGAAACCGAATTCAAACGATTCAAATTTAAATTAAAACGAATGGATTGAGTTGAATTGAATTTCAAACAGGTGAACATGTGTAAGCAGGTTTGTTATGAAGCATATGAAGATTTAAATTTATGTGCTCGACAAAAAGGTACATGTTTAAATTCATATATGGGTTTTATGCGCCGTATCGGCAAGCCGCTTGGCTTTTCCTTTTTCTTTTTGAAATTAGAAGATACCGGGATGCTATTTGAAATTTCCCGATGCTTCCGATACAGGGGAGGTTATGGCGAAATTTTCCGAAAATTTAAGGAGTTAGAATATTTTTAAGATATTTTGATAAATTTGAAATCATTGTATCAACGTATTGAATTCGATAGGGAAATGAATATAAAATCGAATGTTGTAAACAAAAAGGGATAGAGATAAGTGATTGGAATTGTTTCCAGTTGCAAATAGAGATATTTTCTAATATATAGAAAATAAAAGAAGTTAATATTGGGTAATGTTTTCCAAAAGACATAAGCAGCCAATATGGTTATTAAAAATATTTGGTTAACAAATATTGATAAGGAAATGGAGAAGAGATTTAATTAATGAATATTAATTAAAGGGCCCAGTGATTTGTTTGATATGTTGATTGAACACTTGTTTTTATTCGATAGTTAAATCACAGACTATCGAAGTTTTTGACCATCGTTGTCAATATGGAGAGACCGGTTGGATTATTATCCGAAGAACCACTCCGTATCGGCATAAGCGTTGTGAACCAAGTATGCTGAATATAGTGAAGACGGAGTGAAGTGCAAGGGCTTTTCTATTTAATAGAAATAGTGCCTTCGGTTTCGTTCAATCCCAGAACGAACGTAATATGGACGAATGTCTGACAGAGTATTTCCAATGATCAAATGGGTTGGTCTGTATGAATGTATATGGTTGCAACGGATTTATCCCTTAGCATAATATCCAGAATATTCGTGCAAACTCAACTAGTGATTAACGGATCTGACGATGTGGCATTCAAAGTGATTGTGTTATCGATGAATGGTAAGTATGCGTAGCCTCAGGCCTCAACAACCGGGAAATGACAAAAATCGGGCAGGCAGCATGGCTATGTGGGTCGCTCCCATTAGGGTGTATAATCACCTATCTAGAGAAATTCCTTTTGTTTCTAAATCTATCGATTCTGCCCATTCGGGAACGGTGGTTTGAGTCCAACCGTTGGTGATATACATTCGATACACTCAAGCGAAATGAGTGGTCGGTCATGTGTGGGCCGGGTTGCAAGGCGTTCTTGTTGAACCCAGGTGTATTTGCCTCTAGAGATACATCATCGGAAGGTGGTCCCATACCTTGTCATGTTGGAAATCCAATCTCCAATAAGCGCCATGCGGTTTTTGATTTTATACTATATATGTGGAGCGTGAGATGCAAGCGTTCTGCTATTTGGTTATTTACTTGATGTAGACATTATTATAATATCACTGGATTTTCGTATCAAAGTGTTTGGGTTATAGTAAGGTAAAAGCCGTCCATGTTTATGTGTGGGCTGGTCTTACTATTACCTTTTCCTTTGAAAGGATTTTTTTAAGTTAAACAAGTGGTTGGAGTTTACTTACACCAGTCCCATGACTGACCCAGAGTTTATTTTGTTTTCCCTAAACTCTTGGGTGCCCAAATTTGTACGGGCAGTCCAGTGTTTCAGGCTTTTACAGATACACTTGGAGGAGCTTGAAGCAGGAGGCTTCAACGTTAGTTATTTAGAGTTACTTCCGCTGGATCAAATGTTATGTGTACTCTGATGATGGTATGTATATATGTACAAAACAGATTTGTATTTCGAAGCTTATGTTATATAATATATTTTCTTCGTTCCGCTGTGAGTTGTGATCTTCGTTTTTTTTTTCTTCTATTCTAATATTTCTTTCTTTCTATTTCTTATCCTCTAACTTCTTTCTAATAATGAGTCGTATTTCTGTGTTATTTGGGTTGGACGTGTGGTGTTTTTAGTCAACTCAGATAGCACGGATTTGCGGGCCATTACAGTGGTATCAGAGCTTAGGTTAAGCGAATACCTAGGCTTTGTTGGGATTGTGCTCATGAGAGATAGGGTCAGTAGTACCCTAGAATGAGTTGAGTATATATATACGAGAGAGCGTATTTGTTAATTGATATAAAATTATTTTATATTGTGTTGGCTAGTCTGTTGAGTGGTTTATGAATTCTGGTCGAATCGTGGGACGCCACGACGTCGATAGGAGTTTCTAAATACTTGAACAGAAGATTGAACACAGTATTGTTTTAAAGTGGGTGAAATAATTTTACCCAAAATTTCTATTTTGATATAGAAAGAATAATTTTCTAGAATTATTATTATATGGATGTGTTGGATGTTGATTTTATAATCAAATGAGATTATAAAATTGGAATGGTTATTTATAACCAAAATAGAATTTGTATAGAAATTAAATATACAAATGAGATGGATTAGAATTAAATTCAAACCAGAATTTAGAATTAAAAATCCTGGGAAGTTGAAAAATATTTTTCAAAGTATATTAAAATAATATAGATTTGTTTAAAAGGATTTGAAAGAAAATCATGGATTTTGAAATAATAAGGCACTGAACTCACTTCAGTGGCTGGGAAATAATTCTGATGATGATTGCAACATCATCAGTATTCATTTTTGAGTTTCTAAGTGATGGGTTGCTACCTTAGAAAGTTGTTGATGGAAATTTGTGGTTTAAAAATTCAAATGTTTTGAATTTGAAATGAAAATAAATATATGTATATATTTATGTGATTTCAGAAGAACCTGAAAAGAAAACCCAGGGATTTGAATTCTGAAATTGAAATTTAACTTAAACAAGTTAAATGGGTCGAAGGGAGTGAATTGATTAGAATCAATTTGAATAGGTTATTGGAATATAGATTGGATATAAATGGATTGATCGTAGATCATTCGAATCAAATGTGTGAAGACCAAAAGTTTGGTTGGAGCTAATTTGTTGAAATATGAGAAGTTGAGTTTCAACATAAGTGAGATGTTGAAAAGTAATAGATTTGTACCCTTTTTCCTACCTTAGCAATTTCGAGGACGAAATTATTTTAAGGGGGGAAGAATGTAACGACCCAGATTTTTCTGGTCGATTTATTTTGAATATTTAATATTGTTTTAAATAATGAGCAGATAATATAATCAATCTTTATATTGAATTATCGATTTAATAATTGATATATGAATTAATATTGAATATATCAGATATCATAATAAGAAATGATAGTAATTGAATTCACGGTTAAAAAAAAAAATGAATCGAAAACAATTCAGCCGGTCAATATAAATTCTATTTGAATTTAAAATAATAATTTATTTTCAAGCATTTGTTCGTTTTGAGTTTAAAATCATATCATATCAATTTGATATGATTATTTCGTATATACGTTCAAACTAAGATTCAAAATCGGATCCGTCAAGTTCAGAATAACGGTATAACTTGTAGGCGTCGTTGTTGCGTTTAAATAGAGATTCGAAACAGGAGATATTTTACCTTAAAAACAAAGATTAGCTCAATTAACTCAAAGTCAATATTTTAATAAATGAGCCGACCTATATTCCTCACATCACAGATCTATCTATGATTTGTAAAATAGCATATCTGTTGTCTTCCTCGAGCTGTATTACTTGCTCCCCAGCTTCGCAACAAAGCAAAAACACAGGATTTTATGGTACCGTCCTATATTCCTTCTCGAGCCAACAAACCTGTCTCCCTCGTCTTCTATAAAATTACAACCCTCGTATTCATTCCCTTGGCAAAAGATTGAAAACTGGAAGCTTCAATAAAAATTAGAAATTTATGGCCGAACTCCTTCCAATTTAAATCAAAAATCGGAAGCGTCAAGTAGAAAACACTGCATCTTAATAAACCAAAAATCGAAGCCGCCTCTTCTTCGTTTTAAATACCAATTTCCTTTTCTAATTCTTCCATCTAAAAACGAAACCAAAATCGACTTCGCAGTCGAGTCTGAGGGTTCCGAGGAGTTGGGGATACGCGCGCAAGATCTGGGGTGGAAAGGAAGTTCGAACTCGAACTGGTCAAGCTAGGCAAGGAATTGACGGGGTTTTGAGGAGCGCGTGAGTTGGTGGAGTTCGATTGGATTCGGTCAGGGTTACTGTGGGGGAGCGAGGCAACTGGAATTGACACTTGGAGCAGCGCGCCTGTTGTTGGTTTAGGAGATGACCGAGATGCGATGAGGAGATTTTCTGAAGTGGAAGTGGCGGCTTACTGATGATGAAAGGGGCGAACTGTGTGGATGAATGGAGGGAAATGAAGTGGAGTTTAGACTGAACTTCGGCAATGGAGTATTGCATGTGAGGTGCTCGGGAAAATGTCGCAATGTCCTATAGCAGTTTTGAGGGTGATTTTAGTTTTGGAGCTGGCCGAGGACTTGTTTCGGGAATTGGTCAAGCAGTTTACAAAGACAGTAAGGTATAAGTTTTCGAAATTTAAATGAATATAGTAATTTATTTAATCATTGCGGTAGTTAAATTTAATGAAAAATAGTTTGATTTCTAAATTAAAATAAATTATCTATTCATTGAAATAGTTAAATTAATATCCATTTAATTGTTAGATGGAAATCAAATCATCGTAGTAAATTTATTCGAGATGATGCAAGAAAATTCGTTAGCCGAGTGATGCTGAATTTAAATGGATATTCAACAAAGGAAGAAATTACGGTGAGTAAATCTCACTCACCTTTAGAATTATTTTTATTTCATTAAAAATAATTGTCTGTTGCTTGTGTGTATGCTTTCTGGTTGTTTTATATATATTAGTTATTTAGGCTATATATATATATATATATTGGGTTGATTGATTGGTTGGATTCCCGCAGTCTCATTAGCGGATGCCCGCAGTTTCATAGCGGATGATTACCCTATACGCCCCACGCTATGATTAGTGGATGACCTTCTATACCGCGATATTCTGCCACGAAGCAGAATGGGTATTATTTATGTGCTAACATCTGTGGATGCAGGAAAACAGGTTGGAGGAATCCAACTGGATTCCTCAAAAATATATTATCTGTTTGTTTATTTGTTTGCATATATATTGTTATATATGATGTGTTAGGAAAATAAATATTTGGTTGCTTTGTGTGTTTAAATATCACTGGGCTTAAGTAATGATATTTAAAAATATCGTGAAAAGATATTGGAGATTTAAAAAGGAAAAATTCTATTTTTAAATAGAATTTGAATTTTAAAGGGAAATAAATTATAAACTTGTTTTTGAAATAAAACAAGTAGTTTCTTTTTAAACGAAGTTTAAGAAATAGTTCTTTATAACGAAGTTATAAGTGAAGTGAAAGAATTATCATTTGATAATTCAGAAATAGAAATACAAGCGTGAAATTGGGATTTTGAAATGAAATTTTCAAAATAGAATGTGAAATGAAATTTTTAAATATATAACTCAAATGACATTTGAGTATAACATTTGAATTTTAAAAGGAATTTAAATATTTGAATTTTAAGAGGAGATTGAATATTAGAAATTCAAATAGAAAGTCAAATAGAATTTGAATAGCCGAGGTTAGGATGAAAAATAGAATTTGAATTCAAGGAATTTAAAATAAAATTTGAATACAAAGGAAGTCGAATAAAGAAATTCAAATAGAGATTTGAATGTAGAATTTCAAGTTAGAATTTGAAATAAACTTTGGAAATAAGATTTTCAAAGTAGAATTTGAAATAGAAATTCAAATAGGATTTCAAAATAGAAAATCCAAATGGTTTGAAATGGAATTTGAATCCAAGGGTATTCAAATGGATTTGAGGGAAGAAATTCAAATGGTGAAGAAAAAAATATAATTTGAATATTAGAATTCAAATGGTGTTGAAGATGAATTTGAATATTAGAATTCAAACGGGAAAGGAAAATGGAATTTGAATATAAGAGATTCAAATTGAATTCAAATCGGATTTGATCTATGGAATTTGAATATGAAATTCAAATGGGTTTAAACTATGGAATTTTGAATATAGAATTTAAAAAGGAGTTTGAATATTTGAATCTCAATAGAATTCAAATATAGAAATGGGAATATAGAAGTTCAAATGGAATTTAAGTATAAAGTTTGAATAAGAGAATTCAAATGAATTCAAGTCTAGAATTTGAATATAAGGGAATTCAAATAGAAATTCAAATATTGAATTTGAATATCAAATAGAAAAGGAATTGGAATTTGAATTTAGAATTCAAATAAAAATGAGATTTGAAATTGAATCAAGCAGAATTAAATGGAGTTGAATTCATTTAAAGAAGTTTAGAAGTTTAAAAGTTTATATATTTATAAATATAATTAAAACGAACTCGCCGCAGCGCTGCAGTTCGTAAAATAGCGATTCGAACTTCAATTGAATATATAGAACTCGATTGAAGTCGGAATTCTTCGAAACAAGAAACGTCAGGACCGATTTGATAATAGTTTTCAAATGAAAGAGAAAAATCTGAATTTCGTCGTATAGATTTTGAGATATGTCAAAATCAAATTTTCAGAAAAGCAGCGCCAGAACCATTATAAAACCATAACGGTTTATTTAATGATATTAAAGGATTTTAAGCAAATAAAAATCGAAATCTCTATTCAGAAAAATCCAGATTTGAGTTATAAAATATATGTGAACTCCAGTGGAGTAATGAGTTGATTTTTGAAACAGAAATCAGATTTTTGATTTATTGAATAGAGTTAACTAATTCGAATAGAAATTAGTTAATAAGATTTCGAATGAATATTGAGCTTTAAATAAGTGAATTCGATTTGAAAATTTATATTCGAAATAGAAAAGAGAACTAGAATTGAAATTGAAATTCAATTTGGTTATGAACGAGTTAAATATTTTATTTGAACATGTTATGTTCAATAAAGAAATGAAATAGGCAAAAGGGCTAATTAAAGAATAATTAAGCGAAACCGAATTCAAACGATTCAAATTTAAATTAAAACGAATGGATTGAGTTGAATTGAATTTCAAACAGGTGAACATGTGTAAGCAGGTTTGTTATGAAGCATATGAAGATTTAAATTTATGTGCTCGACAAAAAGGTACATGTTTAAATTCATATATGGGTTTTATGCGCCGTATCGGCAAGCCGCTTGGCTTTTCCTTTTTCTTTTTGAAATTAGAAGATACCGGGATGCTATTTGAAATTTCCCGATGCTTCCGATACAGGGGAGGTTATGGCGAAATTTTCCGAAAATTTAAGGAGTTAGAATATTTTTAAGATATTTTGATAAATTTGAAATCATTGTATCAACGTATTGAATTCGATAGGGAAATGAATATAAAATCGAATGTTGTAAACAAAAAGGGATAGAGATAAGTGATTGGAATTGTTTCCAGTTGCAAATAGAGATATTTTCTAATATATAGAAAATAAAAGAAGTTAATATTGGGTAATGTTTTCCAAAAGACATAAGCAGCCAATATGGTTATTAAAAATATTTGGTTAACAAATATTGATAAGGAAATGGAGAAGAGATTTAATTAATGAATATTAATTAAAGGGCCCAGTGATTTGTTTGATATGTTGATTGAACACTTGTTTTTATTCGATAGTTAAATCACAGACTATCGAAGTTTTTGACCATCGTTGTCAATATGGAGAGACCGGTTGGATTATTATCCGAAGAACCACTCCGTATCGGCATAAGCGTTGCGAACCAAGTATGCTGAATATAGTGAAGACGGAGTGAAGTGCAAGGGCTTTTCTATTTAATAGAAATAGTGCCTTCGGTTTCGTTCAATCCCAGAACGAACGTAATATGGACGAATGTCTGACAGAGTATTTCCAATGATCAAATGGGTTGGTCTGTATGAATGTATATGGTTGCAACGGATTTATCCCTTAGCATAATATCCAGAATATTCGTGCAAACTCAACTAGTGATTAACGGATCTGACGATGTGGCATTCAAAGTGATTGTGTTATCGATGAATGGTAAGTATGCGTAGCCTCAGGCCTCAACAACAGGGAAATGACAAAAATCGGGCAGGCAGCATGGCTATGTGGGTCGCTCCCATTAGGGTGTATAATCACCTATCTAGAGAAATTCCTTTTGTTTCTAAATCTATCGATTCTGCCCATTCGGGAACGGTGGTTTGAGTCCAACCGTTGGTGATATACATTCGATACACTCAAGCGAAATGAGTGGTCGGTCATGTGTGGGCCGGGTTGCAAGACGTTCTTGTTGAACCCAGGTGTATTTGCCTCTAGAGATACATCATCGGAAGGTGGTCCCATACCTTGTCATGTTGGAAATCCAATCTCCAATAAGCGCCATGCGGTTTTTGATTTTATACTATATATGTGGAGCGTGAGATGCAAGCGTTCTGCTATTTGGTTATTTACTTGATGTAGACATTATTATAATATCACTGGATTTTCGTATCAAAGTGTTTGGGTTATAGTAAGGTAAAAGCCGTCCATGTTTATGTGCGGGCTGGTCTTACTATTACCTTTTCCTTTGAAAGGATTTTTTTAAGTTAAACAAGTGGTTGGAGTTTACTTACACCAGTCCCATGACTGACCCAGAGTTTATTTTGTTTTCCCTAAACTCTTGGGTGCCCAAATTTGTACGGGCAGTCCAGTGTTTCAGGCTTTTACAGATACACTTGGAGGAGCTTGAAGCAGGAGGCTTCAACGTTAGTTATTTAGAGTTACTTCCGCTGGATCAAATGTTATGTGTACTCTGATGATGGTATGTATATATGTACAAAACAGATTTGTATTTCGAAGCTTATGTTATATAATATATTTTCTTCGTTCCGCTGTGAGTTGTGATCTTCGTTTTTTTTTTTTTTCTTCTATTCTAATATTTCTTTCTTTCTATTTCTTATCCTCTAACTTCTTTCTAATAATGAGTCGTATTTCTGTGTTATTTGGGTTGGACGTGTGGTGTTTTTAGTCAACTCAGATAGCACGGATTTGCGGGCCATTACACCTCTGATAGTCTATAGTGTACTTGGATGTGTTAGTTACACCGATGGTTGATTTTGGATATTTTAAATATCCTAAATAATAATATTTGGATTTCAAAACATAAATGGAAATATGAAAAGAGTTTTAAAATATTTATTTCCAAATAGAAATGATTATTTAAAATCCAAATTAAATAGGATTTAATATTAAATATTTGTTAAACAAATATCGTGAAGAGGTGATTTTATAAGCAACATTCTAGGTGAAATTATTTTTATTGAGGGATTTAAGGAAAATGTAAATTGTGTGAGATTTGAAATAGAAATGGAACCCGAATAATGAGTCGGTGTGGTAAAATAGATTTATACTTTTCCAATTGCAAGGAAAATTTGAAAAGAGATTATATGAAATAAATTTATGATTATAAATCAAAATTAGACTTTAAACTTGAAGTTACAAGTATGGATTTAGGTTGACTAAATAAGTCAATATGAATTGTGTTGGGGAATAATATTCACGATTAAGGTGAATAAGGGTTAAAGCAAATTGTTTGAAAAAAAACAGGGATTTATCAGAAGTAAGTTAGGAAGGATATTAGATTTAAGTTGAATTTAAGTCGAATTAATTTGAATAATATATAATATAAAGAATTTTATATAAGATTTATAGATAATAATTATGAATAGTAAGAATTGGCAAATGATATACGAATATCTTTATGGAATGAAGTTATTGGAATAAACCAAGACAAATTGTAATAAAACTATAAAGGTGTGTATAAAGAATATTTATGGAATATTCGATTATGGTTTTGTAAATCATATTTTTAAGTGAAACATTTGGAATGATGATGAATTTGAGAATGTGGAAAAATAAATTGAATGCGACTTTGGAAGAAAAATAGAAATCGGATTTTAAACCAATATTTTATATTTAAATTTTTCCAATTTGCAAAGGAAAATACAAAGGAGATTTTATAATTCAATAGAGTTATAAAACCAAAACGTGAAGTTGCGAGAACGAAATCAAGTTGACTAATGAATCCAAGTATGGATTAATATTGAGAAATATTATTCACGGGTGAGGTGAATAAGTGCTAAAACAAATAAGTGGAAATAGGAATTCGTTTGGAAAGGAGTTAGGGAAGGTTTGAGGTTATAATTTCTAATTGAATTTTAGATTGAACTAGCTCGAATAAAAATATATAATTTAATAAAGCAATTATATAAGATTTTATAAAGTAGATATTCATAGTAAAGGATTTACAAATAATACTTGTATACGTATAATTTAAATATAGTTAGCAGTTTATTGAATAAAGATGAAATGAGTTGTAATTAACATATAAAGATGTTTATAAAGAATATTCTTATAAACTTGGTTTTACAAAGGTTAAATCAAAATTTGAGTTGATTAATGAAATGATATTATTATAAGAAAATCCTTGTTCCAGTTTAGAAATAAATATATATTTAGCAAACGTTTTGTAAATCATATTTTTAATAAAATATTGTATACTGGAAATAGTAAACGTGTTGAATCATATTTGTAAGCAAATGTTTGAAATGGTAATAAGTTGAGATAAATATCTCGTTTAAAGTGTTAATGAATAAAATGAAAAGTTGTATTCATTAGAAGATAAGAAATGAAATTAAGAAAATTAGAAACTAACTGGAGATTAGTGAGTTGAACAGTTTTATGAGTGTCGATCTATTGTTGGTTTCGGCCTTCGGGGTTGATATTTAGGGAATTATTATCTTACTAGTTAAGGTTAGAGACTAGTGACTGAGATGAGAAATACATGCTTAAAGAGATTTTAAAATGAAAGGGGATTTTGAATATTCTTATATATGTAAATATAAGAAGAGAAATGAGTACTCCAATTATTGGAAAATAGAGAAGTTTTAAAATGACGAATGATTAATCAAAAGAGGATATGGTGATGATAAAGAATAAATCAGCGAATACAATTTTCTTTTATGGATGAATGGATGTTTTTATTTGATAGTTAAATAACAGACTATCAAATCTGGCCCAATACGATTGTTGGTACGGAAAGACCGGGATCAAATTTATTCGAAAACCATTCCGAACTACTAATACAAAAACGTAGAATATACGGATTGAAGATGGAGTCACGAAGACCGTATATCTTTATAAGCGAAAGGACAACTGGTTGAATTGTCTGGTGTCGCGTCCGAAGATATTTTTATAGTGATCCTGTCGTGGTTGAAATCGACGGATGGCAAGGACTACTCGCTACTGATCCATAGGGTGATTCCTAGGATGCAGTAGGAGAGTACCTTCGGTTTGTCCAGTCCCATGACAACTTGTATGGGCGAAAGTTTGACAGAGTATTTCCAAAGGGATTACGTACGTTGACTTCTCCAAATGTACGAAGTTGGTGGCAAAGAAGGGAAACTTCTTTAGCCTAACAATCTGAGTATTTTTGGGGAAATCAATTAGTGATTTTCCAATGGATCTGACGATGTGGCATTCAAAGTGAATGGTGGCCAGATGATCTAGAAATACGATTATAACCTCAAGCCTCACAAAGGGGAAATGACAAAAATCGGGCAGACAGCATGGCTATGTGGGTCGCACCCATTAGGGTTTATTATCATCATCTAGAGAATATTCATATTTGTTACTTCTTTTCACTTCTGTATCTCCCGGGAACGGTTATGTTACTAGCAACTGTAGGTGACAATATGTTCGATACACTCAAGAGAAATGAGTGGTCGGTCGTGTGTGGGCCGGGTTGCAAGACGTTCTTGTCGAACCCAGTGTATTCCCTCTAGAGATACACTATCGGAAGGTGGTCCCATACCTTGTCATAGTTAGAAATCCAATCTCCAATAAGTGTCGCGATTTTGATAGTATAGTGTATATGTAGAGCGTGAGATGCGAGCGTTCTGCTAGATTGATATTTATTTGTATTTAGACACTATTATAATATCAGAAAAGATATTCATTTCAAAAATGTTTTGGGTTATTGTAAGGTAAAAACCGTCCGTTTTTATGTGTGGGTTGGTCTTACAAATATCTTTTTCTTTCGAAAATGATTTTTAACTTTAAAATCAAGATGGATGATACCAATAATTTAGTGGGTTTTTCTCATGCTGGTTCACCAGACTGACCTGTGGCATTTATAATGCTCGGGTCAGACCGAGTTAGGTCTGACCGAGTTTACAGGTTCAGGGTAAGATGATATGGTCTTTAGGAGACAAGATGGAGGAGTTCAGACGTATCATATATATAGTATTCCGCTGTGTGTTGTAAATGAGAACAGACTGTTGTAACTGTCCAGATGAATTAAATGGCTGCTGTACTCTGATGAATTGTAAGTATTATTTCAAGTTTTAAATAAAGATTTATTTCTGTATTATATTTTGTTCCGCTGCGATGTGAGACTCTAAGTATTACGGTTTGTTGTTCTTCTTCTTTTTCTTCTATTCTAATATTTCTTTCTTCCTTATTTCACCCTCTAACTTCTTTCTTCGACGTTCTGGATTTTCGGTACTCGAGTTTTGGACACGGGTGTATTGTGTCGAAAAATTCGAGCATCGAATTTTCTGGTTCGTTACAGTGGTATCAGAGCAATGGTTTAGGAATAACCTTGGCTCTGTGGCGTAACTCGATAGAGATGGGGTTAGTTACACCCTAGATTGAGTTGAGTGTACATATATATATATGAGAGCGTATTTGTAGATATCATATACAAATGTTTTGTATTGTGCTGGTTGATCGGTTCAAGTGTTGGAAAGCATTGAACTGGAGATTGATACAATATTGTTTTTAAAGCAGTTAAATGAAATAATTTTGCCCAAATTATATTTTTATATAGAAAGGAAATAATTTTCTTAAATTATTATGGATATTTGATTGCTTGATCATTTGAATTTAATTCAAATGGAATTCGAATAATATTATGGAGTTGAACTGGTTAAATATTACCAGAAGATGAAATAAATGATGTTTGAATTAAAAATCGAAATTCGAGAAATAAATTGGAAGATAAGAAAAAATTCCAATATAATGAATTGATTGGATTGAAACTTGGTTGAAAATTAAGTTAAGCAGATTTGGATTGAAATTGAAACCATACTAACTTAAACAAATTATTGAATCAATACGAAATGAGAACGCTTGAATCCAAGTTGAAATACAAATTGATTGAATGTTGATACTCTCGACACATACAGTTTGAATGTATCGAGTAGAATAAGAAGCAAATTAGAATAAATCCAGTTCGAGTAGAACTAATTGAATATGACTTAAAATATTATTCAATTGAGTTAGCCTTTGAAATGGAGTCTTGAAATGGAAGTGAATGCTTGTGTATCGATAGTGAATATAAACTCAGATTGTATAAATTTGGGTTGAATGAAATTGAATGAAGGATGAATCAAATTAAGTTTGATTTAGGTTGAGATTTGATCAACTCAAAATTTATATGGACTCGCAAATTTAGTTTAACTAAATTGGAACTAAAGTGTAAATTTAAAAGGACTTGTAAATTTAAAATAAAACTAGAAACTCAAGTGAAAATTTAAATGAACGTGTGAATTGAACCTGGAACTTGACTTGTTGTAAGCAAGTATATACATATTTGAACATATCTATTTCACTATCACGAGTTAAGCCAGAAAACCAATAAATGGATAAATTGGCAAAGTGGAAAGAAAAGTTAAAATGATTGTGATCGAACAGGAATGGAGGTGTATATGATTATACAGGTTTATTGGATGGAAACAAGTGCGAAGAATAAATATGAGATGCCCAATAAAAAGGTACATTTTAATTCAATATGAGCTTTTATGTGCCGAATCGGCAAGCCACTTGGCTTTTTGATTTTCTTTTTGAATGAGAAGGGCCTAGAGAGGCAAGTTGAGGTTTGAACTGTTGACCCGTACAAGGGAGGTGCTGGCGAAATTTTTCGAAAATTTAGGGAGTTAGAAAAATTTTCAACAGTTTTGAAAATTTTTGTTAACAAAAAGTTAATCGATGTTAAGGAATTTTGCAGTGAAATTGGAACTAGTGAGTTGGTTGAATAGTAACGATGTTGGAGTGAGTGTTGAGTTGCATGAATGAATTGGGAGAAGTTAACAAGGTATAGCTACATTTCCTACTTAGTAATTTCGAGGACGAAATTCTTTTAAGGAGGAAGGAATGTAACGTCCTGTATTTTGATCGCTTCAGTTTGAGTATTTAAAATTAGTTTAAATATTGATTTCGTAATATAAATGGAATTTTATATTAATTAAAACGGAGTTTAAAACATATAAATATATATTAATTGAATTTAATGTTAAATCATCAAATTAATTTAATATCGTCTGTATATGGTCGAATTAGACCGTCGAAACTGTTTCAGTGTGTTCAGAATGATGGTAGAACCCTAGAAATGTCGTTCGTTCCGTTCAAATAGGGGTTCGATAGCGCAGGATATTTCAATTAAAGACACCACATAAAATTAATAAATAAAATCAAAATATAGGAGACGACCTACTTTCCAAAACACAGTCTACTCTGTAAGCTACATCCATTTCCTCCACTAAATAGCGTTCCTTCTTCCTTAAGCTTTCAGGAAAGGTACGCTCTAAGTTAACTCTACCTATATCCTACTGAGTTTGACATCGCTCTTATCCTCCCATCGCTCTCCTATATAAATGACCCTTGCGTTTGATTACCTCTCCATCCTCAAATCAGAAACCAATCCTTCCCTCTTTATTTATTTCCTCTTCCAATTAATTCGTAAAAACAAAATCCTCTGAAAAAAGAAGAAGAATGAAATAGGAAATCGTGATTTCCAATTCATCGCAATCCACAGCCGTATCTGAAGGTCGACATCGAAGGAGTTGCTCGCGAAAACTAAAGGTCAAAATCGCGATTGAAGCTAGGCGTTGTCTGGAGTTCGTCATGCTCGCGAATGAAGGAAGAAGAGGGGTGCGATAATGGTTCGAACGGGGTCGTTATCATGGGTATGTGCGTGAGTTACAAAGGGGTTTCCGATCCTAAATTAGGTACGACACTAGCATGTTTGGGGGTATAATGGGAATTAACAGCGATTCAGGTAGAGGCCGATGTTGGGAAACCGTTTCTAGGTAGTGCGGTGTCCAGTTTGAGCTGAGCGATTGTAGTGAAGTTCATACCGGTGCGATGAATTATTTGAGGAGGCTAGAGTGGTGTTTGTTCAAACTGGGATTGAACGTGTATTGACATTGGGAAGTGATGGGACGGACAGTGTGATTTTGAGGGGAGAACGTGTAACGACCCAGATTTTTGAATAATTTATTTTAAATATTTAATATTGTTTTAAACATTTAGTTGATAATATAAATGATATTTTATATTGAATTATCAATTTAATATGGCCGTTTATATTTACATTCGAATTTAAATTTCAATATCAGTTCCGTTGAGTTCAGAATAGCGTTATAATCTGGTATCGTCGGTCGTCACGGTTGAATAGTGGTTCGGGATTACGAGTTAAGGACCGCGAGATATTTTAATTATTTAATTAAAATAAAATCAATATAAAAGAAAAAAAAAATCATAAGCCGACCTAAAATCTCAATGCAGACCCAAGTAATTAATTCCGCAGCCTATATTCCTCCTCGAGCCCAAATTCCTGTCTTCCATTTTCTATATCAACGAAACAAAGATTTAATGGCTTTGTACTCCTTGTCTCCCACCGTTCACTCTATAAAATGAGCCCTCCCCTTCGTTGTTTTCATTTATCAAATCCAACATTTCAGCCCTTTCTTCCATCCTTTTTCCAGTAAATCAAAGTCACCGATTTAATAAAAAAAAAAAAAAGACATCGCGACTTGAAATCGCGATTGAAACTGGAAGCTCGACTCGAGCTGGAGGGTGCGCATGTATTCGAATGGGGGAAACAGTTGGGACGACAGGAGGATGCGAGTTGAGATTAGGCGATGACAGTTTTGTACTGATGCTGAGAGGAGAACGATCGATGGTGGAGGTGCTTGGGAGGAAGGATTCTGGTGCGGTGCTCATTGGGAAGCTCGAACTGGTGCTTGTCGAGCTAGGGCACAGAGTTTGGCGTGCTAGGAGGTTCTCGCGATTTTCGATTGGGGGAAATCAATGCTGGAAACCACGATGAGATGGGAGCCCCGACAACTGATGATGGGTGCGATGTTGCTAATGTCGCTATTAGATGAGATACAGGGATTTGTGATGATGGATTTAAGGTAATTTATTTTAGTTTAATTAGTAAATAATATAATTAGGATTTTTAATTTAAAAAAAATGGTCATTCATTTTATATAGGGATTAGCTGTCATTTATTTTATAGAGGAAATTGTTTATGTGAGAAAAACTAGTCGGTAAATATATAAAAGGATAGAATAGTTTGGTTGAGTATGGAAATTGGCATTTACCGCTAAGTTTGTAATATAAAAGCCGAAAAGAAATTTTTGAGTAAATCATTTTATGAAACATAAATCATATTGGTTATGTTAGAAGGAATTTAATAACCATTAATAGAAGAGAAGAATAGAGGAAGTATTTAAATAATTGATTTAATAAATAAATGGTTAATCGGTAAAATTAAATAAAATTGTCGCAGGATCAAATATCATTCGAGAAGATTAGTAGCCAGTAATTTCGAGATAAACAGGATATTCGACAACTGCAAATCACGGTGAGTAAATCTCACTCACCTTTAGAATTATTTTTATTTTCGTTAAAAATAATTGTCTGTTGCTTGTGTGGATGCTTTCTGCTTGTTTTATATATATTAGTTATTTAGGCTATATATATATATATATTGGGTTGATTGATTGGTTGGATTCCCGCAGTCTCATTAGCGGATGCCCGCAGTTTCATAGCGGATGATTACCCTATACGCCCCACGCTATGATTAGTGGATGACCTTCTATACCGCGATATTCTGCCACGAAGCAGAATGGGTATTATTTATGTGCTAACATCTGTGGATGCAGGTAAACAGGTTGGAGGAATCCAACTGGATTCCTCAAAAATTATATTATCTGTTTGTTATTTGTTTGCATATATATTTTTATATATATGATGTGTTGGAAAAATAAATAATTGGTTGCTTTGTGTGTTTTATCACTGGGCTTAAGTAATGATATTTAAAAATATCGTGGAAGGATATTTGAGATTTAAAAAGGGAAAAATTCTATTTTTTAAATAGAATTTGAATTTTTAATGGGAATAAAATATAAACTTGTTTTGAAATAAAACAAGTAGTTTCTTTATAAACGAAGTTTATAAATAGTTCTTTTATAACGAAGTTATAAATGAAGTGGAAAAAAATTATCATTTGATAATTCAGAAATAGAAATACAAGTTTGAAATTGGAATTTGAAATGAAATTTCAAATAGGATGTGAAATGGAATTTTTAAATATATAACTCAAATGAAATTTGAGTATAACATTTGAATTTTAAAGAGAGTTTAAATATTTGAATTTTAAAGAGAGTTTAAATATTTGAATTTTAAAAGAGATTGAATATTAGAAATTCAAATAGAAGTTCAAATAGAATTTGAATAGACGAAATTTGAATGAAAAATAAAATTTGAATTCAAAGGAATTCGAATAAAGAAATTCAAATAGAGATTTCAATGTAGAATTTCAAAATAGAATTTGAAATATAGTATTTCAAAGAAGAATTCAAATGTGAAATTTGAATAGAGATTTGAATGGAATTTAAATATGAAATTTGAATAGAGATTTGAAATAGAAATTCGAGTATTGAATTTGAACATGGAATTGAATACAGAAATTCAAGTAGAAATTTGAATATGAGATTTCAAGATAGAATTTGAAATAAACTTTGAAATAGGATTTTCAAAGTAGAATTGGAAATAGAATTTCAAAATAGGATTTCAAAATAGAAAATCCAAATGGTTTTGAAATGGAATTTGGATTCAAGGGAATTCAAATGAATTTGAGTGAAGAAATTCAAATGGTGTAAAAACAAGTTTGAATATTAGAATTCAAATGGGGTTGGAAATGAATTTGAATATTAGAGTTCAAATGGAAAAGGAAAATCAAATTTGAATATAAGAGATTCAAATCGAATTCAAATAGGATTTGATCTATGGAATTTGAATATGAAATTCAAATGGGTTTTAAACTATGGAATTTTGAATATAGAATTTAAAAAGGAGTTTGAATATTTGAATTCCAATAGAATTCAAATATAGAAATTGGAATATAGAAGTTCAAATGGAATTTAAATATAGAGTTTGAATAAGAGAATTCAAATGAATTCAAACATGGAATTTGAATATAGGGAATTCAAATAGAAATTCAAGTATTGAATTTGAATATCAAATAGAAAAGGAATTGGAGTTCGAATATAGAATTCAAATAAAAGTAAGATTGGAATTTGAATCAAGGAATTCAAATAGAGTTAAAAGGGAGTTGAATTCATTTAACGAAGTTTAAAAGTTTATATATATAAATAAAATTAAAACGAACTCGCCGCAGCGCTGCAGTTCGTAAATTGGAGTTTCGAACTTCAACTGGATATACAGAACTCAAATGAAGTCGGAATTCTTCGAAACAAGAAACGTCAGGACCGATTTGATAATAGTTTTCTAATGAAGGAGAAAAATCTGGATTTCGTCGTATATATTGTGAGTTATATCAAAATCAAATTTTTCAGAAAAGCAGCACCATAATCGTTTTAAAACCATAATGGTTTATTTAATGTTATAAAAGGATTTTAAGCGGAAAAATCCGAATTGACTATTTAGAAAATTTCAGAGTTGAGTTGTAAAATATATGCAAATTCAAATGTGTAAATGAATAGGATTTTTGAAAACAGAAACCAGATTTTGATTTATTGAATAGCATTAACTAATTTTGAATAGAAATTAGTTAAGGAGGTTTCGAATGGATATTGGGGTTTGAATAAGTAAATTCGATTTGAAAATTTATATTCGACATCAAAAAGGAAACTAGAATTGAAATTTGAAATTCAATTTGGTTGTGAGCAAGTTAAACATTTTATTTGAACGTGTTATGTTCAAACAAAGAAGTGAAATAGGCAAAAGGGCTAATTAAAGAAAAATTGAGCGAAACTGAATTCAAACGATTCAAAATTGAATTCAAACGAATGGATTGAGTTGAATTGAATTGGAAACAGGTGAACAGGTGTTAAACAGATATGGGATGGAGTATATGAAGATTTAAATTTATGTGCTCGACAAAAAGGTACATGTTTAATTCATATATGAGATTTTATGCGCCGTATCGGCAAGCCGCTTGGCTTTTTCTTTTTCTTTTTGAGATTGGAAGATACCGGGATGCTATTTGAAATTTCCCGATGCTCCCGATACAGGGGAGGTTATGGCGAATTTTTCCGGGAATTTAAGGAGTTAGAATATTTTTAAGAAATTTGACAATTAGAAATCTATATATCGATATATATAGAATTCGATAAGGAAACGAAATCAAAAATAGCGTAAAGGGCCAAGATTGATTATTGAAAATATTTGGTTAACAAATATTGATAGAGGAAATGGAGAAGAGATTTAATTAATGAAATATTAATTAAAGAGCCCAGTGATTTGTTTGATATGTTGGATGAACACTTGTTTTTATTCGATAGTTAAAACACAGACTATCGAAGTTTTTGACCATCGTTGTCAATATGGAGAGACCGGTTGGATTATTATCCGAAGAACCACTCCATATCGGCATAAGCGTTGCGAACCAAGTATGCTGAATATATTGAAGACGGAGTAAAGTGCAAGGGCTTTTCTAGTAATAGAAATAGTGCCTTCGGTTTCGTTCAATCCCAGAACGAACATATATGGACGAATGTCTGACAGAGTATTTCCAATGATCAAAAGGGTTGGTCTGTATAAGTATATATGGTTGCAACGGATTTATCCCTTAGCATAATATCCAGAATATTTGTGCAAACTCGACTAGTGATTAACGGATCTGACAATGTGGCATTCAAAGTGATTGTGTTATCAAGGAATGGTAAGTAATCGTAGCCTCAGGCCTCAACAACCGGGAAAGGACAAAAATCGGGCAGGCAGCATGGCTATGTGGGTCGCACCCATTAGGGTGTATAATCACCTATCTAGAGAAATTCCTTTTGTTTCTAAATCTATCGATTCTGCCCATTCGGGAAACGGTGGTTTGAGTCCAACCGTTGGTGATATACATTCGATACACTCAAGCGAAATGAGTGGTCGGTCATGTGTGGGCCGGGTTGCAAGACGTTCTTGTTGAACCCAGGTGTATTCGCCTCTAGAGATACATCATCGGAAGGTGGTTCCATACCCTGTCATGTTGGAAATCCAATCTCCAATAAGCACCATGCGGTTTTTGATTTTATACTATGTATGTGGAGCGTGAGATGCAAGCGTTCTGCTATTTGGTTATTTATTTGATATAGACATTATTATAATATCACTGGATTTGATATCAAAGTGTTTTGGGTTATAGTAAGGTAAAAACCGTCCATGTTTATGTGTGGGCTGGTCTTACTATTATCTTTTCTTTCGAAAAGGATTTTGAAAGTTAAACAAGTGGTTGGAGTTTACTCACACCAGTCCCATGACTGACCCAGAGTTTATTTTGTTTTGTTTTCCCTAAACTCTTGGGTGCCCAAATCTGTACGGGCAGTCAAGTGTTTCAGGCTTTTACAGATACACTTGGAGGAGCTTGAAGCAGGAGGCTTCAACGTTAGTTATTTAGAGTTACTTCCGCTGGATCAAATGTTATGTGTACTCTGATGATGGTATGTATATATGTACAAAACAGATTTGTATTTCGAAGCTTATGTTATATAATATATTTTCTTCGTTCCGCTGTGAGTTGTGATCTTCGTTTTTCTTCTATTCTAATATTTCTTTCTTTCTATTTCTCATCCTCTAACTTCTTTCTAATAATGAGTCGTATTTCTGTGTTATTTGGGTTGGACGTGTGGTGTATTTAGTCAACTCAGATAGCATGGATTTGCGGGTCGCTACAGAACGGGTCTTTGGTCTGGTTTCAAAGTAGGGTGGAGCCATGATTGGAATTAAGAGCTTAGAGGGGATTTTTGGTGGAGTTCAAACCTTTGGAAGATGCTGGTAAAATAATGCACAGTGGTAAATTTGAAGAGAGTTCGAAAACTATTTTGGGGAATAAAGTGGAGTTGACTGTGTAGTTTAGGAAAGTTGATCTATTGTTGTGGAGAAAATTGGGTGCAACGTGAATAGAGTTTGACAAACACTACAACAAAAACACCATATTACAATTTAATTTTACAACGGTGGTAAAAGCACCGTTGTAATAAATGTTTTTTACAACTTTTTTCCAGAAAAGTTGTAATAGACTTATTTTTAACAACTGTGTTATTTTGACGGTTGTTATAAAAGCCTATCACAACTATTATTTTTTGACTGTAATAATATAGGACTATATTTTAATATAATTAACTAATAATAATTAATATTTAATACATTTATATTGATTATTTATAATTAATAACTAATAATTACTATTAATAATCAATTAGGAAGTAATAATTAATAATCAATCCGTAATATTTAATACTTAACAATTAAGAAGATTAATTAAAAAATATAGTTAATATTACATAATTAATATTAAATAGTTAATAATTTAAATATAATAATTAATGCTAATCATGAAAAATCAATGATTGCTATTAATAATTAAGAAGTAGAGATTAATAATTAAGAAGAAGAGATTAATAACTAAGATTATATTTAATAATTAATTAATAATAACGAACGATTAATAAGAAATCTTTAATTAATAAGATTAGTAACTACTGTTAAATAAAATAATTAATGGAAAGTGAATTTAGAAGCTTTACTTAGATTTAGAAATAAATTTTCTGCTAATAATTACAGCGTTCCTGCGCTCCTAATTCAAGCTAATTTTCATTTCCCGCTAGCCGTTTCTTTTTTATTTTCACCTAAATTGTGGGTGTGCTTAACTTGCAAGTAAAATTCATGTTTATTATTAGGTTAAATATAGCACGGAAAATTAGCTAAGTATGGTGGAAAACGGGCTTAAGTAGTATAATGGGTTAATGCAAAAGCTAAGGGGGCAAAAAGGGAATTAGAAAGGGTGAAACCCTAGCCGTATGGCTTATAACCCAATAAAAGAAAATAGGCCGTCGTTTCCCATTTCATTCTCTGGCTCTAAAAAAAATGAAACCAACAATGGCCAAAAACCCTAAAAATCCAATTGGGACGAAATCTATGAAGATCGATCATCTCGCATCGAAGCAAAGATGGATTCGTGAGGGATATGGTTTCTAGAGGGAAGCGGCAGCAGATCTGAGGAGTTCGAAAGCCAAAATCGAGACCTGGAATATAAAATCGAGAGTAAAAAATCATGGTGAGTGTATTTTCCCTTTTTATTTGGCATTAAGACCTTTATTGCCAGCCTGTTTGCAAGTATATTTCACTGAATGATAAGAATAATGATATATACATGCCGTTGAATAAATTGCATGTTACTGATTGTAATGCATAAGTAAATGGTGAAAGTAATGAGACCTTATTTGAGTATTCATATCAGGATTGGGTATGAATACAAGAGAATAAGGAAAACATACCAGATTAACTTATGGAACTGGGGGAATTATTAAAATTCAATTAGTTGTCTGGTGCTTGGATGCTTGGTTGTCAATGCATGATTTATTTTGTATATTGGATTGGTTACAGGTTTATATACATGGTTTATTTAGTTTGCCTGTTATTCGCATGTTTAGACAGTTTGATTAACACAAATGTGTGTATTTAGTAAACACATAATCTGCTACATATAAATCGTTTAGACAGTTTTTGTAACGTCTCGCATTTTTGTCGGTTGGTATTTGAATATTTAAATCAGTTTAAATATTGAATTTGTAATATAAGTGGATTTATATATTAATTAAAAAGAAGTTGAACGTATATAAATATATATTAATCATAATCGAGCTCAGAACAACCCTGCAGTTCGTAATTTAACGTTCTGAACTTCAACTGAGTGTACCGGACTCGTTTTGAATCGGATTTCTTCGAAACGAGAAACGTTGGAATCTGTTGAACTATATCTTTCCAACGAAAGGGGAAAATGGAGATTTCGTTGTACAGACTGCAAGATATGTCCAAATCAAATATTCAGAAAGTCGCTATGAAATCGTATATCGACCGTAACAGTTTATTTGAAATAACTTGATATCAGATTCGAATTTGGACATGGT
Source organism: Allium sativum (assembly GCA_030737875.1). Lineage (NCBI taxonomy): Eukaryota > Viridiplantae > Streptophyta > Magnoliopsida > Asparagales > Amaryllidaceae > Allium > Allium sativum. Next base: position 932,135,774 of record CM060915.1, on the reverse strand, counting down.
TCTTTTGAGGCGCAACGATAATTTAATTTTTAGAATTTTACTGTAATTTTTAATAAATTAAATAAGCAACTTTTTATTTGGAGTATTGTGCACCCTGTATCGGTATTTCGGGGTTTCAAAATACGAGTCAAACTACCGGTATTATTATATTTTTGGGACCGGGACACCTCGTTGAGCACGACTGTATTCTTACCTCTGTCCATAGCAGCCTGGAAACGGACGAAATTTCATACAACGGATACCCCGAATAAATATCTAATGTAAAACAAAAACTCTAAATAAAAATATACTAATACAACTGTGTACCAAGAACAAGAAAATGTAGCCAACTTGAATAGGCGTTGAAATGAGGCTTCCCCTAATGCCAAAACCTGCGAAGCTACCTATGCTAAAAATGTTACTGTGTAAGTATGGAAAGCATGCTCAGGTCTTCATCATAATTAATGAACCATCCCCCTAAATAGAACCATATCCTATTCTAAATCTAAGACCGTACAAGCCAAAGATTATCACCATACTTCCACACGCCTACATGTAAACCACAGTGCCTATCCTACCCTATTATAGCATGAACTGTCTACACACAAACCAACGTGTAAACGAGGCACATGCTAATACTTACCCTAAGCCACAGCATAGAAGAGACTGGCACTATCCTAAGCTATAACGCAGCACATGCAAGGGACATTGCATTACTCGACAAATCTAATCAAAGTATGGGCTCCTTAACCTATCCTACTCTACACTACGCATGCTTAATTCTTAAGCATCTTGTTCTATAAATACACATCAATGCCTGCATTTTTATCATACTTCCGCAAGCCACAACGAAGAAAACCACCTCAAAAACAAAAACATATATATAAAACTCCACTCAGCTAATCGAAGTAACCCAAGTGCCATTTCTTTTAAAAACGAAAAGCAATGTTCTTCAGCCACTTTCGAACCGACAACGACAAGTAAATGAAGGAGCGTGAGAGACTGATAATTCGTCTACTGGAAGTGGACGAGAGAAGGTAGAGACGTGATCTGGGCGGGATGTCTGGTGTACCGTTAGCGCAGTGGTGATAACTAAGGCCAGGCGGAACCGATGCTAGGGTGACGTGGATTCCGGTGGGCAACGGCTTGGGTGAGCGTGTATTGTGAAGGAGGATGGACGGGGTGATGCCACGGTATGGTTAGAGAAACGAGTTCGTGGAGGAGGTACTGTGGTTCGGCATGTGGTGTGGGCATGGACTGTGTTGCTTAGGAAAATGGTGGAAGAGGGTTCGGCCGGTGCTGTGATTGAGAGGGGAGGACACGTGAGTTCATGGGAGACTAAATAGTGGAGTTTGCGTTGGAGTGTCCAACTGTTTGAGTGGAATGTTACCAGAGGCGTGCTCTGTCACGATGAGATTAAATACTGGAGCATGTGTGTATGGAAGGTGACGAGCTATGTTTTAAAGCAAGGGGTGGTCGATCTCGCACTTCGATGGAGGCGTACGTATGGGATGAGGACGATGTGTACGGACGTTATGAGGGAGGAAACGAGGCAACTGTATGTAAGTTTGGAGAAGGAAAGGGCCAAAATGAGAACGGGTGGAAAGGCGTGGTTACGGGAACGTTGATATATACAAGTAGAGGAGTGTTTGCCGAATAGTGGGGAGAAGGAGCTTTGCAACGTTGAGGAACTCCTATAGTGTGCATGTGAATGCCACGAAGTGATGATGGGTGTAATGGAAACAAAATACTGTGAATGGGATGGTTCAGGTGAATGTAGGAGAGGAAAATATCCATTTTGCAAGGGGTTCATTTTGCATTGAATATTGTTAAGATATGAAGGCATCAATGCCTATGCGCGTACTCATGGATGTACATGCGAATGTATGTAAGGGGGAGTGGCATGCTATGTCTGGGTACATGGATTCCCGGGGTCGTTGCAGAGAAAATGACTACTGCAGCACTGCGCCATGTCAAGCAAATAGCGCAAGAAAGGAACGGTGCTTGAAAGGTTAAGCATGGGACATCATTCGAAATATGGGAGCATAACGTTTGGAAATGGTTTGCTACTTGGGATTGGAAATCACGGCAACCATTTGGAGGAGGAACTACATGCGGCCTTCATGAGATGTGTAACAGCGGTTTGGGCAGGCTACTTTTGGTAAGGCCCAATCATCAAAGCGATTTAAATTAAGCTTATTTAATAATAATTAAATTAAAAGTTAGTTATATAATTGAAGCGTAAATATTTAAACTTGCATAACTTTTATATGCACTAACAGAACCCAACAAAACGAGTTGCACTGACATCATGGCAACAAGAAGAACAGTGTGGAACCAGTCTGGAGTGATGTGCAGACCGTTCCAAATTAGAGCGAAGTTAAACGTCCGGTTTAATCGACTGACGCAAATCGTTATTTAACGGTTAACGCGAAATGGTGAGTAAAATCACTAACTCTGATCTATTTTAAAATATTTTAATTATATTTTAATGTTGTTTGAATGCTGTGCGATAGTCAATTAGGTAGATTACAATTAATTTGGTTGAGTATTATATACCGTTATATATATGTACACATCATCAGTTGGACATTGATTCCACCGATTAGAATAACCCCTAGTATAGAGTTAGTGAAAATTGTGTTGACTGACATCTGTGGATGCGGAAACCGGTTGGAGGAATCCTACCGGATTCCTCGATATTTATATGTACTGTTTGTTTTGTATGCACTGTTTGAACCCGAATTATATTTAAAACCCGGTGTGAATATTGATGTTGAACGAAAATTCAACATTTGTTTAGATTAAATAAATAAACGATATCGATTTAGAAAATGTTAACAGTCGACGTTAAAACCATCGTTTTGTTAAGAAACTGATTTACCGTCAGGCAAATCAATGAAGTTAATTATAGAAATTATATTTTTATAATTAAAGTGAAGTTTTAAATTATAATAGAAGTTCTATTATAAACCAGTATTTTAGAGTTCGTTTTTATAAAGCAAATAAAAGCGATTGTTGATATTTAAACAAGTTTATAAAGTAAAAACTATCCGACGATTAAATATTTGGATAATTATATTTAAGATAAATAATTTAGAGATATCATTAGATTAATTAGATTAATCTAATGTTAAGAAGTAATTAAAATCAGTTAACAAATTTACTGATGGAAATAAGTTGATTTAATCAACTGTTATTTGGGAACATGATTATTAGATTAATTGGTCTTTAATTAATCTAATGAAACAGTTTAGAAATAAATTAATCCAAATTAATGAGATTTAATTACCTTTTGGTTAAGAAGTTATAAATAGAACTGTGGGATGGAGAAAGCGAAATATAAATAATCATAAACACCAGAGATTTTAAAGTAAGCATATGGTGTTATAAAACCATAGTTAAAAATAAACATGAAAATACGATCTGGTAGGTATTATAAGTAATAAGGAATTAGAGTGCAGACTTATATCGGTTCTAAAATAAGAACGTTGTCGATCAAGGTCTGAGAGGTAAATAAAATACCCCAACTTGAGCGGCTTCACTATTATCGAGGAACGATAACAGTTTGTAACGGAAAGAGATGTCAAGATGTGTATAAAAGGAATAAGGCAGCGTATTGCCAGTCCTAGAATTATAGCGATAGAATAACGCTGTTGATAAGATAAGTGTGACTGTTATGTCAAGATTAGTTATAACAAAGAATATTACAGCGTATGACAAGTTGAACTATAGCAATAAAATAACGCTGTTGATAAGGTAAGTGTGACTGTAATGTTGAGATTAGTTATAAAGAAAATATTACAGCGTATGACAAGTTTAGAACTATAGCGACAAATTAACTGCGGTTGATTTGACTTAAGCGTGACTTTTATATATAGCAGCACTTCCTAGGAAATGTAACAGTTTGGTTTGAAATCCACTTATTCTAGAGTAATAAGTAACGACGTTTGTTTAAAGAAATATAAGAAAGAGTTTAGAAAAAGAATTGGGGAATCGTATTAGAAAACGATGACAACATTTCGATGTTTGAAATGTGATTAGACTTAAACCATTAGGGTTTGGAACTAGGATTCGACGATGTCGAATGTATTAAAAGTAAATTATATTCAGGAATTATCATCTGATAGGATAGTCTGTATTTAGTAAATAAATGAATTATGATAGGATAAGAAATCAATATGTAGTTATAATCTTGATATTGATCTAACAAGAAGTTGAGTAGAAACGGAGTTATAAAGTGAAAGAGGTTTAGATAAACGAGATAAGGGTATTTATTACTCGAATGATGAGTTATTTGATAAGGTGTTTAGATTTACATCATAGGTATGTTATTCACATTTTAAAGTGAATAGTGTTTTAAAAGTGAACGTTGGGCAGATTAAAATGTTTATGATGATATTAGAAATATTTTCAAATGGAGATAGGGTATATTATCCAAGTGTAGAAAATAAGAACGTGAAAAGAGTGGAAATGTTCCAAACGTTGATAACGTATATTTTTCTGGAACATGAAAGAATAAGAGTTTATAATAACTGGAAATGTTTTCCAAGAAGTATGAAAAGGCTAAAACGGGATTTGAGAAATATCTAGTAAGATATGAGAATTCGAACAATGAAACCAATGTTAAATAAAAGCGCCTGTGATTGTATGATGTTTAGTTATACATTAGAATGGATGTTGTTTTAACTCCGATAGTTAAATAACCGACTATCGAAGTGTTTGACCGTCGTTGTCAATACGGGGAGACCGGTTGGATATGTTATCTAAAAACCACTCCGTATAGGCATAAGCGTTGCGAATTAGATATGCTGAAGATAATTGAAGACGGAGTTAAATGCAAGGGTCGTCCAGTTCTAGAATGGTGTTTATTTGTTTGTCCAGTCCCAGGACAACTTGTATGGACGAGTGTCTGACAGAGTATTTCCAACGGTCACGCCGTTGATTTTATGAATATACCAAGTTGGTGGGGAGAAGATAACTTCTCTTTATTCTACACCCAGTGTGCATTTGTGTAATCAATGTGTGATTACGGATTTGACGATGTGACATTCAAAGTGAATGGTGATCAGATGTTCTGAAGATAAACGTAGCCTCTAGCCTCACAACCGAGAATGACAGAAGTTGGGCTAGGCAGCATGGCTAGTTGGGTCATCCCCAAGCAGGGTGTATTGTCACCGATCTAGAGAAAATTCATATTTATACTTCTTTTCGATTCTGTATCTTCGGATGACGGTTGGATGGCCTGCAACCGTGGTGGCAATATATTCGCGACACTCAAGCTAAATGAGTGAGCGGTCATGTGTGGCCGGGTTGCAAGACGTTCTTGTTGAACCCTGAGTGTATCCCCTCTAGAGTACACTATTCAGAAGGTGCTCCCATACCTTGTTTGTTGAAATTCAATCTCCAATAAGTGCCCTGCGTTTTATGATTTTATACTATATATATGTGGAGCGTGAGATGCAAGCGTTCTGCTACTTGATAATTTAATTGAGTAGACATTATTATAATATCACTGAAGTTTGATATAAAAATATGTTGGGTTATAATTAGGTAAAAACCGTCCATGTTTATGTGTGGGTTGGTCTTACTATTACCTTCTTGTTTGGAAAAGGATTTTCAAAGTTAAACAGTATGGTTGGAATTTACTCACACCAGTCCCATGACTGACCCAGAGTTTATTTTGTTTGTTTTCCCTAAACTCTTGGGTGCCCAAATTTGTACGGGCAGTCAAGTGTTTCAGGCTTTGCAGATTCACTTGGAGGAGCTCAAAAGCAGGAAGCTTCACCATTAGTTATGTAGAGTTATTTCCGCTGTGATATGATGTATTGTACTCTGATAATGGTATGTATATACAATACAGTTTTGTATTCAAAGTTATGTTATATAATACATCTTATTTTGTTCCGCTGCGAGTTTCGTGTTACTCTGATTCTGTTCAGTTGTGATCTTCTTCTTCTTCTATTCTATTAGTTCTATCTTTTCTTTCTCACCCTCTAAATTCTTCTATTAATGTCCTGGTGTTTTCGATGCTTGAATAGTCAACAGTGTGTTTTTATGTTGATTTTCTGGGTCGAAAATTCCAGCCGTTACAGTTTTATATGTATGGGCTTTGTAAAGTGAGCTTTTAACGTGTTGCAATATTGGGTAGGCAGTTTTTAACATGATATTAAACATTGCTTAAAACTGTAATGTATTATCTGCCATGACAGATTTGGGAGAAGTTTTGCTGTTCATATAAAAAGTTGATTGTTTGTGAGTTAGTCACTAAAGCCATAACCTGCTATATATTTATTATACTAGAACATCTATGCAAAAGCTGGTAGGGACAGAGACCTTCTAGTCTCAACCTAACTGGAATGAATATGTACTATAAATACTAGTTTACAACAAGTAGCATATCTTTATTTAATGACTTGTTTAAGCAAGTTACATGTATCTTGAATATAATTTGTGGTGGCTATAAATAGATGTATGTTCTTATTTGAAATGGACTAATGCAAATAAACATTGGTCTGTGATACATAATCAGTGACACATCTTGGTTTGAAAATGGTCCAAAAAGTAATTCAATAGTGGATGCATTAGTTGGTTTACTATAACCAGTTATTTATATACCTTTGTTCAGACAGTTTAGTGTGTATATGCATATTATATAGAGAACGAATGACCAGTTACCCCTTTGCTTGGACTGTCAATGATTTGTGTAATGTTTAATGACAATTAAACAGTTCTATACATATGTTTATGCAATTTTGATCAGATATAGAGTTACTTAAACTGTATAACATACTAGAAAATTGTACATTGAGCACTACACACTATTCAAAACCTGTCTTTACATGCTAGTTTGTATATGTTTATACCCAGTGTCAAATTGTTGGTTGACTTGCCTACTTATAACCATAGGCAGTGAATACATGAACTGTCATGAAATTTGTTTAGACAGTATAACATGTGAGCACATAACTAGTGGATACAAATGTTAGACAGTTTTCATATGCGTATAGAATAATTTAGTTAAACTGTAAAACATTAGCTGTATGCACCGAACACCGCCCACTGTGAAATACGCTCATACTAGACTTATAGTCTGACCCCTTTTGGTTATCATGCAATCAATTGTGGTGTCTCATTTATAATGGGGCAGCTCCAAGATTGTTGTAGGGAACATGCTTATTGTAGATATATTTGCTGGACTAGGGGTTTGTAGAGACCAAGAATTAGAGAATAAAACTAAAAGGAATAGCGAGCCTAGGGTGGAACTGTATACAGGGCTTTGGGAACGCTAATGTAGGGTAGTTAATATGGCTACATTTTATAAAGTTGGTTTAAATTGTCTATTATGCTTGCTGATATTATAAGATTTGGAAATTTTATTTGCGACCAGTAGTAATGTAGGTCATTTGATCTATTACTAAACTGAGTTAAGGAGCTATTTGTATCCAAAAGTAAGGAGTAATAAGCATTTATGTACTATGAGAATTTGATTGATATCTGAGTAATTTTCATGATGCTGTAATTGTATATTTTGTACATTATTACGGTATATGGAATCCTTTGTCGGCACAGATGGGTAGATAATGCTATGTAAACAATATATTGTCATGGTTTCTTAAAAATATAACTAAATTATGCTACTCGTTTGATATCTGAAGTAAGTAATGGTCATGGAATAGGCTTGATAGATGTTTTACACACACACACACACGTATATATATATATATATATATATATTGTTGTTCAAGTGTCTTAAGCACTTCTGTGAAAATGAAGGCGTCAACAGTGAGACAGATAAATTGTATTTTATGTATATGCATGGTTTGATAGCATGTTTGTTCTTGATAATTTGTATATGGTTTCATGGCATTTTTCATAAATTTTCCATTTTTCTGTGTTAACGTCCAATTAAAGTCCTTTCTCATATCATTGGCTCATTTATACTTTTTTCGGTTTTATAAGGTTGCAAGTTTATGGAAGCCTGAAAATATCATTCAAAAAGTGATTGAAGGTCGGTTAAAGAAATACTATGAAGATGTACTACTGGAACATAAGGACATTATGGATGATGGTGTAAAGATTCAGGTAACTTGTACATAAAGTTGTAGTAGATTATGGATGATGGTGTACTCCCGTAGGATATGCAATTTTTTGTGAATAACTTGTGCTTGTATTAAGTTGCTTTGTAACGGTCAAGTATGTAATAATGTACGAAATGTTGTTTAAAACTTATTGTTTGTAATACTGAATATTTGAGTATTTAAATAAATTAGTTTGCAAATAACTGTAATATCGGATTTGCTTATGGAGTATTGCTATATTTAGTGTATTGTTCTTTTCAGTTGCAAAAGATGTTTATTTTTTTTAAATACAAATGTCAATCACAACGGTGCATAACAGCTGTAGTAGATTTCATTACAACAGCACATAACTATTGTAATAAAGTTTATTACAACGGTGGAAAAAAGTTGTAAAATATACATATTACAACGGTGTTGCAACAGTGCAAAAAAGTTGTAGAAGATATTAGTCTATTACAACTTCTTAATACACGACGGTTTGCCCACCGTTGTAAAATGTATATTACAACGGTGTTCCGCCGTTGTAATAGGGTCATTTTGTTGTAGTGAAATGCAGTGTTGCTTTGGAGTAAAGTCGTACAGTGGTGACACAATGAAAGATCGAAGCAGATATTTAAGGAAGGTGATGCTCAGGTGTGATGTCTAGGGGCCGACGCTTGGAGGAGTTAGTCACAGTAAGGACCGTGAAGTTCGAAGCATTTCAGTGAGAAGCTGATGAGTTGTGTGGCATTGAAATTGCTACAGGATGTTGGTATCGGGATAAGGTTGGGATGGAGCTTTCCGATGAAATGTTGTTGAGATGTCGTAATAGGAATGAAGCGGTTTGGCACTGGTTTTATTTGAGTTATCGACAAGACAATAAGGTATATATTTTTACCTTAACTTAAAATTTCGTAGAATAATTTATTTGATTATTTCAGTAACTAATTTAAATAATTATTTAACCGTTAAAAAAATTAAATAATCATAGGTGTAGATAGTTCGATGAAATTCGTAGATGCGACATTTCTGAAATTAAATGGATATGTAGCAAAGGAAATCGAGGTGAGTTAAACTCACTCAGTTAATTATTTGAACTGTTTTTAATAGTTCAAAATTTTGTTTTATTGCTTGGTTGGATGATAATTGATTGATATAAAGTAATAATATTATATAATAATAATATATATAAATAATATTGGTGATTGGATATTCCTGCAGTACCATTAGCGGATGCCCGCAGTATCATTAGCGGATGATTTCCCTATGCGCCCCACAATATATATAGTGGATGACCTTTTATACCGCGATATCCTGCCTCGAAGCAGGATGGGTATTATTATTGTTGACTATCATCTATGGATGCAGGAAAAACAGGTTGGAGGGATCCAACCGGATCCCTCAACATTTATTTATTTTCTTATAATATATAGTCTGTTATATGATGTTTTATAACCTCTGATAGTTTATAGTGTACTTGGATGTGTTAGTTACACTGATGGTTGATTTTGGATATTTTAAATATCCTAAATAGTAATATTTGGATTTCAAAACATAAATTGAAATATAAAAAGAGTTTTAAAATATTTATTTCCAAATAGAAATGATTATTTAAAATCCAAATTAAATAGGATTTAATATTTAATATTTGTTAAACAAATATCGTGAAGAGGTGAATTTATAAGCAACATTCTAAGTGAAATTATTTTTATTGAGGGATTTAAGGAAAATGTAAATTGTGTGAGATTTGAAATAGAAATGGAACCCAAATAATGAGCCGATATGGTAAAATAGATTTAGACTTTTCCAATTGCAAGGAAAATTTGAAAAGAGATTATATGAAATAAATTTATGATTATAAATCATAAATAGACTTTAAACTTGAAGCTACAAGTATGGATTCAGGTTGACTAAATAAGTCAAATATGAATTGTGTTGGGGAATAATATTCATGATTAAGGTGAATAAGGGTTAAAGCAAATTGTTTGGAAAAGACAGGGATTTATCAAAAGTAAGTTAGGAAGGATTTTAGATTACAAGTTGAATTTAAGTCAAATTAATTTGAATAATGTATAATATAAAGAATTTTATATAAGATTTATAGATAATAATTATGAATAGTAAGAATTGGCAAATGATATACGAATATCTTCATGTAATGAAGTTATTGGAATAAACCAAGATAAATTGTAATAAAACTATAAAGGTGTGTATAAAGAATATTTATGGAATATTCGATTATGGTTTTGTAAATCATATTTTTAAGTGAAACATTTAGAATGATAATGAGTTTGAGAATGGGGAAAAATAATTTGAATGCGACTTTGGAAAAAAAAATAGAAATCGGATCCAATATTTTAGATTTAAAATTTTCCAATTTGCAAAGGAAAATACAAAGGAGATTTTATAACTCAATAGAAGTTATAAAACCAAAACGTGAAGTTGCGAGAACGAAATCAAGTTGACTAATGAATCCAAGTATGGATTAGTATTGAGAAATATTATTCACGGGTGAGGTGAATAAGTGCTAAAACAAATAAGTGGAAATAGGAATTCGTTAGGAAAGGAGTTAGGGAAGGTTTGAGGTTATAAATTCTAATTGAATTTTAGATTGAACTAGCTCGAATAACAATATATAATTTATTAAATCAATTATATAAGATTTTATAAAGTAGATATTCATAGTAAAGAATTTACAAATAATACTTGTATACGTATAATTTAAATATAGTTAGCAGTTTATTGAATAAAGATGAAATGAGTTGTAATTAACATATAAAGATGTTTATGAAGAATATTCTTATAAACTTGGTTTTACAAAGGTTAAATCAAAATTTCAGTTGATTAATGAAATGATATTATTATAAGAAAATCCTTGTTCCAGTTTAGAAATAAATATATATTTAGCAAACGTTTTGTAAATCATATTTTAATAAAATATTGTATATTGGAAATAGTAAACGTGTTGAATCATATTTGTAAGCAAATGTTTCAAATGGTAATAAGTTGAGATAAATATCTCGTTTAAAGTGATAATGAATAAAATGAGAATTTTTATTCGTTAGAAGATAAAAAATGAAATTAAGAAAATTAGAAACTAACTGGAGATTAGTGAGTTGAACAGTTTTCTGAGTGTCGATCTGTTGTTGGTTTCGGCCTTCGGGGTTGATATTTAGGGAATTATTCTCTTACTAGTTACGGTTAGAGATTAGTGAATGAGTTGAGAAATACATGCTTAAAGGGATTTTAAAATGAAAGGGGATTTTGAATATTCTTATATATGTAAATATAAGAAGAGAAATGAGTACTCCAATTATTGGAAAATAGAGAAGTTTTAAAATGACAAATGATTAATCAAAAGAGGCTAAGGTGATGATAAAGATTAAATCAGCGAATTCAATTTTCTTTTATGGATGAATGGATGTTTTTATTTGATAGTTAAATAACCGACTATCAAATCTAGCCCAATACGATTGTTGGTACGGAAAGACCGGGATCGAATTTATTCGAAAACCATTCCGAACTAACTAATACGAAAACGTAGAATATACGGATTGAAGATGGAGCAACGAAGACCATAGATCTTCATAAGCGAAAAGAGTACTGGTCGAATTCTCTGGAGTCGCGTCCGGAGATATTTTGATAGTGATCCTGTCGTGGTTGAAATCGACGGATGGCAAGGACTACTTGCTACTGATCCATATGGTGATTCCTAGGATGCAGTAGGAGAGTACCTTCGGTTTGTCCAGTCCCTGGACAACTTGTATGGACGAATGTTTGACAGAGTATTTCCAAAGGGATTACGTACGTTGACTTCTCCAAACGTACGAAGTTGGTGGCAAAGAAGGGAAACTTCTTTAGCCTAACAATCTGAGTATTTTTGGGGAAATAAATTAGTGATTTTCCGATGGATGTGACGATGTGGCATTCAAAGTGAATGGTGGCCAGATGATCTAGAAATACGATTATAACCTCAAGCCTCACAAAAGGGAAATGACAAAAATCGGTCAGGCAGCATGGGTATGTGGGTCGCACCTATTAGGGTTTATTGTCGCCATCTAGAGAATATTCATATTTGTTACTTCTTTTCGCTTCTGTATCTCCCGGGAACGGTTATGTTGCTAGCAACCGTAGGTGACAATATATTCGATACACACAAGAGAAATGAGTGGTCGGTCTTGTGTGGGCCGGGTTGCAAGACGTTCTTGTCGAACCCAGTGTGTTCCCCTCTAGAGATACATTATCGGAAGGTGGTCCCAAACCTTGTCATAGTTGGAAATCCAATCTCCAATAAGCGCCCGCGGTTTTGATTGTATAGTATATATGTAGAGCGTGAGATGCAAGCGTTCTGCTAGATTGATACTTATTTGAATTTAGATACTATTATAATATCAGAAAAGATATTGATTTCAAAAATGTTTTGGGTTATCATAAGGTAAAAACCGTCCGTTTTTATGTGTGGGGTGGTCTTACGATTATCTTTTTCTTTCGGAAATGATTTTTAACTTTAAAATCAAGATGGATGATACCAATAATTTAGTGGGTTTTTCTCACGCTGGTTCACCAGACTGACCTGTGGCGTTTGTAATGCTCGGGTCAGACCGAGTTGGGTCTGACCGAATTTACAGGTTCAGGGTAAGATGATATGGACTTCAGGAGACAAGATGGAGGAGTTCAGACGTATCATATATATAGTATTCCGCTGTGTGTTGTAAATGAGGACAGACTGTTATAATTGTCCAGATGAATTAAATGGCCGTTGTACTCTAATGAATTGTAAGTATTATTTCAAGTTTTAAATAAAGATTTATTTCTGTATTATATTTTGTTCCGCTGCGATGTGAGACTCTGAGTATTATGGTTTGTTGTTCTTCTTCTTTTTCTTCTATTCTAATATTTCTTTCTTCCTTATCTCACCCTCTAACTTCTTTCATCGATGTTTTGGATTTTCGGTACTCGAGTTTTGGACACGGGTGTATTGTATCGAAAAATTCGAGCATCGAATTTTCCAGTTCGTTACAATTGATCAACTATAGATTCGACAGCGGGACATGAATTGCTATCATTTATGTATGCATATTCGGTCTATAGTCAGATAATGTTGTATGAGATGGATCAGGAGAATACGAGCTTCGTCACAGATATGGGTTTGTATTGCTACAAAGTCATGCCATTTGAGTTGAAGACTGCAGGAGCAAATTACTAGCGCCTTGTCAATGCGATGTTTAAGTCACAGATTGGTAGACTATAGAAGTTTATGTTGATGACATGTTGGTTAAGTCAAAGAGAGCGGCCGATCATATGGAAAATCTAGCTGAGATGTTTGATATTTTGAGAAGATAAGACATGAAGTTGAATCTTCTCAAGTGTTCATTTGGAGTCACATCTGCAAAATTTCTAGGGTTCATGGTAAATGTCAGGGGCATTTAGGCCAATGCTACCCAGATTTTAGCATTGAGAGAGGTGCGAGCTCTTAGAACGAAGAAAGAACTTCAAAGTCTGAATGGGAAGATCGTTGCCATGAGTCGATTCATCTCCAAAGCAACCAACATGTGTATTACATTCTTCGATGCATTGAGGAAAGGGAAGAACGACTTTTAATGGACTCCAGCTTGTCAAGTAGCCTTCGAAGAACTTATCAAGCACATGGAAACACCCCTGATGCTTTTCAAACCTAGTGATGGAGAGGATTTATTTCAATATTTGGCGGTGTCATCTCAAGCTTTGAGTGCAGCTTTGGTGCGAGAGGATTTAAGGATTCAGAGGCCTGTATACTACATTAGCAAAAGGCTCACTGGGGCAGAGTTGAACTATCTGAAGTTAGAAAAACTCGCATATTGTTTGCTTGTCGCCTCGAAGAAGCTCAAGCCATATTTCTAACCCCATTCCATCAAAGGGAACACGAATCTGCCAGTAAAGCAAGTCCTATTTCGCCCAGAGACTTCAGGAAGGTTGTTGAAGTGGAATATTGAGCTCAATTAGTATGATATTATGTACCATCCCCGAAGAGCAATCAATGGACAAATCTTAGCAGACTTCATTACAGAGTTCACTGACAGAGGTGATGAAAAGGAAGAGCCTATTGAAGTGATGGTCCTGTGGAAGTTGTTCGTTGACGGAGCCATGAATGAGTACTTTTCAGGGGCAGGAGTAGTTCTAGAGACTCCAGAAGGACGTGCAGTATGTTGTGCATTGATACTAGAATTCCCATCAATGAACAATGAAGCAGAATACTAGGCATTGATAGTTGCATTGAAGATAGAAAAGGAGTTGAATTTGAAAGTTTTGCATATTTTCAGTGATTCACAGTTGGTGGTGTGTCATGTTCGAAGAGAGTTTCAAGCCAAAGGAGGAAACTTGTCTGCTTATCTATCCAAATCTTGGGAATTACTCAACAACCTTGACTATTACACCATCTCTCATATCCCTAGGGAAGATAACATGAAGGAGAACTTACTTGCCAAATATGTCAGCACTGGAGATGCTCAGCTATTGGGTTTAGTGCCGGTCAAAGTTCTCTCAAATCCCAGTACTGAAGACATCTATGTTGATTGGATCATGGAAACTGCTGAAGAGCTAGAATCATGGATGACTCCAATTAAGGAATATCTTCTCAATGGAGTGCTCCACACAGATCCAAAGAAGCGGAAGAAGCTACTGCGAAAAGCCCCTTTGTTTCTCATACAGGATGGTCGGTTGTACAGATGGGGTTTCTCTATGCCTTTACTTCAATGTGTCTCCAAAGAGGAATCCAGAAATTTTTTGGCAAAATTGCATGAATGATAATGCGGAGGACATGCGGGTGGTCAAACATTAGCCAAGAAGATTCTTCGTTATGGTTATTTCTGGCCTGAATAAACCAAGTCTCAACACAATACACGAGAAAGTGTGACAGATGCCAAAGGTTCGCAAAGATTCCAAGAGCACCATCCACCGAATTGACTCAAATGGTCAGCCTATGGCAGTTTGTTGTTTGGGGACTGATTTAATTGGAGCATTGCCAACTGCAAAGTCCAACATGAGATACACTATTATCGTCGTTGATTATTTCACTAAGTGGGATGAAGTAGAGCCACTAGCTACCATTACGTCAAAAAAGCTATAAATTTTGTGCTAAAAAATATTTTTTGCAGGTTAGGTGTGCCGCAAAAGATAGTGGCAGACAATGAGACTCAATTTGAGAGTGAGGAATTTAAGTGTTTATGTGCCAAGTACAAGATCTAAAAAAGCATCGCAGTTGTGGCTCATCCGCAAGCAAACGGGGAAGTGGAAGCAAACAACAAGATTATCAAGTCAACCATCAAAATGCGTCTTAAGAAAGCTAAAGGTTGTTGGGTAGATGAGCTGCCACTTGCACTATGGGCGTATCAGATGACTCACAAATTTGCAACTTGGCACACACCATTTTCATTAGTGTTTGGCTCCGAAGCAATGATTCCTGTGGAGCTGGAAGTTCCCACTCATTGCAGAATGCACTTCAATCATGCAGAGAACGAGCAGCTGCAGCAAGAGGCACTTGATCAGCTTAAATAAAAGATAGATGAAGCCAGCTCCGAATAGTAACACACCAGAGAAGAATAGCCAGGTACTTCAACATCAAAGTCAGAAAGAGAACTTTCGAAGTTGGAGACCTTGTGCTAAAGCGGGTGATGACTACCACAGGTGTATTCAGGCCAAATTGGGAAGGACCACATATAATCAGTCAAAAGCTCTTCAAATTGTCAACGGTGGATGGAATCCCAATACGAGGGCTTGGAACAGCGACCATCTGCGTCAATATCTTACTTGATGCATTGTTCAATTTCTGCAAAAATGGTTGTAAATATTTTGCAAGTATTGTAACTGAACACCATCTCTATAAATGAAAGCATGCTTGCTTATCTCGATTATATATTTGCATATTTTTGTTAAATAGTTCAAAAATTGCTTAAAATTGATTTAACATTGCAGGCTACCAAAAGAGCTCTTGCTTCCTCACAATCCGACAAGATTTGGCGACCCCTACAACACATCCCAAAAGAAACAGCTCAAGTGTCGAGTGCCACAAGCATCATTCTGCACAAATGTGAGGATGTAATGCACTGCCTTGAAGATCGAAAGGGAGAGTCGCTGATAGTCAAGCGGTGAAAAAACGCAACAATCTAGCATGAAGCAAAGAATTGCAAGTTCCACCAAAGGGGAACCTCCCCAAGTGAGAGGCATAGAGCCCTGGTTCTACAACCATGATCGCTTGACAAGTCAAGCATCTGGTAAAAGGACTGGCGTTTTCCCCATGGAACAACGCAATGAAGAAATCTTCCTAAGAGAAACGAAGACCAAAAGCTGTAAGTTCTACAGTAGGGGAACCTCCCCAAGTTGGAGTCACATGGCCCTAGTTCTCTAACTACGATCGCTTGCCAAGACAAGCATATGGTAAAAGTACTGGTGTCCGCCCTATGGAACGATGCAACAACAAAAGCTTCCTAATTGAAGAAAAAAGGAAAAGTCCTGTCTGGGGGTGCCCAATCTAGTCTTCGATGCTTGAGTAACTCGGCGGGAAGGGATGAAAGTTGGGTTGATAAGACCTGTCCGGGGGCATCCAATCAAGTCTCCGAAGGGTTGATTTACTCGGCTAGAGTAAACGAACGCTGGATTAAGAAAAAGTCCTATCTGAGGGCGACCAATCTAGTCTCTGATGACTGATTTATTCGGCGGGAAGGGATGAAAGTTATGTTGATAAGACCAGTGTAGGGGCATCCAATTTAGTTTCCCGAGGCCTGATTTACAAGGACGGAAGATATGAACCTTGAATTAAAATAAGTCCTAGCCGAAAGGGGGCATCCAATATAGTTTCTCTGAGGCCTGATTTACAAGGTCGGAAGAGATGAATGTTGGATTAAGGAAAAGCCCTAGTCAAAAGGGGCATCCAATCTAGTTTCTCCGAGGCCTGATTTACAAGGTCAGAAGATTCAAACAATAGATTTGGAAGAAGTCCTAGCCGAAAGGGGGCATCTAATCTAGTCTCTATGAGGCCGGATTTACTCGATCGACTGAGACTAAGGTTGGGTTACAGACCTGTTCAGGGGCACAGGAACTAAAGACTTCTCCAAGTAAAAACACTTGATTAGCTAATAAAGTCTAGCCTCTTAATACATTGACAAGCTCAAAAGCTCTACATATGTCGGCAAGGACAAAGATCTCTCATCAAAAAAGTTGAAGTTTCTAGTGCGTCAATCAAAATCAAAGAAATTCGGCAAAGTTGATCACATCTAGCTTATGCAATTTGTGATGACCTATGGTATGAGGGCAACACATCCATATTGGAATGTGACAATTCTTAGAAGACATAAAACAATGCTTATAAGACATACCACAAGCTCATCATGATATCGCAGCAAATAAAAGACTCGCACTCAATAAAGACGTGAATTCACGAAAGTAAGACAAAGCTGAAGTGCAGCAAACCAAAAGTAATTTTAATCCACTAAAGCAAGTCTTTACAACGTCTAGAAGCGAGGGTCGACACTTGCACAAGATCCGGTCAGAAGAAACAAGTAAGAATACTAAATAAGCAGAAAAAGCAGTCCAAAGCCTCATTCCTTCTTCCCGCCTTTAGAACAGCTACCTGACCTAAGTGTAAGCATGCCAAGTCTGGTTGGAGGAGGTGTAATGGCGAGCTTCTCTCAGCCTTTCTTCTTCATCACCTTCTGCAATGTCAAAGGGAAGGAAAAACAAGTGTTCTCTTGTGAGCACCATGTTTTTTCCTGTGCCTTTTCGTTGGAGACTTAACATCTTTCCCCGAACAGTAGTTGACATCCTTCTCCGGGCTCTCTTCGACATCTTCCACCCCCTCCTCTAGATAAGCCAGTCGGGTCATCCAAGTCATGAAGTGTAGCAATTTGCTCTGATTATAACCTAGGTTGAGAAGAAATAATAAGGGTAGACATGAGAGATAAGGAAGGATCGCCTGGTGGAGTAGCAGCAGTCAAAGCACTTGTCGTCACTTGAATTGAAGGAGTAAAGATGACTTCGGTTCCAGTTCCTTTAAGCACGGCTGGAGAAGGGTTTGGAGTGGTAATGCCTAATTTTAACAAATGATAATCAAGGAACTCATCGTAACTCTATGGAGTGAATAAGAGATCCCAGTTTGGTAAGACTGAATCAATGTCGGTTTACCTAAAATAGGAGAGCTTTCGAGCTTAACTTCATAGACGCTTGGGTCATCATCGTTGCCATCGTCACCTTCTGAATGCTCCTTAATAGCCTCCTTCTTTTCTCCAGGACTAGTAGTAGGCTATGTGGAAAAAATAACATATGGCTTGGGATCAGAAATGATAGCCTCAGTTGAAGTAGCCTCAGCAGTGGTAGTGGTTGTGTCAAAGGCTTGTTCTTGAGAAGGTCTAGTTCCACCTACTAAGCCACGCTCCTTCCTGAGTTCTTCTTTTCCCTTAGCAAGGGAAGCACGACCTTCATCATCCAAGTAATGCTTCAAAAGCTCCTCCTCCGTGTAACCGCTGCCATCAAATTGCGCAAGAACGGACTCCCAAACCTCGGCCAAAGTGATCAGATATTTGTCTTGCAAGAAAGATAAACTCCCTCGCCTTATGACGCTTAAAGTGTAAAACTTAAACAAAGTGTTGTTGAATCTGGCCTTGGTATCAGCATGTGCTTATTTTGCAGCGGCCTTATCAGAAAGAGCAAGATTTCTCTCTCACTCAAGTTTCTCCACTCTGGCGCTCAAGGAAGAAATATCCGAACCTCGAGATCTAAATTTTTCCTTCAAGCTGCAGTGCTCTCTCTATAAGTCTCAATAGCTCTCTGCTCAATAGCCAATCTATCTTCAGCATTATTTTGAGCTGAGTGAGCGTCTTTAACTTAAGTGGTTAGCATGATCTCCTTCTGCTTATAGGAAGAAGTAGCAGCAAAAAGCTCTTCCTTAACTCTTTGATTCTCAGCCTCCAGCTTCTCACTCCGCTTAGAAAGATATTCGATATTGGCGTTGTAGGCCTTGAGAGTTCTGTTCCTTTCAGCCTTGTCGTTTTCCATAGTGAGCATGGCCTCGTAATTAAGTTTATTTACTCTCAGAAGCTCATCAACCAGCTTCTACCAATAGGTCAGCCTCTCAATGTCATCTTTCACCGACTCAAGGTTCCAGAGCATCACCACTTTATCCATCGGAGTTATGTCCAAGTCAAAGCGAACTTCTCTCAAAAACCAGTTGGAAAAACATGAAAAGAGTGTGATAGGTTCTTGCGAGAGAGTGTGGCGTGGCCTTTGAATTATTTTCTGGATATTAACAAGAGGAGAGGTAGCAGCTGGAGGTTTAAACGGTTGAAGGCTTATGGAAGTTTGAGCAGCGGAAGCGAGATCCTTGTTTGTTCTGGCGCGCTTCTTGTTAACGATATTTTTTGTCAACACGGGAGATAGGTCTAAGGAAGTGGACCTAAGGATATAATGGGATTATCTAGTTCCCACAAGCTTGAGTCAGTTCACTGTTTCCTATATGTCAAGGTCTAAAGTCCGAAAGAATAGTTACTCTTCCCTCGAGGGGTGATTTATGCGACTTAAGGACCTACAGTTACCTTGGGATAAGGGTTCCCTAAGCACAACAAAAGTCATGTGTAAGGGTTACTTAGTGATCTAAGGTTATAGGTAAGGTTTGTGCGGGAAGACTTTCGTTAGGAAGAAAGCATAAGGTGTTTAGGAGACCTAGGTTCAAGGATAAGGCTTGATGAAGCTCTTATTGAGGGGAAAGCATAAGGTAGCTAGGCACCCGTTGAAAGGGTTAAGTTGTGAAGCCTTAACTAACATAACACGATAATATCCTATAGAATATGTAAAATAGTAAAGTATACAATAATTTATAGTAGTTCGGTCCGGATTGAACCTACTTCCACTTTAAGGGTTTTTGATGATTTTATTCATGAAGGAGGTTACATAAGAAATCCCCAAATTGATTTACAAATTAGGGTTATCTCTCTTAGAAATGAGAGGAAGATTTTCGAATGAGGAAAAATCCCCAAAAATGTGACCACTGGGGTCTTATTTATAGAGGTTTTAGGCCCCCTTTTGCTTCTTCTTTTTCCCGCCTTTTCTGCCACTTTTTTGGTGTCACCTTTTTGCTCTCGTTTTTGTCTTTTTCTTCTCTCTCCTGCTTCCTAGACCATTCTGGTCCCGATTTTTGTCTTTTTCTGCTCTCTCTTGCTTCCTAGACCATTCTGGTCCTCTTTTTACACTCTCTCGTGCTTTCTAGATCATTCTGGTCCCGGTTTTGTCTTTTTCTGCTCTCTCATGCTTCCATGACCATTCTTGTCCCGGTTTTTGTCTTTTTCTGCTCTCTCCTGCTTCCTAGACCATTCTGGTCCCGGCTTTGTCTTTTTTGCTACTGTCACCACTCTGGTGTCGATTTCCATCTTTCTCTGCCTTTCTTGTTTCTTCCATTATTTCCAAATGATACGTCCGTTTGTTTAATGTGACCATTCCATGGAATGGGAAACCATCATCTGAACCCAATGCAAGTGGTTTTCAGGTCCGAATCTCTTACCAATCGAAAGTTATAGAAGAAACAATATTTTATCTTCTTCTTTTGGTGTCGACATAGCTGTACCCAAGGCTTTTCCTTTTATACTTCCTGGTATTGAAGCTTCTGCTTCTTTATATTTGGCCAGTGCGAATTTTGCTGTTAACAGTTAGCCCTCTGGTATAAAGAAGTTTTTGTTCTTTAGGACAAAATCCTGTGGCTCCTGCATGGCTTGCCTGCCACTCAAGAATCATTATAAAAATATTTGGTATTAGTTTCGTATAACCAATCACTACACCAAATGGTTAAATTGGGAACACAAGGTTTTCTTTATTTGAAACAGTTTTGTAATGTTGCTAGCCTTAAAACTGTTTTAAAGTGTTTTCTATATGCACTTAAGCATTTCTATTTTATTTTTATTTATTTTTCAAATAACACTTGATTGCAGAAATAGTCGTTCCCTGCAGCCTGCAAGCTAACATAATCTGTCAAGCCCAAAGCCTATTTTATAAGGCCGCAATTATTAATTAATCAATTTTCCATTCTAAGCCCTGTCCACCAATTCGTTGGACGAAATCCATTTATCTGAATCATTCGAACTCCACGGATTGTTCATTAATGTCGAGCATCCATCTGCTTGCTCCATTATAGTGAATTTCGTCGGAGTCAGTGTATCGATCTAATCAAATCCCTAAGGAGCTATTTGTATACCTATACTCGATTTTTATTAATTTGGGACGAGGATTTTGTGTAGTAGGTCAACTCTGGATCAACTTTCCTAATAGCTCCTAAACAGTAGCATGTAAGGTAATTGGAAACGGAGTTCTAATTTGAAATTGGCTAATTTCTCTTGCTTGATTTAATCTATAAGGTCCTTTTTTAATTGATTCTTTAACTACATGGTTTGATTCTGTCTAGTTGAATAGTAAATGATTGCTTATAACTCACAGGTTGTTATGGATGATCTAGTTATTTCTATCAATTTTTTTCTGATATTTAATTTTGTTGTTACTAAATATGAATGATATACCAGAATATGTGTTTTTACTGGAAGCAGAATATGGTTGATATTCATTCTAAGGTTACGTAACAATGATTTATATTTGATTATGGTATATTTTGAACTCATGATATGAGGCTGGTGTTTTCCCTCTTCAGTTTTTAGCCATTAAAGTTGAAGAAAACCATGATCGCCACTATTGAATCACATTTAAAATCAGGGCCATACTTCATTGCTCTGGTGTTTTGACCAAAAATCTCATTGTATATCAATTTTCCTGGACTTTTTCATGTCTTAACTAAGCCAGTATGGTTTGAACTCATAACTCCTATAAAACAAGGTTAACTGAAATGTAAGTTTCTACTGATGGATTTGCATGGGCCAACCTTGACCTAAGCATATAAGAAGAAGTTTGTGGTGTACTTCGGACAGATAATAGTTCTATTAACAAATTCGCAGGAATATATTATTGGGTTGCCTTTTGTTCAGTAGATTTTTAGAAGCCATTTTGATGTTGCTTCATCAAAATGTTGTATGGTTTCCTAAGCTCTGTAGGAGCTGAATGCAGGTGGCCAGTCCATGCTAGGTGTATTAGCAACATCCAAAAATCTGTTCAAGCTTAATTAATCTGATTCGACTGTATAAAAATGCAGCATAGGTTAGACCATGCGATGGAACTTTCCACCACAATCATGTGTTTTGGTGAATTGTAGCATGGCCGTCTGTAACTGATAAGTTTGTTGTAAAAATTGGTTCATTTTATATTGTATTCCTAATGGTCGTCTGTCATACAGTGTATTATTTCAAAGTTTCTTGCATGTGTGTGTGCAATGACTAGTGGCCATCTTTTATGCTAGTAATCATCTTAATGCAGTTAGTTTTTAGTGTAGTAATTCCCAAGCTTGAGCTTTTTGTTTTTCAAAAGAACAAATTTGCAGCACTACGAGTATAAGGTGGAATATTTTAATAAGACGTGACTGTGTTAAAAAGTGGCTTATAAGATAATGGCACTTTAAATAGTCTTACTATGTTCATGTCACACATTTTTCAATTTTCAGTAATTTATAAGCGGAAGCTTTTACTGTTAGGTTTTTTTATTCTCCTTGTTGCAGTTCAGTTTATCTTGGTTAGTCTGTATATTTTGGATTTGGTGCGTGGGATTCATTTTATTATATAAAAAAGATCAAAGCCCTTTAGATAAGAAATTTAAATATCATATTAAGTTTTATCAGTAAACATTAAATGTACTAACTAAAAAATGGTAGTTTTTTCATGTTTCAATCCTTGGGGTACCAAGTCATATTTGAAAATTGTTGATTGTTGCTAAGTTTGTGTGGTTAGACATTTTGGTCATAGGATGTTGTTTTTGTTACTGCAAGAAGGATTGCGGGGCCACCAAAAAAAGGCTTAGCTGTTGCTCGACCATACAACAGAGCACTGACAACTGCGCATGATTCCATTTTGGAGAAGGATATTGTCTACCCTGCCGAAATTGTTGGAAGAAGAAAGAGGTACTGCTTGGATGGCATAGTTTTTTTCTAAACCAAATTGTTAGATGATATTTTATTGTTAGTTCATTTAGTTTTACCGATAGGATACCTGTGGTTTTAGAAGGAATTTCGTCCAGCAGGAGATTTGGAATATCTTTTCATGAATGCAGGAAACTTATGGCTAGGAAGAGGCCGGCCCTATTTGGCTAGTTACAGCCAAGAGTTAGTGATGCACGCTTGCTCATTTAAATGAAGCATCTGAACCCAAATATAATTTTTTTTTTCTTGGGTTTTCTGTTAAGCATCAACGGCTAGAGAGAGCAAGCTACTTATCCAAATTTGGGAGTAGGACTTTGAGTTATTTGACTGTGCACTATAGGTAATGTTCTTTCCCTTTTGAAAGTGTTCATGTTCTTTTCTGGTTTGTTGTGTGCACTGATTCGTAGGTTGAAGGAAGAAACTCGATAACAGATCTTGTATATTAATACAAATTAAGACTTACATACTTCTGTTAGGTGGGTTCTCATATTGAATCTTAGCTGAGGTAACTAAATTTATAAAGATTAATAAGCTGCATGAAATATTGTGTATTTCTGATTTAGATGCTAGTTTCTTTTTAAATTGATACCATATATATGATTTTTCAACTTATACTAGAAATAATGTGCATATGTTTTTAAATTTAACTCTATCCCATCCAATCTGGTTTTGAATTTCAGTAGTTTTATGATTTTACATGAACAGAGGGGAAAAAATAAATCGTCTGAGCAATATTAAGTGAATTTACACATTTCAGGTTCAGTGCTAATTTTAAAGATTTGATTGCAAGCACGAGCATCATTATCTATCTATAGCTGCATCATGTGTAGTGGATTTGTTCCAGCAAATTGATTGCAACCTGTTGTGTTCTCAGGTAGGCTTATAAACACTTTGCTAATAAAACCATGCACTAAGAATTATGTTGACAATTACTATAACAAACCTGATGTTCAGATGACAGTGCATGCTAATGTCACAAGAATTCCTTATAAACGGACAGCATGCAGGTACTTAAATTGTTTTATATGAAAGAGTTACATTGATATTTATTGTTGTTTAACTATAGATTGATTCTTTTTATTTAGTGATGTTTTGATTAAGGTTTGGGCCGACTTTTAGTGCTCCATGCTACCAACGTAAAAAAAACTGTATATATATATATATATATATATATATATATATATATATACATATATATATATACACACACACACACACACACACGAAAATCCAGTACAAAAAAACAAAAAACTTCAGCTGGTACGTTACCTTGATATATATGAGAAGCCAGTACAATACTATATGGGTGATTGTACTATGTATTAACTTAGCTCTACTAGCTGTAGTTAAAAAATTGCAATCCTAATTTTCAAATTTACTGATAATTTTATTCAACAGCAGTGAACAGTATACAACATGTTAGAACACTAATTAATCTATATGGGTGATTGTTATTTTCAGATTTTACACAAAATGTGATAGGCGTTTCGATGAAATTATTGGAGCTGTGTTGAAGATACAATTTGACCTTTTCTATGGATTCTTGTTCTGTTGTTCTTTGCAAGTTGTTATATATTGTACTACTGCTTGACCATTGCTTTCCATACAGGGAAAGTATTATTGAATATAGGCAAACAAATAAGTTAGAAAATTTAATACTAATAATTTATCATGTTAAATTACTCAATTGATATGGCCTATTAGAAGGATGAACAAATAACTTTGATTTACACATTTTCATCTTATACATCTTGTAAGTTTTCCTTATTTTAACATATTGCCTCATGTATTATGTTAAATATATGATTGTATAATTACACTGGCATATTCAACTTAAATAGAAAAGTGTAAAAAAGTTGTTATTGACATGGAATACTCTCTTCTACCAGAAAAGTTTGTACATGTCTAAAGAAATAATTTATTTATTTTTTTACATCCAACTGGATGTTGTTTTTGTTCCATGGTACCCATCGGAATAATGACAACCTAAGAATTTGTTTATTAGTCCCTTTTAGATTTAGAAAATAAAAACATTTTCTACTTAGTAGGTCTCCTTTGTAGGGGAAAAACTCCTAAATAAACGGTTTTAAGTATGACAACTATGTAATTGCCTTGCATGGTGGACAAAAAATAAAAATAATAGAAAATGAGCATTTTTTATCTTTTATTTTGTAAAATAGACACTTAGCGTTTTTTGGATTCAAATAGAATTTGACAATGACTTGTTAACCCTTAATCCATGCTTCTTTAGATATCTTAGGATGCATGAACTAATTAGATGGATTTCATATGTGTGATTCCTCGTACATCCTATGTCCGGTAATTTGTCTATCTCCGGCCTAGTCACCACCCTTGACTTAAGCAATTTCTCTATCTTTGGTAATTTGTCAACCAGTTTGTTTAATCTCACTTCCCTTGAAAGTATTAACCTTGCCTATAATATGTTTCATGGAAATGGCATTCCAAATGGTTTCCCGTTTCTAGTTAATTTGAATTTATCGAATTCTAGATTTGTTGGGCAAGTGCCTCCTGGAATTGGGATGCTAAGGAAGTTGGAAGTTCTTGATTTGTCTATTTAGTATTTAAAAGTCAATTCTCTTTTGCCACTTGCACTTAGTTTTGAAGAGTTTATTACGAACTTGAGCAATTTAAGAGAACTCTACCTTGATACTGATTCAAGAAATGGTGAAAAGTGGTGTGGTGCTTTATCAAAATTTACTCCAAAATTGACAAATTTGAGCTTGTCTAGTTATTCTATTAGCGGACCAATCGATCTATCTTTAGGGAAGTTGAGAAATTTTTCCGTTATTCAATTGAATCAGAATAACCTTAACTGTTCATTACCTGAGTTCTTTGCAGACTTTTCTTCTTTAAGGGTTATTGATATGAATTCATGTAGGCTGAATAGAAATTTCCTAGAAAGTGTTGGCTTTCCGAGCTGTGTTTACAAGTAGTCAAGATAGCACAATGTTTGCAAGTTTTGTTTTGCAAAATATTTGTGAATTACTTAATTTATTTGTGTATAATCGACATATAATTACGGTGTCAACTGTCAAGTGCACATAAATTAGTGTAGTTGCTTATATTCTACTCCTAAAATAAATGCTGGTTTTGGTTTGACACTTATCTAAATTCCTCAAGCCATTTTGTCAGCTATACTGACGCACAAATGGGCATCATCATGTTCCAGAAATAATGGAAAATATGTCCACCTTTCACTGCAAGGCATTGCACTTGAGTTCAGGATTTTCAGAATTTGGGCCACATTCAAGGGTAGAATAGAAATACTGGCCAAATTCCATAGCCTGCATTCCTGGATGGGCCTTCTCTATCTTGTATTATTTCCTTTTCAGGTTTGTCTTATCATTCTTAGTTAACATGTACTGCGTGTAGCATGCTGCAATTTTTTTTTTTTTTTTTTGGGATGCTCTCATGGACCATATGACTACCATTTTCAACCCGTAATGACAGTATATGATATGCTGGCCTTATATTCTCTCTTAACTGAAAACCAATATTGACAGTAATAGTATATGATAATGCACTTTGTGTGGAACTATAAAGTTATTAGCATTTAACAAAATCTATAAAGTTTTATTGTGATTCTCCAAGCACGCATTATGCATGCTGCTATACTAGCATAAATAAGATCAATTGATTCAACGTGCAATTTAATGATTGATATGCATTTCTGTAAGCACCTGAATTTGTTTTTTTCTTATTAATTCTGCAAATCCTTGAGATTTTTATTATAGTTCTTTGTTCATTCTCACATTTTGATAAGTTTTACTTCACTTTTTTTAATCTTTCCCCTAGTTTTATATTGTCTTGACATCCTTTTGTATTATTCCTAGATCGACATTTCGCTATCTTGTTTTCCAAATCCAGCAGTACTGATAAACCAATTGTTGGGTAGCAACTTTGTTTAGAGTTTGATAAACTAGTAAAAGTTTGATGATCCAATGTTATACATTTAGATTTCAGTGACAGTTAGATATATTTAGTTAAAGCTTGCACACTGAGAAAGATGTTATTTCTTTAATGTTGTACAGTGGTACATTAATAAATAAATGCACCTTTAATCTGGAAAGAAGAATTTCATTTGTAATACGGACCAGTTTAGAAACCGAGTCCAAACTGGGCTTAGTATCGAAATTGAAACCCACTTCAGTAATTGATTCAATTTCAAAACTGAAACTGAGTACTGAACTTACTTTCAATTTTGAAATCGAAATAGAATATGGTACTCGTTTTGTAGATACAGTGTATCAAAATACGGTTTATCTCAATTTCAAAAAAAAAAAAAAAAAAAAAAAAAAAAAAAAAAAACACTTTAAGTTAGAAAAACAAAACGACCAAAACCAGATAAGATAATAATTAATGCGTTAGAAGGTTATACGAAAAGCTAAACATTTATACCTACGGGTCATTCGGATTATTTATTGATTATTTTATGCATCAATGTTTTGTGCTTCCTATGTTATTCTTACATTCTCTAATATTCGAACAGTACATGAATTTGTTTTTTTTTTTTGCAGATATGGATTTCAAAAAGACAATATGATGAATCAGGGTGCATAGAAAGTGTTTATGAGCTACTTTGGTTATCTTTATTTGTTGTTTTATTATATTGTCAACCTTATATTTGTTACGTAACTTGGATTTGTTACGCTATATTTGAACCTTTTTGTTCAAAATATGGTTAATCTTTGTTCTATAGTAATTTGTTCATGGAATTTCTTTTAATATATTTTAGCTTTAGATCTGGAGAATGATTTAATCTATTTATGATACTGAAGGTATTAATTGCATATTTCAAATTTACTATATGGATGGTTGTCAAATTGAAACATCTAGCAAGTGTTGCAGATTATCAAGTTGAAACACTAAGTAAGTGTTGCAGATTATCAAGTTGAAAGACTAAATAAGTGTTGCATATTACCAAGTTGAAACACCGGTTAGGCGTTTCAGTTCGTTAATCTGAAACACCTGTTAAGTGTTTCAATTTGTCAATCTGAAACATAATATAGGTGTTTCAAAAATCTGCCATATACCAATCTGCAACACCTAAAAAGTGTTTCTGAAAATTTTAGCAACCTTTTATTACCGTTTCAAATTGGCAATTTTGGTATTGTGAATAATAATGATGCAAGGGAAAGCATAAACTTTCCTTAATGAAATAGGGCCTGAACATGAATTCGAAGTTATGAACTTTTTGTGCACTTAGTGTGCAAATTCAAACATGTGTTTGTGTGGGATCATATGATTTAAAGGTTAGCATTCTTCTACTAGTGTAGGACAAGCATTTCATTATTGTTACTTAGGCATTCAATATTCAAGATTTCATTCTTGAAAGTATGGTTTAACAAATTCTAAATTTACATTTGGATACTTGCAATCATAGTTCATCATTGACGCACATAATGTGTTAATAAAAGTAATATGACTTGCATAGTGTGGTAATTCACTTACAATGTGTGACGCATTGTTTTTAATCAAAACTTATAACAATAAGGTTAGGTGTAAAAATAGCGTAAGTTCAAAAAACTTCCCTATGTATGGTGTCGAGAAACCATAACCCTTGTTTGGAGATTTGAAGTAAAAAAACTTGAGGCACCAAGACAAGTACTTGATCTAAAAACTCTATTTTCGTATATAAGGTTGTTGGCCTAAATTGCATACTTGGGAATGGTTATAGAAGCCAGGAACTATTTACCTGAAATGAGAATAGAAAATCCGTAGCCAGATTCAAGTTTTAGAATAGTAAAAATTTAAGGATTTATTTCTAAAAGTATTCTAAGTCCAAAATGTTCATCTGGAATAGTGAGGGGAAGGTCAAAAGCTCCGATTTGAGTTAGTGTAACAGAATCCTTTCCACAATAAAGGGAGACAAACACCTAAATCGAGATAATTATGATAGAGGGCTAAAACTCTAACATCAATAGAAACCTCGAGACTCATGCTCGAGTAAATAAGAAATCAGAAATCCACATCTGAAATTAGCAGAAACGTCGAGATACATACTCAAGTAAATAGCAAATCAGAAGTTCATACCTGATATCCTTAGACTCATACTCAGGTAAGTAGAAATAGTAATCCCAAGACTCACGCTCAGTTAAAAGGAAGTTGGAAAGTAGGAATCTATATCAAAAGTTAGAAACCCCGAAATTCGTACTCGGGTAAATGGAAATCAGAAATTCTCATAAGAAATTAATAGAAATCCCGAGAATCACACTCGGGTAAATGGAAATCAAAAATTTACATTTGAAGCATTATACTAGGTAATGCTAGAAATCATATTGAAACCCCAAGACTCACACTCGGGTAAGCAAAAAGCCAAAAATCATATAGAAACCCCAAGATTCACACTCGGGTAAGCAGAAAGCCAGAAATCATGTAGAAAACCCAAGACTCACACTCGGGTAAACAGAAAGCCAGAAATCATGTAGAAATGCCGAGACTCACACTCGGGTAAGTAGAAAGCCAGAAATTATATAAGAACCCCGAGACTCACACTTGGGTAAGAAAAAAGCTGGAAATCATATAGAAACCCCAAGGCTCACACTCGGGTAAGCAGAAAGCCAGAAATCATATAGAAACCCCGAGGCTCACACTCGGTATGCAGAGATTCAGAAATTACATCAATAAACCACGCCCTAATTGGGAGTTACCGAAAAACATCATGGTTAAGCAAATCACCTTGACGAAAGCACAAGAGAATCACTGAACATTATTAAAGGTTACCAAGAGGATTATTAAACACCATCCAAAGGTTATTCATGCGAACAATGTTAAACAACTAAACATAATTGAAAGTGACCAAGCAACTATGAACTATTGGTGGGTCTCTTGGAGGCCCCATAGAGAAAACACGTGGGTGAAAGAATCTTACATATTCCGAGAAGTAACTTTCTCAGATGTGTATGTAGAGGGTTTCTTTCAAGATAAATTAACCCAATCCTACATTGATTAATCGTTTAGGGAATGTTTCATTTAGCTTTCTAGCCATTGGGTATCTAACGTCTAGTCTTACTCCTAACCCATAGATATGCAGATGAATGATTACTCTTTAATAGAGTGACACTGGTCCCTTTTTATGGGAAGATGTAGGAAGTACTAGCCCCACTTAGGGTACTATAATTTGTCGGGGGTGTTAGCCTCTCTTAGGAGGCAACTCCACAAGGTGGAGATGTAACTTTGTTTGTTAGCCCCACTTAGGAGGCAACTCCACTAGGTGGAGATGTAACTTTTTTTGTTAGCCTCACTTTGGAGGCAACTCCACTAGGTGGAGATGTAACTTCTTTTCTTGGAAGCTTTGTCTGAAACTCCTCTTCTAGGAGGTTGTGTTTGTTGTTGCTTCTCTCTCTATAAGCATTGTTTGTCGCTCCTCTTATGGGAGGACTTGTTTGATATAGCTTCACCCTCTGGAAGCTTTGTTTATTGTGCCTTTTCTTCTATAGGCCTTATTTGACACTGCTTCTCCCCCTGGAAGCTTTGTTTGATGGTGCTTCTCTTCACGGAAGCTTTGTTTGTTGTGCCTTTTCTTTTAAAGGCTCTATTGGTTCGCCCTTCCTTCTGAAGTCTTTATTGATATCATTTATCAAGGGTAGGTTCCACACCTTTTATGTAAGCATTTAAGTATGTCAATATAACATGTTTTAAAAAGTTCATGAAATTCGAAAATAGTGGAGATAAGATTTAAAAGAATCTCATGTAAGCCGAGCTATGACGGGTGCTTAATCATTTTTTTGTTGCATATTTATCTAGATAGCTTCCACCGAAGCTTGCCATTGAATGATAACTTTGTTATGCATTTATTCAAGCATTGTGTTCCATAAGTGCTCCCTTTTCAGCTTTCGTTCCCTTCTGCAAGACGAGTCATAAACAGTGGTTGGGCACATTTTAGATGCTCTTCCTGAGCTCTTGTTGTATGCATAAGCTTGAACAGGTTTTGGGTTTTACCGGTAAAGACACTCGAACTTGTATTAATATTTGTTTGATTAGAAGCAAGATATAAAGTTAAATGACTAATGAAAGTAAGTATTTGAGAAGGAAGACTGATTGTCAAGTTCTCATTCCCAAGTTGCATTGTCTCCGACCAGCTTCCCATTGGTCTTACTTTGAATTTCTCAAATGAGCTTCCTTTTCTTTTTGGCTTATTTTCTTTTTATCAAACTCCAACAATGTTTGGTTTTGTGTGCTTCTGTCTTATGATAAGAGCAGTAATCTTTCCTTTTGTTCGATTTTGTAGAACAATCTACAAGGGGATTGGAACCAAGCCCTTCTTCCTTCTGTTTTTGGTTCAAGCTTTTCCTTGCGTTAAGTATTTCTTCTATGAGAATGAATTTATCACTAGAATACAAATCATTCAAGCTTTCGGATTCATTTAGGATGATATCCTTCCAAAAGGAGGATGGCACAAGCAACCCTGATTGCACAGCTCTTAGCTTCTCCCTATCTATGGCCCATTTCACTTTGAGAGATTTATCGTGATACCCCTTTAAATAGCAGTTAAGTGACTCCCCTAGTCTTCGTTTGATTCTAGCTAAATCATAAATGCTATTTTCCGATTCCTTTTGCATATGGAACTATGTGCTAAATGCGGTGGATAATTGCTTCCAAGTTATGATGATAGGGCCACGATAATGCTTGCACCGATTAAGAGCTATACCACGAAGAGTTGTTTGTAAGACCTTGCATCGAAGGGCTTCAAAAGCGTTATACGTATCCATATAATTCTCGAACATGGCAAGGTATTCTTCAGGGTCTCTAGTCCCATCATATGTGAGTTTGTTCTCTTTTATTTCAGACGGAACCTTCACCATCATTATCTATTTCGAGAAGGGAATTCCTTGCAAATTCTTGTCTTCTATCCATGTTAGGCCTTCATTTTAATCTGAGCTGACTACCTCTTTTTATGCTTGGTTGTTTCTCCACGAAACTGGACTGCTCTGTAGATATGATGAAGACCTGTTTTGGATATAAAGTTCCTAAGGTGTTATTATTCTTGATTCTGCTTTAAAATGTTCCCCTTCAAGGGACCTTTTGACTAAGTCTTCTTCGATATTCTCTAGTTGCATCAATCTGCATAGCCAAGTGTAGAATTTCCAGTTCGTTACTTTTTCTTTTCTTTAAGGTTAAAGATCCTCCAGTTTCTAGTTTTGTAGAGTTGATGTTGTTTTCTGGAATGGATGAGGTGTTGGATCCTTCTTTACCACTTTTCCCAAATTGAATCATCCTTTAATTGATTTTCAGAGTACCTTGTTATGATGGAATGAGAAATAAGGTTGGAAGGTTTAAGATAAGTACGGAGGGTTCACAATAAGGATGAAGGTTCAAGGTTATCCTATTCTTCAAATAACTTAGATTAATGATGTTTGAAGTAGTAACTTGGTATTTAGAAGCTTCTCTCCGAGACTCTTTGCCTATAATCTTGCTTCTTCAAAGCTTAGTCCAATCCGGGACGGAACAATATAGTTAGAAATGTGGTAGATTATCCAAAAGGTTAGAGGTAGGAAAGGAGACGCAGGTTCAAGCCCTCCTTCTAGCACCAAAATATTAACGATATTTTTCATCAACATCGGAGATAGGTCTAAGGAAGTGGGCCTAAGGATACAATGGGATTATTTAGTTCCCACAAGCTTGAGTCAGTTCACCATTTCCTAGATATCAAGGTCTAAAGTCCGAAAGAATAGTTACTATTCCCTCAAGGGGTGAGTATCATGCTTACACGGCTTAAGGACCAACATTTACCTTGAGATAAGAGTTCCCCAAGCAGAACACAAGCTAGGAAGCAAACAACATACGGAAGGGTTACTTAGTGATCTAAGGTTGTAGGTAAGGTTTGTGCGGGAAGGCTTTTGTTGGGAAGAAAGCATAAGGTGTTTAGGAGACCTACGTTCAAGGATAAGGCTTGTGTATCAAGTTCTTATTGAGGGGAAAGCATAAGGTAGTTAGGCACCCATTGAAAGGGTTAAGTCATGAAGCGTTAACTAACATAGCATGATAATATCCTACAAAATATGTAAAATAGTTAAGTACACAACAATTTATAGTGGTTCTGTTTAGATTGAACCTGTATCCACTTTAAGGGCTTTGATGATTTTATTCATGGAGGAGGTTACATAAGAAATCCCCAAATTGATTTACAAATTAGGGCTAGCTCTCTTAGAAATGAGAGGAAGATTTTGAAATGAGGAAAAGTCCCCAAAAATGTGACACCTGGGGTCTTATTTATAGAGGTTTTGGCCCCCTTTTGCTTCTTCTTTTTCCCACCCTTTTTTGGCCACTTTTTTGGTGTTATCTTTTTGCTCTCGATTTTGTCTTTTTCTGCTCTCTCCTGCTTCCTAGACCATTCTGGTCCCGGCTTTGTCATTTTATGCTCTCTGCTGCTTCCTAGACCATTCTGGTCTCAGTTTTGTCTTTTTCTTCTCTTTCTTGCTTCCTAAACCATTCTGGTCCTGGTTTATTCTTTTTCCACTCTCTCCTGCTTCTTAGACTATTCTAGTCCCGATTTTTGTCTTTTTCTACTCTCTTCTGCTTCCCAAACCATTTTGGTCCTGATTTTGTCTTTTTCTGCTGCTGTCACCATTCTAGTGTTGGTTTCCATCTTTCTTTGCCTTTCTTATTTCAACCATTATTCCTAAACAATACGTTTGTTTGTTTAATGTGACCACTCTACGGAATGGGAAACCATCATCTGAACGTAATGGAATTGGTTTTCAAATTTAAATCTCTTACCAATCGAAAGTTATAGGAGAAACAAGATTTCATCTTCTTCTTTTGGTGTTGACATAGTTGTACTCAAGGCTTTTCCTTTTATACTTCCTGGTATTAGAGCTTCTGCTTCTTTATATTTGGCCAGTGCGAATTTTGGTGTTAACACTTCTCATCTCTACCACGATCCTTTTCCTTATCATCTCGCTCCTTCCTTTTCTTCCTCTCATCCTCCTCCCGTCTGTCCCTATCACGACGGTCAACTCGATCTTTTTTGTCCTGCTCATCCCTCTCCTGACAGTCCTGTGCCTCCTGGGCCTTTCTCAATCTCCAGTCTTCATCAGTCTCTCTATGGGAATGAGGTGGCTCATAGTGACGTGAATTATAAGAGCCTGTATAACAGTTGAAGTCATCCACGTAAGAGTGGGTCAAGGTTTGACTTAAAATAAAAGTGAACGAGAGTTTAGTCTTTAAAGCAGGAAACACTAGGGCAAGGCAGAATATCACATGCAAGATATTGAAATCTCTAAGTGTGTGTTGTGTGTGATCTAACGCACATCGAACAATGAACCGCTCGTTGTTGTCGGAGTCAAAGAAGTTGCTATCTCAGAGATGGGTCTTCGAGAGGAAGAGGTAAGATCCAATTCATAAGTTGTCATCGAAGATGGTGTAGCAAGTCGGGAAGTTTCAATATCGCCCATAAAAAGCTCGCTAGGAGTTCCAACATTATCGCACAAGCCCTCGTATATGTTATAAAAATCTTCCTCAATTGCAGCTGGAAGCGTGGGGTTGACATTGCCTCTCTCAACCGCAGAATCGCCTTTGCTTGCAATCTCTCCTTCCTCAAGCTATGCACAAACCTTAATGGGAGATTTTCCCTTGCGAGGTGTATTCCTCGACAATTGAAGGAAGTTTAGGCTGGGAAGTTGAATAAGCTCCGCCAGCAGGGTCCGAACATTTCTTTAAAACTGACACCTCGGTAGAATCTGTCAATACAATGTCTTCTCCAGAGGCTGAAGCATCTGATGCTTTGGGTAAAAAGGGTGAAACAGAAGAAGTTTCTCGAGAAAGAAAGATCGAGACAGGTCAAGCAACCCAAATGACAAAGAAACTCCTCCTTAATTGAGAACCTTTTTGTAACAACTCGGAAAATCTGAGCCAATTTAAAATTTTTAATTTGGCTATTTTAGTGAATTTTAAATATTTAAAATAAATATTTTAAATAATAACGACGAAAAGTGTGTTTGAATCGATGTTTGAAAATGAATATAATTATTTTTAATTATAAACAAGGCCTGAAATGGCGCGGTAGTTTCAAAATTTCAATTCAAACTTTGACTGATTGTGCCGGGTGCAAAACAAAACCGATTTTAGTGAAACCAAAAATATTTAAATCTGTTAGTGAATATCTTTCTAACGAATCTGAAAAATCGAAGTTTCATAGTGGGAGTCAAAAGTTATGGCCAAATGAATTTTCAGAAAGGTCGCTATAGAGTTTATATAGCCCGTGAAAATGGCCATTTTGCAAACGACCTCAGAATTCGACGAAACCACTTTTGTTGGATCCGAGATGTCAAATTATTACTAGGTTTCAAATTTCATAATTTTTGAAGTTAGTATGTGAGCGTGGAAAAGGAAAATGTGTTTGATCGATTTTTGTTAAATTGGATCGACCAGAAAAGGGCCATTTTTCAAACGGTCTCAGAATTCGACGAAACTAGTTTTGTTGAGACCGTATCGTCAAAACATAGGTAGATTTATTTTTCGGGAATTTTTAGAATTAGTATGTGTCCCCGGCAAATTGAAATGTATGTTCAAATCAAATATTGAATGTTTTATATTTTAATTTGAAGAGAAACTGACTGAAACAGTCGAATGGGCCTACGAAACATATCTCATTGTGTTCAGAATGGGGGTATTTAGCTAGGGGCGACAGTCGTTGGGTTTGGATTGGTGTTCGTTTGAGAAAACACCCCTTGGAAATTTAAAAAATATATGGACCAATCATATTTGTTTTCCCATTTATTTTATTTTCTAAAAAAAGGCGGAACCTTTCTCTTTCCCCGGCGTCAACAGCGGAAGCTTCTTCAATCCTTCCCCCCTTGATTTCTCCTTCCACACGCAAAATCACACCTCGACCTTGTTGAAGCTTTTGAAGATCTCATCGAGAGCTTCAAATCTGTACCTCTCTCACCTGGTATCGTGGAGAGTTCGTCGAGATCGGGGGTCACGAACTTCGGCCATTTGAAGGCCCGCCGCGCCTCCATGCCAGCGTCGAACTGGACCCCACCACCGGCGTCGCAAAGCCCCCTCCTCCCTCTTCAACGCTGTATGGTCCGATCGAGCTGCAACTTCACGGATTCGGCGAAAATCTTAAACCTAGTTTTGAAGAATTTTGAAAGGTAACGGCTTTATAATATTAAACTGTTCTATAGCATTTTAAAGCTCTACGGTTTATGATTTCACTTTAAAAATCATATCTTTTTCGTTTGTTGACGAAATTCAGTGAAATAAGAGACAGTGGACTCGTGTGGACGTCTTCTACATTGTAGAAAAGACCGGATATTTTTTTGAGCTTTCTGCAATTTTTGGTGGAGTGGAACCCAATGTGAGATTTCTAAATTATAAACGATATGGAAAACAACGATGTATAAATTATATAATCGAAGTATGAGTTATATAAGCGTTGTACACCACATGTATAAGCATTGTATAAGTTGTATGTTCGATGTATAAGTTATATATGCGTTGTAAAAATGATATGTGCGTTGAAATAAATTGAAATGATATTGAAATGAAATCGAAATATAGTTATATACGTATATCTATATATATATATATATATATATATATATATATACACTCCCCTCGTCCACAGACCATGGACGATATATATTGGTTGTGATATTGTTTGGATGATTGGTTGATGTGAAAATTTGGTGAATATCATGAATGGTTGGTTTGAAATGATTGATTGTGATTGAAATCCCAATAGGATTAGTATATGGGAAAATTCGTCGGCGTACGAACTAGATATTGAAAATCCCCATTGTCAAAAGCTGCGAGGCTTTAAGGTAGAGCGAGGAGCCGTACTAGGGACGGTCCCGGTTTTAACTACCCTGCCTTTATGCTGCCGAAATTTTCTGAAATATTTCTGTGTTTGATTTAAATTCATGTGTTGAATGTTGAGATAAAATTCATGTGTTGAATGTTGAGATAAAATTCATGTGTTGAATGTTAAGATAAAATTCATGTGTTGAATGTTGAAATAAAATTCATGTGTTGAATATAAATTCATGTGTTGAATGGAGTTGTGTATTGAATAAATTCTTTGAAAGATAAAAATAACATTTTTATCATATATATAGACTATATAAAATATTAGTGTTTTAAATAAATTGTGTTAACACCAAAAATAACATTTTTATCATATATATAGACTATATAAAATATTAGTGTTTTAAATAAATTGTGTTAACACCAAAAATAACATTTTTATCATATATAGACTATATAAAATATTAGTGTTTTGAAATAAGTTGTTTTACAATAAAAATCACATTTTTAGTAAATATATAAACTATAGAAAATATTCATGTGTTGAATAAAGGGCTAGAACGATAAAAATCATGTTTTTATCGTATGTATGAAGTCGAAAACATTTATGTGTTGAATATACAGATTGAACAATGAAATTTACATTATATTGTGAATATAAAGTGCTAAAAATGGTGATGTGTTGAAATAAATATCTATGGGATAAAAATATCATTTTTATCAAATATATGTAGTGAATATGGTTTTGAAATCGAAGAATAAATTATATATATATATATATAATAAATCAAATAACGAAGTTGCATTTCATGTTTTGGAACCGTGATTTCAAACGATTAGTGCGGGAGATCCGACCATCGGATTTTCCCGAAACCGCAGCCGTTGGGTTCGCTTTGGAAATATCTTTCCAACGATACCCACTTTGTGAAAATCCAACGGTTGGATTGTCTGGAAGGTTTAATTCAAATCTGAAGAAAAACAGCGCCAGAATCGATTATATTTATATATATATATAATTAAATTAAAACGAATAACGACGCTGCAGTTCGTATTTTCAAATCGAAACTTCAAACGGGTGTACCGGGAGATCCGACCGTCGGATTTTCCCATAACTGGAACCACTGGATTTGTTTTGAAAAGATCTTTCTAATCATATAAAATTTGTGAAGATCCAATGGTTAGATTTTCAGATATGTATAAATCAAATCTGAAGGAAAACAGCGCCACGGCCGCATTATGGCCCGAAGCATCATTTGAATGAATTGGCTATTTTAAATAGATAAAAATAGCAATAAATCTTTATAAAATATTATAAACGATATGGAAAGGAAATAAACCGAATTTACCCGGTTTAGTGGATATTTGATGGTTGAATGTGTTTGGCATGAAAATTACAATTAAGAATAGAATTATTGATGTCGAGTAATTTAACCATTGAAATTAATTGATTTAAATTCTAAATATACATGAATTATTTGAAAAGGCCAAGTTAAATCTCATTTCAAATAATTGATCGGCGATAAGAAGTCGATGATGAAGACGGTGGTTGAAGACTGGAGATCTTCACCTCGGTTGGGTGATAACTGATGTCTTGATTGGGAGGCATCCCGAAATATAGATAATAAGTGGTGATCGTCCAGACGTACGTGGAGATCGATGGATATGCGAGGTATGTGGTGCCTCCAGTTTCGTTCAGACCCAGAACGAACTTGTAAATGGACTATGTGTCTGACATTTGATTTTGTTCTGTGCTGATTGATCTCTATTAAATATATATATGTTTGGCGGCGGAGAATTTATTCTCTTGCTTAACGCCCTTCTCTGAGACGTACGAGCTCAGAGGTTATATATCGATAGAAATCAGTCGCATGGAGTGAACTGCCTGTGTGGCACGCCTGAGTGGAAAATGATCAAGGCTTCTATTGAAAAGCAAAGTCATGTGGTTGATGATCAAAGCACGGCCTGTGTGGCATAGCTTTGTGTATAACGTGAATTCACGAGCCTCACACCCCGGTATGAGCCAGAAACAGGAGAGGACCTCAGGGAGGGCATGTGTTTCCTTCTAGCTAGGGTGGTGTCAGTGACCTACCAGCCCTGACATTTATATTATTTTCACCTGTGTGGTTGTTGCTGTTGCGAGGCGCCTCAGATATATCAGTGACTGTGTGGAGCCGATAGAGTCATTTGGCTCATTGACGCCCGAAAGGGCGGGGAAACACAGTGTTCAGGCATTTTAATCCACATCGGTGGACCGGCCCTGTCGCTCCTAGGGTCACTCGAGCTCTGATCCTGAGACACGGGCTAGAGCGTCTCGAATTCGGTAAGGACTATCTTTTGCCTTAGTTCATGATGGAAATCCAATTTCCAAATACGACACCGTGCGGTTTTGATTGTACATATATATGGCGACATGATATATGGTACCCATGCCATCTATGATTGATAGTTATGATTGAAATTTTTTTGAAACATATACACACTAGTAATAATATCAATTGCTTTTGTTTTATTCGTATCAAGCATATTTTGGCCATTATAAGGTAAAACTCTATCCTCCGGTTTGCGTTGCATTGTATGATGGGAACTGAGTCTTATAATGGCTTCATTTTTATAAAAAGCATTGCGATGTTTAAAAGAAAGATTTGTTTTTAAAGCACTGGCGATCCAATGGAGTAAACCCGTTCCACGAAAGTGGCGTGATCCTGTGATTAGCCATATTATAAATGTGTTGAGTAGATTTCTCGTACCAGTCTCATGACTGACTCGTAGTTTCACTTGCAAACTCAGGTGCCCCTCTTTCTACACCGGCAGCCTTATATTCAGGTTTTAGCAGGCTCTTTCTGGATAGCTGGAGCTGAAGATGGATTCTACCATTTATCTCTTTTTATGTTGTTTAGCTCCTATTGTACATATTATGTTTTATTTTCCGCTGTAGACATTTATGTATAACTGAACTGTATTTTGTACTAAGTATGATCCTATATACTGTGTAACTCTAATGATTATGTTTATCCAGTGCATTATTTGTACACTTTTAGTCTTCTCTTGGTCAATGTCAGCCTTCAGTCTCTCAAGAGCAGATTTACAAGCGATGGAGTCTTTGACAAAAGACGGCATTTCTAAAAAAGAAAAAGGAAAGTTTAATAACTGAGACTTCGAAAAAATTGGACGAAGAGTTTTGAGAAAATATGTCCACCTCCTTCCATCTAGATTCCATAGAAGCTCTTCGGGCATCGAACATAGATGAATTGACTCAGGAATCCAGAAAAGCTATCTTGTATATCGAGGACAAGCCAACGGTTTCGAGCGACTTTGACAAATATAATAGAGCGATGCTCCTTTTAAAGACGCATATATAGTAGATGTCCTGAATGTAGGTATACAATGCATCGTCCTCATGAAAAGCACGCATATCCCTATTAAAATGGCATAGCTATTCGGGTGCAGCTTAAAAGGGGTGATCGCTAAATGTTGAAGGATCATTTGTAAAAATGGGTTGAAGATAGGAACGACACCACTCATTAACATTTGTTAATTAACTGCAATAAAGTCGAAGGGAGGACGATCATCAAACTCATCCTTCCTTGGTAATCTCGTGTCAGCATCGGGAATGCCGAATTGAGCACATAGCTTCTTAAATGTACGTTGTGTAAGAGTTGAAGGGCACCTCTCCGATGGTGGATTGCCAAGAGGATGAGGCGCAAGAACATGATGATTTGTTATCGACCCTGGAGTTGCAGTCATCCCAGCTTTAGAAACTTAAGTGGAAGCTCCAGCCTGAGCAGAACTGGCTGTCTCTTTAGAGTGATGACGAGACTTCTGTCGGGTATCCATTCTAGAAAAAGAATCTTATTTTTAAAATAATTTACAGGCGCGAATTTCCTAAAGTGTGAATTGTTGTGCAAAACTAAATAAGTTATTGAAAACGAAGCTTGAAATCTTTAGTCGGTGTGTGTTTGTTGTGTCACTTGAATCTCCACTTTCTTTGACCTGACTGTTGCATGTACATATGAAACTGTGCACATATGATATTTGTGCTGAAATATTTGATCACTTTGCTGGCCAGTGTATTTGTTTGTGAACTTGTGTTGATTTGAAGCATGACCTTTCTTGCCGCACCATATATGCCAGCCCATTGTCATATTGAATATTTTAAGCTTGTTGTTTCTTTGCACTCTGTAACCATTTTGATTTTGTTGAACCAATGTTGCTTCTATGTATACACACACACACACACACACACACACACATATATATATATATATATATATATATATGCACATATGTGTATATATACGTGTTTGTGTGTGCACTTGCACTGAATTTCTTAGTTCATGCCCACTCGCTGATATTTGATCGTATTTCCCCTACACAAAAATATATGTGAATATACATACACATGTATGTGTAGAATATGTGTGTGTATATATATGTATGTGTGTGAGAGAGCACTAGAGACTATGTCTAGCTTGTGGTATTTACAGTGAATCACTGTGAATATCACAAACTGTCTAGACATAGATGGATGGATATGTATATTAGATCAAGTCATGGAATATGATCAGAAACACACCAAAATTCTAAGGCAAATAAATTTTAAAATAAAATTATATCTATTAGAATTTAAAATTATTTTTGTTCTAGTTTTGTGTGTGTGTTTCTGTGACAGGTAAGCAGGTGACTAGACTGAATGTGAAACAGGCTAAAGACAAGTGTGTGTGTAACTATATATGAGTGAGTGACTGAATATGAGTTTGTACAACAGATTGGAACATAACTGAATGTAATTGAATGTAACTGAGTGTTTGAGAGTTATAGTGAGGAACACATGTAACAGTTGAAATTGTATGTGAAATTGATTGTATTGCATTACAGTGGGATGTATAAATAGTGAAGTTGTAAGATTGTACTATTGAATTGTTGAAATAAAATATTATATTTTAATAAAATTCTGTTTGAATATTTAAATCCTTGTGTAGTAGTATTTTATTTAAATATAAATATTTAATTTTGTATGTGATGTAGTAGAATACAATTGCAAACACATTTATAATATATATATATATATATACACACACACACGTTTGTTATCATTAAACAAAAATCATATAATTGTTTTATACAACACACTTCATTCATTATTTCGAATATGTCCGTCGGGGCCAATCACGTCTCGAATTTCCTTTCCAAATCTTCATATGTTGGCCCATAACCATGATCTCGAGTGATTTCGCTTCGACCCATCCAATTCACTTTAGACTTTGCACATGACCCGCTATTGACCCCATGAAGCCATGACCCGCTATTGACCCCATGAAGCCAGGCAAGAAGTTTCGTCTCACCTCGACCAACTGCGATGGATCAGTACCGACCGATGTACTTAGAGTATTTTCATTCGAAAATTTCTGACTACAATCTCGACGTCCTTCAGAGTTCCTCCGCCAATTTCGTTTGAATTTGATCATATGAATCTCCAGCTTGCTTTGTTCTTCGATTCTAAGTCCTACAACATACAATTATAAACGAACAAATCAGGCATAACATACAATTCAACCAATTAAAGAACAATTCATCCCATTTCAAATATGAACAATCATATGAACACATACCAATATGATTCATATCATAACAATTTAACATAATTTGACACTAATTACGCATTAAACATGGTGGAACAAATTACATGATATATGATCAAATTATATTATCTTAGGACGTCTAGATCCGAAATAAACATATATGATCCATTTTAGGGTAAAATTAGCTTATGAGGGGTTTGATTAACCTAATTACCACATATAATCCATAGTAACCATGTGGGAGATCTCTATCACTTACCAAAACCTAGATTCGATGCAACAGAGATAAAAACAAATTTGTACAACGTAGAAAACCCTTGAATTCAATGCAAAGTAGTGAGATCCAATCCGTTGATGTAGATCTTACCTATAGATGCGACACATAATAACTTGAGAAAGAAACTAGGGTTTAATAGAATTAGGTTAGGTCTGGATATTCATAAATGCTCAACCTAATGTGTAGAATGAGGAGAAGTACATGATTCTCTCCTCAAATCCTCTATTTATAATCTCAGAACATTAGTCTAATGGGTTTTCTAATCGGCCCATTATTTGTTAATTAACCTGGTCAACCGAAAAAACTTAAAACAACGATTTCTCTTAGAGCGATGGACCAAATCTTTAATGCAACCACTCTACGGAACGACTAACCACCATCCTGATCCAATGGGTAAATTATAGCGCCTAATTC
The DNA here is from genome assembly GCA_030737875.1 of Allium sativum. Lineage (NCBI taxonomy): Eukaryota > Viridiplantae > Streptophyta > Magnoliopsida > Asparagales > Amaryllidaceae > Allium > Allium sativum. Next base: position 932,092,664 of record CM060915.1, on the reverse strand, counting down.
GATCCCTAACAAAAGTATAGCTAAACAATAAGTCATAGGGACAAAATTTTCATAAAATAATTTGGTAAAAATAATTAAAATGTATCACACCCCATGAACCTCATATTAAAATATAAGAATGATATAACCATTAGGAAATTAAATAGAATAATTTTACGATCCTTTGATATGTAAAATATGGGTCTTACAGATAGGCCAGCAATACAAGTGCAGTCAAGGCATACTCTTTTGTGGAACCCTTACGGACCTGCCTTCGGGGCAGAAGTTTCGTTAGGCCTACCCTTAGAGGGTCATCCCAGACTATCCTTAAGTTTCGTTGATGTCTCCTATTTCCTTCCAGGCCTCTTGAACAATCATGTTGGATGTACTCCCACTGTGCCAAAGCATTTGTGATGATCCACTTTGTTGGGCTCTTGATCCAGACACCCTTCGGACTACACAAACGCACCATAATACTTTATTAGACCCGATGTCTAATATTTCATCATTCACTTACCTTAATTTTCTTTTCTTTTATTACGATATTGATTTTCATTTCCTTCCTAGTTCCACCTAACCTAGACCGTATTTATTAACCATTTATTTTTTCTAATCCTCATTTGTTGTTGGAATGGACCACTACTTTTTTTTCTTGTTAACTTAATCCATGATCCAAGTTTTGATAAAATAAGCCTCTTTATTTTCCCTTTCTTCTTTTAAATTACAATCCTTGTGCTATGATTTTACTTGAAAATTTCTAAATTTGCCTAATTCTAGTCTTTCTTCTGTTTATTACAAATTTAATTATTTTATAATTATTGTAAGTTTCACTCTAGGAAACAGTCTTACCCCACTTGGTTGGTTACACAAACCGTATTAAAATCTATTTTCTTACTTTAATATCAGCCCCACAAACAGTAATACATATTTGCAAGATAACTATTTTATTATTTTCATAATTTTCAAATAGTATAAAATACAGTAACATCCCTAATTTTCATTAATTCCACTTCTCTTACTTTTATTCTTGCAATTACGCCTACCGTCTTTCTTACAATATTGAATTATGAAAATATATCCCTTTTCCTCAATCGATCGACTAATATAATACTAACTTCCAAACCAGTTTATACATTAGAATTCCCCTTTTATTTTAGTTCCTAAGCTTTTACATTTTATTGTAAATTTTCTACTTTTACGCTTATGCCTTCTTCCATTATTCTCAATCCCAAATTACATATATTTATTTACATGGATTCCATTCCACAATAATAAACATTGCATGTAAATATACTCAATCATTTACAGTTCAAATATGTATAACTTGCATAACCAATTACTGCAATTATCTTAAACACAACAATGTCAAATGCAATAATTTAACGAGAATTTGTCGATACTATATATCATTAATAAAAAGATATATAATTTAAATTTACTCACCTAGAAAAGTACACCAAGTTCCAGATCTAATTTTTAATCCAATTCTGTTATCTACGGCTTGTACTTGTAACACTATTTGGATCCATAAACTGAAATTTGCATGGATTATAAATCTGAACCTAAAGAAATAAAAATAAACTAATTTGAAAACCAAATCTATTGAACTTACCTCATAAGGACACCTTAATTCAGACATCTCTTTTCCCTAGACATATAGTTTCTACCTCTTCCGAGATCAAATATTTTTTTTTTAAGAATTGGAGCAGAAAAGAAAATGGTAGAGCTTCCACATGCATCCAGAAAAATATAGGTATGAAGGCTATCCCTTTACATCTATTTATGGATGTCCAAAATAGCATCGTCCGTTCATTTAAAATTATCAAAATCTCACCGTTCAACACTTTCGAAAACACACCTTTTTGACGTGTTCGGCCGACCGACCCATTCCATGAGTCGACCCGACCTAGTATACAGATCGACCCCATCCTTATACGTGCTAATTTAATGTACCTTCCATGCTTTGATTTTATACGTATTAAATTTATTTAAACGTTGTGTTATTAACATTAGTTAAATTTTATTCTTACGTGATTTAATTCCATTTATGACATGCGTAAATTTTCAAATTCAAACATTCATTATTTCTGAAAGTAATACGCATATATATATATATTAAACATATTCATAGACATTTACATGTATGAATATTTTTAGATACAAAACTTCGCACAGTTAATACCTTTTTCCGTATGATCTCCGTTTAAACATACTATATATGTTAATAGATCAGAAAATTGCCATGAAGGCAATAGTATAAGTCTCGAGGCCAAATTTTGAAATTTCAAAAATATATGTTTTCATTGTTCATAATTATTCAATGATTTAAAAATGCGGGTTGTTACATTCTCCCACGCTTTAGGACCCGGTGATTCCATAAGAGTAAAACTATGTAATTCCATGCATCGATTACATCCATTATGTGTACATCCAATTTTTCAATCATCCATGTCATTATGTGTAACAACCCGTATTCTCAATAACCTGTTATAACATAAATCGAGGCAGAATTTAATTCTAAAATCTGAATCAAGGGAAACGGGCTATGCCATTGCGTTCGTCTCGGAAAAATACGCGGAATAGAGTCCGAGTTTTCGAAAATCGGAGTCCGTATGACCCGATTAAGGCCCGACGAAGTTTTCAGAAAATTCCTAAGTAAAAACAGATTTAAAATAAGTTAAAAACAAGGGTTAGGGCACAACTGGCGTCAGGCGGGAAAACTCCCACCAAGACCCCCAAGTCGACAGGCATGTCGACAGGGGTCTAAGGGTGTCGACTGCCCTGTCGACAGCCCTGTCGACACGGGGTGGCCGGGCAGTTTTGCCTGGCGCACCATTTCTGATCTGGGCTTGGTTGTGTGGCTTGGTTCTGGAGAATTCCAAAATCTGATGGACCTAATTCAACTAGGGTTTAATCCTATGGTCTAAATCACTAGTCTAATCTATAAATAAGACCCTAACCTACCCTAAATCACCATTAATCTATCCTACAACTAAACTATGGCAAAATCCATCCTCTCATGGCCTCCACTCTCTTCATACAATTCCTAAACAAATTCCTAAGAGATTTCCATGCATACAAGTGTATTTAGGCTTGTATGATCCTCTTTAGCTTGCATTAAAGTCTTGTTTCTCTATTGTCATCATAAAGGAGGAGTCTTGATCAAGTTTTCTTGCATTTTTGGGGTTTTAATTTGTTGCATAAGGGGTTTCTTACATTTGCTATACTCATTTGAGTCCGCAAAAGCATAGTAAGCCCTATTCCTCTCATACTTGAACTTTGAAGTTAAAAGCATGATATGCAAGTTGTCATAAGTTATGCAAGTTTGTTTATGCAAGTATGATATGTAAGTGTCATATGTTGTGCAAGTTTGTTTATGCAAGTTTGTTATGCAAGTATGATATGCGAGTTGCCATAAGTTATGCAAGTTTGTTTATGCAAGTATAATATGCAAGTTGTCATATGTTGTGCAAGTTTGTTTATGCAAGTTTGTTTATGTAAGTATGATATGCAAGTTGACATATGTTATGCAAGTTTTATTATGCAAGTTTGATATGCAAAGTTGTCATATGATATGCAAGTATGCTTATGCAAGTTTGGGATGGTCATGTGGTTCATGTTAACATGTTATGCATGCTTTTGGGCCTAAAAATGTAATATGCAAGTGTATGAACACATGAACCTTTCATATGCCACCATGTTGAACTTGTGGCTTTAACATTTTTATGTCATGATTATGCCAAGTTCTCTCTTTCTATCCTTTATGCGCTATTGCGATATGGAAGCGATGGGATTGCGTTTGGGGTTGGGTAAACTTAAAAGACATAAAGACATGAGCTTGGGAATTTACCTATTAAGTTAGGTCTACCCATTGGGAATTTACCTATTAAGTTAGGTCTACCCAATTGCTTGAGAATTTGTAACATGTTTTGGAAACATGATGGACATGACACTTAGAAAAGATAAGTGTGACCAACTCGAGGTTGGGTTGAGTTTGTAGCGTAAACCTACCCGGAACCGACCGGCCTAACTAGTTGCTACAAACAATAAGACCCAATGTGAGAAGTTGGTCATGTTGTACCTTGAACCCGAGGTTAGACCAAGTTGTGGTGTAAAACTACCCGGAACCGACCGGCTTAACTAGTAACCGCAACAAAGTCTAATGTGAGAGGTTAAGGCGCATTAATTAATTAATTAATGCTATATGATAAGGTTAAGGAAATCTGACTTATGACACTTAACCAATCTGAACTCGGTAAATTAACGGGGTTAAGTTAACCAACACTTAACCAATCTGAACTCGGTAAATTAACGGGGTTAAGTTAACCAACACTTAACCAATCTGAACTCGGTAAATTAACGGGGTTAAGTTAACCAACACTTAACCAATCTGAACTCGGTAAATCAACGGGGTTAAGTTAACCTACACTTAACCAATCCAACTCAGTAATTTGGTAAGACTGAGGACCAATTTGATACCTGGTCTGGATAAACTAACTTGATTGATAAATTAAACGAACCTGTTTTGCGGATCTGTAGGACCCACACCGAGTTAGGCAAGTTTGTAAATCTGTTATCTGATCCGTTAGTCTGAAAACTGACCATCTGAATCTGGTATGTCTGAACTCTGTTAATAAGTTAATCTGAATTTGATAGTCTGGGGATACAAGGGGGAATACTTGTGTCATCTGTTGTTTGGGACCCATATTAGTCAGTAACCCTCTCTGGTATCAAAACTTTGACCCAACCGTAGGTAGGGTCCGGGCACGCTTACTGAACTAATTATAAGTGGTTCATTCTGATAATGGCGATGGGTGTTGATGGTGCGTTCCAACCGGGTCATGTGCGTGCATGGATCCCGGTCTGCCTCTGAGGATGTAAGACACCGTGACATCTGTAAATATGCCTGTGCCAATTGGTTGCCACTTTAGGGAGTGATACACCCTATCGTGGGGCCGACACAGGGTATTTATGTATTAGGGAGCCGATCGCTTGGGTAGGATTCAGGGTACACTTAGTTCTGTCTGATTCTGTCGGTACCGTCTGTTTTGTTGGGTGGCAACACCCGTCTGTTTCTGCGTGGTACCGTTCTGTTAAGGTGGTAAAGGCCCATTTTTGTTGGCATTCTGTTTCTGCACCTTATCTGTTAGGGTGGTAAAGGCCCATTATAGTTAGTATTCCGTTTCTGTACTTTATCCGTTGGGATGGTAAAAGCCCATTTTTCCCAAACTCTATTTCTGCATGGACCCTTCTGTTCCGACCTGTTTCGATATGAACGTTGGGGTAACACCTAATCCTGTTATACTAGAATTGGTACCAAGAAGTCAGATCTTGGTTTGAGTCAAATACCTGATACTGGGCCAAGTTTGGGCCAAGGGATAAATTCTGGATTATTCATGACATGTTAGAATGTTAGTACACCTGTGGTACAAAACCTTAAACCGGGTTATGCGATGACACCTTTATCTGCCTTGATAGTTAATCAACATGTTAGTATGTTGTTATCCCTATGTTCATACCTGCTGCTCATGACAGTTAACTTTATCAGTTTACATTGATTGTAGTAGGGCTTACTCAGTCTTTTTGACTGACCTGTTTTCTTTCGCCTCTTTTCTTCCGTTTCCCCCCCCCCCCCCAGGTTCTCAGGGAGGGAATACAGGAGCTTAGCTTGGATTTTACCTGCTTTTCTTGGATAGCTCATGTATGCTTTGGACTTGAGCTCGCTATGGTTTTTTTCCACTTTGGGGATAGCTACTTTTCAGATGATGTTGTTTTATGTACTAGACTTATTTATTTGGAAAATTGACATTATGATGTACTAAACTTGTGTTTGAAATGGTTTGAATATCTTCCGCTGTTTTATCTATGTTATTTACTCTGTTTACATATATACATATGTTCTTGTTCTGCCTTGATATATCATTATGCATGTTTACCTGATTCAAACGCCCCTCCAAAGTCAGAGTGCTTGCAAGAGCTACCCTGGCGGAAGTGGGGTGTTACATTTGGTATCAGAGCATATGGTTTACGAGAAGGAACAAAAAGGTTTTAAAACTTTTGGAAAACTATTTTCAAAACCAAGTATAAAGTATTTTCCAAAAAAAAAGTCTAGTTTATTTTAAAGGCTATTCCCCAAAAGCCATTAGCACAATCCTTAGTTATCTATTCTTAGTTCCCTCGTTCTGAATCTATCTTTTCCTTCGTTTCAGTATGGCTGATAACTTTGTTATCCCAGAGGGAGTGCAAGTTCCTGTTTGGTATAGGAGACTTATGGAGGCTAGGGCGACCGAAGCCGGCCCCGCAAATGTTACTCCTCCTCCGGTGGTTAATATTCCTCCTCCTCCTGTCGCTAATGTTCCTCCTCCACCGGTTGCTGAGGTTCCTCTTCCTCCTCCCCCTCAGCATCCTCAGGTTGACTTCGCAAAGACTTGCAAAGATTTCAAAGCAATGGGTGGCAAGAACTTCCAAGGCACTGAGACTTTTGTAGAGGCCAGAAATTGGTTGAAAGAGACCGAGGATTTGTTTGCTATCTTTGGGTTAGACGATCAAAGGAAGGTCTTGTTGGCGGTTTGGCTTATGAAGGATGAAGCCGCTTATTGGTGGGAAGTCACCAATGGTACTAGGCCTGTTGAGACTTGGGCCGATTTCAGGGCAAGGTTCATGCTTAAGTTTCTGTCTTCTACTGAAGAGAATTTGCAAATGGAAAGGTTTATTGCTTTGAAGCAAGGAGACATGTCTGTCAAAGAATATGTGAACAAGTTCAATCAGTTAGCTCGTTTTGGCTTGGATATGGTGAGTACTACTCAGAAGAAGGCTCTTCGTTTTGCGAGAGGATTGAATGAGCCGTTACAGGAATTAGCTATGTCTCATGTGCCCATGGGGGCCACGTTTGAGAGTTTGGTAGATATGGCCCTACTCCATGAAGAGAACAAGAGTGCGAAGAAGGAGATCAAGGTGAATGAGTCTCAAAACAAGAAAGCGGGACCCAAAAAGGAAATACAAAAGAAGGAGGAGAAGTCTGAAGATAAGAAGGAAAAGAAGTGCTTTACTTGTGGAAGCTCAACTCATCTAAACAAGGATTGCAGAAAGAGAAAGGGCACTTGCTTTAACCGTGGAGAGATGGGGCACTTCACTAGGGACTGCCAGAAGAAGAAAGGGACTACATCGGAAGGAACGATGAATACTCGCATGGCGGGCGAATAGATTTAGGCTAGAATAATTTGTCTGTAGGATGTTTAATTCTCTTTGTCTGATTTTCAGTATGAAACTCTTTTTCTGGTATTTCGATTCTGTAATGGAAACTCAGTACTTTAATGCTAGTCTTGCTTCTGATCTGGTAATGGTCTCAAACTCCCTGAGAGTTATAACTCATCTGTTTGTGATAAATTGGGATTTGAGAGTATCTGTGACTATGACGAGTACATTCTGGGTTTTTACCATGCTTAGTTTCCTAAGAATCATTTGGGGAAAATCTGATCGGTACTAGTAGTCTGTAAGTATATGTACCAAGTTTTTGTTTTATCTATACTCGCTTCCATCACTTGACTATATCTGGTGGAGATAGGAATCCTATGGATGTAAACATGTGTTTGAGACATGTTATGTTTGATGGTTGCAAGTGGATGCAAGTGGTTGCTAGTGGTTGCTCGTGGATGCATAAACACACACTAGGCACTAGATCGGCTTGAAATACACTCTCATATTGCATATGGACGTGTGTACGTTTTCGATTCTTATGGTTGCAAGATGGTTAATTCAGCACATGGATGTTGCATACGGACGAATGGTTGTGCACACATATAGTATTATGTGATTAGGACTATTTACATACATGATGGATTCATTTCACTAACATACTCTGCATTGATGATCTTTGCATTAGATAAGTACATATACACACACCTTTGCATATGTTCATCCAGCATTTAGAATCTTGTAAGGACAATGATTGCTCGTGGATGATGTTTTGAGTAGATGGATGTTGGATGGTAGGATACGTTCTTCCTAACTTGAAGATTTCGGGGACGAAATCCTTTAAGAAGGGGAGAATGTAACAACCCGTATTCTCAATAACCTGTTATAACATAAATCGAGGCAGAATTTAATTCTAAAATCTGAATCAAGGGAAACGGGCTATGCCATTGCGTTCGTCTCGGAAAAATACGCGGAATAGAGTCCGAGTTTTCGAAAATCGGAGTCCGTATGACCCGATTAAGGCCCGACGAAGTTTTCAGAAAATTCCTAAGTAAAAACAGATTTAAAATAAGTTAAAAACAAGGGTTAGGGCACAACTGGCGTCAGGCGGGAAAACTCCCGCCAAGACCCCCAAGTCGACAGGCATGTCGACAGGGGTCTAAGGGTGTCGACTGCCCTGTCGACACGGGGTGGCCGGGCAGTTTTGCCTGGCGCACCATTTCTGATCTGGGCTTGGTTGTGTGGCTTGGTTCTGGAGAATTCCAAAATCTGATGGACCTAATTCAACTAGGGTTTAATCCTATGGTCTAAATCACTAGTCTAATCTATAAATAAGACCCTAACCTACCCTAAATCACCATTAATCTATCCTACAACTAAACTATGGCAAAATCCATCCTCTCATGGCCTCCACTCTCTTCATACAATTCCTAAACAAATTCCTAAGAGATTTCCATGCATACAAGTGTATTTAGGCTTGTATGATCCTCTTTAGCTTGCATTAAAGTCTTGTTTCTCTATTGTCATCATAAAGGAGGAGTCTTGATCAAGTTTTCTTGCATTTTTGGGGTTTTAATTTGTTGCATAAGGGGTTTCTTACATTTGCTATACTCATTTGAGTCCGCAAAAGCATAGTAAGCCCTATTCCTCTCATACTTGAACTTTGAAGTTAAAAGCATGATATGCAAGTTGTCATAAGTTATGCAAGTTTGTTTATGCAAGTATGATATGTAAGTGTCATATGTTGTGCAAGTTTGTTTATGCAAGTTTGTTATGCAAGTATGATATGCGAGTTGCCATAAGTTATGCAAGTTTGTTTATGCAAGTATAATATGCAAGTTGTCATATGTTGTGCAAGTTTGTTTATGCAAGTTTGTTTATGTAAGTATGATATGCAAGTTGACATATGTTATGCAAGTTTTATTATGCAAGTTTGATATGCAAAGTTGTCATATGATATGCAAGTATGCTTATGCAAGTTTGGGATGGTCATGTGGTTCATGTTAAGATGTTATGCATGCTTTTGGGCCTAAAAATGTAATATGCAAGTGTATGAACACATGAACCTTTCATATGCCACCATGTTGAACTTGTGACTTTAACATTTTTATGTCATGATTATGCCAAGTTCTCTCTTTCTATCCTTTATGCGCTATTGCGATATGGAAGCGATGGGATTGCGTTTGGGGTTGGGTAAACTTAAAAGACATAAAGACATGAGCTTGGGAATTTACCTATTAAGTTAGGTCTACCCATTGGGAATTTACCTATTAAGTTAGGTCTACCCAATTGCTTGAGAATTTGTAACATGTTTTGGAAACATGATGGACATGACACTTAGAAAAGATAAGTGTGACCAACTCGAGGTTGGGTTGAGTTTGTAGCGTAAACCTACCCGGAACCGACCGGCCTAACTAGTTGCTACAAACAATAAGACCCAATGTGAGAAGTTGGTCATGTTGTACCTTGAACCCGAGGTTAGACCAAGTTGTGGTGTAAAACTACCCGGAACCGACCGGCTTAACTAGTAACCGCAACAAAGTCTAATGTGAGAGGTTAAGGCGCATTAATTAATTAATTAATGCTATATGATAAGGTTAAGGAAATCTGACTTATGACACTTAACCAATCTGAACTCGGTAAATTAACGGGGTTAAGTTAACCAACACTTAACCAATCTGAACTCGGTAAATTAACGGGGTTAAGTTAACCAACACTTAACCAATCTGAACTCGGTAAATTAACGGGGTTAAGTTAACCAACACTTAACCAATCTGAACTCGGTAAATCAACGGGGTTAAGTTAACCCACACTTAACCAATCCAACTCAGTAATTTGGTAAGACTGAGGACCAATTTGATACCTGGTCTGGATAAACTAACTTGATTGATAAATTAAACGAACCTGTTTTACGGATCTGTAGGACCCACACCGAGTTAGGCAAGTTTGTAAATCTGTTATCTGATCCGTTAGTCTGAAAACTGACCATCTGAATCTGGTATGTCTGAACTCTGTTAATAAGTTAATCTGAATTTGATAGTCTGGGGATACAAGGGGGAATACTTGTGTCATCTGTTGTTTGGGACCCATATTAGTCAGTAACCCTCTCTGGTATCAAAACTTTGACCCAACCGTAGGTAGGGTCCGGGCACGCTTACTGAACTAATTATAAGTGGTTCATTCTGATAATGGCGATGGGTGTTGATGGTGCGTTCCAACCGGGTCATGTGCGTGCATGGATCCCGGTCTGCCTCTGAGGATGTAAGACACCGTGACATCTGTAAATATGCCTGTGCCAATTGGTTGCCACTTTAGGGAGTGATACACCCTATCGTGGGGCCGACACAGGGTATTTATGTATTAGGGAGCCGATCGCTTGGGTAGGATTCAGGGTACACTTAGTTCTTTCTGATTCTGTCGGTACCGTCTGTTTTGTTGGGTGGCAACACCCGTCTGTTTCTGCGTGGTACCGTTCTGTTAGGGTGGTAAAGGCCCATTTTTGTTGGCATTCTGTTTCTGCACCTTATCTGTTAGGGTGGTAAAGGCCCATTATAGTTAGTATTCCGTTTCTGTACTTTATCCGTTGGGATGGTAAAAGCCCATTTTTCCCAAACTCTATTTCTGCATGGACCCTTCTGTTCCGACCTGTTTCGATATGAACGTTGGGGTAACACCTAATCCTGTTATACTAGAATTGGTACCAAGAAGTCAGATCTTGGTTTGAGTCAAATACCTGATACTGGGCCAAGTTTGGGCCAAGGGATAAATTCTGGATTATTCATGACATGTTAGAATGTTAGTACACCTGTGGTACAAAACCTTAAACCGGGTTATGCGATGACACCTTTATCTGCCTTGATAGTTAATCAACATGTTAGTATGTTGTTATCCCTATGTTCATACCTGCTGCTCATGACAGTTAACTTTATCAGTTTACATTGATTGTAGTAGGGCTTACTCAGTCTTTTTGACTGACCTGTTTTCTTTCGCCTCTTTTCTTCCGTTTCCCCCCCCCCCCCAGGTTCTCAGGGAGGGAATACAGGAGCTTAGCTTGGATTTTACCTGCTTTTCTTGGATAGCTCATGTATGCTTTGGACTTGAGCTCGCTATGGTTTTTTTCCACTTTGGGGATAGCTACTTTTCAGATGATGTTGTTTTATGTACTAGACTTATTTATTTGGAAAATTGACATTATGATGTACTAAACTTGTGTTTGAAATGGTTTGAATATCTTCCGCTGTTTTATCTATGTTATTTACTCTGTTTACATATATACATATGTTCTTGTTCTGCCTTGATATATCATTATGCATGTTTACCTGATTCAAACGCCCCTCCAAAGTCAGAGTGCTTGCAAGAGCTACCCTGGCGGAAGTGGGGTGTTACATTATGCAAAGTGTAACACATCTACAAATGTAAATGAATTTCTAAGCGGTACCACTTATATGAATGCTCTATCCTTTTAAAATTCTTTTTAAAACATCATGCATGCATCATAAATATAATTGCAATTTCTACATTAGTCCAACCTTTAAAAAGCCAAAACATCATTTCATCCATTTTTCCCACACTCCTATGGAATAGGAGTGCAATTTAGCCAATTTATCATCCAAACCCTACCACATAAATTTTATTCACTACAAGATAAATGATTTTTTGTAGTGCAAAAAACGCGCTACCAAGCATTTTTGGTGGCATTTTGATAATCATTACGAGTAAACATGCCACTAAAAATCACTGGGTATTTGTTCCACTTTTTCCAAACGCCACTAAAAATTTATTTTTAATGGCGCTTTTTAGATGTTACAAATGTTATTTTTGCAACGTTTATTAAATGCTACCGAAAAGGTTTCTTAATTATGGTTCTTTTTTAATGGAATTCATTTAACTTTTTTGTAGCATTCAACAAACGCCACCGCATTGGTTTTTTATTTTTGTAACCATTTATTTGTAGTGGGTTTTAAATGTTACGAATAAAAATAATATTTCATTGCATTTTTTCCTCTACCATTTGTCCCTAATTTGTATCATAATATTCCTGACCTACGCATAATTTTGCCTCCGATTATATAACCATGTAAACACACACATGTTTGAACATAACATATTAAACAACCACAAAATAAGTACACATTCAAAGGTCCATAATATACATACATGTTCATACATCCACAACATACATAAATGTCAAGACAAGAAGTTTGTCATACATTCAAACATCCACAACATATACAACCAAATTACCAATAACAATGTCAGAACCAAAATACATTAAAAACTGAAATAAACGTCTGAAATAATCAAGTTACTAAGCAAATATCATAGTGCTGCTTTTGCTGATGTCTTCAAAAATGGTTGATCTACCTATAAACAAAGTATTGAACAAAAGACTGAGAAAATAATGACAAGTAATTACTAAAACAAATAACAAAACATAACTTAAGAAAAGAAATAACAGGTCAAACTCTGAAAGTAACACTACATAACATAAACCTTTCAGACACAATTATTTTCTTGCGGTAAAAAACAGTCAATAATTCCATTGCACGTAAATGTTGTTTAATAGTGGATCTTGCAGAACGATCCAGGTTCCACAAGTATATAGGCTCTGGGGTTGGAGTCTTGGATAGTTCTATCATGATTAATTTCAAATATTTTGAAAAATCAACTAGATATTTTGGATAAAATGGTATGGCCGACAACAGACGAAACCAGACTAGCTAATATACGACCATGGAAAGAAGAAGCTGCACTTGCAGCAAAAAAACCCAGTTAGCAACCATGCTTGAATAAAGGAGCAAAGTTTTATATAGGTGCGGAAAAGCACACTATGGATATGCTTGGATTTTACTCTGAAAATTGCCATCTTCCAAAACAGATGTCGGGTATCATTTTGGACGTCAAATATTTTCATTTCACATGATATAATGATAAACATAGCATTATATACACATGATTTTTTCTCAACCTCAACTCTTGTCTAACCAATGTCCATTGCATACAATAATGATAACAATACAAATTTGACTGAAAGAAACAAGTACATGTGTAGCTGTTGTGTCTTGAGGTTTTGAAATACAAAATTCGATTGCAGATCGGACCTTAGTTCACCATTTTGTTTATATCAAACTATAATACATGCCTTATATTTTTGATGTACCTCTTATGGTAGCGAACATATTTGAACATGCATACCATTGAGAATCAGCTCTTGATTGGCATGTTATACTATGGTTTCTGAAACATAGAACATGTTCCAGAAGCCTATAAGGCCATACCACAGTAAAAGGCCAAGGTGTGGTTTCTGAAACATAGAACATACTGTAGTAAAAGAAGCCTATAAGTATCTATAATCCAGAAGCCTATATCGCCATATCACTGTAAAAGGCCAAGGTGTGGTTTCTTAAATATAGAACATGTTCCATAAGTCTATAAGCCTATAAGGCATCTTCCGTACTGCAGTAATTCCTAATATATATTAGAAAATATTTACATACCTTACATTTTGTTTCAATAATGATTTTTTCCATTGGCCAAGCTATGGGAGCGCCGAAGGCATCTTCCATGCACGTCAGAGCGGATGTTGGTCTCCATAGCTCTACATTTGGAACTATCACATGTTCAGCCCAAACTTTTACAGCTTCCTTTTTCAATGGACAACAATGAACCATCACTATCGGATCAGTTGGTGCAATAGTTCCTTCAGCCACTACGTATATTCCACCCACATCTATTAACTTGCATTTGGCATCTTTTTTCATGGTTGCAATCGGCTGAAAGAAAGAAAAAGTTTATTATGCCGAATATATACATACACATTAAATAACTTTATATATACATACGCATTAAATAACTTACATACACAGTGATTAATGTTAAAAATTAATACTTACATGTTGTGATTTATTCATGAACATATATGCGGATTTTGAGGGAGAAGTCGCATGATTTTCACTATCATGATGACTCTTAGTTGGATTTTCTTTATCAGCTTTTACTTTTGATCTTCGCCATGCAATTTTCCTACCAATTACATCTCCAATGCACGACATATCAGATGTGGGTCGCCACAAATAAGCATCTTTATTTATTACGTTGTCCACCCAAATCACAACAGAAGACGGACCGAGCTGAATACCATTAATAGTATATTTTAGAACATCGGCGTAGATTCTTCCTTCGACGACTACACCTTCACCCTCATTCCAACCATAAATCTTGCAATTATCTTAGATGCTGCTGGTACTTTAAAAATGAGAATACATTTCAATAAAGTAATTATACTTCTAGTCGTCATAGTTTCAAAACAAGAGAATGCTGTATTATTTCTATGTAGTGATGGCTCTATAGGCTAATAGCTTTACATCACTCCATTTACAGTTCACGCGTAACTGTAAATAAATATACGTGGTACCTTTATTCTAAATCAAATCTGAATTTGTTAATAATATAATCACGAAGATATATATGTGGTACCTTTATTCTATACACACACAAAATACCTATAAATATAATATGAGGAGTGTAAAATTTATCGTACTGGTTTCATCATAGTTCATACGTGCTCGCAGCGGTACCTTAACGCAAACTGATGGCCAAGCTACTACCTTATAGCATTTGCTAATACTGTCATTTCAGGTGTAGGCCTCCATACATAAGTATCTGGTTTATCCATAAAATTTATAAAAACGCTCGCAACATTTGGTCCAAGACGAATGCCACTGACAACGTCATTTGGGTCCAAGGACAACAGCCTCCCATAGGCAACAACTCTAAAGGTTCCGTCCCAATTCAACATCGAACATACTTCGTCATCGCTCTACAATTATTCAACGGAAAATTATATCAAATATTGGATTAAAAATTTAAAACATAAATTTTATTTATTGAGTAATACAATTATTATTTTTACCGATTTAGATGACCTCCTTCTTGTACTTTCTTTACCCTGCTACAAAGCACAAATATCACGATATTTTAATATTAGGAGCACTCAAAGTGGATACCACAACACTTAAAATAAAACATTACTGGATCAAAATTAAAATCTAAATGTTATTTATTGAGTAATATAATTATTATATTTACCATTTCATGTGTTCTCCCTTGCAAACTTTCTTTACCCTGCAGTAAAGCACAAAAATTTATTCTTTTTAGTATTTTAAATTATATAGTCTGCTGATTTTTGTATTCAACGAATATAAATTAATTTTAAAAGTTTACCTTCTGGCCCATCAGAGTTTGTATCATTTCGTTCAATTCTGCTATTTCCTCTCGACACTATGGCACCTGTTTATCTTTGATCTGAGCCACAACTAGCTTGGTTAAAGTGCAACCCCTTCGCAATGCCCTTAACCGTCCCGGTCTATCTTCTCCCAATACATGTATAAGAGCATCTCCATTGACATTCTGTGTCGAGCTGGACTGGGATACGCTACCAAAATTTTTAGTCTCCGCCTACATAAATAAAAACACATAGATGATGTACAATGATAAAAATATCATAGTTTCAAAAAAATAAGTACCGATAAAATTAAAAACAATTATACAATAGTATTTGTAGCTTCCATGGACATCGGTTCACCATTTTTTATGTGAGATTTGATTCACACATCAGCTCTAGTTACGGACGATGGATCTACACTTTCTTTTTTCTAAATTTTGGATAACATTAAAGAAGTAAACTGAAAGTTACAAAATAATATTAAATAAAGATATAGTTAATTAACTAAATAAGTCTTCGATCATTCTAGCCATTCCATTACGACCGGTTATATGTGGAAGTTGTGTGTACCTAAGGGCCGAATATTTCTCATGTTTTTATTGGAAATATAGAAAGATGTTAAAAATTAGCATACTAATAGAGATGAGCGTAGGAATGATTTGTTGTTGAATGTTTGAATTTTATTTTAGATTCACCTTAAACTCCACACTTATTTTCACATTCACAAATTTTCTCAATTTTTTCATGTTTTTTTATGTTGGTAGGTTTTAGTTTAAGTCTTTCCTCTTCAATCTCTGCTTTTTGCAAAGTTCGAACCAAATTTCTTTTTGATGATCTCCAAAGCACTCCCATTTGTTGAAATATAGCTTTTCTTTATCATTCATCTTCCAATTTAAATCTAACCTGAATCAATACAAGAAAATATGATATTAAAATCAAATATAGTAAATAACCACTTCCAGTATAAACAAGAGGGGGGTCAAATTATTTTGGTGACATGTGTAAAATATATTATAATAAAAAACAGTCAAAAATGCAAATTGACTAGTTAACTAGTCAAGAATTTAAGCGCAACTCAACTTAAATTTGTTTAGAATATTTCACATCGAAATGAACCGTTCAAAAAAAAATTAAATCAACTAACCATGAATTTGAATAAATTATACCCATGTACACCATACATGATATTATCAACTTATTATTGTACATTAATCAGCAAATAACCATTGTCTTATTCCTGACTATCTATCAGTACATAGTTTTATTGTTGCTTCTCAGTGTATAAATTTGGAAAATACATATCGCTCACATAATTTTCATGGTTTATGAATGGCCTTTATGTTTTATATGAATTCTTAATCTATTTGGATGTTATAATTCTCCTGTGCATATGGTCTGAATCTAAGTACAAAGAAAGAGCATATATCATAGTTATCAAGGCGCGCCTAAGCGTACAAAAGCCCAAGGATCAAGGCTTGCGCCTTTTTGCAGTTTGAGTACGTAATTTTGTAGTTTGAGGCACTTTTTTTTGCTAAATTGAATTTTTTTTAATAAATAGTTAAATAAAAAAATTGTTCAATAAATTATAAAATATGGTTTAAAATATAAATCTTAGTAATAAAATATGTAGATAATTGCACCTTAGCGCCTTAACTACTATGGCATATATTATAAATCAGTATACTTCAA
The DNA here is from genome assembly GCA_030737875.1 of Allium sativum. NCBI lineage: Eukaryota > Viridiplantae > Streptophyta > Magnoliopsida > Asparagales > Amaryllidaceae > Allium > Allium sativum. The sequence continues at coordinate 932,075,578 of CM060915.1, read as the reverse complement.
CATGCGTGTTCTCCTTAAAGTGCCTACCGTACCATCTCTAGCAAAGTTAATCAAGTAACCAAAATTAAGTAAGAAAAACTAATTAAGTAACCAAAATTAAGTCTGACTTCATACCTGAACCGACTGCCACAAAATTTCTTTTAACTCATCACTTATATTCCTGCAATCATCGATAGTGTATGGAACCTGCTCCCTCACAAGAAGTCTAAGAAAATAGGATAAATATACCGACTCTTGCCATATTGGTATACCTAGATCATTGAACTCAACATCAATTCAATCCCGACTGCATAACAGGAGCCTTTCTGCTTTTGCTATACCTCTAGCGCCACTTTTCCGAGATGCACTTCCGATTTCAGCTGCACTTTGTTTCCTGATTTCAGCTCCATGTCATCAGATTGTTCAAGATAGGTTTGATTTTCTAAGTGGAGACCTTCATTTAGGTCTTCAGGACAGTTTGTTCCCCGTCTTCATTGCAAACAATGGCTTTCTTCTTAACATTGACTGGTTTTTCTTTGCATTGAATGTTATGATTTAGCTTTGACTTATACGCTTCCGGTCTGGCTTATTCTTTTGGGATTCCTCTGCAACATTTGTCAGGTTGCGAGTACGTACATTTCTTGTCGACATCTTTTTTTGCAAATGAAACAAAATATGGTATAAACCAATAAGCAGCTGGCACTTACATATGATCAATATATGTATATGCATACACGCGTTGACGCACAAGAACATATTGTCATAAATACAAATTTCAATGGCACAGGTCAAGAGAATTGCATATATGTATATAATCTAAATACATGCATAATTTAAATTGTATATATAGTCATAAATAAATAATTTAAATTTTGTAGTTTGATGTAAAGAAACGCAAGACCAGACAAGGCAGTACAATGTATATGTATATATACATGTATGTATATAAAGTATACACATATATATATAAAATGCATGACCATACCAGACTAGACAAATCTCATGGTTAATGGCAAGCCCAGACATAGCAACACAATGTACTAGTGCATGCGCATGAAAACAGGTCAGACCGCATGGCCAAGAAATGCCAGAAATTCTGGTACAACACAAATGTATATGACATAGTTTCAGGTGGAACACAAATGCCAAGTTTCAAGTGTTTTGCAAATGAAAAACCAACCCTAAAGAAAATTAATATACGTACAATGAACTTTCCAAATAGCCAAGATTTAATTTATAAGTTCAACCATCACTAAAGCAAATGAACAATGATGCTCAAGTAGGACATATAATCTACTCAAGTATGCCCTCGCAATCCTCTCTAACATAGCTAACATCTTCATCATTCACTTCGGTTATTTCATCTTACACCACTTGGATATCTTCCTAGATGCAATCGGGATCCTCTAAATCAGTAAAACTTCTTGATGGTGCTTTCAATACGACATACCAATTAGAATCATCGTTCTCTTGAATAAAATACTTGTTTTGCTTGAGATGCAAGTACGTATAGGTCTCGCTAAAATGATGTTTGATGTAACAAGAGTGAACCCATCATCATCAACTTTTACTCCATTTCCTTTATATGCCCAACAACACTTAAAAACTGAAATATAAAACAAATGATAATCTAATAAAATTAAATCTGTCAATATTCCATAATAAGTGACCACATCAACCACTTGAGACATATCTTTTGCACTTGCTCTACACATAGTAGTCGCATCAAAAGTCACCCCACAATTCTGAGTTTGTCTCCCTAAATATTTTACATGACAACATTGCTCATTGATGATATATACTTTGTAAGACATGTCATCATCCTACGGACCGTAAGCAATCAATTTCAACATGTCTTTATGATCCTTGGAGGTAATAGGTATCTACAACGAATTTCATTTAGCATGTAAATTTTATAGTAATATTAATAGTCATATAAGAATATATTTGAAATCTAACTAACTTTCATTTTAATCCAATCGGCAAAATTTTGGGTATGTGTTTCCTAAAGTAAGGTCGCATTTTTTTCATGTGCTGGTCTGAATTTTCTAATTCCTCCAAATGCAAACTAGTATTGAACATTTGATTATAAGTTATATATATCATTACAAACACATAAAAATAATTAAAACAATATATAACATAAACTTACTCTATAAATGGTTCCACCATGGCCATATTCATTAACACGTCTAAATGAGCACTTTCTTTCTCACTAGCTGGCAATGTAATTGTCTTCGATATTGAAATTGGACGTCCCTCGAGTATTTCATTGCTTTCATAATCTTCATTTCGAGTCCTTTCTCCTCTATATGTCCTAATTTTTTCAGAAATTCATTGGAAAACAACATGCATTCTGCTATAAGATACGATTCTGCAAACATCCCTCTCGTCATGCATAGTTTCTAACATAATTTTTAGTGTCTTCATATATTTTTTCTAATGGGTACATCCAACGAAAATGAACCAGTCCACACATTTGTGTTTCTTTTCCAAGATGAATGGATAAATGTACCATTATTTCAAAGAAAGATGGTGGAAAAAAATTCAAGCTCACATAAAACTTCAATAATCACAACATTCACTATTCCATAGATTGCCTACTGCAACGAAAATCCAAGGTTTTGCCATAGCTATGCTGATTTTTGTGTATTGCAACACACTCTTCAATGTGTTACCATAGAAATTAAATTGTGTTGCAGTAGCTATAGTTATAAACTTATAAGTTTAATTTGTCACGTCATCAATCTACATCTATAAAAAGATGTATATATATATATATCCGTCAATTCACCTTTTAAAAAAAATATCTAAAGTTGACAACGCACTAATCCGTTAAAATCCTTCATTACTAATAGGAAATCAACTTACGTTACTCATTCGATTCCTCTTTCTCAAATTTTCAGATCTGTTCGTTCTCACCACCAAATTTCCAATTCTAATCCCTAATTTTCATTCACCTACTTCTTCCACTCCAACCCTCACTACGTCCTCCACTTCTTCCAGCGAGTTCTCGACTCCAAACGCACCCACTTCTCCCCTTCCTCGTCATCAAATGGCAGTCGATCCAAGAAGAAATGTGCTAGCTTTTTGTTATGTGTTTCTCATGTATATTTCTGTTGGTTTTTTATCATCGCTATTAATTAGTCTACCCAGAAATGCAAATTATTATCACCATGAGTATAATTTTGTTTGGTTGGTGGTGTTTTTTTGGTTCCATTGTATGTTGATTTGCTGAAATATTCTTTGAGCAGCTATTGGGTTGTTAATCAATTTAATAACACAGAACTTTAGTTCCTAGTGAAGTGTGGTTGTGAAAAATTAGACCATCGACCTTATTTGAGCTGCATGTTCTAAACAACCGCTCGGGTTTCCCAGATTGTTATTGCCTATGATGATTGAGACATGATACTACTAGTTTTTTTTAATAAGATATACAGTGGTTTATGAAAATGGTTTCATAAGGATGCTTACATGTACAAGATAGTTATCATTTCTTAAGTATTATCATGATTTGTATGCATAAGACCGTCTAATAAGTATACGAATGATTTCTTAAATGTGTGTGTATAAGACTGGCTAATAAATATACGTATGTTTTGTTTTGGTTATGCACAAAAATACCGAATGCATGAAATACATGCCTGAAAGCCTACTGAATGATTTGCAGTTTGTGATATCACTTCAATTCTTCCTTCAATTCGAGTTCAATGACCACTCAATCAATTTCTACTTCAAATTCATCAACAGCGGCTACAAGAAAGAACTACCACCACAAAATCCCAGCAAAGATGAAGACTGTGAAGGTAGGGTCGAATGCGGGGAAGAAGTCTTTTGGTTGCTCCATGTGACCGGTAAGTTAAATTAGGTTTTTTTGGTTGCTTTGTTGGTTATCATATCTTTTAGTGATGTTTTAGTTGAGAATTTAAGATATGTGCAGAATGGACATTGCGGGTATTTTATGTGGCATGACGAAGTGTATGAAATCAACAGCAATGCTGAATTGGATGCTCGTGGAAAAGAAGACAATTGAAGAAAAGTTGCTGAAGCAAAAGCAAAAGAGGGCAAAAACCGATGAATTTGTGGCAGGTATGAAGGAAGAGTTGGCCCTAATGCGCACTGAATGTGGAAAACACGAGAAAGGAGAAAAATTCTTTGCAACAGCTTTAGCTATGTCATGGATCATGTTTGGAGTTCTTTTGTGTGTTGTTATGGCAATGTAGAGGAGTGAAGTAACATGAAATAACACGCATGGATAGTTTTTCAGGTATAATTTTAAGTTTTGTCACATTGTAGATTAGTGATAATTTTTGCCACATTGCAGATTAGTGATAATTTTTGCCACACTGCCCATTAAACCTAAAGTGCTGATTACTGATAATTTTATTCATATTGTAACTGTCTAATTATTTACTCATTATACACTTGTATACCCTCTGTGCCTCTATTATACTATGTATACACATTGTTTAGATCAGTTTAAACTTGTATCCACATTATGCCTTTGTTATGTGATTCAGTTATGTAAATGAAACACAAATGAAAATGAAACTCAGTTATGTTTAGATCAGTATACACTTTTATACACATTGTTTAGATCAGTTATATAACTCAGTTATGTTTAGATCAGTATACACTTGTATACACATTGTGCCACTGTTATGTAACTCAGTTATGTAAATGAAACACAAATGCAAATGAAATTCAGTTATGTTTAGATCAATATACACTTGTATACACATTGTTTAGATCCGTTATTAACTCAGTTATGTTCATATCAGTATACACTTGTATACACATTGTTTACATCAATATACTATGTTATACTGAAATGCAAATGAAATTCAGTTATGAAACTCAATTTGTGCTGAAAGGAAAAACTCAGTTATACTATGACCATAGTTTGTGCTGAAATGCAATTGAGGCATGCATACCTCTTATTTCGTGCTGAAATGCAACCGACGCATGAAGGTGAAGGAGGCAGCGCTGAAGGCACTAGTAATCGATGCAGTAGAGGCATTGAATGCAATGGAGGCTTGCGCTATATTTTGAAACAGTTTTAGTTTTATGTAAACATGAATTTAGTATTAGCTGTGTTTGTAACTGAAATGCCCGTAAAATTGAATTTAATGGCTATATTTTGTTATTTTGTAGTTGACTAAGTACTACTTGTGTTTGCTGGTTAATTCGAAATAAAAAGTTCTGTGTTAATTTCAGTGTGATGTTATGTTATGTAATGTTGCCTAGTTATGATGTAATGTTGCAGTATATGATGTTAAATGTTGCCATAGCTATGGTATAGTGTTGTCATTGGGTGGTAAAATTGTTGTCATAGATTTATGCATGTAGGCCCCACAACAGGAATCCGTGAACCCGGTTTACAGATTTTAGCGGGTCTCATATTTTTGTAAATTTTGTACCTGTGGCAACACCACTACGGATGTTGCCTTAGGGTCGCAAAGATGTTGCCTTTGACTCTAAGGCAATGCGGCGAAATGCATCACCAAGAAAGTGTTGCCACAGATCATTTTTTTGTCTATAGCAACACTTTTTGGCGCTTTCTACATCACTTCTTTGGTGTTGCGGTATGCAATCTATGGCGTAGTGATTGATTTGTTTTACTTTCTCTCTATTAAGAACACATTGACATAATTTGTTGAAAAACGAACATAAGTGAATTATTGCTTTTCTTGCGTTCTTTGCCATCATTCTTCTCGATGCTACTGGCAATAAATATTGCATTAATACATGGTAATCATATGACTTAAATCCACTAATTTTGCAATCCGACAATGAAATCTGATTTTTTAAATTTGAACAGTAGTCATCCGGTCCTTTGAAATCATACAATCTTTTACAAAATATTTTTCTCTTGGATTTTGACAACAAATATGGAGCCGTGGAAGATATGTTTTATTCCCACGAGGTTGTGTATGAAGCTCACATCGAATTCCCCAATGCTCTAAATCCTTCCTACAGTTGGTTCCATCTTTGAATTTATTACCATGCAACATTGTGCCTAATAGGTTTTCACTAATGTTCTTCTCCACATACATCACATCTATATTATGACGTAATGGAAATTCCTGTGAAAACCATAGCTATAACGCATTATTGAGTTTTTCTTATACTAAAATAGTGAAAAATAAATAGATTAACGACTAACCTCCTAATAAGGAAATTCAAAGAAAATTGATTTTTTTTCACCTTGATATCTCTATTTCTGTGGAAGTGTTAGTATCGTCATATTCATCTTCTTCATCATAAAAACACTTTCTTTTACTACTTTCCTCTTCTTTTCCTTTTCCAAAAGCATTTGGATATCCTTCAACAATGCAAAGATGTTTCTCCCAATAAGTAATCTAGGAGCACTATCTTTCTCTATGGTGTTATCAAACAATGCCTTTTGTTTTCTCCGTGAATCCGAAGGAAGTAGAAATCTTCCATGACCCATGTAGGCGAACTTTCGACTATGATTCAACCAATGAGAATGGGTATTGACACCACATAATGAGCAAGCTTTTCCCCTTTCACACGACATCCAGCATGATTTCCATAAGCCAGAAAATCATTAATTGTCCATAGCAAAATTGCATTCAATTTAAATAAAGTTTCGCTAAACGCATCATAAGCATTAACTCCGTTAGACCACAAATGATGCAAGTCTTCCACTAAAGGCACCAAATATACATCAATATCATTCCCGAGTTGCTTCGGGCATATAATAAGTAAAGTCAACATAATATTTTCCTTCTTCATACACAACATAGGCGAGAGAATGTATGTCACAAGCATTACCGGCCAACAACTATATTTCGAACTCAACATGGAAATGGATTGAATCCATCTGTAACAAGGCCAAGCCTAAGATTGCATGGATCTGATGAAAACATTTATACTTTTCATCCACCAATTTCCATGTCATAGAATCCACGGGATGACGCATTTTTCCATCGTTACTTTTCATTATTAAATGTCATCTTAAATCTTCTACCATCGTTTGACATCTATACATTCTTCTAAATCTAGGAATGATGGAAATTATCTCAATACTTTAACTGGAACACCTTATATAACCTCTTTAGTATCTTGATTTTTCTTCCATCTCGAAGAACCACATTTTGGACAATTTTCTAAATCATTGCATTCTTTTATGAAAAGGCAACAGTCATTCTTATAAGCATGTATGTTTTCAAAACCCATGTCGAACGCTCTAAGAAATTTCTTGACTTCATATAAGGTTTTGGAAAGCACGTTATCCTTCGGTAGAAATAGATGTTGCACAGCTAAAAGCTTATCAAACCCACTATTAGACAAGTCAGTCTCACATTTAAGACTATACAAGATGGTGATGGCAGATAATTTTATGTGGTATAAGCAACCTGGATATAATGGTGTTTCTGTATCCTCCAAGTTCTTGAGTAACTCATCCTCTTTTGTTCGAGAATCGACATTATCGTTATCACCATCAAAAAATCATTATTCATAAAATTTTCATCCTCATAGTGAATTAGCTTAAATAGATCATATACGTCAAATGTATTTGTTTCCTTCTCTACTTTTATCTCTTCACCGTGATTAAACCATTCACCATCAATGTATCTAGGATCCATTCCTTTTATAATTAAATGGTCAACAATAATGTGGTCATCATGGTGACTAAGATTCTGACAATCTCTGCAAGAGCATAATTTTTTTTCTCTACATTTCTTACGTTCCTCTTTGCAGCATGCACAAAATTCATTGTCCCTTTATCGGTACTGTATACTAGTTCTATGACAAAAGTTAAAAAAAACGTAAAAAATTGAGTTTAATATTAGATTAGGGATTTTTAGTTTAAAGGACAAACTTATTAAAATTTTTGGTTAAAAAGGTGGAAAGTTTACTTTTTAGGAAGAAAGACACTTTTTAGTGTAAAAGAGGAATTCAGGGGGTCCACTGTCATTTCCTCTTTTACACTAAAAGGTGTTTTTCTCCCTAAAAGCCAAAATTTCCATCATTTTAACTTAATTTTTTTGCTAAGTTTGGCCTTCGCCCTATTTTCCACATTAGATTATATGTTCTAATTCTCAAAATATGTATTAAGTTAACCATGGTTTTATTACCTGTTTTAAAAAAAAAACCAATCTTTTTCCATCATCGACATATGAAGGCAAATAACTTTCCAATCTTTGATGTATAAATTGGTTATTTGTTGTTAACCAAAAAAAAAATTGACTACACGTTGAAGTTATTAGCCAAAAAGACATCCAAGCATCTTATAAATGATGCACTAACTACCTAATTCTAGTTCAGCGAATCTGATTATATGTTCAAATACAAATCCGCCAGGAACAATTATAAGAGAGAAGGAAAAGAAGTTCCAACACTACTATTATCTTTGGAGAGTTGTCAATTATATTTTAAAATTCAATGCTAGATGATCCCATGCTTCTTAATGAATTATTCTCAACTTAGCACTGAAACTTGTGTACCAGTTATATATCATTCAGTTGAGGACACCAACTATTGGTATGCATAGATAATTTGTTCACCTTAACTTGAACTCAATTAACAAAGTTTGAATACTAATAAACACAGATATTTGTTAACCTAACTTAAACTCAATTAACAAAGACTTGATAAATCTCATGTAAATGAGAGTATATAATGTATGCCACATCTCTTATCACTAATTCAGATATTTTATCCTTTTTTTAGTCCGATTGATTTCGTCCATAATGAGGTGCACTATACTACTAAAAAGTAAGCATGCACATACAATTTGTTTTTTTAGAACAAAGCCGACAATCATCTTCAACCGGTATTAAAACCACAAAAATTCAACAAATTGTACCAAAATATAATTCAGCATACAACATAAACTGTCACATGATCCACAATATTAACAGTCATCAAAATAGCCTGTAAGAAAAGCATCCAAATAAAACATGAAAATCAAGCAGTTATACCATAACCAAGCCCTAGCAAGGTAGGAAATGAGAAAATAAAAAAGGACGGAATAAAACAGAATAAACGATTGCAATTAGGGTTAATCAACTATACCATAACCAAAACCTAGCAAGATAGGAGATGAGAAAATAGCATGCATTCAAATATTTCATACACAATACAAATAGAATCACAAAATCGAGTTAAAGAATTCATACCTAAATTTACCTATACCATGAGCAAAGATTTTCGCTGGTTTCCGCGATGTTGTTGAGTGGAGTACGATGGAGTTGACGACGACACGAGAAAAGTTAATCAGTGCGATTTCTTTGGCAGAGCGATTTGGGGAAAAGGGAATTTCTTCGATAGAGAGATTTAGGGGAAAAGGAACGAGGGTTAAAAATTCTAAGTATGAGTGGGAGAGGAATATAAAATAGGTAGTCACGTTTATTTTTGACCACGCAGACTATTTTTTCATAGGCGTAGAAGTGAATTTTTTTTGCCGCATTTATATTATGAGTGAAAACACTTTTTCTTGCATTTGCAAATAAAAACCACTGATTTTTGCAACAAAAAAATCATTTTTGGTGTAGTGATTGTTCGAATTTAAGATAAATCTAATTTTCCAAACTTGTTTTCTTATGTTTGAAAGAAGGTAGAAAGTAGAAAACCTCACATTTTTCGCTTTAGTCCCACATAACTTTTGGCACTATTATGTAAATATCCATATTTTCTTTTACAAATATAGTTTACATAAAAAAAATCTTTTTAAATTCTCAAAGCTTACCTTTGAAGAATTCATTTTTCTTTGATAATTCTCATTTATTACCGTTATCACTTGTAGGTTTCTTTAAATTTGTTATTTCTCCTTTTAGTAATCCATATTTTCTATTATTTTATTAATTACATCATATGTTTTTATTTTCTTCTAGTAATCATCATAAAAACACACAAAAAGAATATCATACTAACCAGTTCGGATTTGCAATAATAAAAGCATGTTATTTTATAGGAATACTATCCCATAACAAAAAGAGAAAATAAGCTCTGCTGCAAAGAAATACTAAATAGATAAATATAGCAGCTAAACACGACTATCATCTAGGGCTAGGAGGTTTAAAACTTTGTCCCATCAGACACGTGAATGTCCTAATCAGTGAGTCCAAGCAGTTAAGGCACTCCTCCTGCGCTTGCTACTCTCCACGAGCTAATGGTATGCGCTAGCGATCTCCTGTTGCCCACAGAAGATCTCCTGGTTCTCCTTAGATAGCTGCTCCTGCCTCTCTGTATAATCCTAATATGCTCACTATCACTCACTGACTTAGGAGGCTGAGAGGGCTTCACTCCCTCTACCTAAGGTCCCTGTCCCTACCTACTATATGGATTCCATGGCCAAGGGGCCCATTGTGGCTCCCACCGTGGATCTGCATATCCAACGCCACCTCCAAATGGTTGAGGTGGAAAACCTTATCCAGCATAAACTCCTGCAACATTTGATAGTGTAGAGAGACCTAACATGTGATACAATCTATGCGTAAATGTCAGATGGCCAAGAATCTAATGTAATCTGGTATCTAGAAAAAATTGCTCTAATGGCGTGTTAGGAAAATAAGAAAACTAAATCGCTCTTCCATGTAGAAACGGATGAGAGGCTGTATCCACATACGCCTGAACTGTTCTCTTGTTGCCCTGATGCCAAACTTCTCATGAGGTGTCAGCTGAGGAAAAAAATAGCCAACGATGCCCACAGAGGCATGATAGAAAATTTTCAAATATGAAAAAAAGAACTATGGAAATGGATATATCTAGTGACACATTTCAATTTGAGACTATACTTGAGCTAATTGTAGGGACCTAGTTAAAGGTGTTTGGAGGTGGTGAAGGATGATGGAAGTTGTGATTTTTTGTGGGTTTTGGATGGAGAGGGGGAGGAAATGAAAGTGACAAAGCTCTCGAACTTTGTCACCTTTTATTTATACAAAACACCAAGGCAGGTCGACCCGCCTATCGGTTTGTTCGACTTGAAGGTCATCCTGACCGAGTTTTGGGACAATCCAACCCGATACATTTTATCAGCGTTCTTTTCCTTCCCATGTCTAACCAATTCTAGCCTATTTCTATTCCATGATTTCCAAATCGGCGAAGTTGCTACTATGACTTCGACTAAATATCCCTAAGTTTCCTCTACCTTCCTAGTAGAGTCTTGACAACTCTCATTCCCTAATTAAATCGATTTCCATACACAAAATTCGTGCCTTATCCTTTTACATTCTCAACTTTTCTCAACTGCTTATATCGTCTAGCAACATAACTTACACAATTTATTTAAAGGCAAATATGTTGTTCTTTTTCAAAAATTATTTAAATGAAGTTCTCTGTATTTAAACCAGTAGATATAAAACACTATGAACTTTTTTTAAACTTGAAAACACTATAAAAATATTTTTTCCAAGTTCTCAAAATTTTAATTATGTGGCTAGACTCAAAGTGGGTTCTTAACTTCCATTTCTTTTCCAAATATATCCAGAAAATTATTCCTCTCAATCCAATTGCTCCAACAGTATCCATATCTGGACTAAAATTTGGTTCTAGTGCCACCTGTGCACTATATATATATATATATATATATATATATATATTCCTAATTTAGTTCCTCTTTTATGCTTCTATGTACACTAAGGCGCTATTGCCCCCATCCACTAATCTAAAATACCTACTAATTTCCAGATATAACATATACACTTTCTGCTTTATATTAAACATATTGTACATCCTATTCTTTAGCCACTCTAGAGCCTACAAATTCTGGATTCCCATAGTTATGATCTTGATGTATAAAACTGTTACCATAATCTTTTCATATGTCGTATCTCTTAAAAGTGGGTTTCTTGCGGATCTGGGTATATATAATATAATATATTTATATTTTAACAATACAAATACGTTCAGTTGCTATCTATTTAAGAACCCTAAAATTAGGCTCTAATACCAAATATAACAACTCAATCCCCAACAAGCCCAGATTTTTTGTAAAATGCTAAAATCCAAGTCCATTAAAGCTTGGGTCTTTGGTATCCTGCAAATAGGGAACGATAAGTTTATCGAAATTAAAATAAATTTCTCATAGCGGAACTGAATAAAATATAATAATAATTAGATACTTGCCAAGATAATGACACTATTTGAACAAATATCTCTAAGTTGAAAAATCTCTGCATCTCTTCCATCTATCTAACCTACACCTTGTTATGAGGAGGGTATCAGAACTAAATTTTCAGTGAACAGAAAAATTATATACTTTTAAACTTTACACTATGTATACCATTTTATTTACATTTAATTATATTAGGTTATTTGGGTTTACAATACGCTCGCCTTCGTGCATAAATCGTACCCATCTACTACCTAGTAGACCAAACTTAATAGTTAATATATATGTAGCTATATGCCCAATATACCGCCTCGATTCTAGGTACAACCCACAGTAACCCGCGTATCCTCCTTGATAGGACTCCATCGTTACGCTACAAAAGAGTGCTGCAACTACATCTATAAAAGACAGCTTTGTAAGGCCTGCAATATAGATGTCCTGTAGTCTGATGGAAAAACGTGAAACTACGTCTGCATCAACTCGCTTCAATACTCTAACATCCACGATGTACCATCCAGTGCATACATTGCAGACTAACATGCAATCATTTTGTCTACATTTTGGGTACTAGTAACAAGGCCTGCCTTTTATGGAACTCAATCGTGGATTTCTATATCTATAAAAGACAACTCCGTCATGCTTACAATACAGATATTAATTCTATGTGGTCTTTCTCTTTCCTCTGTAGCTATGGCTCCACGCAACCCTCACTCAACTAGTTGAAAGTCCTCTTAAGAGCTAACTGACCGTGCCCCATTTTAAAAAAATCTAAACATCCAATTAGCACCGAGCCTCATCTAATGTTTTAATACGGAAAGACATGCATTGACATTTTGGTTTAGCTCCAGTCTTTCCCATTCTCGCTCTGACCAAGGGTGACGATATCTGTGTGGGCCCTACCTACCAAAAACCTACTCCCAAAGCCATGATTCTAGGTGTCATACGAATATTCTCCTCCATCCATCAGCCTTTTGACTTCGTTAAGCATATAATACAAATGTTGTCAAGGCATACTCTTTTGATGGAACTCCTACAGACCTACCTCTGGGGATGTAGCTACGTTAGGCCTACCTCAAAGGGTCATCTTAGAGCATCCTCACGTCCCGTTAAAGTCTCCCATTTCCTTCGATCCCTGCTGAACAATCATATTGGACGTACTCCCACTGTTCCAAAGCATATTTGATGATCCGCTTCATTAGATTCTTCATCCGGACTCCCTTTGGACTACTCCAGACACACCTCAATATTTCATTAGACCCTATGTATAATCTTACATTATGTTGTTCGTTTACTTTACTTTACTTTTATTATGATACTGATTTTTGTTTCCTTCCCAAAAATACCTAATCTGGGCTTTATTTATTAGCCACTTGTTTTACCCAATCAACATTTACTGTCAGGACGGACCACTACGTTTATTTGCTTATTCCAAGGTTTAAGTATATATATAATAAGCCTCTTTATTTTCCCTTTCTTCTTTTTAATTACAACCCTTGTGTTATAATTGTACTTGTAAATATCCAGATTTTCCTAATTACAGTCTTTCTTCTGTTTATCACAGATTTACTTATTTCACACTTATTATAAGTTGTATTCAAGGAAGTGGTCTTACTCCAAATGCTTGGTTACAGAAACTGTATTAAAATATTTCTTTATTTTAACATTAGTCCTATAAACAATAACTAATAATAATAAGATATTTCTTTAATTATTTTTTTAATTGTTGGATAGTGCAAAATACAGTAACATCTCTATTTTATACTAATCTCACTTCTCTTACTTTTACTCTTGCAATTACGTTTACCATCTTCCATACAATAGTGAATCATTGAAATATATCCCTTTTTCTCAACCAGGCAACTAATCTAATACTAACTTCCAAACTAATTTATACATTAAATTCCCTTTTTATTTCAATTCTCAAGTTTTGACATTTTACTGTAAAATTTTCACATTTAGACCTGTGCCCTTTTCCACAATTCTCAATCCCACCATTATTATTTTATTTGTTTGCCCTCCATTTCACAATAGTAACTATTACATTTAAGTATAGTCTCAATCATTTACAATTTAAATATGTACAACTTGCTTAACTAATTACTACAGTTATCTTAAACATAACAATGTCAAATCTAATAATCCAATGGGTTTCAAATGGTATTATATACCACTAAACCAAAAAGATGTATAATTACCTTGAAAAGCACTCTAAGTTCTATATCTGATTTTTAATTCAATTCAATTATCCATAGCCTTCCCTTTTGTAACTCTGTTTGAATCCACAAACTGCAATTTGCATGGATTATAAATTTGGATCTAAAGAAATTAAAATAAACTAATTTGAAAGTCAGATCTGTAGAACTTACCTCATACGGACGACTTAATTTAGATTTCCCTTTTCCTTAAATCTACCGTTTCTACCTCTAGATTGCTAATCAAAAAGCCTAAGTCTAATTTTTTGTTTTTGTTTTAAGAATTAAAGAAGAAAAGAAAATGGTCGAGCTTACCTATCCATTCAGAAAAATAAAGGTTTGAAAGCTAGCCATGTACGTTCATTTATATATGCCCTAAGCAATGTCGTCCGTTCGTTTAAAATGATCAAACTCTCACCATTCAACACTGTAGAAACATGTTATTTTTGACATGTTAGCGTCGACCTGCCCCTTCCATTGGCCGACGATAGGTCGACTCGTATCCTTATACACGTCGATTTGACCTATCTTCCATGCTTTGGTTTATACGTATTAAGTTTATTTTAATGTCATGTTATTAACGTTAGTTTAATTCCATTCGTAAGAGATTTAATTTTTCTAATGACACACGTTTATTTTTAAATTCAAACGCGCGTTATTTTTGAAATTAATACACATGGGTTTATATAGGCATGTACATAAATTTTTCGTATTTGAGTTCAAAGGTGATTTCAAAAATTTGTAAAAGTGGGGATGTAGCTCAAATGGTAGAGCGCTCGCTTTGCATGCGAGAGGTACAGGGTTCGATACCCTGCATCTTCCATTCAAAATCAAAATCAAAATTATCATGCTTCTTCGTCTTCCCTTCAAAATCAAAATTATCATGCTTCTTCGCGCACTTCCATTGAAAATTACAACTACTTGCTACATTTCTATGAATCAGCGCTCGGATTCTTTCATGCCTTCAGTTACAAAGCTAATTAGGAGGATGCTGTGATGGCGTCTTCTCTTTCCCTCCCTATTTTATGTGAGCTCCGCTTTTTTTTTTTTTTTTTCCTACTTTGGTCCACCACGATTGTTTCATTTCCCTACAGTTTGATTTCCCCAATTTGGGTACTTTTTTAAATATCGTAGCTAGCCACAAAAAATTAGGGGTTTCTAGGCTACTTGAATGTTGAAATGTGTTATACTTGCTGATTTATTGTGACATATGACCAATTGACGTAATTTATTTTGGGAATTTTTTTTGTTGCACTTCTAGTAGATGCAGTGCTGTAAAGTGCAGGGAGAAATTCATTTTATGTCAATGTTCTGTTAATTTTATGGAAGCAAGCATGAATGATGATTCAGGCTACATCATTGATAATCTGTGGCTTTGCACCGGCATGATAGTTCAGCATTTGTTTGAACTTTAAAGCAACCCGTCAACTTGTACAATTTTTTCCCAAGCATGATTTCTATATAAAGAGAAGTATCAACAACCTATTTGTTTTGTCATCTTCCTTTTATGAACTGAAAGTCTTAAGTAGGTGAATCTATGTATCTTCTTTGTTTCTAAATACCAGTATCACATGAAGGAATTCAATTGGAGTTGACCAAATAAATAACATACATAAGTTCATTAAAGGCCTACAATTAATCAAATTTTCATTTTAGTGCCTGCAACTATACCTCTTGCCGAACAAAATGCTATGTTTTCTTTCTTCCTGTTACTAGTTACTAGTTCTAATAGACTAATTGTGCCACCCTGGAGCTGTAGACATTGCTCTTCTCGCTCACTCTTAGCGTATGTCTGAATCCTTTCACTCGTTTACTTTTCATATGTCATGCATATAGTGGTTCAAGTTTACTTAATTGCGTGCAGGACAAAGTAGTACGAATGCTTGACTATCGGCAATATTGTAGTGTTCGTTATTTTCTACTGTAGGTAATATTTTTCAATAAAGCCAGTTTTATCTACACTTGTGTTATCAAAGTGCGCGCTATAGTGACAAATAGCGCAGTATTTGCGCTATTATACTTATAATAGATCAAAAATAGCGCGTTATTTTATCACAATGCAAAATAGCGCATAGCTCTAAATAGCATGCTATTTTGTTTTTGTCTCTTTTTTAAATATTTGGACTGTGAATTAAGCATGAAATAGCATGCTTTTTGTATTTGTAATGACTCAGAGGAAAAATGCCATAGAGTATGGCTCGAAAGAAGAAGAAATTGATGATTGTTTAAATAATGATTGATGGTTATGATCTAGATGAAACTAGTGACTATGTTTTAAAAATTTAGAAGCATAGAATAATTTCTATGTTTTGTTATTGTACTCTTGAATCATGTTTAATTTTTGTTTATTTGAATTTTGTTATTGTAGACTTCATATTTATTTTCATTTGTTCTTATTTTCACTTTACAACTTTTCTTATTTATTTTTTCTTAGTACTTGTTAGTAGATTTTTTTTATAAACATTTTATACAAAAGTGTATTTTAATTCATTTTTTCTTAGAGTTTTATATCATCGTAATTGATAAATAGAAATAAATTTCATTATAACTCACAATTACAAGAATAAATTTCAGATTTGTATGACACAAATATATTATATCCATCATTTATTTTGAATGTACAATATGAACTTATTAAATTTTCTGTAATATAATTACATTTTACATAAAAATATATTTGATACATGCATAAAGCATGGTAGTGTTTGTATTTGGAGAGTCTCGAACGATTTGGATATGACGCAAAATATGCAAAAAAAAATTAAAAAATAAGTTAGACAAAATATACTTGATTACTTTTTTTTCTAAATGCAATAGCGCGTGCTATTGCGCATAGCGCAAGCCTTGCGCTAGGCGCTATAGACTACACTGATCTACACAGCGCATAGTTGTACTGAAGTTATCATCCCAACTTAGCGTGCATCTCTGAAAGGTATGTCTCTTTATTTATTTATTTTACATATGATTTCTACGGATAATGATCATGAATGTAGCGTTAGTACTGGTTGATTTGAGTTTATGGATAATGATCGATAAGATAGTAGTACCCTTTTTCACTCTTTAAGGTGTTTCTGAGACTGGAAATAAGATAGTAGTACCCTTTTTCATATGATTTCTACCCCCGAAAATTAATGCTGCATCCCCTATTACTGCCACTGAAGAATTCTTCTTCTTCAGCAGTAAGCGAGGCAGCCAACCTGAATAAAGTGAACATAATTTCACAGATCCACATATATCAAACAAAAAATTTATATGACGGTTTAAAAGCTTTCAATGCAGTTAAAGGGGACTAACATCTCATCCATAGCTTCCTGACTTATAGCAGAATGTATCCTTTCCATGCAATCACACTACGCTTCATTTCTACCATTAAAGTCGTCAACTTTTCATTTTCCCTTTTTGTCCTCATCAGTAATGATGTATCGGCGTTGCTGCTGAAGAACGGTTTTGGATTTGAGATGATTTAGAAGTAGCTTCTCAGCGGTCTTCCTGGTCTTTGGGCTAAGCATCATGACGGTGACGAATTATATGAAAAGTGCCAATTTTGATAAAATTAACAGGCAGGGCTGTCCAAAAAAATGCAAAGTTTGAGTACAGATAGATGACATCTTCTTTATGCTAAATTTGTAAAAATAAACCAAATACAACCTCGATAAATGGTTAGAAATTAGAAAAAAAATCGCTGTGATTTCACCAACTTTTAATTAGTTTTAAAAATTGCCAAGATGGAGTGTTGTATGCATATGGTACGGTTTAGAAGGGAGGCTTGAAAAAAAAAAAAATCTTTCTTGGCAGCACATTCTAACATTGTAAATTTATTCAACTATCCCTCAGAATTCCTTATGTCCACTTTTATGCAAGTTAAAAACAGGCACTTGGTTTTTTCTTTTTTCTTTTTTGGGGTGGGGGGGAGGGGGCGGGAGTGGAGGTCATTTATCCTAGGTTGATCATGTGCATTTGAAACCTGATAATAAAATCCTTTAAAAGGTTCCGCGTTGCAATAACTGAAAAACCTGTTGATGTCATTTTCTTTAGGACAAGTAGATTGAATGGTTCCAGCTATTTTTATTCAATTAAAAGATAAGTCGAAAACTTTACCTACGTAAAAAATTAAAAAGTCGTACGAAAATGTACAAAGGTAAGTGCTACAGGCCTGAAAGGTAGATGTGCGGGAAGGTGTGGTAATGGGTTTAATGGTTGATTGCCAGGGGGGGGGGGAGGGGGTTGGGTTTGTTGCTGTGTGGCTACAATCGTTTCGGGCTTATTCCCCCATAATAGTTTTGGGCTTTGTGGAATTGCTGATGTACAAAAAGCTAAAAGTCGCAAATATCCAGATCCGTAATCACTTTTAGGAATGCATTCTATATCACTATCGTGTGAACGTCGTGGGCATGATGTTTTTATTATTTAAATCATATTATTGCAGCAACCATTTAGTTATGTACTAGTTTTCTGGTTTTACAAATGTTGACAGTACAAAAATATGTATTTGTTGCAATTTTTGATAGCATAGTGATAGTAATGAGGTTTGGTTGGTAAGATATTATTCATCTCAATTTAGGATAATGGAACCAGCGGTCAAATAAATAGTAGCCAAATCAAATAACCTACAAAATACTACATAAAACATGATAGTCGACAGTTGTCCATATTCATGGAACAAACAATATCAAAAACTAATGAACATCCTGTGCAATATGGTTATTTTAACGATCACGTAACAGGTACTTCGTATCAATCACTGCTAACAATTGATTTTCCATCTACCTCTTGAAGTATTTTATTCTTGATGCACTCATAAGACAAATTCATATGCTCAAAATGCTACAGACGTACATTTTCTTAAAATGTTTTCTGAATAACAACAAACACTACCCAACCTATAAGTCTCAATAACTTTATACAGCAAACACCTTGAATGTTGTCTATTTATTAGTCAGTTTGACGGTGAGATACAGACTAAAATCTTGATGCAAGTGACAAAATAAAACATTTTAATGTTATATGATTGTTGATGTAGCCATCAACTTGCTATTTTGTAGATGGAAGAGCAATGTGAGAGTGGTGTGGGTGTTTTGATGTGTTTTCTTACCTTGATTGTATAAATAAAATCATCGCATCTAATTGCAATAGTGACTACAACTTTCATTTAGCTAATAGCCCAACCAATCTTATTTATACACGAAGTGCTTTCGTTTTGAGCACTGACGAAGAAAAATTCAGTCCCCCAACTGGATTGCCATAGTTATTTTCATTTCTAATTTCATAATTGCACAACTTATCCCATAAGCCAATCTCCTTACCGCTCGGTAGATCGATTATGGAAATATGTGAATTTGTTCGAATATAGAGGATCAAGCCATCACCCATAAACCGGTCCTTCTGGTAATTCGAAATTCCAATACCGAATTTTTCTACTTCGGCTACATTGGTCAGTGGGGCTCTTTCGGTGATAGGGTATGAACTTCATCTGTTTGTATATATTTCTTCGTCTAATGGCGAAAGTAGTAAACATGTGCACTGGATATCAATTGCGTTTTGGTGTTGGATTTACTATATGAATGTTTAGATCTGGTTTTGATGGCAAGTACTATTGCAAAGTTATTTCAAACGTATTCTGATTGTGGTTAAAGGCAGATTCAAAGCTATTATTTTAGGTGATTTTAAAACTGTGAAACAAAATTACGTGTACCAGTTTGTGATTTTGTGAAGCAGTCTTAGTATCATGTTTTAGAGTTTGTTAGCATGGTTTTCTTCAGCGTCGGATTCAACAGCATTAAACTGTGCAAAAACCACGTTGACAGTTGTTACTGTATACTGTAAGCCAATTTCCTTTTGATCACAAGTTTTGGGCTAGATGATTTCTACCATTTGTATGCATTGTTCAGATTATGGAAACAATCCAGATTCCATGATGACACGGTTGTGTTCTTAAATACCCTTTTATGGGTTCGGAAAGCAAACGTTAGTTTAAGATGATGGTGGATTGGGTTGGCATTTGTTATCATAAACATGGCTATGTAAAAGATAGTGTTTTAGGCCATTTCAAGAATTTGTTTGAGCGATGGTGTTTTGGAGAGTTCTGTTGTGGAGCATGACAACCAAGCTGGGGATTAATGTGCTTTCTTCTACAATCACTCAACTGAAAAAACTTGGAGGCTGATACCACTAACAACAAGTATTTGTGTACAACACTGCGGAATGGAGCAGTTTGTAATATGTGTAGAAGTGCAACGTGACCGCACTTGGGGATTTCGAGTATTTGAGCTCATCATGTGTCTTTCTCTCTTTTATTTCATGTAATTAGACTAGTTTGCTTTGTTTCCTCTAGTTGTACCCGGGTTAGTATGCTAACCTTGTTCTATACTTTTTGCAAATTAATAAAGATGTACCAATTTTCAATATATAACAGAGCAGAATTCCCTTGTATATGGACTCCGGGAAGATAGAATAAAAACAAATTTAAGAAATGAAGATAATTAGTGAGAATGAACGAACATTTTTCAAAAAATTGAGATTTCTGTTTCCCTATTTTTTGTTTGTTATAACACACTAGATTCGAGGGATTTCGAGCAAAACATTAATTTGATCTTGAGTTCCGCTTGAAATTTTGAATCAGTTGGTTATTAATATAAACAAAAAATATGATAATGAAAACTCTTAGGTATTCAATGCATATGGTATAAACTTATAACTTAATAATGAAATAAATAAATATATTTTTCATCGTATTATAATATACATAATTTAAGCTATAATCCTATAAATAAATAAAACACCATTTAATACGCACTCATTTTTTCAAATATTGGACATTTATTATCTTTTGGAATGCGAAAGAGGACTTATTTTGTATTTTTATAAATAAAACACCATTTAATACGCACTTGTTTTTTCAAATATTGGACATTTATTATCTTTTGGAATGCGAAAGAGGACTTATTTTGTATTTTTCTAGTAGTACAGGGCTGTCAATGAATACCCGAAAAATCAGAAATTTGTTCGCATCTGCATCCGAAAAACGAATAAATGTCTTATATCCGAAATAATGGATGCGGATATAGCCACGTCCACATCCAGAAATTATATGTCCACTTTTTTCGTAATTATAATACAAATTAGGTGTAATTTTAGTAAAGTGAAGTATACTAATTTATTATTTTATTAAGTTGAAAGTTTACATTATCATCATATAATTGCTCAAAAATATTTATTACAATCATATATGTTTATTTTAGCACTTTAATAATCAATTCGATAGGAAAAACTTCATGATAAACTAAATTATTTCGTTTATGTTTTTTAATTTTTTGATCGTCGATAGATCGGATAATTACCAGATATTTATCTGTATATGGGGATGTGGATATTCGTTATCCGAAAATGATTTCGGATTCAGATGGGAATACGACACTATCCGCATCCGAAAGCATACCTATATCCATTGACTGCTCCAACCAAGGCATTTTTCATATTTTTTTATTCCCCGTTAGACATTGTATATCAAAATGAAAAAAATAGCCGTATGCCTCAAACTTTCATGGTTCAGGCCAGCACCTGTAATGCTTTGTGGTCTACTCGTCCCGTGTTGTACTTCGAGCCTTCTTCAGATCCAACTCGGAATATCAAATCCTATGTGCTTGAGCGGTCTTTGTTCCAAAGCATTCTTCAGGTGTGACCTCGGTCGAGCTATCTCTTGCTTCATTGCTATGCTCTTAAGTTCGATTCCAGCTCAAACTCGGAGTGATATGAACCAAGGATTGGGTATTTCTTGTTATATTTACATCGCATTAAGAAGTGTTCAAACAGCTATTTAAGTGTTTCACCGAGTATTTTCACTCTGTTATTGACTCCTTTTGACAATTTTGAGTAAAAACCAAAGTGGTATTACCAATGTCTTCGATCTACTTATCTTTATGTCAATATTGACAAGGGTGGGGAATATTTACGTAAATATTGATCGTCTGGGTATTGTGAAAACATGAGTATTGTGAAAACATGAGTACAATAGGAGAAGCCGAGAAGGTAATATAGAGCATGAAGGTATAAAAAAAAAAGGCAAACCTAACACGGTAGCCAACCTAGATGTACGTAAGGTTGCCTTCAAGCAGGTGAGGTGAGAACATAAACAGCTTCAAGAGCGCAATAATTTCATCCCGCGAGACATAAAAATGGACTTTGATGGAATGAGACAACTACACATGGCTTCTGTATGAAATGCAGGACACAACTAACATGTAGACAGTGAAATATTTAAGCCCACAAATTAAGGATGGATCATATTCCCTTTATATTCACCAAGACATGACATAAACAATCATATTTGATGTACTGTTTAGGATCATGCTTTCATTAAGTGGGGATCGGATACATGATGTATAAATAACCAATGCATGGTCGTTCAGTTATTTTTCTTCCAGTAAGTCAAAACCATTTTTATTTTTATTCTCATTTCTGGATCATTCGGTTATTCCTAGTGCATGATGCATAAATAACTAACATGTCTATGTTTATGTTGCTGATTCGTTACAGTGTACTGCTTTACACGCAGCTAGTTTAATGGCTGCTTCTCCACAACAAAACAAGAAGAGGTCGGTGCTGTATAATAGATCTGCGGCTGTAACAGGAGCATGCAAACGGCTCTAAACTAACAACAGAACAAACTACTTAACTGTAATACAGACAAAGGTACCTACGCTCTCTGGATCTGTTGCTAATTTTTCTATTCTGCTGCTGTGCTACTAGCAAATATTTAAATGTTCCTTTTAGCAATACCTAACAAATGGACCCTGGAATATTATCCCATCCACAACCATATCTGTATCCATCATAAAATCCCACTGGTCACTAATATTTGAATAAAGTTCTCTTGCTGATAAGATTATATATTTGCTTTCAACGTTGATCAGATTTCACGTATTTGAAATGCAAAGTGCAGGCAAAATCTGGCTATTTTGACAACCAGTCAGATTCTGAAACAATGTTGAGTGGGTGAGAGTTATGTGCTTTTAATATGCCTGCATAATTAGTGCTTTTAATATGCCTGCTTTGGAATTGAAATTAAGAAGTCAAAAGGTTTCATGACGTATGGAAACATGCGGGCAGAGTTATCCAACTCAGACTAATGCCCGACATATTGAATTAGAATATTTACATAAGCTGTAATCTAATAACTGGATTGCCATAGTTATTTTCATTTCTAATTTGATCATTGCACAACCTATCCCATAAACCAATCTCCTCACCACTCGGTTGATCGATTATGGAATTATGCGAATTTGTTCGAATATGGAGGATCAAGCCATCACCCATAAACTGATCCTTCTGGTAATTCGAAATCCCAATATCGACTTTTTCTACTTCGGCTACGTTGGTCAGTGGGGCTCTTTCGGTGATAGGGTACGAACTTCATTTGTTTGTATATATTTCTTGGTCTAATGGCGAAAGTGGTAAACGTGCGTTTTGGTGTTGGATTTACTGTATGAATGTTTAGTTCTGGTTTTGATGGCAAGTACCACTGCAAAGTTATTTCAAACGTATGCTGATTGTGGTTAAAGGCAGATTCAAAGCTATTATTTGAGGTGATTCTACAAACCGTGAAACAAAATTACGTGTACCAGTTTGTGATTTTGTGAAGCAGTCTTAGTATCATGTTTTAGAGTTTGTTAGCATGGTTTTCTTCAGCGTCGGATTCAACAGCATTAAACTGTGCAAAAACCACGTTCTGTAAGCCAATTTCCTTTTGATCACAAGTTTTGGATTAGATGATTTCTACCACTTGTACGCGTTATTCAGATTATGGAAACAACCCAGATTCCATGATGACACCGTTGTGTTCTTAAATACCCTTTCATGGGTTCGGTAAGCAAACGATAGTTCAAGATGATGGTAAACTGGGTTGGCATTTGTTATCACAAACATAACCATGTAAAAAACAGTGTTTTAGGACATTTCAAGAATTTGTTTGAGCGATGGTGTTCTGGAGAAAGTTCTGTTGTGGAGCATGACAAACAAGCTGGGGATTAATGTGCTTTCTTCTACAATCGCTGAACTGAAAAATCTTGGAGGCTGATACCGCTAACAACAAGTATTTGTGTACAACACTACGGAATGGAGCAGTTTGTAATATGTGTAGAAGTGCAGTTGTATATTGTATTTTGAGTAGAAGTGCAGCGGGATCGCACATGGGGATTTCGAGTATTTGACCTCATCATGTGTCTATCTCTATTTTATTTCATGTAATTAGACTAGTTTGCTTTGTTTCTATGGTGAATTCTGGAATAGACGACGAGTCAGCAAAACATTTAATTATGGCTATGTTTATCCTGCTGTGCCACGTCACAATGACGAGTCAGCAAAACATTTAATTATGGCTATGTTTATCCTGCTGTGCCACGTCACAATGACACAGCCATATTTCATTTACCCAGAATAATGTATTTTACCGTTACATTTACTAGTATATATAACAGGTCTTTCTGTTCTATCCTGTATCAATCAAAAAAAAAAAAAAAAAAACAATTTCTTATTGAATAAAATGACAAGCTTTATAATTCTTCCAACTGTAGTTCCTCATTTCCATCTGAATCTTCAGCTTTGTTAACTTGGTATCAGAGTCAGCAACAGCCTAACGGCTACAACAATTCAAGTTGATTGAAATCAAGAAAGAACCATCTGGAATATCCCATCATACAATTCTTGAAAATCCCCAATTCAAAAAGCATCAAAAATTCTCACCACTTACCTGCATTTCGTGGACTCAGATCTGTGATGTATAATCATGTCTGAAGAGAACTCTGCTACTTCCAACATCAATGCTACCATGCCATCTGCCGAACAACTGATCAAAACAATCATCAGCCCACAAAGCCAATTAATCACCATTCAACTTGAAGAAACCAATTATTTATTGTGGAAACTTCAAGTAGAAACTGCCGTGCAAGGTTACGGACTGGAAGACTACTTATATGGCACGCTATCAACTCCAGCAAGATATATAACTGACAAAGAAAACAGAGTCATTAGCAACGACGAGTATACAAAATATCATAAACAGGAAAGACTCATCAGTGCATGACTGTTGTCATCCATCAGTCCAAGCCTACTATCTCAAGTCATAGGCTGTAAAACAACCAGTGATATATGGCTAACCATGGAGAAAGTGTTCAACTCACAATCAGCTGCAAAGTCGCTATTTTATAAAAGAGAACTACAAAACTGTAGAAAAGAAAATCTAAATATGAGAGAATACATATCCAAAGTTAAAAATATCTGCGATATCTTGAAGGCTGCTGGCAGCAACATAGATGAATCTGAACATGTATTGTCATTACTAAATGGACTGGGAGATGAATATGAAGCCGTAGTAGCCATCATAACATCACAAAAGGCAACACCGCCACTGGACGATGTCTGTGCTATACTACTCTCTCACGAAGCAAGGATCAACGACAAAAAGCCATCAGAAAGTGAATACTCACTGAACTTCACTACTAGTAACAGAGGGAAAAATCAAAGTAACAGGTACAACGACATTGGTCAAAGAGGTGGTTACAATAACACTAGTCAAAGAGGCGGTTACTCTAATCGTGGACGAGAACGTGGCAGGTGGAGCCCTAACAACAGACCTAAATGTCAAATTTGCGAGAAAATTGGACACACTGCGGTGAAGTGCTACTTTCGATTTAACTCAAAACATGTACCAAATCAAGGTAACAACAGTCAAAGAGGAAGTAATCCTAATGTCAACATGGTTGTGTCTCAAACAGAAGGAATGAATCAAAACAATAACAACAGAGCTTATAGTCAAAATGACAAAGCCAAAGGAGAAGACATTCAAGACGACAACTGGTATCCAGACTCGGGAGCAACAAATCACATCACTAGCAACTTGAAAAATCTTAATCTCGGAAACAAGGAGTATCGAGGTAATCAAACTATAAGCTTGGGTAATGGTAAGTGCGTAAAAATTTCTCACACAGGAAATGCTATAATTAATGGTCAAAAACAACTATATTTAAATAACCTACTTAGGGTACCCAATATTAAGAAAAATCTGATAAGCGTATCACAATTTGCAAAGGATAACAATGTTTACTTTGAATTCTTCCCGAAATATTGCTTAGTCAGGGACATACTGACTAAAGAAATTTTATTATAGGGGAATACTATTAATGGACTGTATCAGTTTAAAGTTGATGGTCAAGACAACAATACTAAAGAGAAAAGCTACTACAATTCTGTCATGCTACTTGAAGAAAATAATAAAAGTATTTTTGATAAATGGCATTACAAATTGGGTCATGCTAGTGTAAATGTAGTCAAAACAGTTCTTAGGAATAATAAAATTGCTTTTGATGATATATCATATCCCTACATTTGCACTTATTATCAAATGGGCAAAGGCCACAAACTACCGTTTACAAACTCTTTAACTAACTACACACAACCATTTGAATTAATAGCTACTGATCTATGGGGACCTGCCCCTGTTTGCACCGACTTTAACTACAAGTATTACATTTCATTTGTGGATGCTTGCACTAGGTACACCTGGATTTACTGCCTAAAAGCAAAATCTGACACTTATGCTACTGTTGTTAATTTTTCTAATATGGTTGAAAATCAGTTCAATACCAAAATTAAAGTGTTGCAATCTGATGGTGGCTCTGAGTATAAGAACCTAAGTGAATTTTTCAAAACTAAGGGAAATATACACAGAACCACTTGCCCCTACACATCTGAACAAAATGGCTTAGTAGAAAGGAAACACAGACACATCGTGGAGACTGGACTAACTTTATTGGCTCATGCATCGCTACCACTAAAATTTTGGTCAGAAGCTTTCAACACTGCCGTGTACTTAATAAATAGAATGCCTACAACAGTGTTGAAAGACTTTAGTCCCATTGAAAAACTATATCACATCAAACCAGACTACCAAAGTCTTAAAACTTTCGGATGTTTGTGTTTCCCATACTTAAGACCATACAACACAAATAAATTAAATTTCAGATCCAAACCATGTACATTTATTGGATATGCTACGAAGCAAAAAGGATACAGGTGTATAGATGAAAATGGCAGAATTTTCATCAGTAGACATATGGTATTTAATGAAGAGGTATTTCCATATAAGAGTTCAGACATCAAAACCACAAATAAAATAATCACAGGTAAGAGTAGCATACCTGACATACCATACTATACAGACTCTCTAGCAGGTACTAACAAAGCAGTGGCTGTTGAGGGCAATCGAAACTGCACTACCGGATCAGTTACACCCAATACCAGCAATGAAGAGCCAATCAGCCTCGCCAACTACTCACCTGAAAGACAACAACAAGAAGAAAATGAGAGCCAAAACATTGAAAGCGACATCAGAAGTACAACCAATTACAATATACCAGCAACCACAGTCAATCAAGAAAGCCAATCAGAGACAAAATCATCAACAAATATTGGGCATCCGATGATAACCAGGGCTAAAAGTGGTATTTTTAAATCAAAATTGCTCGTAGCAACTATCAACTCAGATGAACCAGTTACATACCAGCAAGCTGCACAATATAAAAACTGGAGAGAAACTATGGACGAAGAGTATAAAGCTCTGGTGAATAACCAAACATGGGAACTTGTTCAACTACCAACCAACAAAAATTTAATTGGATGCAGATGGACATATAGAACAAAAAGAAATCCAGATGGATCTGTTCAAAGATACAAAGCAAGGTTGGTAGCTAAAGGATATACACAAGAATATGGATTTGACTACAATGAAACATTTTCACCTGTAGTCAAACCAGCTACCATAAGACTAATTCTCACTATTGCTCTCACCAAACAATGGAATATAAAGCACTTAGATGTCAACAATGCATTTCTCAATGGAGTGTTACAAGAGGAAATCTACATGCAACAACCAGAGGGCTACATACAGAATCCAAATTATGTAATGCAAACTGAAGAAAGCAATTTATGGTCTAAAACAGACTCCTAGAGTATGGTTCGACAAATTAAAATCAACTCTAGTGACACAGGGATATCGGCCAACTAAATCTGACACTTCATTATTCGTCAAATCAAATAATTACTATACAACATATGTACTAATATATGTTGACGACTTAATAGTAACAGGGAACAATGAAGGTGAGCTAAAGCAACTGACTCAGTATCTAAATGAGCAATTTTCAATAAAAGATCTCGGCAGTCTATCATATTTTCTGGGAATAGAAGCCCAAAGAAGATCAAAAACAGAAATGGTTCTCAGCCAAAAGAAGTACATAACTGAACTCCTGATAAATACTGATATGCATGAAGCAAAACCTCAACCAACACCCATGATATCTAGTCAGCATCTCTCTAAAAACAGGGGAGAATCTATAAATAATATAAAGCAGTACAGAAGTGTTGTGGGAGCATTGCAATATGCAACCATAACACGACCAGACATTTCATTCAGTGTTAACAAAGTTTCACAATTTTTGCAGGATCCAAGGGACGAACACTGGAAAGCAGTAAAGCGAATACTGAGATATTTAAAGGGGACTATACAGTATGGCTTAACAATAAAAGGAGGAAAAGACTTAAATATCACAGGATTCACTGACTCAGACTGGGCAGCAGATCCCGATGACAGAAGATCAGTAACAGGGTACTGTATCTATATAGGGGACAATCTAATATCATGGACATCGAAAAAGCAACCAACAATTTCAAAATCAAGTGCGGAAGCGGAGCACAGAAGCATTGCCAGCGCTACATCAGAAATAATATGGTTGCAATCAATATTAAAGGAGCTAAATCTATTAAACAATCAAAAAGCAACAATATGGTGTGATAATCAAAGCTCGATATACATGACAGCTAATCCTATTCAGCACGCACGAACTAAACACATAGAAATCGACATTCACTTCGTTCGAGAGCAAGTAAAGGAGGGAAAGCTACAAGTAAATTACATACCGTCTTACCATCAAAAAGCCGACATACTTACCAAAGCTCTCTCAGCTAAAAACTTTACTAGACTACGCGACGCCCTGAACATCAGGCCAATCGACACAAAATCAACGTCGAGTGTAGCTAACCAGCAACCAGAACTTCAAATCGACAGCTCGAAGCCAAATATTAAAGCTACAGCTCGAATGACAAGAGAGGAAGACTCAATTGAGGCTCACAGTTCAGATCCAGCACACTTAAGTCAAGTACGAAGTGAATGGAGAAAAGATCAGAAACAAACTATGCACTACAACAAAAAACACTTTTCGCAACAGGCGATATCTGTTGCAGTAGACCTATTGCAACAGGCCTGCACCTGTTGGTATAACCGAAGTTGCAAAAAGTCCACAACATTTTCGGCCTGTTGCAATAAGATGTTGCAGTATACTTTTTTGCAACAGACTTTTGCTGTTGCAACAGATCATTTTGCAACAGTATATGCCTGTTGCAATAGATCCATAAATCTATCAAAAAAAATTATTACAGCTTATAGATATTACATATTAAATGTATTCGTTTTAGTAATAATGTATATCACAAAATAAAATAAACAAATAATTTTTTTATTTAAACAAAGTTTTAATAGTACAAACAATTACAACAAAAAAAATTATAATTTTCATACACCACTCATGTATAACAATTTCTTCTCTCACACAACACATTTTTTTCAAATAGAATATTTTCTACTATATCATACATATACTATAACAAGAGAATAAATATCATCAATTCACTAGAATAAATATGCAGTTCATGCTCCAAGTTTACTGTCGATCATGAACATGTACATGCCTATCCAGGAATATGTATGTCATTCTAGCGAACTCTTTGAGTAATCTCCTGACTTTTTTTCCCTGCAACATGCAAAGCATAGGTAGCGTCATTCATTTGAAATGAGTTAATGCAATTTCTTTCTACAATAATTTTTAGATATGTATCCTCTCCTGCAACATGCGGGTTACAATGTTATTCAAATTATTTGCATAAGCTCTTGTAAAGTGATATCCATTTTCTCATCCGTTGACGCTTGTGTGTAGTTCTCATTTTCTTACCTTTAGACAATGAACCTATTAGATCATTTTATACTTGAATTTACTTACAAACTTATTTAATCTGAATACATCGTGAACATTTGGAATGTAATGTGTTATTTTAACATGCTTCTTTATAATATTAGCAGGCAATTTGAAAGGAGTATAGTTAGTCCTCATTTGTTCGATATAAAAGATAGAATACCTAGGTATGGGAGTTGGTGGACTATTGGAACAAATAGAATAAATACGATGTTCCAATTTATAATATTATGGAAAATGATATTGTCTAACAGTTACTTTTATAAAGATAAATATACTTCTTCAATTTACATGTGTAAGCAACATAAATAACATACTAACATAAAAGTACTCATAGGCGAGTGCTAATTCACTTAAGACATTGTCATGACCGTGCACATCAAGATTTCAATTCACTTAGTGACAGAAATGCAGCTCTAACTAATTCTAAGTACTTCAAAAATAAAATGAAGTTAAGGATATTATCAGTTTTCTTAAAAGTGGTCTGAAAGAAACAAATGGAAGATTTGTAGCAATTTGTTCAATGGCCAAATTCAAATCTAAAATATTTGAGAGGCTCGGAGACCTGCGGTTTTGTTATTGCCAACCTTTGATGCAAATGATTCGCTATTTTACCAGTGTATTTACACTGCAAATCGGGTTTTGCATTAATATGTAGGTGCTGCAGATTAGTGCAACCTACAAATTTGACCAAGGTTCATTAGCAGAACCAGTAGTAGAGTCCAAAACCAAAAGACAGCCAGATTGATAATAGAATAAAAAAGAAGAAGAGAAAGAACAGGTCCAAAATTCAAACAAAAAACATAGATTTATTTCAGAACAAAATCCCCGCATGGCAAATATCTAAGTTCAAAATAAAAATTTGTTTCTCTCAGACAGATGCCTCGATTTCTCAACACAGTCTGTTGAATGGATTTCCATCAGACTGGCTTGTTTAATCGTTACTGAGAAATTTGGTAAAATGGTTACCAAAGAAAGGAAAAAATGGTGCGAAGGGAAGGATAAACTAACCTAGATGCACAAATTTGCAATATGGAAGAGCTATTCTCAGAGTTGTCGCCAGTGGAATCTCCCTTCTGGCCCCGATTCAGTCGCCGCTGCCTCCCTTTCCGTTGTCGGATCCGGATCCAGATCCGTTGTTATTGTGGAAGTCAGAGCCAGAATTGGAGAGAATGAGTTTAAAGAGGTTGGGGCTTTGGGAAATGGGATTCTTTACGGATGTAATGAAAAATCGTACGTAGACAAAAGTTATTGCCGCCGCCTCAATTGTGAAGAAAGGAGAGCTGAACTATAGGGTTTTGGGGGTAAAAGCGGGAAATGAAATTTTGAAGAAAAAGGCAGCGGGAACGTAACAATTGAAAATATCATTACTATAATTTTATTTGAAATTAAAGCAATTAAATTTAAAACCAAAAAATTAGGTGAAGTTTTGGTTCTTAAGCATTTATTACTAATATTAGTATGAAACATACCATTACGTCAATTACTTGATTTCTTTTAGTAACTTACCGATTAATTAACCAATTTAATGAATTTAATGATTCTCCCTTTGATTGTCATTATTTTAAGTATGTATTATTTTAGAGTTAAAGAGGATTCATTGGTTTTTTGATGTATTTTCAATTCAAATGAAAGATTCCTTTTCAAGTATACAAATGAGCTAATTTGTAATATACAACTGATTGCTAATTACAAAAGTAATCCTTAACTGATTAATATGGTCACATATAAATAAGTTAGTCAACAATAGCTTTTATTGATTTATTTGCTAACAATCAAATTAGTAAATTGATAAATTACCTTCCTTTTACTAAATCAACAAATTATTGTTATGTCACAAAGATATTGTTTTTAAATTTTTATATATTATTAGTACGCAATATACCAATAAATTAGCTACTCGATTTGTTTCAATAACTTGCTGATTAATTAACCAATTTAATGAATCTAATTATCAGTTTTATTGTACGTTTACCCCATGATCATTAATCATTTAATAGCTAAATATATGAATAATATGTTAACGTATTAGTGTAAGATGTCATCACTATGTCAACTTCGGTTGAAAAATTACGTGGCATAGCTAAAGCTTGGGGAAATTGAAACATAACTCTAAGACGATGTTTAGATAGAAATATAATTGATAAAACAATCATACGACTCTTTTTCTGAATAAGCATGCAGCTCTGAAATATGGAGGTCTGAAGTAGATATTTTAGATTTCTTCTTAAGCATTTATTACTAATATTAAGCAGTATAAACTAATTATATTTTATTAATTCTTAATTATTTTTAACTATCACTTGTTATTAATTATTGTTAATTATTTAATTATTAATTGTGAATGTTGAGATGCAATATAGCCATATTTTCACTTAGTTATTAATTATCAATTATATTTATTTACTTATTATGAGTTTATTAATTATTTATTATTTATTTAATATTTAATATTTAAACATACTCATATATCAAATTAATTATTATTTATTATCCATTAGTTTTTTATTATTATCAATAATTATTTACTTATTTTATTATTTTTTAAATGTTAATAATTATTATTTGTTAATTATTTAATCATCAGTTATAAATATCACTTTATAATAATACTAAAATTTTATTATTAATTGTTGATTATTTAATATTAATTTTAATTATTATATAATTACTAGTAGTTAATCATTTAATAGTAACTATTCAAAATTAATTATTTAAAGTTAATCATTAAATGCTAATATTTATTTTTAATAGTATGTTTTCGCAACTGACTTTAACAGTTGTAAAAAAACATAGTTATTGCAAGTGGCGAAAACAGTTGCTAAAGATATCTATTCGCAACTGGCTTGAAAGCGCAGTTGAAAATAATGTGTTTGTTGCAACTGTTATGAAAGCATAGTGGCTAAAAGTATGTTTTTGCAACAGGAAGGGAAGCGCAGTTGCTAAAGATATGTTTTTCGCAATAGAAAGAAAAGGCCTGTTGCTAAGTCTCATCTATTGCAACTGCTATAATTGGTCTGTTGCTAAATATCATTTACTACAACTGACATGTGTTGCATGTTGCAAATAGCTAGTTGCAATAAGGTATTTTTCTTGTAGTGATGGTTCGACATGGCCAACCCTAGATTTGAAGGGGGGAAATAAAAGGAAAGTATATGGTGAATTCTGGAATAGACGACGAGTCAGCAAAACATTTAATTATGGCTATGTTTATCCTGCTGTGCCACGTCACAATGACGAGTCAGCAAAACATTTAATTATGGCTATGTTTATCCTGCTGTGCCACGTCACAATGACACAGCCATATTTCACTTACCCTGAATAATGTATTTTACTGTTACATTTACTAGTATATATAACAGGTCTTTCTGTTCTATCCTGTATCAATCAAAAAAAAAAAAAAACAATTTCTTATTGAATAAAATGACAAGCTTTATAATTCTTCCAACTGTAGTTCCTCCTTTCCATCTGAATCTTCAGCTTTGTTAACTGTTTCCTCTAGTTATACCCGGCTTAGTATGTTAACCTTGTTCTGTACTTTCTGCAAATTAACAAAGGTGTATCAATTTTCAATATATAACAGAGCAGAATTCCCTCGTATATGGACTCCGGGAAGATAGAATAAAAACAAATTTAAGAAATGAAGATAATTAGTGAGAATGGACGAACATTTTTCAAAAAACCGAGATTTCTGTTTCCTAATTTTTTGTCGTTTGTTATAACACACTAGATTTGAGGGATCTCGAGCAAAACATTAATTTGAGCTTGAGTTCCACTTGAAGTTGAATCAATTGGTTATTAATATAAACAAATATTATGATAATGAAAACTCTTAGGTATTCTATGTATATAATATAAACTTATATTATATAATTAAATAAATAAATATATTTTTGATCGTATTAAAATATATATTATTTAAGCTATAATCTTATAAATAAATAAAACACCATTTAATACGCACTCATTTTTTCAAATATTGGACATTTATTATCTTTTGGAATGCGAAATAGGACTTATTTTGTATTTTCACTCTGTTATTGACTCCTTTTGCCAATTTTGAGTAAAACCAAAGCGGTCTTACCAGTGTCTTCGATCTACATATCTTTTTGTCAATATTGACAAGGGTGGGGAATATTTACGTAAATATTGATCTTCTGCATATTGTCAGAACACGAGAACACAATAGGAGAAGGTAATATAGAGCATGAAGGTTAAAAAATAATAATCAAACCTAACATGGTAGCCAACCGAGGTGTACGTAAGGTTGCTTTCAAGCAGGTGAGGTGAGAACATAAACAGCTTCAAGAGCGCAATAATTTCATTCCTCGAGACGTAAAAATGGACTTTGATGGAATGGAACAACTACACATGGCTTCTGTATGAAATGCAGGACACAACTAACATGTGGACAGTGAAATATTTGACATAAATAATCAAAATTTGATGTACCGTTTAGGACGCTTTCAGTAAGTGGGGATACACCATGTATAAATAACTAATGCATGGTCGTTCAGTTATATTTCTTCCAGCAAGTCAAAACCATTTCTATTTTTATTCTCTCTTTTGGATCGTTCAGTTATTCCCAGTGCATGATGTATAAATAACTAACATTATGTCTATGTTTATGTTGCTGATTCTTTTCAGTATACTGCTTTACACAGTTAGTTTAATGGCTGCTTCTCCACAACAAAACAAGAAGAGGTTGGTGGTGTATAGTAGACCTGGGACTGTAACGGGAGCATGCAAAGTCTCTAAACCAACAACAGAAACAAACTACTTAACTGCAATACAGACAAAAGTACGCGCTCTGTATCCGTTGCTAATTCTTCTATTCTGCTGCCGTGCTACTAGCAAATATTTAAATGTTCCTTTTAGCAATACCTAACAAATGGCCCTTAGAATATTATCCCATCCACAACCATATCTGTATCCATCATAAAATCCCACTGGTCACTAATATTTGAATAAAGTTCTCTTGCTGATAAGATTATATTTTTGCTTTCAACGTTGATCAGATTAATTTCACATATTTGAAATGCAAAGTGCAAGCAAAATCTTACTAGTTATTTTGACAACCAGTCAGATTCTGAAACAATGTTGAGTGGATGACGAGTTATATACTTTTAATATGCCTTCATAATTAGTGCTTTTAATATGCCTGCTTTGGAATTGAAATTAAGGAGTCAAAAGGTTTCATGACGTATAGAAACATGTGGGCAGAATTATCCAACTCAAACTAATGCAACGACATATAGAATTAGAATATGTACATAAGCTGTAATCTAATAATGCAGTAAACGAATATTAATCTATAGATTAGTTGCACTATAATTAATATAATGCAACATTGCAATGTATAAAATGCAAAAAACCTAAACGTCATTCACTTAGAATTTCAATATTTCTTTACATTTCTATAATTTTTTTGGAGTTTGATTTCTATATGTTATGTAATGACGGTCGGAACAAAGCCCTCCTTCCTTACATGCATATGAGGAGACACACAACTCTCATATAACAAAAGGAATCCTTGTTGTGACGTGCATATCAACTCATATTTGTACTCAACTTTTTCAATTTATTCCACAATGTGGGACTACTAATTCCAACCCGTCATTCCTCATTAACAGCATGCGAGACAATCCTAACAGGATCCCCCTTGACTCGCATCCTACGAGTATCTTTTGAGAGCACTGTCTTGCCTGCATGGCCCAGTCCGTAACCTTCGGCTCTGATACCACTGTTATGTAACGACAGTCGGAACTAAGCCCCCCTTCCTTGCACGCATATGAGCTGGCACACAACTCTCATATAACAAAAATAATCCATGTTGTTACGTGCATACTTATTTGTACTCAACTTCTTCAATTTATTCCATGATGTGGGACTACTAATTCCAACCCGTCATTGCTCCTTAACAGCATGCGAGACAATCCTAACACTATATTCTTGATAGACTTTTTAGTACATTTCATAATAAAATATAAAAGATATACAATATTGAGTCAATTATCAAAATTTGCAAATACATTTATGAAGTTTTGATACGTCACTAGTGAAATTGATACATTTATCATTAGAAACAATACAACTGATGACACAATATATTGCTACGAAAAATAAATTTTATACAAACTTGATAGAGCAGGCTATGTTCTCCGTCGAGACAGAAATTAATTGTTAACTTCCAGCAAATATGATTGAAGATTCAATTTGAATTTTCCAGTATATATTCATAATAAAATATAAATGATATACAATATTGAGTCAATTATATAAATTTGCAAATACATTTATGAAGTTCTGATACGTCACCAGTGAAATTGAAACATTTATCATTGGAAACAATACAATTGATGACACAATATATTGCTATGAAAAATAAATTTTATACAAACCTGATAGAGAAGGCTATGTTCTCCGTCGAGATAGAAATTAATTGTTAACTTCCTACAACTATGATTGAAGATTCAATTGAATTTTCCAGTATATATTATACAAATTTTGCTACAAATTTCGCTCAATGGTTATTGTGACATTTAATGGAGGCTTGATAGGAGAAGGGAGAAGAATTAAAATTCTACAAAAATTCACAACCTCTACTAAGAGCATCTCCAATCATTCACAATGTAATTCCTAGGCGATACGAGTGTTAGACAATGTAGAATAAATTTATTTAAATATCTTATTGCATGTTACAGAAGAAAAAAAAATTAGTTGCTTCAATGCGAATGTGTTTAAATGTTAAAATTTGGGTATGTGTCAAAAAAACAAGTGATGATTAGCCCTTAACATTGAAATACAATATTTAGAACTAGACATTTCATTTCACAATGTCTAACAACAAAATTGTTGCATCATATTACACATACCATTAACATTAGTATTGGAGACTAAAAACAAAATGAAATTGTTAATTATCTGTGTGACAATTACTTTACATAATAAAGACAAGCAACTTCATTATATAGACATTTCATACTTAGGGTTGAAAAAATCACTATATACTAGTAAATCAATGCTACTTTAATTTACCATTGACTGAGAATCAGTTTCATTTAAAAGTGCATACAATTTCAACATTTGACACCTTTGCACATACGCAAAGATGTCATTTCAATGGAAGGTTATGTATACGTCGCGTACTCAAACTTCGACAAGTGCACACGATTGGGTTATCTATTTTGCCTCACACAGTTCATGCGGAAAAAATCACTTACCTTTGACATCTTTACATGCATGGTGGTTGTAACAAATCGGGTATTACACTGGTAATGCTAGGAAACACGAAACACTGCAAAATGTAGCACGTATAGCAACGACTTTTTGGCGTCGGCGGCTGTTGTAAGTAGTTGCTAGCCGTTGCAAAAAGTCATTGCTATTTGCTTGGTTGCCAATAGGAAAAACAACAGGAAAGCGACGGTTCCGTCATCAAATTAGTAACGACTTGCAACGGCAAATCGTCCACATGGCAGTTAGTTGGTTCCCAAGTGGACATCGTAAAGTGTCACGAACCATTGAAAAACTGAAACGAAAAGTCATTGTTAGTCGTTGCTGGTGAAGAGTTGAAGAGAAGGATGCAATTGTTTGTTCATGAATCACAGATATATATAATTATAAATACATGCAATCAATCCTTATCATGATATTTATTTTATTTGAATGGCATACCATATATGTAGTGATTGACATATATTATGTCAGTCCTTATCATGATATTTATTATATTTCAATGGCATACCATATATGCAATGATTGACATAGATTATGTCAATCCTTATCATGATATTTATTATATTTCAATGGCATGTCATATATGAAAAGATTGACATATATTATGTCAATCCTTATTACGCCCCCTCAAAACGGCCGGCCAAGATGAAAGACCGATTTTGCTAATCAATGTTGTGAAGGAGGTACATGGTTGTGGCTTGGTGAGAGCATCCGCAAGCTGGTCATTAGTGGAGATGTAAGAGACCCTCAGATTTTCACTTTGCACATTTTATCTGACAAAATGGTAATCCAATCCCAGATGCTTCATTTTAGAATGAAAAACCGGATTAGCACTCACATATGTAGCTCCAGCATTATCACAATAGATGACTGGTGCGAGAGTGAGGTTATGACCACACTCCTTGAATAAATTTCCTACCCAAAGAATTTCGTCAGTAGCATTTGTCACTGCCCTGTACTCGGCCTCGGTATATGATCTTGCTCTTGTACGCTGCTTCTTTGACGTTCAGAAGATAGGATTCTAGCCCAAATAGACTATATATGTTGTTGTAGAAATGTAGTCGTCTTTGTCACGAGCCCAATCCGCGTCAGAATAAGCTTGTAGAGTGAGAGGTGAATCTTTGTGTATAATTAAACTCATATTAGGTGTACCACTTAGATACCGAAGAAGACGATGTAGAGATTGCATGTGTTCCTCAATTGGACGCTGCATGTATTGCGCTAACTTGTTCACTGCGAATGCCACATCGGGCCTTGTAAAACTTAAATACTGTAAACTTTCTATCAAAGTACGATACTCAGTAGGATCATTGAGAAGATTTCCATGTATAGTTAACGGAGGATGAGTTGCTAATGGTGTTACAGCTGGTTTTGCATTATCCATATTAGCTTTGCACAAAATATTAGCAATATACCTCTTTTGATTCAAGAAAATACCTTTTGGATTAGGCATTACTTCCACTCCCAGGAAGTAAGACAATTCTCCAAGGTCTTTGAGTGAGAAACGTGTCGCTAATTTTTTATAAAAGCTTCCAGTGTATGAGTTGCATTACTTGTAACAATAATATCATCCACATAAACCAACAAATAAATGATGTCACCATTTTTGTGCATTGTGAATAAGGATGAATCAGAGACCATGTTCTTGAAGCCCAACTCAATTATATATTGCCGCAATTCTTTATATCAAGCTCTTGGAGCTTGTTTTAACCCATACAATGCCTTGTTTAATTTACATACATGTGTTGGATATATAGGATCTGTGTAACCAGGAGGTTGTATTGTGTATATATCTTCAGTGAGTGTGCCATGTAGAAAAGCATTGTTTATGTCAAGTTGGCGCAATGACCAACCTTGACTAACCACAAGTGAGAGCACAAGCCGAACCGTGGCGGGTTTAACTACGGGGTTAAAAGTCTCACCGTAGTCAATGCCAGCTCTCTGATTAAAACTTCTTGCAGCATAGATAGCCTTGTACTGAATAATGTTACCATCCTAATTCTTTTTAATTCGAAAAATCAATTTGCATCCCACTATATTTTGTCGTATAGATGAAGGTACAAGATCCCAAGTTCTATTTTTCGTCAATGCATTAATCTCTTCATCCATAGCTTTGCGTCAAACGGGACTTTTTAATGCTTGGATGATATTTTTTGGGATCTCCATTTCATAGACCTCCGCATTTAAATTCAGTTTACTGATTGGTTTCCTAATGCCATGTTGAAGTCTTGTGGTCATTTGAGG
Source organism: Allium sativum (assembly GCA_030737875.1). Classification (NCBI taxonomy): domain Eukaryota; kingdom Viridiplantae; phylum Streptophyta; class Magnoliopsida; order Asparagales; family Amaryllidaceae; genus Allium; species Allium sativum. The sequence continues at coordinate 932,035,769 of CM060915.1, read as the reverse complement.
AGAATGTACAGGACTGTTGGATGTTGAATTTGTAGATGTGGATATGTCGAGGTTTAACTGAGATGAAGTAGAGGAAAGCTCAGTAGTGGTATTAGGAGGTTGAGACGAGTTTGTTGCGGACATAGGAGGTGAAATGGGTGAAGTGGGGAATGAGGTAGGAGGTGTGCTGGAAGATGAGTTAGTCTGCAATGAATGAGAGGAGGAAGATTGAGTGTTTGATAATATCGATAATGTGAGAGGTGCCCATTGTTCCACTAGGTCGGACAAGCAGGCAGTTGAATTTTTAAGTTTAGAAAAAGGAAAAATGTTCTCTTTAAAGTGAACATGACGAGAAACATAAACACGATTAGTGTTTGATTCGAGACAATAATATGCACTTTGAGTAGGTGAATAACTAAAAAAATACATGGTTGAGATTTGAGTTCAAGTTTGTGAGAATTGTAGGGTTTAAGCCATGGGTAGCAAAGACATCCAAAACTTCGAAGCTTGGAATAATTAGGATGTTGGCCGAATAATTTAAAGTACGGTGACACATTGTTTAGAGTTGGTGTGGGAAGTTGATTAATCAAGTAAACAGCTGTTGAGCAAGCATTTGTCCAATATTCAAGGGGCATTTTAGCATGAGTTAAGAGAGATAGAAATGTCTCAACAATGTGTCGATGTCGTCACTCCGAATAGCCATTGTGTTAAGAGGTGCGGGGTGGAGTTGGGAGATGCGATATTTCATCGATGGACAAGTAGTTACGTAGGCTTTCATACTAACCACTGTTGTCCGAGTAGAGAGTTTTGAGAGGTAGTTGAAAATATTTTTCAACTAGAGCTTTATAGCGAATGAATATATGTTTTGCATCTGATTTTCGTTTCAAATTATACAACCAAATGTATTTAGAAAAATGATCAACGAAAATATGATAATATTTAAAGCCATCATGAGAGTAAATCAGTGATGTCCAAAGATAAGAATAAACATACTCAAGTGGGGCAGCAGACACAACAGAGGAAGTAGAGAAAGGAAGTTTATGACTTTTATTGCAAGCACAAGAATCACAATATAAAGTGGAGATACTAGGAACATGAAGTTTATTTTTGGAAACAATTTGCCTATAAACATTACGAGACGTGAGTAATTTGGCAAACTTTGCATATATGGTCTGCCATTGAAATATAATAAATATCATGATAAGGATTGACATAATATATGTCAATCACCACAAATATGGTATGTCATTCAAATAAAATAAATATCATGATAAGGATTGAATCACAGATATATATAATTACAAATACATGCAATCAATCCTTATCATGATATTTATTTTATTTGAGTACATACCATGTATGTGGTGATTGACATATATTATGTCAAACCTTATCATGATATTTATTATATTTCAATGGCATACCATATATGCAACGATTGACATAGATTATGTCAATCCTTGTCATGATATTTATTATATTTCAATGGCATGCCACATATGAAAAGATTGACATATATTATGTCAATCCTTATCTATGTCAATCCTTATCATGATATTTATTACATTTCAATGGCATGCCATATATAAGAAGAGTGACATATATTATGTCAATCCTTATCAGTTGCTATACTGGAGTATTAAGTTGTCACAAGCGGTTGTAAATTCGGGTTATTTTTGCTTTCGCTGCCAGCACCTTGTACCCTTCCAACCACATACACATTCATCCATCACAAACAGTATCATTCCATCATCTATCACAAACAGTACCATTCCATCAAGAACTCGAGTAACATTACAAAGAGAGGGATTAAGAGAAATATCCAGATTGTGATTTTTCAAAATAGATCATGCACTAGTTACTTCATTGGTAGATATGTGGAGACCGGAGATTTCAACCTTCCATCTTTCGATTGGTGAAATTACCCATCAAATTACAAGATGTTAGCTGTCTTTTAAGTGTTACAGTGGAATGGAATCTTGTTACTATTATACAGCAAAGTAATTATGAAGGTATTTGTCATGAATGTTTAGGTGCGGTTCCACCTCGAAGTGAGAAAAGAGGTGCAGTAGTTAAGCTGACTAGGCTTTGCCATATGTTTGCAAATGCGCCATCACCGGATGTGTCAGATGTAGAAGTTGAATATTATGCAAGAGCTGTTATTCTACATTTGCTATCATGTTGTCTATTTCTCGATTTATTCTAAAGGACGACCAAACCATTTTTGATTATTATTTTTTGAGAAACTTGGATAAGTGTGCACAATATTCCTGGGGTATTGCTATATTGGCAACATTATACAATGTGTTAACAAATGCTACACAAGGGAAATCCAAATCAATGGCGGGTTGTCTTTCACTTTTACCAGTACAGTGTTAGTATGTATGATTGTTAACGGTTAAATGTAATATGTAATTCTACTTCATTCATTTTTATTTTTAATATTTTATAGCTTTGGTCATGAACACATCTTCCCATCGGTCGTCAAATATCACTTTATCCACGCAGATCGATAGGACATTGCCTTATAGTGCAAGGTAGTTGATTTACGTTTACATATTTACGTTTTTGTTCTAGAAAAATCTAAATGCATAAATATGTGTATAGGTGGTTTGGAAATAGGAGTTAGATTGAGTCTCCAAAGCATGTTTCCACTTACTATCATGACCAACTCGACATGTTAACAAATGAAGCTGTTGTATGGGATCCCTACACACAGGATGTGCTAGTCGATCTTCCTTAGATATGCATAAGTGGGATGCATAGTAGGATTTGTAAGACGCGTCATATGCATGTGAGATGTAGATATGTATAATCTTGATCGAGTGATACGACAATTTGGACTTCAGCAGCACATACCTGAACCATGCGAACCACAACCAAATTTGGGTTTTTCTATCATTCAGTGGAACGATAGACATAACCGTATTGTTCGTCAACAAATTCCTTCCATTCTCATTTTAAGTTACATGATATGATATTTAGCGACCACTTGAAGATTCATTGTCGTAGATCAGACTTCTAACGAACGAGCATACACCGTTCGTCCACTGCTCGAGCGAGATATCTTAAGTCTTCGAATTAGCTTTATTGTTTTAGTTTTTTGCCTTAAATCATTCATTTACTAGAGTTAAGTTTCTATATATGATTAAATAATACAATTTGTAGGTCGATGTACTAGTGACAGTAGGCAAAGGGCTGGAGGATACCAGACATGGGCGAGTACCCGAGCAAGACATCTGACCACGATGTCTTCACTTGAAGAAAATCATTGGCACATTGCTTTTTAGAAGTTGACTACAACGCCCAAGACAACCCGAGTAAATAACTAAAGGAAGGCATGATCCTTCTCTACCTCCACCTCAACATGATCCACCTCAATCGTAGATGGCAGGACCTTATCAACCTCCACCTACTCATGGTTAAAAGCGACCCGTTTCTTCCCCGGTCTCCGAAGAGATGAGAAAGAACGAATTACTGTGAGAACAGGACAAATCAGAACGCAGACGGAAGAACATTTCATTGCTATTACAACAATTCCATCAGATACAAGAATATACAGAGTATAAATGAATAAATTACATTCGATAAATATCAGAGATTAAAATAAATTACATAGCAGCGGAAAATAATACCAAGCACAACTGAAGGTGATATGCGGATACAGAGCTTTCCGGATATCATTCCAGCTGTAAACCAGGATCCTGTGAATATAAATCTGCAAAACCAAAACTACTAGCTGCCCGTGCGGAAAATAGGGGCACCCAGAGTTTAGGTTAAAACAATAAACTCCAGGTCAGTCATGTGACTGGTGTGAGAACTAAAACAGTTATTTAAAGCTTTATTTTAAAAGAGAGTAATTCAAGGGACCACGCCGTATAACACGGAACGAGTTTCCTCCCAAGAATACTAGTGCATAGAATAAACAGCGCAATGCTTTTTCAAAAAATGAAGCTATTATAAGACCCAGGTCCCATCACACAATGCAACGCAAGCCGGGGGATAGGGTTTTCCCTTATAATAGCCAAACATGCTTGGTACGTTTAAAACAAATCATTTGATACTATAATAAGTGTATAGTGTCAAAACAGTTTCAATCATAAATATAAATCATAGACGGCATGGGTACCATATATCATGTCGCCATACTAGTTCTACAATTAAAACCGCAATATCACGTATTGGAAATTGGATTTCCGTCATGAGTCGAGGCAAGGGGCAAGCTCCTCTCCGCTTCGAGACACTCTAGCAAATGCCTCGGGACTACACACTCTGGGCAACCCCGGATGCGGCTGGGCCGGTCCTCTCTTACGTTTGAGGATTGGCAATTCCTGAACACACGTTTCCCGGTCCTTACAGACCTAATATCGAGGCGCCTCATTCCAACAACCACAAAGGTGAAAAGTATATAAATGTCAGGGCTGGTAAGTCACCGACACCACCAAAACTAGAAAGAAACGTCGTGTTCTCCCAGCGGTCTGTATCCCGTTTTTGACTCATACCGAGGTGTGAGGCCCGCGAATCCACGCTATACACAAAGCTACGCCACAAAGGCCGTGCTTTGATCATCAACCACAAGACTTTGCTTTTCAACAAAAGCCTTGATCATTGCATCTTAGCGTGCCACACAGGCAATTCATGCCATGTGACTGATGTCCATCGATATACAACCTCTGAGCTCGTACGTCTCAGAGAAGGGCGTTAAGCAAGAGAATAAATTCTCCGCCGCCAAACAGATGTATATTTAATAGAGATCAATCAACATAGAATAAAATCCAATGTCAGACACACAATCCATTTACAAGTTCGTTCTGGGTCTGAACGAAACCGGAGGCACTTTCCTTGCATATCCATCCATCTCCAAGTACGTCTGGACGACCACCAACTATTTCCATCCTCTTGGGTGTACAGCCCAATCAGGATCGTCAGTAATCACCCAAACGATGTGAAGACTTCCGGTCTTCAACCACCGTCTTCATCTTCGACATATCGTCGAATCGGTTATTCAGAATGGGTATAAACCCAGACTTTCCGAATAACCCGCGTATATTAAAACAAATGTTACACAAACACAACGAACGCCTCATTCCAATTCAGAATATTATTAGGGAAAGGTTCCCATTAATTTTATCCAAGATAAATTCTTTAAAATTTATCCTTTAATCTTCCTTTTGATGTCGTTTCAAACCAAATTATGGTTTTCTAAACTAGTCGAGATTAGCGAACCACACCGAAGTAATTATTTATTTTATTTCCCAATCCCAACCTATTCATCCCATGAAGCAAAACTGGTAATACTCCATATCTAATACCACGGTGTTATTGGTAAAATTAATTACCATTTCACGTTCAAATCTAATTAAAGATTTGACTATCGTTTTGGAGCAAAACTGGCGATACTCCATCCTCGTTCACTTTCTAAATTTGATAATTTAAATTATCAATTCACATTTCAATCTAATTGCAGATTCATTAAAACTCCATTTACTGGGTTAAAGAACTAGTGTTATTTAAAACACAGTTCACGATAAACCCAAATCACATTCTATTTATTATCGGGTTAAAGAACTAGTGTTATTTAAAACACCGTTCACGATAAACCCACTAATCAATTCTATCTAAAACCCATTTCAAATCCAATTTATTTATTTAAAAATAAATGGGTTTTAATTTTAGTTCAAAACTAGTTCATTTCGATAAAAATCTATTTTATCTTTTCAAATAGGGAGTTTTTCATCCCAATTTTTCCCAAATCATTTCTTATGATTTTACACAAATTATTACTATTTTTAATAAATTTATCAAGGCCCGTACAGTCGATTTCCATCAACGGCCATCGAACTGCACTTACAGCGACCTTTTCCAATTTTGATTTGGACGTATCTCCAAATCCGACCATTAGATTTCAAATTTCTAATATTCATTAGAAAGCTCTTTTCGATACGAACCCAACGGTTCCGGTTTTAGGAGAATCCGACGGTCGGATCTCCCGTAATGTCCGTTTGAAATAAATGGTCGAAATTCACGAACTACCGCGGCGCGGCGCGTTCTATTCAGGCCATTATATTATATATATAATATATATTTCGTCGATTACTATTTAAAGCGAATTTTATAAATAGTTTTGAATTCGTTTCAAAAACAATTTCAACCTTTATTTCAAATCCAAATCAAAATTGAATTTTCTATTATAAATCCTTTTTAAAATTCATTTCTATTTGATTTCAATTCAAATCGATTTTTAATTCGATTCGAATTCATTTCGTTTTCTATTCAATTTAAATTCAATTCGTTTTCTATTCCATTTGAATTTAATTCGTTTTCTATTCAATTTGAATTCAATTCGTTTTCTATTCAATTTGAATTCAATTTGTTTTCTATTCCATTCAAATCAAATTCGTTATATATTCAATTCATTTTGAAATCATTTTATATTCAATTCATTTCGAAATCGTTTCATAATCAATTCATTTCGAAATCGTTTTATATTCAATTCATTTCGAAATCGTTTTATATTCAATTCAAATTCGTTGTATATTCAATTAATTTCGAATTCGTTTTATATTCAATTCAAATTTGTTTTAAATTCAAAAACGAATATAATAATCGATATAAATATCGTTCACGTCAAAATAGCGCATCACTAATCAACACGGCTTTATATTCAACAAATGGATCTATATTTCTTTCAATACACGACTCTATATCTTTGTCAATACACGACTAATCTCAGCGAATGAGTACTGTCCACGTGTGACTATTTTTGTTATTTAATATATTTTATGGAAATTAAGGTATCTATCGTTTGATATTGAATCAGACTCCAACCGTAAATTAGTAAGAGAACGATTTCCTGAATATTAACCCCGAAGGCCGAAACCAACATCAGATTATTATCCAGGAGACCACTCATCTCATCTATTTTCCAGTTGATTTCTAATTCTATATATGATAAAGATGTAAATTTTATTGTTAAAATATTTCGTTCAACACATGACTAATCTCAACGGATGAGTACAGTCAACACACGAACCTTTACTTTATAGTGATAAAGATATAAATTTTATTGTTAAAATATTTCGTTCAACACATGACTAATCTCAACGGATGGGTACAGTCAACACATGAACCTTTACTTTATAATATTCTTTATCTTCTAAATTGGAATGAGGCCCAATCAATTACCATATAAAGTTAATTATATGGATTCCATACACACATGTATATATAACAGCGACGATAAATAATCAACCATCATCCAAAGTGCACTACACTGTATAAGCATCAAATATAGATATCTAACGCTTGTAACAGCCTGTCAATCAATCGATTGACATCCAACTAATTATTGGGATTAGTGTATGCCGTATTTTGTCCCAATACCCGTGTGGGGTTTCAAACAATCAAACACAGATTTTTATTTGTGCAGTTGGGCGATGTGTAAAATTTATCGTCCCAATCAATGTCCTTCAAATAGGTGTACATAAACAAACCGTCCGGTTTGTAAATGAATATTTATTTATTCTCATTCACGTTAAAAATTATATTTTTAACGATAAAATATTTTATTTTAATACATGAATATTTATTCAGTTCATTTACAAAATAAAAATGATAGTTTTATTTTTCTAATTATTTTAGAAAATTTCGGCGGCATAACGGCACGATACTAGAAACGGGACAAGGCCTAGCCTTATCCCCGGTCTAGTGAAGGCCCACGCCATTCACACATCAATCAAATCCATTCCATTTCACCAAACAATTCAATTCAAACCAAATAATCTAACCAACTACACAACCAAACAATTAAACAAACAAGTCATCCATGGTCTGTGGATGACGGGTGTCGGGTGCTACTAAACACCGTCTGCATCCTAGTATATATATATATATATATAACTAGAGAAAGGAAATTTGAGTGAGAAGTTCTCACCAAAGCTATTCCAATCATCTCGACACTTCATTTAGAGAAATCATCGCCATTCTCGCCATTTGTCGCTTTCGTTGCCCGTAGTCACTACATATATAAAAATCACCTTTTACATTGTTGTTATGTACAAAAAAATCAAATTTTTACATCGTTACTATATAGACAAAATTCTATTTTTACTTCGCTACTATATAGATAAAAATTCTATTTTTACTTCGCTACCATATAGATAAAAATTCTATTTTTACTTCGCTACTATATAGATAAAAGTTCTATTTTTACTTCGCTACTATATAGATAAAAATTCTATTTTTACTTCGCTACTATATAGATAAAAATTCCATTTTTACTACGGTATTCATTATAGAGACCATATTTTCCTATCGTTAATGAATATATAAAAATCGAATTTTTACTTCGATATTCAATATATAAAGATTTCGCCTTTTCAAAGATAAAGATTATATTTTTATATTCTCTATTATATAGAAATTTTATTTTCAATATACTACTTATATAAAAATAGTATTTTTATATCTTCTACTATAAAAGGTCATATTTTTAATACTTCTATAATGTAAAAATCATATTTTTGATTCACTACTTACATAAAGATCAAATTTTTAACACTTCTATAATGTAAAAATCATATTTTTGATATATCTATAATATAAAAATCATATTTTTATTATTCTACATCAATGAAAATCCTATTTTTATCGAAGTAAAAATCATATTTTTACTTCACTACTTAATTAAAAATTATATTTTTATTACTCTACATCATATAAAAATCATATCTTTATATTAAAGAAAAATCCTACCTTTATATTAAAGAAAAATCCTACCTTTATATTAAAGTAAAATCCTACCTTTATCTTAAATTTAAAAATAATATTTTTACAAGATAAAGTATAACAAAAATCAGATTTCTACAATGCTTTTCTTATCATATAATTTTCTATTTTCAAGTCCAAGAAAATTAGGTTCTCTATATCAAAGAAATTCTAAAACTTAAATCAAATAATTTATAAAACTTACTCAGGGTTTCGCTGCCGGATTGTGGTGTCTCACGGGGGGGCCGAACGCTAGTGGACGTCGCAGATGGTGGTGGGGTGCGTGGTTTTCTATCCCGCGGTGCTCGTGCTTGAGGAAGGGTGGATTGGCGTCGAGGTGGACAGGGAAAGGCAGACGACGGGTGGAGGGGGATCGTGGGTGGTCGGCGGCGGTCTCGAGGTGATCTGCGGTGGCTGATTTGGGGCCATGGCTCGCGACCGAGCGGGAGAAGGAAGGGCGTCGGGGGGGTTTCGCTGAGGAGCGGCGCTGCTGGAGAGGCCCGCCTGAGGCGCGATGGCGCAGCACCACCTGGAGAAGCGCGGTCAGGAACGAACGTCGGGGTGGTTAGGGCTTTTCTTCTTTCTTTTTTTTTTTTTTAGATTGATGGTTTGGCTGAGAGAGGGAGAAAGGTTTGGGGTGGGGGTTATATAATTTTTTTTTATTTATTGATTTCAAAAAGCAACTTTTATTCTCGAACTCGAAATCGAACCCACCGCCTGTCGTCCATAGCTAATTACCCTCATTCCGAACACAATGGGATATGTATCGTAAGCTGATTCGACCGTTTCGATCAGTTTTCGTCAAAATCAACATATAACTCTATATATTGAATTTGAACGCACATTTCAATTTACTGGTGTCACATACTAACTCGAAAAATTCCTGTAAAATATTTTCTAGCTTCGTATTGACGATACGGTCCTAACAAAACTAGTTTCGTCGAATTCTGAGAACGTTTGAAAAATGGCCATTTTCCAGTCGATTAAAATCAACTGAAACTGGTCAAACACGTTTTCCTTTGCCACGCTCACATATTGATTCGAAAAATTATGAAATTTGGAATCTAGCAATAATTTGACATCACGGATCCAACAAAAGTGGTTTCGTCGAAATCCGAGGTCGTTTGCAAAATGTCCATTTTTAAGGGTCTGAATTCCATAGCGACTATTCAGAATTTTCAACTGGACATATCTTTTGATTCCCGCTATGAAATTCCGATTTTTCGGATTCGTTGGAAAGATATTCACGAATAGATTCTAATGTTTTTGGTTTCACTAAAATCCGGATTGTTTTGCACCCGGTACGCTCAATTGAAGTTTGAAATTGAATTATCGAACTAACGCGCCATTTTCAATTTCTTTTATAATTATATATAATTATTTATATTCTAACGACGGCGCGTATAAATATATACGTTCGAATTCTATTCAAAATAAATTTTCCGTTGTTTTTATTTAAAATAATTCATTTTAAATATTCGAAATTCGCTAAAATTGCCAAAATAAAAATTTTAAACTGGCCCAGATTTTCGGGTTGTTACAATCTCCCCCACTTAAAACTTTTCGTCCCCGAAAAGGAACGAAGTCGAAAGTGGTTTGATTAATCAGCTCTACGTTCGATCCGGCTTCCATTCTCCAACTTTTCAGTTTCTGAGAATTTTCAAATTTTCAAAAATTTGGCTAACACCCTAAATTTTCGAAAAATTTCGCCATAACCTCCCCTGCACCGGGAGCCACGGGAAAATCCCGAAATTGCCATATAGGCCTTCTGATCTCAAAAAGAAAAAGAAAAAGCCAAGCGGCTAGCCAATAGGCTCATAAAATCATCATCACCCAAACAAAACAGTAAATTATGTAGTAAACATGTACCTATTTGTCGGGCAAACAAATTTTATTCTCTGCTCTAGCCTCCTTGCTATGGCCTGTTCAATGTAAGTATATGTATATGCAAGCAAATGCGACCAATTTTCAATACTGGATATAATTAGGCATAATGGTTCAAAATTATCAAACGAATAAACAAACAACACAAACATCAATCAATTAGTGAATTAGAGTTTCAAATTCATAATTTTGATACATATACAGAAATCATGTTTTTGATGCCAAATCACAACAAATAAATCTATCTATATAAGTTTTGGTTCTCACACCAGTCTAATGGAAATATATAGATATCATACCTTCGAAACACGAAAATAATTACTGATGATGACGACGCGTCAATCATCAGAATCAGGCCCGTGCGACTAGAGTGTGATTCTATATCTATCCAATATATTAAAACTTCGAATATACGTTCATGACGCGTATATGCAAAATCTTTATATAGCGGATTGTCCAAATTCAATATAAATAAAATAATCAAATACGTTTAAAATGGTTTAAATTTTCAAAACAAAATTGTTTTAATTTGAAAAATATACTCCTCACACTCGTTCTAGGATACTACTGATCCTATCTCTAACGAGTCATTCTAATTGGATATTACTAACCCAATATCTGATGAATTCTTTCGTATGGTTCTAATGTGTCTTGTTCTCGAGCTTTGTAAACCAAAGCTCTGATACCAAATGAAGCGACCCGTTTCTTCCCCGGTCTCCGAAGAGATGAGAAAGAACGAATTACTGTGAGAACAGGACAAATCAGAACGCAGACGGAAGAACATTTCATTGCTATTACAACAATTCCATCAGATACAAGAATATACAGAGTATAAATGAATAAATTACATTCGATAAATATCAGAGATTACAATAAATTACATAGCAGCGGAAAATAATACCAAGCACAACTGAAGGTGATATACGAATACAGAGCTTTACGGATATCATTCCAGCTGTAAACCAGGATCCTATGAATATAAATCTGCAAAACCAAAACTACTAGCTGCCCGTGCGGAAAATAGGGGCACCCAGAGTTTAGGTTAAAACAATAAACTCCAGGTCAGTCATGTGACTGGTGTGAGAACTAAAACAGTTATTTAAGGCTTTATTTTAAAAGAGAGTAATTCAAGAGACCACGCCGTATAACACGGAACGGGTTTCCTCCCAAGAATACTAGTGCATAGAATAAACAGCGCAATGCTTTTTCAAAAAATGAAGCTATTATAAGACCCAGGTCCCATCACACAATGCAACGCAAGCCGGAGGATAGGGTTTTCCCTTATAATAGCCAAACATGCTTGGTACGTTTAAAACAAATCATTTGATACTATAATAAGTGTATAGTGTCAAAACAGTTTCAATCATAAATATAAATCATAGACGGCATGGGTACCATATATCATGTCGCCATACTAGTTCTACAATTAAAACCGCAATATCACGTATTGGAAATTGGATTTCCGTCATGAGTCGAGGCAAGGGGCAAGCTCCTCTCCGCTTCGAGACACTCTAGCAAATGCCTCGGGACTACACACTCTGGGCAACCCCGGATGCGGCTGGGCCGATCCTCTCTTACGTTTGAGGATTGACAATTCCTGAACACACGTTTCCCGGTCCTTACAGACCTAATATCGAGGTGCCTCATTCCAACAACCACAAAGGTGAAAAGTATATAAATGTCAGGGCTGGTAAGTCACTGACACCACCAAAACTAGAAAGAAACGTCGTGTTCTACCAGCGGTCCGTATCCCGTTTTTGACTCATACCGAGGTGTGAGGCTCGCGAATCCACGCTTTACACAAAGCTACGCCACAAAGGCCGTGCTTTGATCATCAACCACAAGACTTTGCTTTTCAACAAAAGCCTTGATCATTGCATCTTAGCGTGCCACACAGGCAATTCATGCCATGCGACTGATGTCCATCGATATACAACCTCTGAGCTCGTACGTCTCAGAGAAGGGCGTTAAGCAAGAGAATAAATTCTCCGCCGCCAAACATATGTATATTTAATAGAGATCAATCAACATAGAATAAAATCCAATGTCAGACACACAATCCATTTACAAGTTCGTTCTGGGTCTGAACGAAACCGAAGGCACTTTCCTCGCATATCCATCCATCTCCAAGTACGTCTGGACGACCACCAACTATTTCCATCCTCTTGGGTGTACAGCCCAATCAGGATCGTCAGTAATCACCCAAACGATGTGAAGACTTCCGGTCTTCAACCACCGTCTTCATCTTCGACATATCGTCGAATCGGTTATTCAGAATGGGTATAAACCCGGACTTTCCGAACAACCCGCGTATATTAAAACCAATGTTACACAAACACAACGAACGCCACATTCCAATTCAGAATATTCTTAGGGAAAGGTTCCCATTAATTTTATCCAAGATAAATTCTTTAAAATTTATCCTTTAATCTTCCTTTTGATGTCGTTTCAAACCAAATTATGGTTTTCTAAACTAGTCGAGATTAGCGAACCACACCGAAGTAATTATTTATTTTATTTCCCAATCCCAACTTATTCATCCCATGAAGCAAAACTGGTAATACTCCATATCTAATACCACGGTGTTATTGGTAAAATTAATTACCATTTCACGTTCAAATCTAATTAAAGATTTGACTATCGTTTTGGAGCAAAACTGGCGATACTCCATCCTCGTTCACTTTCTAAATTTGATAATTTAAATTATCAATTCACATTTCAATCTAATTGCAGATTCATTAAAACTCCTTTTACTGGGTTAAAGAACTAGTGTTATTTAAAACACAGTTCACGATAAACCCAAATCACATTCTATTTATTATCGGGTTAAAGAACTAGTGTTATTTAAAACACCGTTCACGATAAACCCACTAATCAATTCTATCTAAAATCCATTTCAAATCCAATTTATTTATTTAAAAATAAATGGGTTTTAATTTTAGTTCAAAACTAGTTCATTTCGATAAAAATCTATTTTATCTTTTCAAATAGGGAGTTTTTCATCCCAATTTTTCCCAAATCATTTCTTATGATTTTACACAAATTATTACTATTTTTAATAAATTTTCAAGGCCCGTACAGTCGATTTCCATCAACGGCCATCGAACTGCACTTACAACGACCTTTTCCAATTTTGATTTGGACGTATCTCCAAATCCAACCGTTAGATTTCAAATTTCTAATATTCATTAGAAAGCTCTTTTCGATACGAACCCAACGGTTCCGGTTTTAGGACAATCCGACGGTCGGATCTCCCGTAATGTCCGTTTGAAATAAATGGTCGAAATTCACGAACTACCGCGGCGCGGCGCGTTCTATTCAGACCATTATATTATATATAAAATATATATAATATATATTTCGTCGATTACTATTTAAAACGAATTTTATAAATAGTTTTGAATTCGTTTCAAAAACAATTTCAACCTTTATTTCAAATCCAAATCAAAATTGAATTTTCTATTATAAATCCTTTTTAAAATTCATTTCTATTTGATTTCAATTCAAATCGATTTTTAATTCGATTCGAATTCATTTCATTTTCTATTCAATTTAAATTCAATTCGTTTTCTATTCCATTTGAATTCAATTCGTTTTCTATTCAATTTGAACTCAATTCGTTTTCTATTCAATTTGAATTCAATTTGTTTTCTATTCCATTCAAATCAAATTCGTTATATATTCAATTCATTTTGAAATCATTTTATATTCAATTCATTTCGAAATCGTTTCATAATCAATTCATTTCGAAATCGTTTTATATTCAATTCATTTCGAAATCGTTTTATATTCAATTCAAATTCGTTGTATATTCAATTCATTTCGAATTCGTTTTATATTCAATTCAAATTTGTTTTAAATTCAAAAACGAATATAATCGATATAAATATCGTTCACGTCAAAATAGCGCATCACTAATCAACACGGCTTTATATTCAACAAATGGATCTATATTTCTTTCAATACACGACTCTATATCTTTGTCAACACACGACTAATCTCAGCGAATAAGTACTGTCCACGTGTGACTATTTTTGTTATTTAATATATTTTATGGAAATTAAGGTATCTATCGTTTGATATTGAATCAGACTCCAACCGTAAATTAGTAAGAGAACGATTTCCTGAATATTAACCCCGAAGGCCGAAACCAACATCAGATTATTATCCAGGAGACCACTCATCTCATCTATTTTCCAATTGATTTCTAATTCTATATATGATAAAGATGTAAATTTTATTGTTAAAATATTTCGTTCAACACATGACTAATCTCAACGGATGAGTACAGTCAACACATGAACCTTTACTTTATAGTGATAAAGATATAGATTTTATTGTTAAAATATTTCGTTCAACACATGACTAATCTCAATGGATGAGTACAGTCAACACATGAACCTTTACTTTATAATATTCTTTATCTTCTAAATTGGAATGAGGCCCAATCAATTACCATATAAAGTTAATTATATGGATTCCATACACACATGTATATATAATAGCGACGATAAATAATCAACCATCATCCAAAGTGCACTACACTGTATAAGCATCAAATATAGATATCTAACGTTTGTAACAGCCTGTCAATCAATCGATTGACATCCAACTAATTATTGGGATTAGTGTATGCCGTATTTTGTCCCAATACCCGTGTGGGGTTTCAAACAATCAAACACAGATTTTTATTTGTGCAGTTGGGCGATGTGTAAAATTTATCGTCCCAATCAATGTCCTTCAAATATGTGTACATAAACAAACTGTCCGGTTTGTAAATGAATATTTATTTATTCTCATTCACGTTAAAAAATATATTTTTAACGATAAAATATTTTATTTTAACACATGAATTTTTATTCAGTTCATTTACAAAATAAAAATGATAGTTTTATTTTTCTAACTTATTTTAGAAAATTTCGGCGGCATAACGGCACGATACTAGAAACGGGACAAGGTCTAGCCTTATCCCCGGTCTAGTGAAGGCCCACGCCATTCACACATCAATCAAATCCATTCCATTTCACCAAACAATTCGATTCAAACCAAATAATCTAACCAACTACACAACCAAACAATTAAACAAACAAGTCATCCATGGTCTGTGGATGACGGGTGTCGGGTGCTACTAAACACCGTCTGCATCCTAGTATTTATATATATAACTAGAGAAAGGAAATTTGAGTGAGAAGTTCTCACCAAAGCTATTCCAATCATCTCGACACTTCATTTAGAGAAATCATCGCCATTCTCGCCTTTTGTCGCTTTCGTTGCCCGTAGTCACTACATATATAAAAATCACCTTTTACATTGTTGCTATGTACATAAAAATCAAATTTTTACATCGTTACTATATAGACAAAATTCTATTTTTACTTCGCTACTATATAGATAAAAATTCTATTTTTACTTCGCTACCATATAGATAAAAATTCTATTTTTACTTCGCTACTATATAGATAAAAGTTCTATTTTTACTTCGCTACTATATAGATAAAAATTCTATTTTTACTTCGCTACTATATAGATAAAAATTCCATTTTTACTACGGTATTCATTATAGAGACCATATTTTCCTATCGCTAATGAATATATAAAAATCGAATTTTTACTTCGCTATTCAATATATAAAGATTTCGCCTTTTCAAAGATAAAGATTATATTTTTATATTCTCTATTATATAGAAATTTTATTTCCAATATACTACTTATATAAAAATAGTATTTTTATATCTTCTACTATAAAAGGTCATATTTTAATACTTCTATAATGTAAAAATCTTATTTTTGATTCACTACTTACATAAAGATCAAATTTTTAACACTTCTATAATGTAAAAATCATATTTTTGATATATCTATAATATAAAAATCATATTTTTATTATTCTACATCAATGAAAATCCTATTTTTATCGAAGTAAAAATCATATTTTTACTTCACTACTTAATTAAAAATTATATTTTTATTACTCTACATCATATAAAAATCATATCTTTATATTAAAGAAAAATCCTACCTTTATATTAAAGAATAATCCTACCTTTATATTAAAGAAAAATCCTACCTTTATCTTAAATTTAAAAATAATATTTTTACAAGATAAAGTATAACAAAAATCAGATTTCTACAATGCTTTTCTTATCATATAATTTTCTATTTTCAAGTCCAAGAAAATTAGGTTCTCTATATCAAAGAAAATCTAAAACTTAAATCAAATAATTTATAAAACTTACTCAGGGTTTCGCTGCCGGATTGTGGTGTCTCACGGGGGGCCGAACGCTAGTGGACGTCGCAGATGGTGGTGGGGTGCGTGGTTTTCTATCCCGCGGTGCTCGCGCTTGAGGAAGGGTGGATTGGCGTCGAGGTGGACAGGGAAAGGAAGACGACGGGTGGAGGGGGATCGTGGGTGGTCGGCGGCGGTCTCGAGGTGGTCTGCGGTGGCTGATTTGGGGCCATGGCTCGCGACTGAGCGGGAGAAGGAAGGGCGTCGGGGGGGGGGGGGGGGGTTCGCTGAGGGGCGGCGCTGCTGGAGAGGCCCGCCTGAGGCGCGGTGGCGCAGCGCCACCTGGAGAAGCGCGGTCGGGAACGAACGTCGGGGTGGTTAGAGCTTTTCTTCTTCTTTTTTTTTAGATCGATGGTTTGGCTGAGAGAGGGAGAAAGGTTGGGGGGTTATATAAAATATTTTTTTTTATTTATTGATTTCAAAAAGCAACTTTTATTCTCGAAATCGAACCCACCGCCTGTCGTCCATAGCTAATTACCTCCATTCCGAACACAATGGGATATGTATCGTAAGCTGATTCGACCGTTTCGATCAGTTTTCGTCAAAATCAACATATAACTCTATATATTGAATTTGAACGCACATTTCAATTTACTGGTGTCACATACTAACTCGAAAAATTCCTGAAAAATATTTTCTAGCTTCGTATTGACGATACGGTCCTAACAAAACTAGTTTCATCGAATTCTGAGACCGTTTGAAAAATGGCCATTTTCCAGTTGATTAAAATCAACTGAAACTGGTCAAACACGTTTTCCTTTGCCACGCTCACATATTGATTCGAAAAATTATGAAATTTGGAATCTAGCAATAATTTGACATCACGGATCCAACAAAAGTGGTTTCGTCGAAATCCAAGGTCGTTTGCAAAATGTTCATTTTTAAGGGCCTGAATTCCATAGCGACTATTCAGAATTTTCAACTGGACATATCTTTTGATTCCCGCTATGAAATTCCGATTTTTCGGATTCGTTGGAAAGATATTCACGAATAGATTCTAATGTTTTTGGTTTCACTAAAATCCGGATTGTTTTGCACCCGGTACGCTCAATTGAAGTTTGAAATCGAATTATCGAACTACCGCACCATTTTCAATTCCTTTTATAATTATATATAATTATTTATATTCTAACGACGGCGCGTATAAATATATACGTTCGAATTCTATTCAAAATAAATTTTCCGTCGTTTTTATTTAAAATAATTCATTTTAAATATTCGAAATTCGCTAAAATTGCCAAAATAAAAATTTTAAACTGGCCTAGATTTTCGGGTTGTTACAAACCAACTTCACAATGAGTGTTTCTTTTCTAAGTTTAATATTAGTGTACGTTTGTAATTGAACGATTATGTGCATTTTGGGTTTGTGATTTTGTAATCGAATTTTATTTATGTTGCGTTTGAATTTTCTTAATGGTTGTATTTGTGTTTGATCTTGTTTGATAGACTAGAGAATATGCTAAATTACTTAATGATGTATGGTACACGTACAGATGCTATTTAAATTCCAGAAATTTACGTTGGCGTACTTTGTGGGTGCGCCAATGTAAATATATACGGGCGCACTTCTAAAGTGTGCCCCATGTTTTTTAAAAAAAGCTATCTTATCGCGGAGCTGACCAAAACTAGCATGTATGTGCAAATAGTTTTACAACCAGCCTATTTGTGCCGATATTTTGAAAATATGACCTCTTTTGAAAATTTGTCCTTATTTTAGTTTGGCTCCTCAAAAGAAGAGGTCCATTTTAGAAAGGTGAAAAGGTTAGCTTGTGAGATTGTTGTGCTTATTTGAAATGTCAAGATAATGTTTTTAAATCAATTAATCGCTTAATTAAGTAAGTTTTAAATTATCAAAGGAAAAGGAAATTAAGTCGATTAATTTAATTGAATTTCGTGGTTTCAATATTCAAGTTAACTTGTTGAATGCTATCAAAATAACAACATCGCTTTGAAAATGGTTTAAGATTTGGAAATCAAATGGTTTACAAATTCTAGATTGTCGAATATTTTTATATCGAACTACTACGAATATTAACGATAAGAATGATTTCGAATCAAGGTCTGAGAGGTAATCAAAATACCGCAACTTGAACGATTTCACTATTATCTGATACATAGTATTAGTTTGTGTTCGAAATGAATGTTAGAGTTGAATGTCGCTTTCAACTTCGAAAATGTACATTCAAAAGTGAGACTACCACGTAATGTTTATAAGTTAAGTAATACTTCAAATAGGTATATAAGTTCATATTTGAATTTAAATAATCAAATATTTTTTAAATAAGGCTTAGCAGGTCCAACGGAAACAAATCTGTTCATTTTATCATTTTATTTATTGTTTGATAGTTAAACAATCGACTAACAAATTTGGATCATTACTATCGTTGTCGTTTTGAAGAGTCCGGAATCTAAATTCTACTTCGATCTGATTTATATTTTGCGAGTCAGAGATTGTTGAAGATCGTTGAAGATGGAATTTATGCAAGGGCTGTTTTGTCGATCCTCGGTAGAAATTGCCTAAGATGGATTTACAGGATAGTTCCTTAGGTTTGTCCAGTCCCAGGACAACTTGTATGGACGAATGTCTGACAGAGTATGCCTAACAGATCACACGATTAATCTTCTCAAACTACACTTGGTGGCGGGGGAATTCGTTTCTCTTTGCCTTATACCCATGGTATTAGGGAAATCAATTTGTGATATTGATGGGTTTGACAATGTGGCATTCAAATTGAATGAAGATGTGATATGTCTAAAGGTAAGCGTGGCCGCAAGTTTCACAACTGGGAAATGACAAAAATCGGGCAGGCAGCATGGTTAAATTGGTTGCTCCCATTATGGTGTGTTATCACCATCTAGAGAAAATTCATTTATCCCTTCTGTCAATTCTGTATCTTCGGATAACGGTTATGTCGGCCCAACTATTGGTAATAACATATTTGATACACTCGAGCGAAATGAATGGTCGGTCATGTGTGGCCGGGTTGCAAGTTGTTTTTGTTGAACCCAGTGTGTTCCTCTCTAGAGATACACTATCGGAAGTTGGTTCCATACCTTGTCATAGTTGGAAATCCATTATCCAACAAGCGCTCGCGGTTTTGATAGTATACTATGTATGTAGAGCGTGAGATGCAAGCGTTCGACTAGATCAATATCTATTTGATTTAGACTCTATTATAATACCATAAGAGTTTTGATACAAAGATTTTGTTGGTTATCGTAAGGTAAAAACCATCCGTGTTTATGTGTGGGTTGGTCTTACGATTATATTTTCTTTCAAAAGAAATTTTTAAAGTTAAATCAAGTATTATGGATTCTCATACGGGGAAAACCGTTCCGTGTTATACGGCGTGGTCATATGAGATATCTTTTATTTCCCCAAGATGTTTTAAAATTGTTTACCCACTCCAGTCTCGTGACTAACCAAGAGTTTTTTTCAATGTTTTCCCTAAACTCTTGGGTGTCCAAATTTGTATGTGCAGCTAAGTAGTTCAGGATTTTACAGATTTACGGGAGGAGCTTGGAGCAGGAGGCTTCAAATTAGATACATAGAGTTCATTTTTGTTGTGTTGTATATGTGATGTACTCTGATGATGTATGCATGTAAAGATACCGTTTTGTAATTTCAAAAGTTATGTTATATGGAATATTTTGTTCATTCCTCTGTGAGATTCGTTTTTATTTGGATTCTGTTTTATGTTCTTCTTTTTCTTCTATTCCAACTTTTCTATCATATCTCTTCTCACCCACTAATTCTTTCTTCGACATCTAGAATTTTGTGTTTGGACTTGTGTTGTATTTGGTCGATTCAAAGGGTACCGAAATTTGGGTTGTCACATTTGGTACCAGAGCATAGTATTGAGCAATAAACATGGCTCTATAGCGTAACTCAATAAAGATGGGGTTAGTAATACCCTAGAGTGAGTTTGAGTGTATATATATGAGTTTGTATTTATTAATTGGCAAAAAAATGTTTTTATATTGTGTTGATTGATATGTTGAGTGGTATAAAAATTTCAAATCGACGCGTTTAGCTAATGGGGTCGATAGGGATTTCTAAACACTTGAACAAGGTAACTTGACACATTATTGTTTTAAAAACCGGGCAACTAAAATAATTATGCCCTAAAATTATATTTTGTTATAAAAGAAATAGTTTTCTAAATTATTATATATGGATGTGTTGATTATTGTTGCTATAATCAAATAAGATATTAAAATTTTAAATGGTTATATATAACCAAATTAGAATTTGTATAAGAATGAAATATACAAATAAGACAAACTAAAAATGGAATTTGAAATACTGGAAAGTTGGATAATTATTTAAGTAAAAACGTGATGTTTTAGAAATTCAAAAGTTCTAATTTAAAATGGGGTAATATGGGTTGATAAAGAATTAAGATATGGAGGTAAGAAAATCGGAACTTAACTGGAGAATTGCTGAGCTAAATGATTTTTTAAGTATTGATCTGATGTTGATTTCAGTCTTCGAGATTGATACTCAGAGGATTATTCTCTTACTGATTTATGGTCAGAGGCTGATGAATATTGAAGAATACATATAAATTAAAATGCTTCCCAACTATAATAACGGATACTTCTAGTTATAAAAAAATGATTGTGATAGATTGCAAATTGCTTATGTGTGTATTGAATGTTTTGATTACTGTGAAATGTTTGGTAGATAACCTGCGTAGTTTGGATGCCTTGTTTGTTGTCATTGTTCGGGTATGAGCCAATTATGTGTTTTGCATTTATTCTGTGACTTTAAATATAAACGGAATTCCCTCATTCCTCTTTAATTTCGAGGACAAAATTCTTTAAGGAGGGTAGATAGTAATGTCCTTGTTTTTGAGTGAGTTTGTAATATAATTTATTTTGGCTTACTTCGGTATTGGTTTAAATTAAATAAATTTAGAATAATAAACTGAGGAAAATTCAAAGAATATATATATATATTAATGGTTTAAAATTCTTGACCATTGTATATATGTGTATAAGTAAATAATGTTTTGTTATTTTATTTTGTATTTTTATATTTGTTTTGAACTCTAGTAAAATATTGATAATATTAGATTTGTACATTATAGAAATTAGAATAATAACTATTTAAAATCCTATGAGTATATTAACTTGTTATATTCATTAATATTTATATAAACATATATGGATACAAGTAATGTTGTTTAACATTTACTATTTGCATTCGTACTTGTTTTTAGTTTATATGAATATAAAATTTCACAAATATAACTAATAAGAATATTTAAATCTTCATTTCTTTAAATGTAAGCATATAGGTACATGCTATTTAAATGGTTTAGATTCCTTAAGAGCAAAGCATTTCATTTGTACACTATTTATGCTGCATATATATGACCATAAATATTTTAGGTTGCCTAGCTTCAAAACCCCTTTTTGGTACATGGTTGCACAGCTAGATAGGTACATAGATAGGCTGAAAGAAAATTGATGTTGGTAGGATTCGCATGATTTAACACAACATTATTTCACATCAAAAATTTAATATATGCACATGGACATACTATGTCGCAAGGACAGGGGCAGCCTAACCCTCCATTTTTAGTTATAATTCCCCATCATTAAGCACATCCACATTCTTTCAAATGCCTAGATTATGGCAGCCTGTACCACCTATCAAAAACCCTATCATTCACCTAGTTTTAGACTAATTAATAGCACATGGTTGTACACAATCATGTACTCAACTTCTGCACATACATGTGCATAGCTGGAGAAAACTAATTAAATTAGACTACAACTTCATTCCACTCAAGCAAAATACTGCAGCCCTCAAACATTCCATCATAGTATAGGCAATATAAACTATCTCCTACAAAAAACCTATGACGTTACATTCCTCCTATCTAAAGCTTGAGCACGGCTACAACATATTATTCTTTTCAATCACCTAGGCATAGCTAACATATTCCATCAAGATGCATTTCTTTTCCTTTGCAAGTCCATTTAATGTCACAATATTTTACTACTTATTTCACCCCATAATACACAACCATACTCACCTTCATTCACACAAAAATCTATATTAACCTGGGAGAGAAAAAATGGCAGTAGAGTTAGAATCAAAAGAACCTATAGCCTGAAGCAAAACTGAACAACTATGGTGAGTAAACTCACTTTATCGCCTCCGTTTAAAAATTCCTTTGACTGTTACCGAGTAATGTAAGTTATTTGGGTATAAACACTTGGTTGTGTATATATTACATTGTTATAACACACATCTTGATTAGCTATTGAGATTTAGCTCATTGTAAAATACTAAAACAAGCTTATGTGAATATAAGAACAAAAGTTAAGTTTACACCCTGTAGTTCAAAAAAATCCACAACCTGAATTCAAACAAGTTACAGGGTTTGGTTTGTACATGAAAGTTGTTGATAAACATCCATAGTTTATAATAAAAATAGTTTCAATATACATATATATATATATATATGGGTGTGTGTGTGTGTGTGTGTGTGTGTGTGTTTGTATGTATGCTTACATATATACATTTACAGTAAGCAAGTTCTTAAACATAGATTTTCGACTATCATGAATTTGCGTTTCAGGTATACAAACTAATCGTAAATGAAAATAATGAATTTTAGTAACAGTTTTGTGATTTTTAATGAAGTAGTGATCGATATATGTAGGGATGACTGAAAAACCTATCTTGAGAAATTTCTGGTGATCCTAGTGGTCGAGTGCTATGGCGTGAAGCCTAGAGTAGCGTGAGGATTCAATAATCATAAGTAAAATACTTAATAATTTTCTACTGAGTGATTTGTGTAGACGAGGTGGATATATGTTTTGGAATTTTGTTTGGGTGTGGAGCTTTGATTGGTTCGTGTGGAGGCCTGGTTTGGTCGAATGCAACGGAATTTGGTGGGGAGGAGCGTACAAGGGTGGACTTCGACGGCAGCGGCAGGTGTCTAGGCGGTCGGAGGCGATCAGGGAAGGTGATCTTCCAAGCACTGCCGGGAACGATATTTCGATGGTGAGGGTTTTTAAAAGTCATTTTCAAATATAGGGGTTTTGGGACTGAAGAGATGGATCGTGGGTGATATAGGATGAAGAGGTGATTTGCAGGCGGTGGTCTGAGGGTGTCCGACAACTGGGGTAACAGTGCATGTGCATAGCCTTGCCATGTGCATGAAGTGGGTGTTTATATCTCTTTCTTCTTGGCTATGGGTTGCGCAAAATTTGGACCTAGGTAGATTGTTTGTTATGACCTATATTTTGTGAAGACATGTCAATGCATGCGGCATGTGTTTGTAAGGTTTGGCAAAGTTTGAGTTGTCTGGGATTTAAAACAGAGAAGGGAAAAGGGAAAGAACGGGAGGGGGAGACTGGGTAGCGTGGGTCTGGCATTTGGGTTTGGGCTGAATATTTGGCTTGGGTTTGGGCCTTAATAAACTAAATAAAAATAAAAAAGGGAAAGAAAGAAATGGGTTGGCAACTTTTGTTGTGTCTGGGGAGTTTAAGAAGAAAAGAAAGAAGTGGAAGGCGTATGCAAAGTGGGTCTTGTTGGCAATGGGCTCGACCCAACTTTTATAAAAAAAAGAGATAAAGAAAAGGGAAAGTCTAAATTTAATTTAAGTTAAATATTACATATACTTACTAGTAAACACACACACACACACACACACACACATATATATATATATGTTTGTATGTATATATATATATAGAGAGAGAGAGAGAGATAGGTGGGCTGTTTTAAACGAGCCTCGACCTATTACAATAATAGAAAGAAAAGGAAAAAGGGTGTTTAAGTTAAATTTTAACGTAAATCAAATATTTCATTTTGTAACAACCCCGCCGCTATACGCATGTTATTATAGAACATTATAAATAATGTTGTCTAATACCACGAAGAATACGGTTTGTTAAGGGCGACCGAATACGAATATAACTTTAAACCAACACCGACACGTCATTCTTACCGTTTTACTGAGTCTTAGATGAATTGTTGACCTGAACAATCTTGGTTTAAGGTAATAAATGCAATGGTTCCTCAAATTAGAACAATAAAACGTATAGAATAATTATCACAGATTATAGTGGATTAATAAATGTCTATACAAGTTTAGAGTTTTCAAATGTACACTAAACCCACTTGATGATGTTTATTGATTTGGATCCAGCTTTTATTGCTATTTGTTGTTCGATCCACTTTGATGCTATTTGTTGATTTGAACCCAATTTATGACATTGTTGTTGATGTTGATCTTCTTTACATGGCATAGAGCTATTATGACATCTATATATATGGTGACCACTTTTATGTTGTTTGAATTGTCATGTGAGTTCCATATATTTTTATGTCTAAATATAATTGATGATGGGTTCCACTTTGTTGTTTCTCGGAGTTTTGGGGGTTCATATATATGCTTTGCATTATACTTAGCCCTGGTTGATGGTAGAAACCCTTATATGTTATTATTGATGTCATTTCATAAGACCTTTAGATGATGATTAGTTGCAATTTGTCTCATGAACTATAAGTTGTTCCGTATTAGATTATTATACATAATCTAGATTTGATGTACAATGTATCCTAGAATTGTATATTCTTCTCACTTTTTGGACATATAGAGATAGTCGGATCCGTATATTTTATGTACTTGCGTCAGATCGAAATTTTCAGGTTACATGATACTTGGATTTGGATAAGCTTGAAAGAAAGGAGTTAAACCATTAAACATCCTAATAGAGTTCGTCTAGGATCATGTATTTTTTTATACGATGTACAACTAAAGTTAATGACTTTGTGGTAGATGTATATTACATATGTATATATGTAGAAAATCTTTTCAAACTCGATTTATAAAAATGTGTGCAGTGTCTATAAATTCATGAAATTATTCATGAAACCGACATAGGAAAAATCATCTAAACTTCACCAAGTCGAGGTACGAATTAGTGATAATGTTGGCTCTTCCAATTTATAGGATTAGTCTTATGAATCAACTTAGAAAGGATATACAAAATCACAAAATATTGCACTTGAAGCTAGGAAAAGATGCAATAAGACCCATTTAAATAAACGCACTAGGGTTGAACAACACATATTCAATCATTTTATCCATCAAACAAAGTGAATCCATGGCATGCAACATCCTTCATGTTACTTATTCAACCAATTCATCCATCAAATAAAAGGGAATCCATAGCATAACAGCCAATTCAAACACGCAATCAACTCATAGCAAGTTGTGATGCCCTACCCTGAGACCTATACTAATTTTAACATGTTTTCATATATTTATTATTACCCAATTTTATTAAAATTGCTTTATCAGCCTTAACATTCAATATTCGAGTTTAAATTCAAAAGTCGCATTTTTATCCTCATATTATATTCTGCATAAGTTTAACACTATCAATTTCTAAGAAAATAATCCAATCTTTATTTCTATACATTACAACATGCATTAACATTCGTCAATATCTTTAGTAGCTAGTTGATCTAATTTTCACCCAAAACCAACGCAATTTATCGTGTGTTTCACGCTTGATTGACCCAAGCCCTTTTTTTTGTGAAAATGGGTATAAATTTTATTATGCATTACAGCCCAAGGTGCTAAAAGTACATGATGCACCCGATACCTATTAGCACACCAACGCAATAAAAAAGGAAACATCAGTCCAACTGACATCAACTAACAGAGACATTCCCCAAATAATCTCTCATAAACAAAATCAAGCTTATCCCTAATTTCATGGCGGTTGGAAGCAGTTCAGCGTATCTGGGATTCCAGCGCTTGTCCCCCCACGATCCTCGAGTATTCCGTCATCTTCGCTGCGTGCCAGGGGCGATGTAAGTCTCCTCCTCAATTTGATTCTCTTCGTGTTGTTTATGTCAGTTGCAATGAGATGGCTAATGGTTTCCACTGTTTTTCTTCCTTTCTGATAAACTCTGTTGTTGCATTCTCTCCATATCCACCATGTAATAGTTGTGAGGGTGATGCAGTTTACCTTGGTCATCATGTCTTTGCGGTTCCAGACGCTGAGCAGGTGAACGATAATTTCATCCATTCTGTGTCTTGCATTTTGGTCACTGTAGAAGTTTTGAATGATTTGTTCAGAGTAGTTACATTGGAAAAACAAATGTGAGTGTGATTAATCCATAGAATTGTAGAGCACACATACAGGGTCTACATTGACACCCCATTTACACAGCTTATCCTTGGTTGGTAATCTTTGCATAACAGCTTTATACATCGTGCTGGCCATTCTGGGGACATTTGCTTTATTCCACACTAATTTTGACCATTCAATTATGTTATTTTGAGTTCTGATATTGTCATTAGCCTTACGAAGAATAAAGTTGTCATTTTGGTTCCAAGTCCATATGTCTTTGCTTCGAAGATCAAAAATAGGGGTCTGTAGAATGTCGTTTCGTAAATTTGTATTGATAATAGGGAGTTGGTTAATTTGCTAGGAGCATTATTGATGATCTCATTTACTGATTTTACTGGACAACCATACGCTGAGTAAGTATCCCACCCCATGCGTCCAATAAGAGACTTGCCATGAAACCAGGGATCACGCCATAAGTTCGTATCATTCCCATTTGCAATTTCTTTCATGCAATTAGAAGCAAGTGTGTCACGAGACTTCATTGCTGCTTTCCAAGTAGCAGAAGAATTATTGCCAACTCCCATTATCCAGAAGTTATCTTTGATATATTTCTTTCTCATCCATCTAGCCCACAAGCCTTGTGAATTAATTATTTTCCATCCCAATTTGGCTGCAAAGGTGTCTCTCATGACTTTCAAATTCCTTAATTCAACTCCTCCTTCTTAGGCCTGCACAAGTCAGCGTACTTTATTTTGTGAATGCCTCATCTCCATATAAAACCAGCGCATACACTTTCTATCTTGTTTATAGTAGCATCAGGTAGTTGGAAGGTTTGCAACCAAAATATAATTTAGCTTGAATCACTATGTGTACTAGGTTAACTCTACCTACAAATGATAGTAATTTAGTGCTCCAACCTTGCAATTTGTCTCTAATAGCAGAAACTAAGGTATCACACTCTCTATCCGTAATTTTGTTAGATGACAACGGGACCCCCAAATATTTAACATGCAGAACACCTTTAGTTACTTTAAGAATTCTTAAAATTTCTCCTCTTCTAGTGTTGAAAGAATTAAAGTAGCATTTGGTCTTCTGTTCATTAACTTTCAGACCTACATGCCTATCCAAACTTGTAAAAATACCTTTCACAACTTAGCAGATTCACAATTTGATTTTATGCAAACGATAAGATCATCAGCATATAACAAATGACTGATTATAGGCTGGAAATTGTGGATAGCCTGAATTCTCTTGTTGTGTGTGGCTAGTTCCATCTAAAGGGAGAAATACTCCATTGCAACGGCAAACAAATAGGGGGATAATGGGCCCCCTTGTCTGATGCCCCGGTTGCTTGTAATCCATTGATTAGTGTGGAAAAGGTAGGCGTGGTAATGCATTCCTCAATTAAATCGACAATTTTCACTGGAAACTCCATGCATTTTAGCATATGAATGATGAATGTTCTACAAATTTTATCATAAGCTTTCTGAAGGTCCACTTTCAAGCAAAATTTGTTTGCATCTTTCTTATTAAAGTTTCTAACCAATTCATGAGCCAACAGAGAGTTTTCCAATATGTTCCGACCTTTAACGAAAGCACTTTGACACTCGGCAATCAAGTCTGGTAGCACTTCTTTCATTCTATTGCATATTACTTTACTCATTATCTTATATATAACATTGCAACAAGCGATTGGTCTGTAGTCCGCAATACATGAAGGTTTATCTTTTTTCGGAATGAGGCAGAGGAAAGTATGATTTATTTCTTTAATGATTCTGCCAGATATGAATGCTTCCTTTATTGCTGAGACAACATACTTTTTCATGTCACGCCAGTGGTGAATGTAGAAGAAGGACCCGAAACCGTCGGGTCCGGGAGAAGAGTCTTGTTGTATGGACATCAAAGCAACAGTAACCTCATCTTCAATGACATCAGCGGTCAGCATCCTCCTACTGCAGGAGTTAATGAGCCTTCTGGGCTTGATACTGGGTAAGACTTCATCATTTCTTTCACCATTATAAAGTTCGTTGAAATAATTGATAGCTTCTCGCTCAAGCACTTCACGATTGGATGTATGATTCCCATCCTGATCAAGAAGTTGAAAATTATAATTAGTGTTACGACGTATAGACATTTTAGTATAAAAATTTTAGAACAAGTATCCCCATCAGAAATCCATTTTTCTTTTGCTTTTTGTTTTAGTTCCAAAGCTTTGATATACAGGGCTGTTTTGAGCTCATTTTGATAGTCTGCATAAGTTTTCCACACCTGATCAGTGTTGTCTCCCACCTCTAGGTTTTTAAGAGCATCAGCACATCTCTGCTCCAGTCTTTCAATGTTTTCATTGTTTTTTGGTCTTGTCA
The DNA here is from genome assembly GCA_030737875.1 of Allium sativum. Classification (NCBI taxonomy): domain Eukaryota; kingdom Viridiplantae; phylum Streptophyta; class Magnoliopsida; order Asparagales; family Amaryllidaceae; genus Allium; species Allium sativum. The sequence continues at coordinate 932,006,378 of CM060915.1, read as the reverse complement.
TGTTCCACTCCTTGATTTTGCTTTTAGTGCTCTTTAAAAACTTCAAAAGATTGTAAGCTATCTCTGACTAAATTCAATTCTGAAAAGCAAATATTTAAATGATAACCATCTAAATGATGCCAATGGTTCGCATATCTAAACGGTTTACCCTTCTCATGGCCATCTCTAGTAATCAAAGAAATGTGTATTGGGCTGTGATCGCTAGTTGATGGTGGCAGTACACTTACTTTCATGTCAGTGAATTCAGTCATGCAATATGAATTTACAAGAACACGATCTAATTTGCACAGTATTTTCCTATTTTGACCTCCTGCCCATGTAAATTGCAGCCCATAATTGACAGGCTCCATTAATCCTGTTGCTAGAACAACATTGTTGAATTCAGCAAGTTGGGGGGTACATATATTATTTCCACCTTGTTTATCATTGGCATTTAGATAGGCATTGAAGTCCCCAATGACTATCCTTGGTAAACAAGTATTTACAGATAGATCTTTAATTTTGTTCCACAAGGCTATTCTTTGATCTGCATGGTTATTGGCATAAACCATTGTGATTTGCAATTTAAGACCTCCCAAATTATCAGCGCATACAGTGATTTGTTGTGAATCCATGTTAACAATTTGCATGTTCCATGTGTTTTTGTTCCATATCAACATGATTATTCCTTTGACATTGTCATCATCATTATGTACATAAACCCATTCATTGCCCAAATTATTTGCAAGAAATGTGATGTTGTCTTTGTTTAATTTGTTTTCTAAAACACCCAAAATAGAAGGAAGGAATTTCCTCCTCAAGTTGTAGAGGTCTAATAATCGGGTGTCATTGTTTAGACCTCTAACATTCCATGCGATTATGGGCATTTTGGTTTGAAATTTCTCTTCCTCTTACCCTAGATGAACCATCTGTGTTTTTGTTTGCATCATCCTCATTAAACTGTTTGTTGTATTCTTCATTGGGTTTAGTGAATATCTCATCATCTTGCTTTTCCTCATTTGTGCTTTCATTATCTGAACTTGGTAGTTCTATTTTTAATTTGTTTAAATCTTCTTCATTTTCAAGAAGGTCCTCCAGTTCAGCCTCTTCAAGACAAGTTGTCCCCAATTCTGTTGCCATTTTTGCCAGTTGCTTCTACTGAACGGCCAGCTGGGTCTGTGATGAATCCTCATCCTGTGACGTTGCTGTCGTTTGTTCCTGATGTTGATCAACCATCTATGTCTGAAGCTGTTGGGGAGTCTGGAGATCCACGTCTGTCGTAGAAGTTTCACTGGTGTCTATAGATAGGTTGTTAGTAGTTGATGACTCTTCAACAATGATGTTGTGATCAGCATTTTGTCCTGTATATATGTCATTGTTGTTAGGTTTATCTTTAACTACCCAAACTTGTTTAACTGGTTTAGCAACAGTCACACACTGTGCTTCTGAATGACCAAAACACTTGCATGTTTTGCACACTAGGGGGATGTATTCGTACTCAACCTCTTGTAAATATATGTTGCCTCTGCTGTCTTTTGCTCGTATGGTGTGTATTATCTCACTTTCTGCTTTCATGTCAACAAGAACACGAGCATAATTTAGTCTTTTGACGTTTCTTGTACTATCATCCATGGTGAGGGGAGTACCAATCATACTTGCCAATTTGCTGATGCCTCTAGCATTCCACAGTGATAAATCTAGATTTTTAAGCTTAATCCATATAGGGTGAGATTCTAGCATGTCACGTTCAAGTCGTAGATTAGGTTCCCATCGTTTAATAAAAATTAACTTACTATCCATGAACGATGAACCATGAACCATCATTAAGCACTCTTAGGCAGTCATCTTCTCTTTCAAATTTAATCAAGTAAAACCCATTTTCTCTCGCAAAAACATCCTAGTTGCCTACTGGTTTCCATTCATGTTTAATATATGCATTCAGGTGAACGTAGAACGGCCTTCTGCCTACTAAATAAAAGTACAAAGAATTTTTCCATATTGATTTAGCTGTTTCAAATACTTTGTCATCTATTTCCACAAATTTACCTTCCTCATCTGTTGCAATATCAAATTGTTCAACACCACCAGTTATCAAAGTATTACCTACCACTGCGTTGGCCTATGTGCGAGTGCCAATACAAAATGATGGGCCTTTGATCTCGTCATTCAAAGATCTGCCATGTGTAGATCTGCTATGATTTGTAGCATGCGCCATTTTTTTCGTTGGTCATTTGAATTAACAAAAGGTGGGGCTTGATTTCCTGAATTCAAGACCACGTTAGCTTTTTTCCTTTTGGATCTGACCTCCTTCCACTCAGATTCATCATTTTCTTCGTCGAGATCAGCTGATCCAATGTTGTCGTCTGAATTAGGGTTAAGGTCTTCCGCCATATTTACCACTTATATATATATATATTAATTTAATAGCAGAATATATATATATATATATATATATATATTGATATGTTTAGATCAAATAGATATGTTTGAATGGATTTGGTTCATGAGTATGTAGTTGAGTTGAGCGATAATTAGTATAAGTAGCTCGATGGAGTTATCGATCCTAAATGATTCAATTTAAAATAAATTAATGCGTAAACTATTGATCGACAATGGTCTGTAAATTCTGAATTATTGGTTCAATTAATTATTTATTTAACTAAGTTGTGTTTAATTGCATTAATCATAATTATATACTATGTATTGACATCTGTTAGTGGAAATAAACACCGTTCCACTATAAATTGAAATGATTGAATTGTTTAGACACCCTGTTAGAAAATAAAAACACTATTCTGCTATTGTACTAGTTTGACATATTTTATCAATAAATATATGTTGTTGAGATATTATCAGTTGATAATATTGAATTATATTCACATATTTCTTGTGTAAATTTGATTACGACTAAAATGTCGTTTAGAACTGCTATATGCTATTGGGACTGCTAAGCGATAAATTCTATAAAATAAATTAGAAATTAACTTAATTTGTAATAGTTTGAATAATTGATTTTAAGAAAACAATTAAAGAGGATTAGTTTAAATTAATTATTAATTAATTTAAAAAGGGAAGATTTATTGTAATTGGTTAATCAGATTGTTTTTAGGTTTATTTAAATCAACCTGTTTAAACGGAAATAGGTTATTAAATTAATCCGTTTCGAGTAATTTAATGGAAATAGGTTTCAACAAGTAATTGTTAAATGTGGAAATGTTTCATTAAAAGCTAATTAATATTTTGATTAACATATTTTGGTCAGATAATTGTACAGTTAAATAGAGAATCAAAATTGAATAAATTATTCAAGATAATGTGTTTAACTTAATTGATTCCTTAATTAAGTAAGTTTTAAATTATCAAACGAAAATGATATTATAACAGCCCGTTATTTAAAACACACTATTAACAATAAATTAAGGAATAATTAATTAAATATTGGGAATTAAGTAAAATGGGTTGCGCCATTGAGTTCGCCTAGAATTCTGCTTAAGATAGACTCCGAATTTGCATAAAACGGACATCGTATGAAGAAGTTATTAACCTCGAAGTTTATATATGCATAAGAGAATTATATATATACATAACCAAGTCAAAACCATTCAAAATAAATCGAAATCCGAAGGCGGGAACCAACGCGGGAATCAGACCAGTTGGGGGTCGACCCACCCTAAGGGTGTCGACCCATGGGTCGACACCATCATAAGGGTGTCGACACCTATCTCGACACCCAGGACGACACCCCCCAGATCCGAGGCAGATTTAGTTCTGCGTATGTGAACTTGTTTTTTGACCAAGTTCGTTGACCTTAGCCTATAAATATGACCTCATTCTCATTGTTTTTATTCACCAAAAGCAATGGAGGCAACAAGGTGCTGCCCCAACCCAATTTGATCTAGCCTATTCTTCTTCAACAACAAGTTATACGTATTCAAAAATCGGTGCTACAACATCTGCAATTAATTCCCTGTTCTTTAGATCCAATCACAGCGAGCTTATGTTATTTTTAGATATAAACAATTAAAATACAATCTTGACAAGCCTATAAGTTTGGACCTAAAGTCTATGCATGTTAGAAACTTGAATCACAACAGATCTGCCACTACCTATACACCTGATCTATTGATTTATGCCTATATGCCTATTCATGACATCCCTATATGCTAGTTTACCTAATCATGTCACCTTATGCTTATGTGCTAGTTTGCCTAATCATGTCACCTTATGCCTATCATGTTAGTTTGCTTAATTTTGTCATTATATGCCAGTTTTATTTACAATGCCTATTCTTGTTCTCTTCTCTCCCTTTCTCCCTTTTTATTTTTATAGCCAGGCTACCTTCGAGCCTAGGCCTATCGCTGAAACACATGAACGCACGGAATTGGGAATGAGGGAAAACGTTAAAATTGGGGCATAACCTGAATTGAAAACATGAATATGGATTTGGGGCATAAACCAAATTGTGATTAAAGACCTTAATTTGAAGGCATATGGTACATGATGAATATGACTTAGGAAAGGGGCATGAAAACCTATAATGAAATAGGAGTAATGATTAGTTATGAAAATGCCTAGATTAACAGTAATTAGAAACTGTAACTGTGCTTAGACACGATGTTAGATTGCACTTGTGGTATAAGTCTTCCCGGAACCGCCCGGCACATCTGGCGTCCAAAAGTAGTAAATCTTATGTGAGGGGTTTAAGTGCATAAACACGAGATGGTGCTAAGACACAAGGTTAAGTCTGACTTGTGGAAGATGTCTGCCCGGATCCAACCAGCATATCCAGCATCCACAAGTCGTAGACTTAATATGGGAGGTCTAGCGCATTATAACCATAAATGAATGAATGGTGATAAACTTGTAATACTTAATTAGTTTGAATCCATAGGGATTACATGAACCAGTTAACTTGAGTAAGGTTAAGTAAACTTGCTTGAATTAGTGGGAGGGTTAAGCAAATCTTGGGGGGTTAATATTTATATATAAGCCCATAAACTTAACCTGTTAGGGTTATGCAATCTTGTTAAACTGGTAGGCATAACCTATGGGAATCCTAGTGGTGGGGATGCAAGCCTAAAGGGGAAGCTTGTATCATATGGAATGTGAGAACCATATCAGTCAGTAATCTATATCGGTATCAAACGGGAAACTTGGAACTTGGTCGGGTTTAGGGTACGCTTACTGAGCTGGTTGTAAGAGGTTACTTAAGAGAGGTGTTTAGCCTCCACGTTTCATCGGGGTCATGTGCGTGCATGGGTCTGCTTGCTCGGGAAGATAAGACGCTAGGACATATGTAGATATACTTATGCATCTTGTTTGTATCAAGGTTGCCACTTTAGGGAGTGATACACCCTAAGAGTCGGGCCAGCACAAGGTATCTATGAGGGGAAGGGAGCCGATCGATTGGGGTAGTAGTTAGGGTACATCTAGTCTCGCTTGTTTAGGAGCCTGTTATTATCGTTGGGGGTAAAACCCGTCAGTTCTCTTGGGATACCTATTATTGTATGGGGATAAACCTCTTACTAGAAATACACCTAAGTCAACCATCTTGTACTGGTTGGGATCATCTTGTTCCTGTTATACTAGTACTGGTGCAGAGAAAGAGAGAGTATTAGAGAAGCGCAATGCATGTTCTGTTCTGTTTATCCTGTTATGCCTGCCTTATGACACTGTTATATCTCTCTCCAACTTATATGCCTGTCATGATGCTTTTACTTATTTATTGCTAAAAGTAACTGGGCTTGCCAGACTTTATGTCTGAACCATTTTGTTTTCTCTTCTTTCTCTTCCATTCCCTCCCCTTCCCCGGGTTCTCAGGGTGGGAATATTCAAGCTTGACCGGGATTCTTCTTTTCTGCTTAGAGCTGCTTAGATGTATTGCTCATTTCCGCTTTTTCTCTACCATGGCTATGTTTTGGGGATTATGCTCTTTTTATGTATTATTGTACTCTGATGATGATTTCGTACGACGCAGAAGTTTTATGTTTTCAGTATACCAGACTTATTATGTAATCGGGTTTGAATCACAAAGCTTTTCTATTTAATAAAGTTTAAATTCCGCTGTTATTTTATATCTATCTTGTAATGTTTCCATTTCTGTTTACCTATAATGCTTCACAAAACTTAATGCATTCTGAAAAAGAGTGACAGTAACGGACGTGGGGTGTCACGTTTGGTATCAGAGCTGAAGGTTTCCAAATCGAATAAAAGATTTTGAAAATTGTTTTCAAAAAGGTTTAAAAAGAAAGCATTTTCAAAAGAAAAGTCTGTTTTGAAAAACATATTCCCCAAAGCGATATGTAATATCTTTCGATTCTCTATTTGAATCTCTTTCCTTTTCCTTTTTAGCATGTCTGGAGAACCTAATAAACCTGAGGGCGTAAAGATATCGGCTTGGTTTCGTAGGTATCTGGAGGCTACGACACCCGCCGAAGGCCAAGCAGACGCCCCTCTCCCAACTGCATCCACTGTTCCTCCTCTTCCTCCTCCTTCGCGTGCTGATAATTTCTCTAAGATATGCAAAGATTTTGGTGCTATGGGCGGGAATCCATTCAATGGAACTGAGACTTTCGTAGAGGCAAGGAATTGGCTTAAAGAAACGGAGTATTTGTTTGGAATTTTCAAAGTCGTAGGAAGATTCAGTTAGCTGCTTGGTAGTTGAAAGACGAGGCTTCATTCTGGTGGGAAGTGACGCAAGCAGGGCGTCCAGTGGAGACTCGGGATGATTTCCGACAGAGATTCTAAATGAAGTTTCTTTTTCAAGATGAGCAAAGTATGCAAATGGAAAGATTTTTGGTGCTTAATCAAGGGAGCATGTCTGTTAGAGAGTATGTTAATAAGTTTAATCAATTGGCAAGGTTTGGTTTGGAACTAATGGATACCCCTTTGAGGTTTGCTAGAGGATTGAATGAACTCCTCCATGGGTTAGCTATGTCTCATATTCCGATGGGAGCAACTTTTGAGAAACTCGTTGATATGGTATTAATGCATGAGGAAGGTAAAGGTGAAAAGAAAGAATCTACGATTGAGGAAACACAAAACAAGAAAGTGTGTCCCAATAAAGAACAACCGCAACAAAAGAAGGGCGGCAAAAACGGCAAAGCTCGAGATAAGAGGAAATGTCATCATTGTGGACGCGAGGTTCATGTGATCATGGATTGTAGGAAAAGAAAGAACGCTTGTTTTCATTGTGAAGTCGGATACTTTTCTAAGGAGTTCCCGAAGAAGCAAGGACACGGTCAAAGGGCAGGATCTTCTGGAGGGTAGGTGCATGCTCTCGTGGCTAGTGTGCCAGATAGAGCTAGGAAAGTTTTCGTTGAAGGTTTGATTTCTCTTTCCAATCATCCAATTAGAACTCTTTTTTATTCTGGCGCTTCGCATTCTTTTATATGATTCTGTGGTTGAGTCTCTGCACCTTAGTACTTGTATGGTTTTGGATCCCGTAGTTGTCTTAAACCCCATTGGGGGTACAACTCATTTGTCTATGATTTGTTGGGGTTTGAGAATATCTGTGTTAGGCATCTAGTTCGAATGCAACGCATATGTGCTTAGTTTCATGGGCTATGGTTTGATTCTAGGGATGGATTGGCTAGCCATATATAGTGTAATTCTGGATTGTGAGAGGAGGGTCGTCGGACTTTTGACTTGCCATGGGAGGACCCTCGATATTTCTTGCGACCCTAAAGGGTCTGTCATGCTTAGTTTCCTAGAGTCACTTAATGCATCTATCGATGATTTATGATCTGTACTGGTAGTCTATTAGTATCTTGAAGTTTTTAAGGAGGTTCGTGGCTTACCTCCAAGGCACGAGATTGATTTTCGTATAAACTTGGTGGACAATGCAAAACCAGTTGCATTACCTGTGCGCCACATGATTCCAAGAAAAAGGAGGGAACTCATCAAGAAAGTAGCGGAGCTACTTGAGAAAGAATTTATTAGGCAAAGCATATCTGAATGGGGTGCTCCAGTAGTATTCGCCACTAAGGCGGATGGTTCGCTTCGCTTATGTGTGGATTATAGAGAGTTGAATAAACTCACTAAGAAGAATAGGCACCCACTTCCGAGGATAGGTGATCTATTTGACCAGCTTGTTGGTGCATCTATTTTCTCTCAATTAGACTTGGCCACGGGATTTCATTGGTTAAGGGTGGTCAGGACAATATAGACAAGATCGCTTTTAGAACTCCAGATGGTTTCTTCGAGTGGCACATCATGCCTTTTGGGTTGACGAATGCACCGACCGCCTATTTTGTTGATCTGATGAGTAAGGTGTTTCGGGAGTTTCTAAATAAGTTCACTGTGGTCGTTGTTGATGACATCTAGATTTTCTCATAGAGCGAGGAAGAGCATGCCCTACATTTGAGAGAAGTTATGAAAACTCTCTGTGTGCACCATCTTAAGGCGAAATTCTCCAAATGACATTTTTGGAGAAAGGAAGTTGGATTTTTAGCGCATGTGGTCTCTAAAGATGGGATAGCCGTAGATCCCGCGATGGTAGTTGCAGTTCAATATTGGCAGATCCCAAAGAATGCAACAGAGGTGAGGAATTTTCTTGGATTAGCGAGCTATTATAGGAGGTTCATTAAGGACTTCGCAAAGATATCAGCCCCACTCACCAGGCTGATCAAAGAATAATATGGCATTCCCTTGGGATGTAGATTGTGATGATGCTTTTCAGTGATTGAAGAGGGCTCTGACAACAGCCCAGTCTTGACCTTGCTATACATTGATGCATGTGGTACAGGGCTTGGTGCGGTTCTGATGCAAGAAGGAAGGGTAGTATGTTATGGAGGTAGACAGCTAAGGGTTCATGAGAAGAACTACCCTACCCATGACTTGGAGTTAGTTGCCATAGCATTCGCGCTTAAGACTTGGCGCCATTATCTATTAGGGGAGAGGTTCGAGTTGTACATCGATCATAAATCTCTCAAGTACTTGTTCTCGCAAAAGGATCTTAATTTTAAGGCAGCAAAGATGGATGGAGTTCCTAGCATCCTATGACTTTGAGATTGCTTATACCCTCTGACAAGGGTAACGTGGTCGCAGACGCATTAAGTAGGCAGAGGATGACATTTGGTCCTATGTTTGTAGAGAGGAAAAGCTTGGAGTTCATATCGACTTTTTATTTCAGACCCTCCAACGAATTTACAGCTGGTTTATTGGCATCGTTAGAGGTGTGACCTACTATGTTGGATCAGATAGGGACTTCACAGTGAGAGGACCCACAACTAGAAGATATCGTGGATAGGCTCAGTAAGGGGGAGACTTCTAGTCACCTCAGTAGATATTCGATGGACAATAGAGGGTGGTTGCGACGAGATGGAAGGCTTTGTGTTCCCTGAGTTGGAGGAGTCTACTGCAGACAGTCCTTGAGGAAGTCCATCGTTCTAGGATGGTTATTCATCTAGGCGGTGATAAGATGTATAGAGATATGAAGAAGGTTTTCTTTTGAACTGGGATGAAGAAGGATGTAGCAGAGTTTGTTTCTCGATGTTTGATTTGCCGGCAAGTCATAGTTGAGAAAAATAAGTCCGGTGGTTTACTTCATCCTTTAGAGGTCCCATAATGGAAGTGGGAGAGTGTCTCTATGGATTTCATTGATGGTTTCCCTAGATCAAGGGAAGGCAACACCAGTATTTGGGTTATAGTGGACATGCTTACTAAGAGCGCTCATTTCATCCCCGTTAAGAGTAAGAGGACAGCAGCATGGTTGGAGGTAGTTTATCTTCGTGAAATAGTCCGTTTACATGGAGTACATTCCAGTATTGTGAGTGATCGTGACCCCATATTGAGTTTTGGAAGAGGTTGCAAGAGACACTTGGTACACAGTTATGTTTGAGCACCGCTTATCACCCTAGACCGATAGACAGACAGAGAGGGTGAACGGAGTCCTTGAAGATCTTTTAAGACTGTGTATCCTAGACTTCGGAGGGACTTGGTAAGACCATCTTCCTTTAGTAGGGTTCGCCTACAACAATAGTTTCTAGGCTAGTATTGGCATGACACCCTTCGAAGCATTGTACGGACGACCCTGTAGATCACCGACTTGTTGGTGGTAATCTACAGAAAGGCTTCTACTTGGACCTGAGATGGTTAGAAAAACTTCGGAAAAGATTGATCTCATCTGCAGGCATATGAAGACAACTCAGGGTAGGCAGAAGTCCTACGCAGATAGGAGAAGGACTGATATTGAGTTTGAAGTGGGAGATATGGTTTTCACCAAGTTATCGCCTTTGAGGAATGTAGTTCGTTTTGGATCTGTAGGGAAATTGGCATCAAGGTTTGTAGGACCATTTCCCATAACAGAAAGGATTGGCCAAATGGCCTATAGAGTAAAGCTACCAGCGAGACTGTCCGGCATTCATGATGTTTTCCATGTCTCTTATTTACGGAAGTGCTTGCATGATACCGCAGAAGTAGTTGAGCCGAGTATGCTTGAGGAAGTAGAAGTGTAACGGGAGGCGACGGTTAGACGAGTTCCTACCCATATTCTTGGATCAGAGGTTAAGAAGCTACGAAACCGAGAGGTTAAGTTGGTGAAAGTACAGTGGGGAGATGACCAAGAGGATGCAACTTGGGAGACGGAAGACAAGATTCACGCTTCGTACCCTTTTCTTTTCAAGAGTACGTTCTTAATTTCTTTTTCCAAAGCCTTTATTCATGTTTGTTTCCATCGTATAAGTATATCCTCTCGATCGAATCTTCGACCTTTAGGTAGGGAACCCATGGATGTAAACATGTGATTGAGACATGTTATGTTTGATGGATGCAAGTGTTTGCTAGTGGTTGCTTGTGGATGCATATACACACACATCAGGCACTAGATCGGCTCAATCACTCTCATACTGCATATGGATGTGTGTGCATGTTTTTTTATCTCTTTTAATGGATGAAAATGGGTGTATCATCATATGTATGTTGCATTTGGATGAACGACTTCATATGTAACACCCCATGCCCGCTATGGTCACTCACTATGGGAATGCCATAGCATCGGTGGAGTATTTTAGTGAATATAGAACAGAAAAATTACAACAAGACAGATATAAATAGTACTTGAAATTTAAAATATCATCTCATAACAGCGGAAATAAACATGTCTGGTTACATCATAAAACCACGATAAAAGTCAAGTACAATATCCATCAAAATAAAGAAGTACATAATCCCACTCTCTCATACAATAGCCAGAACAAAAGAAAAGATAACTGGATAACTGGAGCTTTACATCTACCCAAGCTCCTAAAGACTGGAACAACAATCCGATCAAGCTCTACTACCGCTAGGATCCACCGTAGGACCTGAGGGTTGGGAAAAAGATAAAAACAACGGGGTCAGACATAAGTCTGAGTGAGTCCTATAACTTTAACAATACAATCATTAAAGTAACCAAAGAAGACATAAACTTGACCTACGGTAATATCTGGGGATGAATGGCTACACTAAGCAGCTTGGTAGACTTAGAATAAACTAAGATAACCGTCAGGACGCATCTACCCACCCAAGGATAATTACTAACTGCACCACACCAGTCATTCCTACTTAAAGGTTGATCCCTCCAAGGACTTAGAAAATTTCCCCAGTAGTTTCGTGTACTCCTAGCCCACTACATAGGTGTCGTCTGCCCCTATCTCCACTAGGTGTACTCAGTAATTCTTATCCAGTAGTTTCGTGTACTCCTACATAGGTGCCGTCTGCCCCTATCTTTATTAGGTGTACCCACTACTCCCCATCGATCGGCTCCCTACCGTAGATACCCGTGCTGGTCCCACAGTGGGGTGTATCACTCCCCTAAAGTGGCAACCCTATACTATCAACGGTGCACGGCTTTATATCTACACGATGCAACAACGGCTTATCTACCAGCCCGGGCCCACACACACATATGAAACCCGTTGGACTTGCGTTGCCACCGCTAACCCGTTTGGCCTCTTATAATCAAGCCCAATATGCGTGTCCCGTCACTCGACATGGGTCGAGCCCACAAAGATACGTTTGGGATATTGGTTGAAATGGGCCCCCACAAGCTACCCACTTAAGCTTGTCATATATCTAGTGTATCCCACTTAACCCTTTAATCATGTTTAATTACATGTTTCCACTTGGTTAAGTATTCTAATCGTATTTTCTATTGCCACCCAAGGCAACCCACTAGATTCCACATGCCACCCAAGGCAACCACAATATTTCCACATGCCACCCAAGGCACCCACTTAACCCCTCATGTCCCACTACATGCTAATATGGTTAAGTGTTTCTTAATTAATTAAGACCGTGATCTTCCATAAAGACCTCCCATATTAGACTAGCTGTTATGACCGCCTGGTTAAGCCGGTAGAGTCCGGGCAGTCTTACGTCATAACAGAGCCTAACCTCGTGTCTTTACTTTAATCACGTATTTAATTTATGGCTAAGACCTCTCACATTGGGCTGACATTTGTAGCAACTGGTTAAGCCGGTCGGGTCCGGGCAGTTTTACACTACAAATGAGTCCAACCTCGTGTCTTAGTCGATTAATTACACCTAATTAATCACCCCCATATTAATTATCCCTAATTAATATCAAGTTTTCCATAACATGGGTAGACCTAACTCAATAGGTAAATTCCCATGGGGTAGACCTAACTCAATAGGTAAATTCCCACTTATGGTAATTTATTTTTATGGTATGCTTAATCATACCCAAACATACATTTATTAACATATTTACCAACCCCATCGTTCCCCACGTAAATCGTTCTCATTTCATGACATAATAAAGGGGAAGATCCATCACAAATATCATGGGTTTAGCATATAACTTTGTCATGGGTTAAGAGGATGTCAACTTGCATATATGAACATATATTAACCCAACTACATTTAACCCAAACTTGCATATTATCATACACATGATTTGCATAACATGTTGCATATGAGCTTGCATATTTTCATACACATATCTTGCATAACATGTTGAACTTGCATATAAGCATTCTCATAACTTGCATAATATGTTAAACATGCATTTAAGCATACACATAACTTGCATAAGCATCCACATACTTGCATAAGCATGCATAACTTGCATATCACATTAAACTTGCATTTAAACATATACATAACTTGCATAAGCATCCATATACTTGCATAAGCATGCATAACTTGCATATCACATTAAACTTGCATTTAAACATATACATAACTTGCATAAGCATCCATATACTTGCATAAGCATGCATAACTTGCATATGAACTTGCATAACTCACTTTGTTAAACATGCATAATTCCACTCATTAAATATGCATAAAGCCACTTGTTAAACATGCATAAACCAACTTATTAAGCATGCATAAACCAACTTATCAAACATGCATAAAGCCACTTATTAATTATGCATAATCATAGTAAAACATAGAGTAGCATATCATTACAAATGATTCAAACTCACTAATCCGCATTTAAGACCATAAGTCTCATTATACCCAATCTACTTACTTTAACAATTGATGTTAAAGTGATAGAAACTCACCACTAACAAATTTGCACTCCAAATGAAGAAGATTAAGATGCTTAGAATGGATTAGAGGTTGATTAGAGAGTGATTTGCTTGCAACTTCCTTCATGAACTAGTGGAGGCCATGCTCAAATTTCATTTTGCCATAGTTTAGTTACAAGACTTAATTATGAATGAATTAGGGTAGGGTTGGGGTCTTATTTATAGGATTAGGTGAGTGTTTTAGGCCCTTAGATTAACCCTAGATTAGGTTAGGACCCTTAGATTTAGGAAATCTCTAGAACCAGCCCTCCAAGCCAGCCTAGAACCCAACCTGGTGCAACCTGGTGCACCCAGGTTCTCTGGACGCCGCACCCCTGTCGACAGGCAAGTCGACAGGCAAGTCGACCCCCTTGTCGACAGGCCTGTCGACAGCCCTGTCGACATGGGTAGGGCGGGAATCTTCCCGCCTGGCCCCGCCTGTTCCATTTCAAATCTTTTTTTTTTTTTTTTTTAGTTTTGAATTTTCTGCAAACTTCATCGGGCCATAACTGGGCCATACGGACTCCGATTTTCGAAAACTCGGACTCTATTTTGCGTATTTTTCCGAGACGAACGCAATGACGCAGCTCGTTTCCCCTGATTCCCACATCTGAGATTATTTATTCTGTAATTAGTGAATTTTAGTATTAACCCAAAGTACGGGGTGTTACATTCTCCCCTCCTTAAAGGATTTCGTCCCCGAAATCTCTAAGCTAAGGAGAATGCATATCCTACCATCCAAACAACCATCTACTCAATCCATCAAACACGGGCATCCATTGTCCTTAGAACAATTTCTAATGATGTATGAGCATATGCAAAGAGTGTGTGTATATGTTCCCTATCTAATGTATGAACATATGCAAACCATGATAGTGCCATGCATCCATTATGTATGCGAAAGAACCCTATCGACACATACAATATCTACATGAGTGCACAATCATTCACCAAAATGCATCATCCATATGATAACACAATCATTAGACATCCATAAATATAGCTTTCTACACACAATTTTATGCAATATGCAATATGAAGTGATTGAGCCGATCTAGTGCCTAGAGTGTGTGTATATGCATCCACGAGCAACCACTAGCAAACACTTGCATCCACTTGCATCCATCAACCATAACATGTCTCAAACACATGTTTCAACCATAGGTTTACCCTATCTAAAGGTCAAACAGTACTAACGAGAGGACATACTAAAGATAAGATAAGTACTAGACAAGCGATAAAGGAGAAAGTAAAAACATACCCTCAAAAAGAAATGGGTACAATGAACGCATCTTCACTTTCGTCTCCCAAGTTGCGTTGCTCTCATCTTCTCCCCATTGCACTTTGACTAGTTGAACCTCTCGATTCCTCAATTTCCTAGTCTCTGACCCAAGGATGCGAGTAGGAGCTCGTCGGATAGTCGCATCACGCTCTATCTCTATATCTCTAAGCAAGCTCGGCTCTACCACCTCTGCGGTCTCATGTAAGCATTTCCTCAGATGTGATACATGGAATACATCATGAACACCACTAAGTCTGTCGGGCAACTCCACCCTATATGTCATTCGTCCAATCCTTTCCTTGATAGGAAACGGCCCAACAAACCTCGGTGCTAACTTCCCAACGGATCCGAAGCGAACAACATTTCTCAACGGAGATACCTTAACAAAAACCATATCCCCAACCTCAAACTCAAGATCCGTCCTTCTCTTGTCCGCATAAGATTTTTGCCTATCTTGCGCTGCTTTCATCCTTCTTCGAATCAAATCGATCTTCTCTGAAGTCTCCCTAACCATATCAGGCCCAAGCAAGATCTTATCCGTAGATTCCCACCAACATGTAGGTAATCGACAAGGCCTTCCATAGAGAGCTTCGAAAGGAGCCATCCCAATACTGGACTGAAAGCTGTTATTATATGCGAACTCCACCAATGGAAGATGCTCTTACCATGTACCTCCAAAATCTAAGATACAAAGCCTCAAAAGGTCTTCTAGGACACGATTCACCCTCTCAGTCTGGCCGTCCGTATGAGGATGATATGCGGTGCTCAAACACAATTGAGTTCCCACTGCTTCTTGTAAACTTCTCCAGAACTCACTAGTGAAGATAGGATCTCGATCACTCACTATGCTAGAGGGTACCCCATGCAATCGAACTATCTCTCGAAGATATACTGAAGCTAGCCATGGAGCAGTCCTCTTGCTCTTCACAGGTATGAAATGGGCGCTCTTAGTAAGTCTGTCTACCACCACCAAAATTCCTGTATTACCCTTTCTCGATCTGGGTAACCCGTCAATAAAATCCATCGAGACGCTATCTCACTTCCATTGCGGAACTTCCAATGGGTGAAGCAACCCACCAGGTTTCTTTTGCTCCGCTTTCACCTGTTGACATACCAAGCATCGAGCTACATATTCGGCCACATCTTTCTTCATACCGGCCCAGAAGAAAACCCTCTTCATATCTTGGTACATCTTGTCCCCACCGGGATGAATGGTCATCCTAGAACGGTGTGCATCATCAAGAATAACCTTCCTCAACCCTTCATCTTGCGGTACACAAAGTCTACCGTCTCTACGCAAGCACCCCTTATCGTCTAGGGTGTACCTACTCAAATGGCTGGACGACTCCCCCCTTATGAGCTTCTCTATCAACTCAACCAACTGTGGGTCGTCCCTCTGTGCTTCTCCAATCCGCCCCAAAAGAGTAGGTCTAACTTCCAAAGAAGCTAGCAAACCGGGTACATAGTCAATGGAAGGTCTGAAATCAAACATCGAGATAAATTCCAAGCTTCGTCGTTCCACGAACAATGGACTCAAAGACAACCTTTTTCTGCTCAAGGCGTCCGCCACCACGTTACCCTTGCCAGGGGTATACGCTATCTCGAAATCATAGGATGCTAAGAACTCCATCCACCTTTGCTGTCTCAGATTCAAATCCTTCTGAGAAAACAAGTATTTCAATGATTTATGGTCAGTGAACAACTCGAATCTCTCACCAAGAAGATAATGGCGCCAGATCTTAAGCACAAAAACAATAGCGGCCAGCTCTAGATCATGGGTAGGGTAATTTTTCTCATGTGGCCTTAACTGCCTTCCACCATAGGCTATTACCCTTCCCTCTTGCATTAAGACTGCGCCAAGTCCTGTTCCACAGGCATCGGTATAAACAACAAATGGCTTGCTCCCATCTGGCAACACTAAAACTGGAGCAGTGGTTAAAGCTCTCTTTAACCGTCGGAACGCGTCATCACAATCTACGTCCCATGCAAAAACAAGATTCTTCTTCGTTAAGCGGGTTAATGGGGCTGATATCTTCGCGAAGTCTTTAATAAACTTCCTATAATAACCCGCCAAACCCAAGAAACTTCTTACTTCGGTAGCATTCTTTGGAACCTTCCAATCCTGAATTGATACTACCTTCGCGGGATCCACAGCTATCCCCTCCTTGGAGACCACGTGCCCCAAGAACCGTACTTCCTTCCTCCAGAAGTGACATTTAGAGAATTTAGCTTTAAGGCTATGCGCTCGAAGAGTCTTCAACACCTCCCCAAGATGTAGAGCATGCTCTTCCTCACTCTTAGAAAATACTAAGATATCATCCACAAAAACCACCACAAATTTATTAAGGAACTCCCTGAACACCCTACTCATCAAATCAACGAAGTATGCAGGGGCGTTCGTCAACCCAAATGGCATCACCAGCCACTCATAGAAACCATCCGGAGTCCTAAAGGCAGTCTTGTCAATGCTATCCTCAGCCACCCTCAACTGATGAAACCCCGTGGCTAAGTCCAACTGAGAAAATACTGAAGCGCCAACCAACTGATCGAAAAGATCATCAATCCTCGGCAATGGGTGTCTATTCTTCTTTGTGAGCTTGTTGAGTTCTCTATAGTCTACACAAAGTCTGAGGGACCCATCTGCCTTCGTAGCAAATACTACTGGAGCACCCCACTCCGATATACTTCGTCTTATGAACCCCTTCTCAAGCAACTCCCCTACTTGCTTATGGAGTTCCCTCCTCTCACGAGGAGCCATGTGGCGCACTGGTAAAGATACCGGTTTAGCATTATCCACCAAATATATTCGGAAGTCAATCTCCCGTTTCGGAGGTAAGCCCTTCACCTCCTCAAACACATCCGGATATTCCCGGACCACTCTAACAGATTGCATACTTTCGACCGAAGCGTCAAGCGATTCAAGATAACTTAGCATAACAGAGTCCATGGGATTACAAGAAATCTCGAGAGTGTTACCCAAACGGGTCATGAGCCTAACAACTCTCCTTTCGCAATCAAGAACGGCACTATTACTGGATAACCAATCCATGCCCAAAATCAACCCATAGCCCGTGAAGCCCAAAACAAAAGCATCACATCTAAACTCAATGCTAAGTATAGAAATCTTCAAACCCAAACATATCATGGACAAATAAGTGGAGCCCCCAAATTGGGTTTGAAACAACCAAGGGATCATCTACCAGACTGGTGTCTAAGTGCAGTGACTCAACTAATGATGATGAGATAAACGAATGCGATGCGCCTGAATCAAACAATGTACGGACAGGATGATCAAATAGAAAAACCAGACTTTCAACGGAGATAGTTCTACCTCTTCCCTGAATCGGTGGAACCGCGAGAGCCTGTACTTGCCCCCTAGCCTGACCTGGTGCCATAAGAGCTTGCACCTGTCCTCCTGAGGTAGACCCCGTCCTTTGCCCTTTCTTAGGGCAATCCTTCACTAAATGCCCTGCATCGCCACAGTGGAAGCAACCAGTCTTCTTCTTCTTGCGACAATCTTTGCTTAGGTGGCCAGGTGTCCCACAATTGAAACACTTCTTCTTCTTGTCCTTGCCACCGTTGCCTTTCCCACCTTTGTTTTGTTGTTGTTGCTGAGGTCTCTTTTGATCTCCCTTCTTCTCGGGTGCCCTATTAGCATTGGGACCCTTCTCTTCTTCATACATGAGTGCCATGTCAACTAGCTTCTCAAAGGTGGCCCCCATAGGGATATGAGTCATAGCCAACCCATGCATCAGTTCATTCAAGCCTTTCACGAACCTCAAAGCCTTCTTCTCCGGTGTATTCACCATATCTAGGCCAAACCTTGCCAATTGATTAAACTTGTTAACATACTCCTTCACCGAGAGATTTCCTTGCTTTAGAGTCAAGAATCTTTCCATATACAAGTTTTCCTCCGCCCTTGAGAGAAACTTTGCCACAAATCTTTGCCTAAAATCCGCCCAAGAGTCAACGGGGCGTTCTCCATTAGTGACCTCCCACCAGAATGAGGCCTCTCCCTTCATTAACCAAGCAGCCAACTTGACTTTCTTTCCTTCTTCCATCTCAAAGATATCTATCAACTCTTCCACCTCCTTAAGCCAATCTCTAGCCTCCACAAAGGTTTCAGATCCTTGAAAAGGTTTTCCTCCCATAGCTTTGAATTCCTTACAAGTCTTAGCAAAAGTATCTGTGCGAGGAGGAGGGGGAGGAGGAAGATCGGGTGCTACGGTTGGTGGAGGAACATTTGCTGGACCCGCCGTGGTGGCCCTAGCCTCCATCAATCTCCTATACCATACTGGTACCGTCACACCCTCCGGAAAGTTAAGATCCTCAGCCATGCTGAAACGAAAAAGGAAAGATTCAAAACGGAGAATTCGAAGGATATAGATATGGCTATTGGGGATTATGCTTTTCTTTCAAAAACTTTTCTCTTTAAAGACATGTTTTTGAAAATATTACTTCCAAAAATGTTTTTAGAAAAATAGTTTTCTAAAAAATTTATCTGTTCCGGTAACCTTTGCTCTGATACCACGTGTAACACCCCATGCCCGCTATGGTCACTCATTATGGGAATGCCATAGCATCGGTGGAGTATTTTAGTGAATATAGAACAGAAAAATTACAACAAGACAGATATAAATAGTACTTGAAATTTAAAATATCATCTCATAACAGCGGAAATAAACATGTCTGGTTACATCATAAAACCACGATAAAAGTCAAGTACAATATCCATCAAAATAAAGAAGTACATAATCCCACTCTCTCATACAATAGCCAGAACAAAAGAAAAGATAACTGGATAACTGGAGCTTTACATCTACCCAAGCTCCTAAAGACTGGAACAGCAATCCGATCAAGCTCTACTACCGCTAGGATCCACCGTAGGACCTGAGGGTTGGGAAAAAGATAAAAACAACGGGGTCAGACATAAGTCTGAGTGAGTCCTATAACTTTAACAATACAATCATTAAAGTAACCAGAGAAGACATAAACTTGACCTACGGTAATATCTGGGGATGAATGGCTACACTAAGCAGCTTGGTAGACTTAGAATAAACTAAGATAACCGTCAGGACGCATCTACCCACCCAAGGATAATTACTAACTGCACCACACCAGTCATTCCTACTTAAAGGTTGATCCCTCCAAGGACTTAGAAAATTTCCCCAGTAGTTTCGTGTACTCCTAGCCCACTACATAGGTGTCGTCTGCCCCTATCTCCACTAGGTGTACTCAGTAATTCTTACCCAGTAGTTTCGTGTACTCCTACATAGGTGCCGTCTGCCCTTATCTTTATTAGGTGTACCCACTACTCCCCATCGATCGGCTCCCTACCGTAGATACCCGTGCTGGTCCCACAGTGGGGTGTATCACTCCCCTAAAGTGGCAACCCTATACTATCAACGGTGCACGGCTTTATATCTACACGATGCAACAACGGCTTATCTACCAGCCCGGGCCCACACACGCATATGAAACCCGTTGGACTTGCGTTGCCACCGCTAACCCGTTTGGCCTCTTATAATCAAGCCCAATATGCGTGTCCCGTCACTCGACATGGGTCGAGCCCACAAAGATACGTTTGGGATATTGGTTGAAATGGGCCCCCACAAGCTACCCACTTAAGCTTGTCATATATCTAGTGTATCCCACTTAACCCTTTAATCATGTTTAATTACATGTTTCCACTTGGTTAAGTATTCTAATCGTATTTTCTATTGCCACCCAAGGCAACCCACTAGATTCCACATGCCACCCAAGGCAACCACAATATTTCCACATGCCACTTAAGGCACCCACTTAACCCCTCATGTCCCACTACATGCTAATATGGTTAAGTGTTTCTTAATTAATTAAGACCGTGATCTTCCATAAAGACCTCCCATATTAGACTAGCTGTTATGACCGCCTGGTTAAGCCGGTAGAGTCCGGGCAGTCTTACGTCATAACAGAGCCTAACCTCGTGTCTTTACTTTAATCACGTATTTAATTTATGGCTAAGACCTCTCACATTAGGCTGACATTTGTAGCAACTGGTTAAGCCGGTCGGGTCCGGGCAGTTTTACACTACAAATGAGTCCAACCTCGTGTCTTAGTCGATTAATTACACCTAATTAATCACCCCCATATTAATTATCCCTAATTAATATCAAGTTTTCCATAACATGGGTAGACCTAACTCAATAGGTAAATTCCCATGGGGTAGACCTAACTCAATAGGTAAATTCCCACTTATGGTAATTTATTTTTATGGTATGCTTAATCATACCCAAACATACATTTATTAACATATTTACCAACCCCATCGTTCCCCACGTAAATCGTTCTCATTTCATGACATAATAAAGGGGAAGATCCATCACAAATATCATGGGTTTAGCATATAACTTTGTCATGGGTTAAGAGGATGTCAACTTGCATATATGAACATATATTAACCCAACTACATTTAACCCAAACTTGCATATTATCATACACATGATTTGCATAACATGTTGCATATGAGCTTGCATATTATCATACACATATCTTGCATAACATGTTGAACTTGCATATAAGCATTCTCATAACTTGCATAATATGTTAAACATGCATTTAAGCATACACATAACTTGCATAAGCATCCACATACTTGCATAAGCATGCATAACTTGCATATCACATTAAGCTTGCATTTAAACATATACATAACTTGCATAAGCATCCATATACTTGCATAAGCATGCATAACTTGCATATCACATTAAACTTGCATTTAAACATATACATAACTTGCATAAGCATCCATATACTTGCATAAGCATGCATAACTTGCATATGAACTTGCATAACTCACTTTGTTAAACATGCATAATTCCACTCATTAAATATGCATAAAGCCACTTGTTAAACATGCATAAACCAACTTATTAAGCATGCATAAACCAACTTATCAAACATGCATAAAGCCACTTATTAATTATGCATAATCATAGTAAAACATAGAGTAGCATATCATTACAAATGATTCAAACTCACTAATCCACATTTAAGACCATAAGTCTCATTATACCCAATCTACTTACTTTAACAATTGATGTTAAAGTGATAGAAACTCACCACTAACAAATTTGCACTCCAAATGAAGAAGATTAAGATGCTTAGAATGGATTAGAGGTTGATTAGAGAGTGATTTGCTTGCAACTTCCTTCATGAACTAGTGGAGGCCATGCTCAAATTTCATTTTGCCATAGTTTAGTTACAAGACTTAATTATGAATGAATTAGGGTAGGGTTGGGGTCTTATTTATAGGATTAGGTGAGTGTTTTAGGCCCTTAGATTAACCCTAGATTAGGTTAGGACCCTTAGATTTAGGAAATCTCTAGAACCAGCCCTCCAAGCCAGCCTAGAACCCAACCTGGTGCAACCTGGTGCACCCAGGTTCTCTGGACGCCGCACCCCTGTCGACAGGCAAGTCGACCCCCCTGTCGACAGGCCTGTCGACATGGGTAGGGCGGGAATCTTCCCGCCTGGCCCCGCCTGTTCCATTTCAAATCTTTTTTTTTTTTTTAGTTTTGAATTTTCTGCAAACTTCATCGGGCCATAACTGGGCCATACGGACTCCGATTTTCGAAAACTCGGACTCTATTTTGCGTATTTTTCCGAGACGAATGCAATAACGCAGCCCGTTTCCCCTGATTCCCACATCTGAGATTATTTATTCTGTAATTAGTGAATTTTAGTATTAACCCAAAGTACGGGGTGTTACATCATACACATATAGAATTTACATGTTAAAATAGGGTTATTTGCATACATGTTAGATTCATGGCACTAACATACATTGCATTAAGGAGGTCAACTAAATCAGTAGACTGCCTGATTTTTCGCATTAGCATAGGGACATATACACATATCCACACACCTTTGCATATGTTTATATAAGCATTAGAAATCTTTTAAGGACAATGGATGCCTGTGATTGGTGGATGAGTAGATGGATGTTGGATGTTAGGATATACATTCTTTTTAACTTAGAGATTTCGGGGATGAAATCCTTTAAGTAGGAGAGAATGTAACACCCCATAATTTAAAACACATTCTTAATAATAAATTAAGGAATACTTAATTAAATATTGGGAAATAAGTAAAACGGGTTGCGCCTTTGAGTTATTCTGCTTAATATAGACTCCGAGTTTGCATAAAACAGACATCGTATGAAGAAGTTATTAAGCCTAGAAGTTTATATACACGCATAAGAGAATTATATACATACATAACCAAATCAGTACCATTCAAAATAAATCAAAATTAGAAGGCGGGAACCAACGCGGGAATCAGACCCGTTGGGGCTCGACCCACCGTAGGGGTGTCGACCTATGGGTCGACACCATCACAAGGGTGTCGACCTATGGGTCGACACCCCAAGATCCGAGGTAGATTCAGTTACGCGTACATAAACTTATTTTCTGACCAAATTCGTTGACCTTAGGCTATAAATAGGACCTCATTCTCATTGTTTTTATTCACCAAAAAAATGGAGACAATGAGGTGTTGCCCCAACTCAATCCAATCTAGCCTATTCTTCTTCAACAACAAGTTATATGTATTAAGAGATTGGTGCTACAAAATCTGCAATCAATTCCCTGTTCTTTAGATCCAATCACAATGAGTCTATGTTATTTTTAGATATAAACACTTAAAATACAATCTTGACAAGCCTATAAGTTTGGATCTAAAGTCTATACCTGTTAGAAACTTGAATCACAACAGATCTGCCATTACCGATACACCTGATCTATTGATTTATGCCTATATGCCTATTCATGACATACTTATATGCTAGTTTGCCTAATCAAGTCACCTTATGCTTATGTGCTAGTTTGCCTAATCATGTCACCTTATGCCTATCATGTTAGTTTGCATAATTTTGTTATTATATGCCAGTTTTAATTACTATGCCTATTCTTGTTCTCTTCTCTCCCTTTCCCCCTTTTTATTTTTGTAGCCAGGCTACCTTCGAACCTAGGCCTATCGCTGAAACACTCGAATGCACGAAATTGGGAACGAGGGGAAACGTTAAAGTTGGAGCATAACTTGAATTGAAAACATGAATATGGACTTGGAGCATAAACCAAACTGTGGTTAAAGACCTTAATTTGGGGGCATATGGCACATGATGAATATGACTTGGGAAAGGGGCATGAAAACTTATAATGAAATAGGAATAATTGATTAGTTATGAAAATGCCTAGATTAATAATAATTAGAAACTTTAACCACGCTTAGACACGAGGTTAGATTGCACTCGTGGTAGAAATCTGCCCGGAACTGCCCAGCACATCCAGCGTCCACAAGTGGTAAATCTAATGTGAGGGGTCTAAGTGCATAAACACAAGACAATGCTAAGACATTAGGTTAAGTCCGACTTATGGAAGAAGTCTGCCCAGACCCAATCGGCATATCCAGCACTGTGGTAGTCTTAATGTGGAGGTCTAGTGCATTATAACCATAAATGAACAAATGGTGATAAACTTGTAATACTTAACATGTTTGAATCCATAGGGATTACATGAACCAGTTAACTTGAGTAAGGGTTAAGTACTTGCTTGAATCAGTGGGAGGGTTAAGTAAATCTTGGGGTGGTGGGTAATATTTATATATATGCCCACAAACTTAACCTGCTAGGGTTTTGCAATCTTGTTAAATTAGTAGGCATAACCTTTGGAAATCCTAGTAGTGGGGATGCAAGCCTAGAGTGGAAGCTAGCTTGTATCATATGGAATGTGGGACATATATTAGTCAGTAACCTATATCGGTATCAAACAGGAAACCCTAAACTAGGTCGGGGTTAGGGCACACTTACTGAGCTGGTTGTAAGAGGTCACTTAAGAGAGGTGTTTAGCCGACACATTCCATCGAGGTCATGTGCGTGCATGGGTCCGCTTGCTCCGGAGGATAAGACGCTGGGACATCTGTAGATATGGTTGTGCATCTTGTTTATATCGGGGTTACCACTTTAGGGAGTGATACACCCTAAGATGTATATTCAAGAGTGAAATTACCATGTAATGTTTATAAGTTAAGTAATACCTATATTTTCAAGTGAATATTAGGCTCACATCCCTAAAAGCAAACTTAATTAGGCTCACATCCAGTGATAAACTTATTATAAATTAGGTCCCTATTTTTCAAAAGTTGCGAAGTAAATGAAAATAAAAACTAAAAAAAAACGAAAATTATTATTTAAATAAATTATTCATTCGACCATAAATTCACTTAAAAAATATCAAAAACATGTAAAAAAAAATAAAATCAAACAGGAAAAAAACAACAAAAAATGCAGTTAAATGCATTTTGTTATGCAAGAATTTCAATTTCTTGCGTATATGTATGCAAAATTTCACAGTAGTGTAACTCGGTTCATTTTTATTTGCATTCAGATATGCAATTAAATCCGAAACATGCACATATGTGTGCAACATATATGCAGACAAAATTATAGGATAATTTACCTTGTGCAATAATTGCATACATTTATGCAAGTATTGACAATACTTGCATACATATATGCAAGTTTCTTTTTCCTTCTTGGCGTGGACTTCTGGGATTATTTCCAGATTTCAGATTTTTTTTTATATACATGGCCGCACATTTTTTTTGTAAAAAGCGAAGGAGCGAAGGGAGCGAAGTGGGTAGGCTGGACGTGAAAGTAGGGAGCGGATCCTTGATTGTAGGAGGCGGCTGTTCAAAAATAGGGACCGGAAATGTATATTAAACTATGAGCGGATGTGAGCCTAATTTAAAACCTTAACAGGGACCTGTAAAAAACGCACCCTATTTTCAAATAAGATTATAAGTTGATATTTGTCAAAAAATAAAATTTAAATAAGGCTTAGCAGGTCCAATGGAAACAAATATGTTTATTTCATTATTTTATTTTATGTTTGATAGTTAAACAACTAACTACAAATCTGGACCATTACTATCGTTGTCGTTTGAAGAGTTCGGAATCTAAATTCCACTTCGATTCAATTTATACGTTGCGAGTCATCGATTGTTGAAAATCATTGAAGATGGAGTTTATGCAAGGTCTGTTCTGTTAATCCTAGGTAGCAATTTCCTAAGATGGATTTAAGGATAATGCCTTCCGTTGTCCAGTCCAAGGAAAGCTTGTATGGATGAATGTCGGACAGAGTATGCCTAACTGATCATACGATCCGATTGATCTCCTTAAACTATGTTTGGTGGCAGAGGAATTCGTTTCTCTTGGCTTTATACCCATGGTATTGGGGAAAGAAATTTGTGATATTGATTGGTTTGACAATGTGGCATTCAAATTGAATGAAGATGTGATATGTCTAAAGGTAAGCGTGGCCTCAAGTTTCAGAACTCGGAAATGACAAAAATCTGGCAGATAGCATAACTAAGTGGGTCGCTCCCGTTAGGGTGTGTTATCACCATCTAGAGAAAATTCGTTTATTCCTTCTATCAATTTTGTATCTTTGGATAACAGTTATGTGGGCCCAACTATTGGTGATAATATATTTGATACACTCAAGCGAAATGAGTGGTCGGTTATATGTGGCAGGGTTGCAAGATAATCTTGTTGAACCCAATGTATTTATCTTTAGAGATACACTATCAGAAGGTGGTTCCATACCTTGTCATAGTTGGAAATCCATTATCCAACAAGCGCTCGCAGTTTTGATAGTATACAATGTATGTAGAGCATGAGATGCAAGCATTATACTACATTGTTATTTATTTGATTTAGACACTATTATAATATCAGAAGAGTTTTGATACAAAGATGTTTTGGGTTATCGTAAGGTAAAAACTATCTATGTATATGTATGGGTTGGTCTTACGATTATCTTTTCTTTCGAAAGAAATTTTAAAAGTTAAATCAAGTATTGTGGATTCTCATAAGGGAAAAACCTGTTCCGTATTATATTGTGTGGTCTTATGATTGTCTTTTATTTTCTCAAGATGTTTTAAAATCGTTTACTCACACCAATCCCATGACCGACCCAGAGCTTATTTATCTATGTTTTGCCTTAACTCTTTGGTGTTCAAATTTGTACAGGCAGCCAAATAGTTTAGGATTTTACAGATTTACGGAAGGAGCTTTGTGCAGGAGGCTTCAACGATAGATATATATAGAGAGAGGTTATTTTCGATGTGTTGTATATATGATGTACTCTGATGATGTATGTAAGAAAAGATACAGTTTTGTAATTTCAAAAGTTATGTTATATGATATATTTTATTCATTCTGCTATGAGATTTGTGTTTACTCTGATTCTATTTTATGTTCTTCTTTTTTCTTCTATTCTAACTTTTCTATCTTATCTCTTCTCACTACTAATTTCTTTCTTCGACATCTGAATTTTTTTTGTTCTTTGGATTGGGCTTGTGTTGTGTTTGGTCAACTCAAAGGGTACCAAAATTTGGGTCATCACACAATCTATTACAATGTTTTGGTGTGGAAAAAAAGTCAAGCAAACCAATACCAGTGAGTTCTAGTATTCATCTAGAAAAAGATGAAAATGGAAAAGATTTTGATGAAAAATTATATCGAAGTATGGTAGGTTCTCAATTATACTTAACGGTTAGTAGACCTGATATTATGATGAGCGTATGTTTATGTGCTAGATTCCAAGCAAAACCAAAGGAGTCTCATCAATATGCGGTTAAAAGAATCTTATGTTATTTATCTAATACACAATATTATGGTTTATTTTATCCTAAAGGTTCATCTTTGGAATTAGTATCCTATAGAGATGCTGATTTCGGTGCATGTAAAACGAATCGTAAAAGCAATAGCGGTACACGTCATTTTATAGGACAATCATTAATATCATGGTTTAGTAAAAAGCAAAATTGTGTATCATCATCAATATGCAAAGCTGAATATATTTCAGCTACTCTAGCATGTGCACAAGTAATGTATATGCAACAAACACTTAAGGATTAGGGTAAAATAATTGATAAATCACCAATATATAGGAACACAAGTGTTATTAACTTGTCCAAAAATCCAGTTAACCATTCTAGAACTAAACATATAGATATAATACATCATTTTAACGAGACAATGTAGAAAAAGGTACTACAACTCCAGAATATGTAAATATAGAAAATCAAATCGCAGATATATTTATCAAATTCTTAAAATGAACAAACATTTATGAAATTATGTCGTGACTTGGGAATTTTCTCATATTCTGAGTAAATATAATAAAGTACCTAAAAATAGAATTGAATTGTTTCATGGATAAATGAAATTTATAAACCTCTCAAATTTTAAAGTGCTTCCAATCCACACAACTATAACAAAGCTATAAATAGCTACACAACATAAAATAGTTAATATCTTTATACATAATGGAATCTAAACAAATTATAAAACTCGATTCAAGTTCAATAAGAACTCCATCTCAGCAATGATTTCTTCTAACTCCTGATTTTCAAAGACAAAAATGGGGATTGTCTCCACTTCTCAAACGATTATAAAGGAACGATAAGCCAACAGTCGATAAAAATTTGGATGAAATATCCCACTTCCAATGTGAGATGATGGATGTTCAAAGAGAAATGTATTACAACCAAGAAGGAGCAATGTGTCATCTAAATTTTCTTGAAAGTGTGATTTACACTATGTGCATCCATTCTCTAACAAAAAGACGCTTGCATAAGAAATCTCCACGTCTATGTGAGACTCCTGAGAAAGAGCCTACTTACAAGATATTACAAGAAGATGGTCCTTCATCTATCTTTCCAATACGACCTTCATGGTCACCAAGTAACTAAGGAATTAATACATAAAGGTTGCTAAATTTTCATGAATATGTTTGTATTTGAATAAGAAATAAAATATATAAGTTTTCAGAATTCTTAATATAGAAACTATTATTTAAACCATCTAAACAACAACAAACTCTAAAAACAGACGTTTGAAAAAATATGGGGGACGTATGAAATTTGAGTCGGCTAAAATAAAAACAGGAAAGATCAAATCCAGACGTCTAAAAAAGGATACCAGACATCTGTAAAAACTCTCGGGATTATAATTCTTCTACAGTAGACGTCTAATTTTTTTTTAACCAAATGTCTGAAAATCCTTTTGGTATGAAACTGATCCGAAATCAGACGTCTAAATTTAATTTAGACGTTTGAAATATAAAAAATCAATTTTTTATATAAGGATAACCACTACCTTCATCCTCACTTCCCTCATTTTTTTGATCAAATTAAGAAATCCCAAACCGTAAAAATTCAATTTCATCAGAATCATGGCTCCTAAACCAAAATCTTCTTCCTAACGTAAGAGAGAGGAAGCATAATCTTCAAATCCTCTTCCAATTGTTGAAGAAACACCTAAAGTAGTCTCTCAATCAAAGATTAACAAATGGATACATAAAGAACCATTAGCAATTGAGAGATATGGATTGACTCAGAAGAAAATCCTTCACATCGGTCCTTTTTATAATCTCTTAGATTTTCCTTTATATGAATTGAATAGTTTATGTCAAGGTGCCGGACTTAACTCTCTTGTTTCCTTTTCATCCAATAACTTAATATAGACCAACTACCCATCTTTCTACTTTATGCTAATTTAGACAGTACCGGTTTTCAGAATCCACAAGTAGAAAACGATTGGATTAGGTCTAGCGTTTATGGAGTTACTATTAGATTCACTGCTAAAGATATACGAGATATACCGCAATGCTTTAATACCGATACAAACATCAATGATATTTCAGATATGAGATATAAACCACGAGATAATATCACGCATCAAATTTGTGAAGATCACACGCCATAATTTTAAACTAAGTACTTAAGGCCCAAAGCTAGACTTATAGCTCGAGTTTCCACGTCTTGGAAGTCATGAGAAGATTCTTGATTTGGAGCATAGAGTACTATATGTTATATTCCCCGGCATTCAAGTAGGGCTCAATTCATATTTGATGAGCTAAAAGATTTTTGGAATCGTTCTCGACAATTGATCATTTATGCTCCTTTCATTATGTGATTGTTAAAAGAAAAACAAGTTCCTACTTACTTATTTACATTTAAGGAAATTTTGGTCAAAGAGGCAGCGAAAAGGTACTTTTCTTTGATGCAACTCCCACAAGAAGCCCTTGCTTTTTGCATTCTCAATGAATGGAGAGAAAGGTGTCAAGGAGAAAAAGTTCAACCGCAAGAGCATCATCGACAATAGCATGTTTAGGATATGCCAAAATTCTCATCACGTCAACCTCAAGCTTTTAAAGGTATGACTTATCCCAAAACGCAAATACTTCAATATGAATTGTTGCGTGAAGTTGTTATTCATAACCAACAAATTTTATATCAAAATCAAATTGCTTTGGGGAATCAAATTGCGAACATGGAATTCGGACTAGCGTCTCGTTTAGCAACTGTTGAGAAAATAGTGAGTACATTTGGGATTCTTTAAAAGAACTCTTACGACGCACTCGGCCTCCAACTTTATCTCCACCATCACCATTCTCCTCACCAGAAAGAGCATCTAAGCAAGCGCACTCTAAAGAATCTGGTGACAAAGAAGAGAAAGTGGAAGATAAGGAGGTAGAAAGCAAGCCTGAGGAAGCAGAAATTGATCCTAAAGACAATGACGCTTTGTTAAGATTTTATGATAAGTATGTAAATATTAAACTTTCTAGTCGATGACCTGGTTGTGGTATTGTTTTGTGTTTATGACATTATGGTATGCTTTTGTGCTTGCGACATGTTAATATGTTTGTGAAAATTGGTAACGGCCCGTAAATCCGTACCATCTGAGTTGACTAAAACAACACGCGTCCAACCCAAATTGCACAGAAATACGAGTCATCAGGGTTTAGAAATTAGAAAAAAATAGGATATAGAAACAAAGAGAACATCAGAATCTCACAGCGGAACGAACTAAATATAATATCATATATCATAACTTTGAAATACAAAATTTTGTGTCATATATACGTACCATATCAGAGTGCAACACATATATATCACAGCGGAAATGACTCTAAATAACCAACGGTAAAGCCTCCTCCTTCAAGCTTCTCCAATTGTATCCGTAAAATTCTAAAACACTTGACTGCCCGTACAAATTTGGGCGCCCAAGAGTTTAGGGTAAAACAAACAAAATAAACTCTGGATCAGTCATGGGACAAGTGTGAGTAAACTTTCTATCATATTGTTTAACTTTGATAAAACCTTTTAAAAGAAAGGGTAATCGTAAGACCGATCCACACATAAATACTTACAGTTTTTACCTTATGATAACCAAAACATTTTTGATATCAAAATCCAGTGATATTATAGTGATGTCTAATCAAATAAATTACCATCTAGCAGAACGCTTGCATCCCACGCTCTACATACATAGTATAAAATCAAAAATCTTAGGGCACTTATTGGAGATTGAATTCCAACTATGACAAGGTATGGGACCACCTTACGATCAGTGCATTCTAGAGGGGATACGCTGGGGTACAACAAGAACATCTTGCAACTCGACCACACATAACCAATCACTCATTTAGCTTGAGTGGACCGAGTGTATTATCACCCCCCGGTTGTCGGTCGTCCAACCATAATCCTTAAGATATAGAATCAAAAGAAGAACAAATGAATTTTCTCTAGATCAGTGATAATATACTCTGCTTGGGGGCGACCCAATAGCCATGCTGCCTTCCCGATTTTTGTCATTTCCCAGATGTGAAGCTTGAGGCAACGTTTAACTTTTTAGAACATCTGGCCACCATTCACTTTGAATGCCACATCATCAAACCCGTCAAATCACTAGTTGATCTTCCCAAAAATATTACGGGTATAAAAAGCCAAGAGAAACGAATTTCTCTACCACCAAACGTAATATCTTAAAATGATCGTCTTATTTGATCTGTTAGGCATACTCTGTCTGACATTCGTCCATACAAGTTGTCCTGGGACTGGACAAACCGAAGGCACTATCCTGTAAACAGAACAACCCTTGCATTTTACTCTACCTTCAATTTTCTTCAGCATTGTCTAATTCGCAATGCCTATGCCTATACTGGGTGGTTTTCACATAATAAATCCAACCAGTCTCTCCGTATTGATAACGATGGTCAATGTAACAACCCGTATTTTTGAATAACATGTTATAACATAAATGGAGGCAGAATTAAACTGTAAAATCTGAATCAAGGTAAACGGGCTATGCCATTGCGTTCGTCTCGGAAAAATACGCGAAATAGAGTCCGAGTTTTCGAAAATCGGAGTCCGTATGACCAAGATATGGCCTCGCGAAGTTTCACGAAAAATTCCCAAATTAAAGTATACTTAATTAAGTGAAATGGGTTGCGCAGAGAAATATATATATATTGATATATATATATATATAATTGAAAATTAAATAAATAAATATGCAAAAATGTTCAAAACAGCGAATTGGGAGAGGGGAATAACCGAACCGGCCGATTTTTGAGGTCGACCCGAGCCCGCTGGGTCGACTAGGGGTTAATCCAGGGTGTTTGGCTGTCAACCCGTGGGCCGATTCGCTCAAATGCAGATTTTGCATTTGAATGGTTCTCATGGTCCATCTTTAATCTAAAGGCCCTAGATGGTTCCTACACTTGACTTCTTCCCCAAGACATGCTTTGATGGCTTGGATTGAATCTAGGGTTAATCCTATGGCCTAAAACACTTGCCTAGTCTATAAATAAGACCCTAACCTACCCTAAATCATCATTATTCATTCATACAACTAAACTATGGCAAAATCAATCCTCTCATGGCCTCCACTCTCTTCATAAAATTCCTAAATAAATTTCTAAGTGATTTTCCATGCATACAAGTGTTTTTAGACTTGTATGATCATCATTAGCTTGCATTCAAGTCTAGTTCTTCTATTTGCACCACAAAGAAAGAGTTTTGATCAAGTTTGCTTGCATTTTTGGGGTTTAATTGGTTGCATAAGGGTTTTATTACATTTGCTATACTCATTTGAGTCCGCATAAGCATTGTAAGCCCTATTCCTTTCATACTTAAACTCTAAAGTTAAATGTATGATATGCAAGTTTATTATGGTGAGTTATGCAAGTTATCATGTTGTAATATGCAAGTTTGATATGCAAGTTGTCATAGGATATGCAAGTTAAGTTATGCAAGTTTGATATGCAAGTTGTCATATGATATGCAAGTTAAGTTATGCAAGTTTGATATGCAAGTTGTCATATGATATGCAAGTTATGCTATGCAAGTTTGGGATGCTCATTTGGTTCATGTTATCATGTTATGCAAGCTTATCTTGGGTTTATGAACATAAAGCTTCAAGCTTTATGCCAAAGGTTTCATTTTGGCAACATGTAAGTTATCATATCTCTTATGATAACTTGCATGTGAGGCTAAATGCGAACTTATGGCCATTTCTACATGTCATTTAGCACCATGTATCATGAATATGCCAAGTTTGGTTTTATGAGGCCTAAAAATGTAATATGCAAGTGTATGAACACATGAACATTTCATATGCCACCATGTTGAACTTGTGGCTTCAACATTTTTATGTCATAATTATGCCAAGTTCCCTCTTTCTATCCTTTATGCGCTATTGCGATATGTAAGCGATGGGATTGCGTTTGGGGTTGGGTAAACTTAAAAGACATAAAAACATGAGCTTGGGAATTTACCTATTAAGTTAGGTCTACCCATTGGGAATTTACCTATTAAGTTAGGTCTACCCAATTGCTTGAAAACTTGTAAGGTGTTTTGGAAACACGATGGACATGACACTTAGAAAAGATAAGTGTGGCCAACTCGAGGTTGGGTTGAGTTTGTAGCGTAAACCTACCCGGAACCGACCGGCTTAACTAGTTGCTACAGACAATAGGACCCAATGTGAGAAGTTGGTCATGTTGTACCTTGAACCCGAGGTTAGACCAAGTTGTGGTGTAAAGCTACCCGGACCCGCCCGGCTTAACTAGTAACCACAACAAGGTCTAATGTGAGAGGTTAAGGCGCATTAAATTAATTAATGCCTCGTGATTAGGGTTAAGTCATGGTCCACTTAATACTTAACCAATCTGAACTCGGTAAATTAACGGGGTTAAGTTAACCTACACTTAACCAATCTGAACTCGGTGATTTAACGGGGTTAAGATGAACTATACTTAACCAAATCAATTCAGTAATTTGGTAAGGCTGAGAACTAATTTGATATCTGGTCTGGATAAACCAACTTGGTTGATAAATTAAACGAACCTGTTTTGCGGATCTGTAGGACCCACACTAAGTTAGGCAAGTTTGTAAATCTGTTATCTGATCCGTTAGTCTGAAAACTAATCGTCTGAACTTAGTATGTCTGAACTCTGTCAATAAGTTAATCTGAATCTGATAGTCTGGGGACACAAGGGGGAATACTTGTGTCAATTGTTGTTTGGGACCCATATTAGTCAGTAACCCTTTCTGGTATCAAAACTTTGACCCAACTGTAGGTAGGGTCCGGGCACGCTTACTGAACTAATTATAAGTGGTTCATTCTGATAATGGCGATGGGTGTTGATGGTGCGTTCCAACCGGGTCATGTGCGTGCATGGATCCCGGTCTGCCTCTGAGGATGTAAGACGCCGTGACATCTGTAAATATGCCTGTACCAATTGGTTGCCACTTTAGGGAGTGATACACCCTATCGTGGGGCCGACACAGGATATTTATGTATTAGGGAGCCGATCGCTTGGGTAGGATTTAGGGTACACTTAGTTCTGTCTGATTCTGTTGGTACCGTCTGTTTTGTTGGGTGGCAACACCCGTCTGTTTCTGCGTGGTACCGTTCTGTTAGGGTGGTAAAGGCCCATTTTTGTTAGCATTCCGTTTCTGTACTTTATCTGTTAGGGTGGCTAAGGCCCATTATAGTTAGTATTCCGTTTCTGTACTTCATCTGTTAGGGTGGTAAAGGCCCATTATTGTTAGCATTCCGTTTCTGTACTTTATCTGTTGGGATGGTAAAAGCCCATTTTTCCCAAACTATATTTCTGTATGGACCATTCTGTTCCGTCCTGTTTCGATGTGAACATTGGGGTAACACATAATCCTGTTATACTAGAATTGGTACCAAGAAGTTAGATCTTGGTTTGAGTCAAACACCTGATACTGGGCCAAGTTTGGGCCAAGGGATAAATTCTGGATTATACATGACATGTTAGAATGTTAGCACACCTGTGGTGCAAAACCTTAAACCGGATTATGCGATGACACCTTTATCTGCCTTGTTAGTTAATCAACATGCTAGTATGTTGTTATCCCTATGTTCATACCTGCTGCTCATGCCAGTTAACTTTATCAGTTTATATTGATTGTAGTAGGGCTTACTCAGTCTTTTTGACTGACCTGTTTTCTTTCGCCTCTTTTCTTTCGTTTCCCCCCCCCCCCAGGTTTACAGGGTGGGAATACCGGTACTTAGCTTGGATCTTAGCTGCTTTTCTTGGATAGCTCACGTATGCTTTGGATTTGAGCTTGCTATGGTTTTCCACTTTGGGGATAGCTACTTTATGTTTTCCTTTTCAGCTTCCAGATTTATGTACTAGACTTGTTTATTTGGAAAATTGACATTATGTTGTACCAGACTTGTTTTGAAATGGTTTAAAATCTTCCGCTGTTTTATCTATGTTATTTACTCTGTTTACATATATACATATGTTCTTGTTCTGCCTTGATATATCATTATGCATGTTTACCTGATTCAAACGCCCCTCCAAAGTCAGAGTGCTTGCAAGAGCCACCCTGGCGGAGGTGGGGTGTTACATTTGGTATCAGAGCCAGGTTTACGAGAGGGAACAAAAAGGTTTTTAGAAAACTTTTGGAAAACTATTTTCAAAACCAAGTATAAAGTATTTTCCAAAGAGAAGTCTAGTTTATTTTAAAGGCTAGTCCCAAAAAAAAAGCCATTAGCAAAATTCCTTCGTTTTTCTCCATTCTGAATCTGTCTTTTTTCGTTTTCAGTATGGCCGATAACTTTGCTATTCCGGAGGGAGTGCACGTACCTGTTTGGTATAGGAGACTTTTGGAGGCTAGGGCGACCGAAGCCGGCCCCGCAGATGTCCCTCTTCCTCCTCCAGTAGTTAATATTCCTCCTCCTCCTGTCGCTAATGTTCCTCCTCCACCTGTTGCTGAGGTCCCTCTTCCTCCTCCCCCTCAGCATCCTCAACCTGACTTCGCAAAGACTTGCAAAGATTTCAAAGCAATGGGTGGCAAGAACTTTCAAGGCACTGAGACTTTTGTGGAGGCCAGAAATTGGTTGAAAGAGACCGAGGATTTATTTGCCATCTTTGGGTTAGATGATCAGAGAAATATCTTGTTGGCGGTTTGGCTTATGAGGGATGAAGCCGCTTATTGGTGGGAAGTCACCAATGGTACTAGGCCCGTTGAGACTTGGGCCGATTTCAGGACAAGATTCGGGCTTAAGTTTCTGTCTTCTGCTGAAGAGAATTTGCAAATGGAGAGGTTTATTGCTTTGAAGCAAGGAGACATGTCCGTCAAAGAATATGTGAACAAGTTCAATCAGTTAGCTCGTTTTGGCTTGGATATGGTGAGTACTACTCAGAAGAAGGCTCTTCGTTTTGCTAGAGGATTGAATGAGCCGTTACAGGAGTTAGCCATGTCTCATGTGCCCATGGGGGCCACGTTTGAGAGTTTGGTAGATATGGCCCTACTCCATGAAGAAAACAAGAGTGCAAAGAAGGAGGTCAAGGTGAATGAGTCTCAAAACAAGAAAACGGGGCCCAAAAAGGAAATGCAAAAGAAGGAGGAGAAGTCTGAAGATAAGAAGGAAAAGAAGTGCTTTACTTGTGGAAGCTCAACTCATCTAAACAAGGATTGCAGAAAGAGGAAGGGCACTTGCTTTAACTGTGGAGAGATGGGACACTTCACTAGGGACTGCCCGAAGAAGAAAGGGACTACATCGGAAGGAACGGTGAATACTCGCATGACGGGTGAATAGATTAGGGCTAGAATAATTTGTCTGTAGGATGTTTAATTTTCCTTGTCTGATTTTCAGTTTGAAACTTTTTTTTCTGGTATTTTGATTCTGTAATAGAAACTCGGTACTTTAATGCTAGTTTTGCTTCTGATCTGGTAATAGTCTCAAACTCCCTGAGAGTTATAACTCATCTGTTTGTGATAAATTGGGATTTGAGAGTATCTGTGACTATGACAAATACATCCTGGGTTTCTACCATGCTTAGTTTCCTAAGAATCATTTGGGGAAAACTGATCTGTACTAGTAGTCTGTAAGTATATGTACCAAGTTTTTGTTTTATCTGTACTCGCTTCCATCACTCGACTGTATCTTGTTGAGATAGGAATCCTATGGATGTAAACATGTGTTTGAGACATGTTATGTTTGATGGTTGCAAGTGGATGCAAGTGGTTGCTAGTGGTTGCTCGTGGATGCATAAACACACACCAGGCACTAGATCGGCTTGAAATACACTCTCATATTGCATATGGACGTGTGTACATTTTCAATTCTTATGGTTACAAGATGGTTAATTCAGCACGTGGATGTTGCATATGGATGAATGTTATGTGCACTCATGTAGAGATTATAAATTATGTTAGGAATTTGCATACATATGGACTCATTTCACTAACATATTTTGCATTAAGGGGGTTTACTGAATCAGTAACCTCCTGATTTTCGCATTAGATAAGTACATATACACACACCTTTGCATATGATCATATAGCATTTAGAACCTTTTAAGGACAATGATTGCTCGTGGATGATGTTTTGAGTAGATGGATGATGGATGGTAGGATACGTTCTTCCTAACTTGGAGATTTCGGGGACGAAATCCTTTAAGGAGGGAAGAATGTAACAACCCGTATTTTTGAATAACATGTTATAACATAAATGGAGGCAGAATTAAACTGTAAAATCTGAATCAAGGTAAACGGGCTATGCCATTGCGTTCGTCTCGGAAAAATACGCGAAATAGAGTCCGAGTTTTCGAAAATCGGAGTCCGTATGACCAAGATATGGCCTCGCGAAGTTTCACGAAAAATTCCCAAATTAAAGTATACTTAATTAAGTGAAATGGGTTGCGCAGAGAAATATATATATATATTGATATATATATATATAATTGAAAATTAAATAAATAAATATGCAAAAATGTTCAAAACAGCGAATTGGGAGAGGGGAATAACCGAACCGGCCGATTTTTGAGGTCGACCCGAGCCCGCTGGGTCGACTAGGGGTTAATCCAGGGTGTTTGGCTGTCAACCCGTGGGCCGATTCGCTCAAATGCAGATTTTGCATTTGAATGGTTCTCATGGTCCATCTTTAATCTAAAGGCCCTAGATGGTTCCTACACTTGACTTCTTCCCCAAGACATGCTTTGATGGCTTGGATTGAATCTAGGGTTAATCCTATGGCCTAAAACACTTGCCTAGTCTATAAATAAGACCCTAACCTACCCTAAATCATCATTATTCATTCATACAACTAAACTATGGCAAAATCAATCCTCTCATGGCCTCCACTCTCTTCATAAAATTCCTAAATAAATTTCTAAGTGATTTTCCATGCATACAAGTGTTTTTAGACTTGTATGATCATCATTAGCTTGCATTCAAGTCTAGTTCTTCTATTTGCACCACAAAGAAAGAGTTTTGATCAAGTTTGCTTGCATTTTTGGGGTTTAATTGGTTGCATAAGGGTTTTATTACATTTGCTATACTCATTTGAGTCCGCATAAGCATTGTAAGCCCTATTCCTTTCATACTTAAACTCTAAAGTTAAATGTATGATATGCAAGTTTATTATGGTGAGTTATGCAAGTTATCATGTTGTAATATGAAAGTTTGATATGCAAGTTGTCATAGGATATGCAAGTTAAGTTATGCAAGTTTGATATGCAAGTTGTCATATGATATGCAAGTTAAGTTATGCAAGTTTGATATGCAAGTTGTCATATGATATGCAAGTTATGCTATGCAAGTTTGGGATGCTCATTTGGTTCATGTTATCATGTTATGCAAGCTTATCTTGGGTTTATGAACATAAAGCTTCAAGCTTTATGCCAAAGGTTTCATTTTGGCAACATGTAAGTTATCATATCTCTTATGATAACTTGCATGTGAGGCTAAATGCGAACTTATGGCCATTTCTACATGTCATTTAGCACCATGTATCATGAATATGCCAAGTTTGGTTTTATGAGGCCTAAAAATGTAATATGCAAGTGTATGAACACATGAACATTTCATATGCCACCATGTTGAACTTGTGGCTTCAACATTTTTATGTCATAATTATGCCAAGTTCCCTCTTTCTATCCTTTATGCGCTATTGCGATATGTAAGCGATGGGATTGCGTTTGGGGTTGGGTAAACTTAAAAGACATAAAAACATGAGCTTGGGAATTTACCTATTAAGTTAGGTCTACCCATTGGGAATTTACCTATTAAGTTAGGTCTACCCAATTGCTTGAAAACTTGTAAGGTGTTTTGGAAACACGATGGACATGACACTTAGAAAAGATAAGTGTGGCCAACTCGAGGTTGGGTTGAGTTTGTAGCGTAAACCTACCCGGAACCGACTGGCTTAACTAGTTGCTACAGACAATAGGACCCAATGTGAGAAGTTGGTCATGTTGTACCTTGAACCCGAGGTTAGACCAAGTTGTGGTGTAAAGCTACCCGGACCCGCCCGGCTTAACTAGTAACCACAACAAGGTCTAATGTGAGAGGTTAAGGCGCATTAAATTAATTAATGCCTCGTGATTAGGGTTAAGTCATGGTCCACTTAATACTTAACCAATCTGAACTCGGTAAATTAACGGGGTTAAGTTAATTTACACTTAACCAATCTGAACTCGGTGATTTAACGGGGTTAAGATGAACTATACTTAACCAAATCAATTCAGTAATTTGGTAAGGCTGAGAACTAATTTGATATCTGGTCTGGATAAACCAACTTGGTTGATAAATTAAACGAACCTGTTTTGCGGATCTGTAGGACCCACACTAAGTTAGGCAAGTTTGTAAATCTGTTATCTGATCCGTTAGTCTGAAAACTAATCGTCTGAACTTAGTATGTCTGAACTCTGTCAATAAGTTAATCTGAATCTGATAGTCTGGGGACACAAGGGGGAATACTTGTGTCAATTGTTGTTTGGGACCCATATTAGTCAGTAACCCTTTCTGGTATCAAAACTTTGACCCAACTGTAGGTAGGGTCCGGGCACGCTTACTGAACTAATTATAAGTGGTTCATTCTGATAATGGCGATGGGTGTTGATGGTGCGTTCCAACCGGGTCATGTGCGTGCATGGATCCCGGTCTGCCTCTGAGGATGTAAGACGCCGTGACATCTGTAAATATGCCTGTACCAATTGGTTGCCACTTTAGGGAGTGATACACCCTATCGTGGGGCCGACACAGGATATTTATGTATTAGGGAGCCGATCGCTTGGGTAGGATTTAGGGTACACTTAGTTCTGTCTGATTCTGTTGGTACCGTCTGTTTTGTTGGGTGGCAACACCCGTCTGTTTCTGCGTGGTACCGTTCTGTTAGGGTGGTAAAGGCCCATTTTTGTTAGCATTCCGTTTCTGTACTTTATCTGTTAGGGTGGCTAAGGCCCATTATAGTTAGTATTCCGTTTCTGTACTTCATCTGTTAGGGTGGTAAAGGCCCATTATTGTTAGCATTCCGTTTCTGTACTTTATCTGTTGGGATGGTAAAAGCCCATTTTTCCCAAACTATATTTCTGTATGGACCATTCTGTTCCGTCCTGTTTCGATGTGAACATTGGGGTAACACATAATCCTGTTATACTAGAATTGGTACCAAGAAGTTAGATCTTGGTTTGAGTCAAACACCTGATACTGGGCCAAGTTTGGGCCAAGGGATAAATTCTGGATTATACATGACATGTTAGAATGTTAGCACACCTGTGGTGCAAAACCTTAAACCGGATTATGCGATGACACCTTTATCTGCCTTGTTAGTTAATCAACATGCTAGTATGTTGTTATCCCTATGTTCATACCTGCTGCTCATGCCAGTTAACTTTATCAGTTTACATTGATTGTAGTAGGGCTTACTCAGTCTTTTTGACTGACCTGTTTTCTTTCGCCTCTTTTCTTTCGTTTCCCCCCCCCCCCCCCCCCCAGGTTTACAGGGTGGGAATACCGGTACTTAGCTTGGATCTTAGCTGCTTTTCTTGGATAGCTCACGTATGCTTTGGATTTGAGCTTGCTATGGTTTTCCACTTTGGGGATAGCTACTTTATGTTTTCCTTTTCAGCTTCCAGATTTATGTACTAGACTTGTTTATTTGGAAAATTGACATTATGTTGTACCAGACTTGTTTTGAAATGGTTTAAAATCTTCCGCTGTTTTATCTATGTTATTTACTCTGTTTACATATATACATATGTTCTTGTTCTGCCTTGATATATCATTATGCATGTTTACCTGATTCAAACGCCCCTCCAAAGTCAGAGTGCTTGCAAGAGCCACCCTGGCGGAGGTGGGGTGTTACAGTCAAAAACTTCGATAGTCCGTTATTTAACTATCGAAGAAAAGCAAAACATCCGTCCAAATTCCTAACTGAAGATATTGTTGACTAAGCTTCAAACAATCACTGGTCCTTTCTAATATTTCATTAATTACATCACTTACCAAATTTCTTTTGATATTCTATATATATTGATATATTGATTTCTAGTTATCAAAACTTCTAACTCCTTAAATTTTCGGAAAATTTCGCTAGCGTCTCCTTTGTACAGCTCAATCGGTACAACTACAACTCGCCTCTCTAGGCCCTTTCCAACTAAAAAAGAAATCAAAAAGCTAGGAGGCTTGCCCAGTTGGCTTATAAAATCTTATATCAAATTTAAACATGTACCTTTTTGTCGGCCATTCACTTTATATTTTTCATTCCCTTCATTCCATACCTGTTACCTATTCATATACATGCATATTTTCTTTTCCAACCAATTGAATCATTCTTTTTAATTTCATTTGCTAATTTATTCTCTAATTAGCTCATATGCCTAATATGCTTCTGTTTGAACATGTCATGTTCACATATATCCTCATTCGCTTATTTACAAATTGAATTCCAATTCTAACTTGAGTTTCATATTAAACTTCAAGTTCTAAGTTACAACTCCAGTTCACTTAACCTATGTTGAGTTCGATCAGAACTCCATTAACTAATTTCCTTTACAAATTGGTTAACATTATTCCATAATCCAAAATCTGATTTTCATATCAAAAATCATTTTATTTACTCTACTTGAGTTCATATTTATTTTATAACTCAAGTTTGTATTTTTTATAATGAAAATCCTAATTTTATTAACTTAAAATCCTTCGGTTTTATTTATATAAATCGTTATAATTTTATAAACGATTATAGCATGGTTCTTCTGAAAATTTGATTTTGATATAAATCAAAATATATATGACGAAATCCAAATTTTTTCTCTTACATTAGAAAACCATCATTCAGTGAGTCCGATCATTTCTTGTTTCATCAAATTCCGACTTATATTGAGTTTTATATACTCAATTAAAGTTCGAATTATCAAATTAAGACTACTGCGCTGCAGCGAGTTCGTTTTCATTAAATTAAATATAAACTTTTAAACTTCGTTTATTAAATAAATTTCAACTACATTTTAATATTTTAAAAATAAATTAAGCTCGTTATCCAAATCAAACTTAACAATTCAGATTATTCAAACTCGCTGATTATTTTATTGCACATTCATAACTCGGTTATGAATTTATTCAAACTCAACTTCTATATTCAATTCCAATTCTCCTGGAATTAAATTATTTATAAAATCTGATATAATCGAATTCCAGTTTATAAATCCTTCGATTCATCTCAATTCATTTTATATTCCAAATTCTGAAATAAAATCTATTGTTCTCATTTTGAAATGATTTCCAATTCACTTTTAAAATCACATTTGAATTAAATTTCTAAATTTATTATGAGGTAAAGTCCTTGCTGCATTTATAAACATCGTTCATAATTTCACTTCTTATTTTAAATATTTAAACAAGTTTCTATTTCAAATTTTAATTGAAATCCAATTCCCACTTCGAAAAAATAAATTTTCTTTTTAAATTCATATTTGAATTTAAAATTTAATATTATCAAATAATAATTTTCCTCTCTATTTATAAACATCGTTTATAAATTCAATTTCTGGTTTTTATTATTGAAAATAAGATAATATTTTCTAACTCATTCGAAATTCAATTTCAATTTCCAAAAATAAAATTTTCCTTTTTAAATCTAAAAATCCCTTTTTATGATATTTTCAAATATCAATATCTAGGGCCAGTGATATCCAAACTTCCCAATACACAAACCATCAATCAAATTCAATACATCACACATATAAAAATATGTAAAGAACAATAAATAAAATTTGAGGAATCCAGTTGGATCCCTTCAACCTGTTTTCCCTGCATCCACAGATGTTAGTCAACATAAATAATACCAATCCTGCTTCAAGGCAGGTTATCGCGGCATAGAAGGTCATCCAGTCAATATACCGTGGGGCGATAGGGTCATCCGCTAATGGTGCTACGGGAAATAACCAATATATATAATAGCCACAACCACTAAGCCTAAGTATTACTATTATGTATAATAACCACAATTTA
This sequence comes from Allium sativum, assembly GCA_030737875.1. Lineage (NCBI taxonomy): Eukaryota > Viridiplantae > Streptophyta > Magnoliopsida > Asparagales > Amaryllidaceae > Allium > Allium sativum. Next base: position 931,962,926 of record CM060915.1, on the reverse strand, counting down.
TCAATAAACAGCAATGCAACCAATCAACCAACAAACAACATATAAATATTTGTATTAAATAAAAATTTGATTATAATAAATTATAATCGAACCAAAAAGTGAGTTTACTAACCTTGATTTTTCTTGGTTGAATATTCAATTAAAATTTCATATTGTTGCGTCTACGAATCTACTCGAATCGTCTACACCTATAATTATTTGATTTTAATTTAACGATTAAACAATATTGATTTAAAGTAACAATAAACAAATAAATAAATTCTTCTATGTAATTTAATTTGTTAAAAATGTATACCTCACCGCCTTGCAAATAACTCGATCAATCGATGAAATATTTCTCCGAACAGCTCCAAACAACTGTCATCAGCCCCCCTAAAATTCTACTCCATCCTCTACAACATTCCATCTGTCATCGACAACTTCCACCTCTCTGAACTGCTACCATTTACTATTGACATCCATTCACCACCACCATTCCCTCCCACTTCGTCTTTTAAATCTGTCTTTCCCATATTTGATTTCCTCGACCAGTCACCCTTCAACCAACATCGACCTTCAAAAAAATTGCCGTGCCTCTTCAATAAAATGAACATACTAATTCTCAAACCCATATCCCTTCATCACCTTGCCGAGACCCCAAACACTCCATTAATTTAACTGCCGAACACCCCCACCTCGTCATCAGTTCGAACGAGCTCCACTCCAGTATCATCCATCTACAGTGACCCTTCATCACATCGCGCCCAACAACAAGTCGAAATCCCCGATGTTAAAACTTCACACAACTTAGATTGATATCGACATCCCAACGAACACAATGTCACACCCATTTGAACTTCACCCCGTTGCCTCCCTTGAAATCGCGAGCATCACCCGTCTTAGGTTGTGCCTCGACAATCGTTCGTCTTTGAATCACGATTATGGTTTTCGATTTTTTTTTTCTTTTTATTCGGTGATTCGATTTCAATTTGACTGAGGAATGAAAAATGAAAGAGAAATAGAAGTGAGGAGGTTCGTGATATTTATAAAAGGAGGAGGGGAGACAAATGTACGCAGGCCATTAAATTGGTGCTTTCCTTCGTATCGAAGCTGGATGACATTAATTTGTGCTCGAGAAAATATAAGTCAGCGAAATGAAATGTTTAGGGTGGCTGTTGTACTTCGGTTGGCTTGATCCAACATTTGGTCAGCCTAATTTTTTTTATTTAATTTTGTTTATACATATTTTTATTCGAAAATATCCCGCAGTTCTGAACTCCTGTTTGAGCGTAACGACCGGCGTCTCTAGGGTTTAACAACTATTCTAGACACACTTGACAAGGTTTTGAAACCTCATTCGATCGTCTGGAAAAGATATCAATTTTAAATCAATGATTTAAATTAAATTCAATTTAATTATTCTATGCAATCTCTGATCGTACGTTTAAAAATCCGATAATAATACACTATTACAGATCCGATGGAGTTGGATCCGTCAAGTTATGAGGTCATTTGAAAAATCATTGTTTTCATATGTTAAATTAAATCGTTTAAAATATAAATCGATCCAAAACTATCAAATTCATTGATAATAATTTATTATTATCGTTTATATTCAAATATAATTTATATTAATTGATATAATCGTTTTGATTCAATTTTAACTGCGAATTCAATTTTTATCGTTTCGTATTACAATAATTCGATATTAAATCGATAACTTCATATTAAAAATCCAACTATATTTCTAATTGAACATTTGAAACAAATTTAAATGCTTAAAATTAAACGACCTAAATTCCGGGATGTTATAGAACTTATTGTTTTGGTTGTGATGTGAATATAATGTATTGGTCTTGTCATAATTATTTTATCTCCCTTCATTCTAGGTTAATTTTTATATTGGTGTGTACATGTTGTCCACCACACAAAATCAGCTATTTTGTAACACTTTTTTCCACACAATTTGTCATGGTTATTACCGTGATAATGTTATCACAGAAATTACCGTTATAAAGCGTAATAACATTTATAACCGTGAGTACTGATGAAGAGTGATGGGTAGTTCGGTAAAATAGTTTGAAATACTAAGAAGGGTTTTGTAGGCCTTCGTTCCTCCCCGTTTTCCCGTTTGAACACATTTGTCGTATTTACATCCATGCAAACTCCGTCATTTAGACTTTGTAATTTCTCCTCAAATTCATTCTATTCGACCGAGATTTCTGCTTTCAATCCCCTCCATTGTGTCGAGAATCCTAGGCTTCACAATATAAGGCTCACATCGGGATCTAGGGTTTCTGCAACCGTCTTAATCCAGTTTCGGTATATTAAAATTCTACCATTGTTTTTTTTACTTTTTTTACATGTGAACTTATGTATCGAAGTACAGTGAGTTCTGATTTCGATTTGAATTAGTTTTTGCATTTTTATTTTGAGTTTCGGTCAGATTCCTATTAAAACTTGAACCTAGTCGTTAACATCAATAGTTGACGCCATAAAATTGTCTAAAGAATATGTTCTATTATATTGTAATAGAAAATATTTTCTGTACAAAATAAATTAGGTTTTATATGAATGCCTAGGGTGTACGCTTAATGTTTTAACTTGAATTTGATTGAATACTATGCTAGTGGCTGTAAACTAAGGATATATAATTGTAAGGAAATGGCTTTATGCATTTATATATAGTTATGGATTTTCTTATTTTGGTTTCATATGTGATGTTGCTATCTATCTTGCTGTTAAGACATTGTGTATGCTTTTATGTAATTAAATGAGTTTTTCTTAATCCTTATTCTTTTTTGATGTGTTGAAATGATTATGAATCCCTGACTCACTTCTGAAACCTGATAAGGTGTTTAGGAATCATGGTTAATTCATTGGAGTGATGGCAGCAAAGATTTCCAACTTGTACTATATAACAAGAACGTGTTTTCAAAGAAACAAAGTGTTATTTTTTTCCGAATTCTATTATATTTCCTTCTCCAATGCTTGTGATTCAAATGGCCTAAATTATGAACGTACAAGCATGGGAATGAGTGCCATATAGCTTAATTACCATCGGATACAATACTTGCCGCATATGATATCATGTAATGCTTGCATGGATGCTTTATTTTTGTTGCCACAGGTTGTAAAGATTTCATAATATAGTAATATAGTTTGTTTTAGTGTCGGGTAAAGACACTTTCAAAACTCAAAAAATCATGAGTATTCGTATGTAAAAAGCAAATAAATTCTTGATATTCGGAAAAGCAAATGTTGATACGAAAATTTTGCATTTGAAAATTACTTATTCATTTTTTGTCGTAATAATAAGATATTTATATGCATTTTAGTACAGTAAATGATGTAAATTTATTGTTTTATTAAGCTAGTACTTTATATTTTGTGCATTTATTGCAGATTAATCGTTTAAAACTAGTTTCGTTTTTTCATTTGTCAATCATTAGGGGATGTTACACTATTCGTATTTGAATACATTTTTTTATGTATCAAGCATTTTGCTTTTATTATGTACATGGGGTACAAATATTATTTCATTATTTCCATTTTTTTTTCTTATAGGTCTTTTTTGATTTGGGATTTCGTTTTGTTTTAGCTTTCTTTTGATGTCTAGTTTAGCTGCAAAAATTGTTGTGCATTAGCTATGTTGCATACAGTGATCCATTTAAAATCATGTAGTTTGTTAATTTCCTTTTTCCATTAACCACATGATGCAAATGCAATTACGAATATTGTTTCATAATTCAAATGCATTTTGCCACGTAATACTTGAAGAATCACCTGCGAACAACTGAACATCCGATACACCTTCGCGTCATTCGAAACCCAAGCATCCTTTGCCTAGCACTACATATACTTCATAACCACTCCCTTAATACATCCAAACAACTCGTTACCTCATCAGCCATCAAATAGAACTCCAATTGTACACTATTCTTGCTATTCTATAAAAGACAGATTCTTGCTTTATGCTATACACAAATGAATGCTCATTTTTTAATTCCATGTAATTCACATCACTTACTGTATAATTATTTAAAAGAGGGTTGCTCCAATCGATCTAATTCCTCTGTATAAATTAAACGTAGGCTAAGGTGAGTCCAAACTATTAGAAAATAAAATAGAAGAAACAAGATTGAAGAGAAGTTTTATTATCGATGAATTGCAATTGTAAGATAATACAAACCGTATATAGAAGACCTCTATTTATAATACAAGAATAAATACTAATAGGCTTGAATAATGGGAATGTGACCGTTGTATTGTTATAATAGGCATGGGACCGTTGCAATGTTATAATAGGCATGTGACCGTTGCATTGTTATAATAGGCATGTGACCATTGCTATGTTAATGTGACCGTTGCAGTGTTATAATAGGCATGCGACCGTTGCTTTCCCATTATTTAGTTACTCTCCCTCAAACCGAGCTAGGGTTCCCATTTCTATCTCCACCGCCATCAACGACTTTTAGATCTTCCCTCAATCTCATAAAATTCAAGGCAAACAAAGCTTTTGTAAGTCCATCAGCTCACTGATAGTACGGGGGGACATGACAAACTGCCAGTTTTCCTGTTTGAGTTGTTTTTTCTCTAACAAAATGAAGGTCAATTTCAAGATGCTTCGTCCTCGAATGTTGAATCGGGTTGAGTGATAAAGAAATGCTCCTGTTATCACACCAAATGATGGGTCTTCGATTTAGGGCAAGCCCTAATTCTTGCATCAACGATTCAATCCAAGTAACTTCTGATGTCGCACTTGCTAATGCTCGGTACTCTGCCTCTGTGCTAGATTTGGAAGTGGTCTGCTGCTTTTTAGTACACCAAGAAATAATACTGGAGCCAAGGTAGACACAGTACCCTGAAATAGATTTTCGATCATCAATCATTGGCCCAATCTACATCACTAAAAGAATGTAAGTTGAGCTCTTTTTCAGGCTTTATAATTATGCCATGATTTTTTGTGCCTTGCAAGTATCGTAGAATCCTTTTTAGTGCATTCCAGTATTCTGATAGGGGGTTCTGCATGTATTGACTTAGCTTGTTAACACTATAGCATATGTCAGGTCTTGTAATTGTTGCGTATTGCAATGCTCCAATTATGCTTCTATGTTGTTTGGCATTGTCGATAGCTTCACCTTTATATTTTGACAGTCTTAGGTTGCTAATAATAGGTGTCGGAAAGGAATTAGCCTGATGCATTTTTGCCCTTTGAAGAATTTCTGAAATGTAATTTTTTGTTGAGAAAAAATTGATTCTCTGTCATTTTTCTTAATAGCTTGTATTCAAGGAAAAATTTTAGTCCCCCCATGTCCTTTATGGCAAAGTTTTGATCAAGTCTTCGTATGATGTTATCTATTTCTTGATTGTTATCTCATGTGATCAACATATCATCAACATATAACAAGATATAGATATTCCATATGCGCCTCTCTTCATAAATAGTGAATTATCTGATTTGGCTTGTGTGAAGTTCATGTTGGACAAAGTTAACTTAAGTTTCTCAAACCAAGCTCTTGAAGCTTGCTTTAAACCATATATAGCCTTATGTAACTTGCATACTTTATTGCCATAGCTGTAGCCTTCAGGTTGATACATGTAAACCTCTTTAGTCAACTCCCCATTTAAGAAAGCGTTGTTGACGACTAGCTGCCTTATATTCCATTCTTTACTTATAGCAACGGTTAATATGACTCTAATTGTTGTGGGCTTTATGACTGGAGAGAAAGTTTCCTTAAAATCAAATCCAAACTGCTATGCATAACCTTTAGCGACCATCTAACTTTGTATTTGTCAATAGATCCATCCTCTTTTCTTTTAATCTTGAATATCCATCTACATCCAATAATGTTTTTGTGTTTTGGCGGTGTTACCAAACTCTATGTATTATTTTTGATGAGTGCCTGATATTCAATATTCATGGCCTCTTTCCATTTTTCTGATTTTATTGCTTGCTTAAATTGGTTGGTTCTGCTTCAATAACTGAGGTATTGTACACTTTAGGTTTGAAAATCCCACTTTTCGACATTGTTGTCATATGATATCCTGTGTGCATTTGCTGTGGCTGCTGATGTCTTTCAGTATTGTTGTTTGTTCCTATGTCTGCATTGCTGTTGATTTTTACATCACTACTGCTCTGCATATCTTGATTGATCTGATTTGTGTCCATACTTTCTGAATTATCATTTGTCTCTACTGTTTGCACATTTGTTTCTTCCATAGAGTCATTTTGTAAGTTTTTATTAATTATGTCTTGATGATCTTCACTAATGTTATCAGTCAATGATTCTGCAAAAACTTGCTTAAATTGCTCCCCCCTAACAAGATTTTCTACATGATTCTCCCTAATTTCCTGTTTATTTGCAAGGGGAAAAAATATTTTCATCAAAAGCAATGTGTCTGGAAATGTAAATTCTCCCATTTTTGTCTAAGCATTTATATCCTTTTTTGATCTGTGCATACCCAATGAAAGTGCATGGTCTTGATCTCATGCTTAGTGTGTGCCTATTGTAATCTCTTAGGCATGAAAAACACAAACAACCGTATGTTTTTAAAAAATTATAGTCTGGTCTAACATTATATGTCATCTCATATGGAGTTTTTTTATCTAGAACTTTAGTTGGTAATTTATTGATGAGAAAAACTGAAGTGTAAAAAGCTTCATTCCAATATTTCATTGGCACTGAGCCTTGAGACATTAATGTTAGACCCATCTCTACTATGTGTATGTGTTTTCTTTCTACCAAACCATTTTGTTCAGATGTGTGAGGGCAAGTCAATCTATGTTTTATTCCTCTTTTAGCAAAATAATTAGTTAAAGGTTTAAACTCTCCCCTACCATCGGTTTGGAAAATTTTAACACTACAATTGGTTTATTTTTCAAAGTTTGTTATGAATTGTATGGCAGTATTACATGTTTCTGACTTATTCTTTAGCATATATATCCAAGTAAATCTCGAATAGGCATCCACAAAGGAAAGATAGTATCTGTGTCCTTGATATGAATTCAGTGGTGTTGGTCCCCACAAATCAGCAGCTATCAGCTCGAGAGGTTTATTGTATCTAGTTTCAGAATCTTTGAAAGGAAGTTTATGACTTTTGCCAATTTGGCTGTGTGTGTGTGTGTGTGTGTGTTTGGCAGGTACACTATTATCAAAAGAAATATTATTATTTCATAAAATAGTTTTAACAACTTCAATACTAGACGATTATATTGTTTGCCATCTTCATTGCATTCATTACTACTGCTGCTAATATTGATACTCCTATTACAATCATTATTACTTGACTCAACATTATTACACTAGAATTTTCCACTAGTATCCCCAGTTTTCAAGTTATCAAAATTTTAAAGTCCATCATGTAGATTACCCCGTAATAATATTTCGTGGCTCAGTAAATCCTTAGCTACGCAAAATTTTAGGTGAAATTCAAAAAACAAATGATTGTCATTAGCAAATTTTGATACACTTAGTAAGTTTTTATTAATAGAGGGTACTCTAAGAAGTGTGTTTAGATTAATTTGCCTTTTTCCTAAGATAGTGCCCTTGCCAATGTGTGTTATATGTGCAGTTTTACCATCCCCATGTGTAAAGATTTCATACCTGAGTAGTTTCTGCTTCCAATGTTGAGATTTTTGAGATTGCTGGTTATGTGATGAGTGGCACCCGAATTCGGGTACCATTCTTCAAAATTCTTGTCTTCACCTTTGCTAGTATCATCATTGCCAATATTTTGATTTTTATTAACATCATTGTTGTTTCTATTTGAGTTCATCACAACCATATTGACTTGTGGTGTCTTCTGTGTTGAATTAGCATGATTATATTGCCGTCCACTGTTATTGTTATATCTGAAATAGCGCTTGTTTGCCATATGACCAAATTTTTGACATATTTGGCACTTTACTCAATTGTTGTTGTTCCATCTTCCTCGTCTTCGACCTTTTTGTGGCTGAAAACCTCCTCTTTGTTATTGAAGACCCCTTGGATACTGATTTTCTTGTATGTTTGCATTAATATTGTAGTTGCTTCCCTGTGGTTGCTAATTTTTAGCTACAGCATAATTTGCATAAAACTCACTCTGTGTTGTTTTTCCACTACTAAAAAAGTGAGCATATTCGACACAAGTTTTATGTGGCCTTAGATCGAAAAAGTGTTGTATTTCCCCTTTTTTCAAACAGGCAACACCGGAAGGGCGGGGCATCTATGGCCATTGCCTTAGCCCTCTAAGGCAATGCTTTAGCACATCTACTACCACGAAAAGAAAGTGTTGCATTATAGACGTAATGCAACACTATTTGCACGTAATGCAACAATATTCAGCGTTGCTTGAAAATTAGTTAGATCCTGACTACCAGGTCACGATAGAGGGGCCACGTCAGCTTTTCATGTCAGCTGTCTACGTGTCACGCGACACGTTAGCTGCACACATGTCACATACCATGTCAGTTGTAGCGTCTACGTGCCATGTGGAATTACTACCATTTTGTGTAATGCAACACCACTGTATTATGGAATGCAACACCATTATCTTGAATTACCATATCTGGAAAAAAGCAAATGCAATAGTAAAAGAAAGCAAATATAACGCTTTAATTATAAATTTTGCAATATCAGTTTTTTACATAGAAGAAACACATCTGTTACATTCATCATCACATTCAAACCCTCCAAAACATTCATCATCACATACGATACCAATTCTTCAAATATAACACATACGATCAAATACATAATTTAAAAGTAGCACAAGTGCCAACACATACCACATTCAATACAAATGCCAACAAATACGATCAGTGTGCATTCTACAAAGTAGCAATGCCATGAACCAAAGACTGTTATCTCCCCATGTCATTTCAGGTCCTCCACTTGCCGGCTGTATCTCTCGTCATTTCAGATCCTGCAATTTGAATTTACAAGTTCTTTGATAAGTGCATATATGGTGTGTGCGTCTGTGCATTTGGCCATCTAATTAACTTATGAATCTTACACATACAATTATAACAGTTGACCATTCACCATTGGTCACTCGTGCCACCTCAGAATTGAGTATGTTTCGTCCTCTGTGCAAGCATTTCCAGTTCACATATTTACCTGACACCATCCATTGGGTCCATCGCACACCCTTTCAAGCTAGAACATCATCATCTCCATATCCCCTAAACCCCAATCTTTGAAAGTTCAGAAAAAAAATTCAATGGGGGACTCCTCTCTATACATCACTGCCACTGTTCTTAAGGGACATTGGAATTTTGAAATTGTGCGTAACGTTCTTAAGGTGACTCTCAATCATAATTCGTGGCCTATACGGGTAATACCCAATAACTCTTATCTAGTATCATGCACAACTTACAGTAAGCGTGATCATGCGCTAATGTTGAAAGTTTTTACAAAACCTGGTGGTGTTATTTACCTGCAAGCATGGTCTGATGAAGAATTTGAGCTTGAACCAGCGTTAGAAGTGGAATCATGGGCTAAAGTTGATGGCTTTCCCGAGCTCCTAAAGAGTAATGTTCCTGCTGTTGAAGAAATACTAAAGCCAATGGGACGTGTGCTTGTAATTGGCAACTTTAATTGGTCTCAGTATGACCATACATCTTTCTACCTGAAAATGCAATTTTATGAAGGCATTGGCAATATCAATACTTTTGTTGCTCAATTCAATAACAAGGTTTACCTCATTAAGGTTCAGCGTTATACCCATGCTCATCCTGGAACAAGGCCTGAACTTCTTTTTGTGAGCAATAGGGAGGAACAGGTGGTTCCATGTTTGCGTCATTACGATTGGGAATAGGAAATGGATTTAGATGAATGATTTGACGCAATAATACAAGAAGCTGCTGTGCTACCCCCTTGCCAAGCTTATTTCCTGAAGCCACCCATGACATATATATTGATAACCAAGCCCCAATGAACTAGAGGAATGATCAGTGGGTAGATTTGGAAGTTGAGCAGGAATATGATTGGCAAAACTACCTCACCCCTTGTCCTGATGTTGCGGGTCCATCACATGCTGTGGGTCCATCACATGCGGCTGCTCACTTCGTACTGGCTCTCCCACAGCCGCAAAGCCCTAACGAATCTGTTGGAAGTTCCACAACCCTGCAAAGCCCTGATCTGGTATGAACTGATGCTACTATAATGCAATTTTTTGGATGTGTATGTATTAAGTTAACTTTATGATACTTTTGGATGTGGATGTGCATGTCATTTTTTGGATGTGTATGGTATGAACTGATGTTGCCTTATGATACTTTTTTGTATGACTACTTTATGACACATAGTAGGGCATAATATGGATGCAAAACTGAGCATATGTTTTAAAATCGAAACATTGAAATTGGTAATTTTCAAAATCAAATGGAAATTACCTGTGCGTGTAGCAGATTAGATACGGGTGAAGGACTCGTCCGGATCGGGAAATTGGTAGTTTCCAAAGCCTCTACACAAACACACCGCAGTGCTACACATGTATCTGTATCACAAAACCTCAAGCATACAATTGTATGCCAATTTTTGGATGTGTATGGTATGAACTGATGCTACCTTATGATACTTTTTTGTATGACTGCTCTATGATATGTAGTAAGGCATAATATGGATGCAAAACTGAGCATACGTTTCCAAAATTGAAACATTGAAATTGGAAGTTTCCAAAATCAAGTGGAAAATACCTGTGCGTGTAGCAGATTAGATACGGGTGAACGACTCGTCCGGATCGGGAAATTGGTTGTTTCCAAAGCCTCTACACAAACACACCGCAGTGCTACACATGTATCTGTATCACAAAACCTCAAACATGCAATTATATGTTAATGTGAATGAACGTAAAGTGCAAATCAATTTTGACATTAAAGTCCTCATTCCTTAACTAGCTCGACCTCTATAATAAACCAATGTCTTTTTCATGCCAATAGACCGGTTCTCATGGCCCAAAAAGGTACCACTCATTTGGGTGAAACCTAAATCCTAAATCCTGGTGGCAAACCTACCGACGCCATCCCATTTTTTTGGTTTATTGCTGGGTATAATTTTCGAATAAACCTCAGCATAATCCCAAATCAATGGTCAAAGAGCAACTAATTACTCATAATCTAATCTTTCACCGACTAATCACTCATAAGAGAACAGGTTTTCCTAAGTTTGGGATGTCCAAGCAACTAATTACTCATAAGCGAATGGGTTTTCCAAAATGTAACAAATGAACTAATTACTAATTACTCATAATCCAATCTATAATAAGTGCAACTAATTCACAGTGCTACACAAACTGAACCTGAGGGAAAAAACCGGCGATGTCAATTCCTTGAGCAATCAAAGCTAGAAAGTGTTTCAAAGTTTCAACCTTTTCAGAATAAAATTTGTTGTCGAGGAGAGGAGCAATACTGACGTGAATTTAGGTTTAAATTTTTGTCAATAGTGAAAGGGGGAATAACGATTAGATGATAGAGAAGAAGAACGTTACATTATTTCATGAAGGGAGAAGATCGTGCCAAAATTTCTTCAAAAGAACGCAATGACGTGGTTGTCATTGATTGGATGATGGCTAACATTTAGAATCATCAAAACAATAGATGGTTTGAACCGTTGGATTAATCTTGCAGATTGGGGTTTTTATATGTTGATAACGCGGATCGCTGAGCTGGATTGTATACACATAATGCTACGCTTTTAACTGGTGTTGCACGTCAAAACACTAGAATTCCCACCGCAACAGTGCATTCACGTATAATGTAATAACATATGAATATTGTTGCAGAAGATCAATGAAAGCATAGCTTTCGCCACACTTTTTATGCAATGCACACAAATTAGTGTCAAATATGCCTATTTTTGTAGTAGTGTTCTTTGATCAATTCTTCCTTCATGACCAAGGAGTGCAGATCGAATGAACTGCAGATCGGGTAAAGTTTGTTGCGTAGCCAGGACCATTACTAAAGATTCGTATTCTTCATCAAGCCCTCCGGTAATAAAAAGTGTTTGTTCACTATCACTGATTTCATGCCCAACAGCACTTAGTTTGTCACATATGTTTTTAATTTTTTCCAAATAATCTTTCATGCTAGTATCTTCTTTTCTGCAATTTTGAAGTTCCCTTTTATATTGCATGATTCTTACTGCGGATTGCGAGATGAAAATTTGTTTGACAGCAGTCCAAATTTCATACAACGAGTTGCACCCAATGATCTGTAACAAAAGATTAGGATTTATAGAAGATAAAAGGCATGATGATAATAAGTTATCTTGTCTTTGGTATTTGGTGTATTCTAGATTTGGTACAGTATTTCTTTCTTCATCAGTGATCATTATAGGTGGAATAGTTAATGTCCCTTTGATGTAATCTAGCAGTCCTTAACCTTTGAGAGCAATCTCCACTTGATATTTCCATAAAATATAATTATCTTAACTTGGCTTTTGGGTTTGATCAGGTTCATGATGTTTGGAGAGAAGTCATTAGCATTGCTGCCAGATACAACAGAATTTTCTTCATTATCGTTGGCCATGGCGAGGCAATATTAGGTTGCAGCTTTGTGAGGAACAAGGAAGATTAAAAAGAACGATGGCTCAGGATTTTTTTTAATGCCTTTCGGCAATTTGGCGCTCCGATACCATGTTAGAAAATAAAATAGAAGAAACAAAATTGAAGAGAAGTTTTATTATTGATGAATTGCAATTGTAAGATAATACAAACTGTATATAGAAGACCTCTATGTATAATACAAGAAATAAATACTAATAGGCTTGAACAATGAGAATGTGGCTGTTGTATTATTATAATAGGCATGTGACCGTTGCTATGTTATAATAGGCATGTGACTGTTGCATTGTTATAATAGACATGTGACCGTTGCTATGTTATAATGGGAATGTGACCATTGCAGTGTTATAATAGGCGTGTGACTGTTGCTTTTCCATTATTTCGTTACAAACCTCTAGGCGAAGCAGATTTAACGCCTCCTATATTCAATACTAGTTTCATGTCTCATGAGCAGTACCCTGCTGTCCCTATATGAAGTACCATCCGCCTGTCTTATCCAGTGTTATCTTCGTGCTCTAGCTACCGTGCATCTTGATACTACTGCTCGATGAACATGAGTTATAGTCTTTCTTTTTTACTCCATTCACCATGTGAAAGAAACCTAGTGGAACACTAATCATGCATTTGTGGTTATACATTAGTTAACATCTTATCATTCTTTTGGTTGTACCATAGGATGTAACTTAGAGAAAGAAGAACCATTCACTGATATAATTGATTTTGAAAGTAATCTATTTCAGATATGCATCTATATTATTATCTCTGAGTTACACTTCTTTCTACACTTATGCATTTCTTTTGTTTGCTCATTAGAATGCACACAGATCTTCCTAATTAATGATATACGTCACATTTATTTTTTGGACTATGAAATATTTTGCAGCCACAGTCACATATATGAAAAAAAATGTTTGTTACTATTACAGTATTTTAGCCTTATTAGCGAATTAATTTTAAACTTGCGAGTTCATTGTGACTGTATTCATATTTTTTTCTCATTTGAAAGACCCTATCGTAACAAGTAAAAATAGTTCTAAACGGTACTACCATGATAAGCAAATACTGTTATAAAGCATGTTACAACATTTGTGGATCGCTGAAAAATTAAATTTACTGCAGCCGGCATTTACAACAAACAGGAGATGTGGTTGATGGTAGAGAGACTAGCCAAAGTTGATATGTGGCGATTGTTGGCTCCTGGTTATGGTTTGCGAATTTGAAAACAATGTAGAGGGAAAATATTTGAACTTTGGTGGTTATCTATGATGACGTATGTGGTTGAGGACAATGATGATTAACCATGTGAAAATTATTAACCAGACCATGTGAAAATAATTAACATTATGAAAATTATTAACCGTGTGAATATTGATTCAACATAATACAACTTATTATAGAAATATTTATCAATCGATTTTGATGCTGTAGACCTACTGCTACACGTCCGCTTATTGGTTTGTTCACTTATTGTACTCACATAGTTGAAAATACCATTACTTGTAGAAAAATTGTCTTACAGCAAATGTATGAAACACTTTTTATCCAGCTATTCAAACTGTGATCCCTAGCCTAACTATTGATGTATGCTGTTGTTTTTTATAAGTTGGATAGAAATATTTTGGTTAAAAATCTTCTTGTAGGCATATGCTATGGAAGTTTTTTGCACTTTGTTGTAGGCAAAGTTTATAATTTCTATTTTATCTAAATCATTGCAGATATCTAGACTTGTATTTCTGTATCTCTTTTGGACAATTTTATTGGTTTATATGTAATTTGTTGTGTGTTATACATAAAAGTCTATTAATCAGAAACTTTTGTTGAACACCAGTTTATCACATTTTCTTCTACCTTATTGTTTTTCCCTTTAAATTTAGGCCTGCATATTCCTCCTCATGAATTCAGGGATTATTGGGCTGAGGAGTTTTTAAATTATAGTCATTTCCAGAGTTCATTCGGCTTCTCTTATCAAGGTACAACCTCTTTCCAATATGATCTGAAATTAAGGAGATTTGGTTTTACTTGAATCCCATTAATTACTTTACTTAAAACAGGAAGCAGTTTTTATATTTTTTCTTTCTGAAATTCCTTTTGAATATTTTTCAATGCTTGTATACATTTTTTTAATCTGAATTTTTTTAGTGCTTATAAACGCTTTGGTTGTTGATGAAATGAGTGTAAACCAGGGAGCAGTGGAGTCATTGCACCCATCAGTTTCAAGCAATGAAAATCGAAGTTAAGAAAACAATTAAATATTGCTTATTTGAAGATTTTCTGTACCAAAGTAAAAAAAATATTGTCAATGGTAATATTTTATTTATTGCTTGGGTATAAAATTAAAGGGCTTTCCTTTTGGCCAATAGAAATTGACATGTATGAGTGTACTATAGAAAGGGGAATATCAACCCATCACATCAGGCACTAGTTGACGCTTGAAAAATAATTAATTAAACTGTTAAAGAAGCCATTGTTTGGTTTATTGACTGTGTTTTAGATTATGATTATTCTTAAAGGACAACTTTTTTACTGGATCATGTATATATTTGATAATATGATATGAAAGTATAAAGGGGAAAGCAAAGTAGTCCTAAAAGATAATGTAATGTCGGCTGTAACTATCTCTTAGGTTATATCGCTTTGTATCCTATAGTTGGGCTGGGCCTTTATTTCTCACGTTGCCTTTTGCCTTTTTCTTTAGCCCAACCAACTGTTATATATTAACTATCGCTATGTACATCATTTGTATTAGTTCAAACATAATAATAAAAAGCTTTTTACTTATCTCTCAACAATTATACAGTTTTACAAAAGCTTTCTTGGTATCAGAGCATTATAAAAACAGCCTCACGGCTTATCAAGATCCTGAAACTGAGTTTGTTAATCTTCATATCCATCAGAGTTTATTATCATCATATGGATATGGCTCATCAGAGGAGATTCCTCATCATTTGAGAGAAGATACACCATATTTGTTACAGCACCTCGCCTGAAACTAAAGTTTTCAAGGCTGCATCTGATCAAATACAATATATCTTCTATTTTCAGTAACAAAGATCGCCAGGGAATAACCAAGAATCAAGAAAATCATCAAAACAAATAAGATCCTTGCCTAGAGAAACCTTCAGAATAAGGTACTTTCTGATATAGCTAACATTCATCACTAGATCTCTCTGGCTGCTACTTACCTGTTAGAGAATCCCTCAGTTCTTGATTTATAACGGCATTCTTTGTGCTGATTTCTTGATAATACTGTCATCATCTGTCTGTTATAATGGTTGAGACAACACCATCTTTGACATCAGACAATAGCCAGAATGTTTCTACTGAAGTTGGGCCTGTAAATCCAACAACAAAAACTGTGATTAGTCTTAAAAGTCAACTAATCACTATACATCTCGAAGAGGATAATTACCTTCTCTGGAAATTGCAAGTCGAGACGGTCATTCAAGGATATGGCCTTGAAGGATATATACTTGGCACTGTTGATATACCAGCCAAGTACATTACAGATGCAAGCAACAGGACAATTGCTAATGAAAAGTATGTTCAGTACCACAGGCAAGACAGACTTATCAGTTCTTGGTTGCTGTCATCTATAAGTGCAAGTTTGTTACCACAAGTCATTGGATGTACCTCTGCCTATGATATTTGGACTACAGTAGAAAAAGAATTCAATAATCAATGCTCTGCAAAAGTCCTTCACTACAAGAATCAATTACAAAGTGTTAAAATGGAAAATTTATCTATGAGAGAATATATCGCAAAAGTTAAAAGACTATGTGATCTTCTGAATGCCACTGGAAACAGAGTATCTAATAGTGATCAAGTTTTATACCTAGTCAATGGTCTTAACAATGATTATGAAGCTGTTATTGCTGTTATAACCTCTCAAAAGGTGATTCCTGCTATCGATGAAGTACACTCTATCTTACTCTCTCATGAAGCAAGAATAAATGCCAAGAAACCTCAAGAAATTGACTACGTTGTAAATTTTACTACTGGATTTAAAGGTAAAAATCAAAACAGTAATAACAATAGAAATGATCAATCTTACCCAAGGGTTGGTAGTGCAAGAAGAGGACGTGGCAGAGGTAGATGGACTAATACCAACAGGCCAAAGTGTCAAATTTGCGAAAAGATGGGTCATACAGCTTTGAACTGCTACTTCAGATTCAATACTAACTACACTGCTAATCAGAATCAGAGAAACAATGGTAATCCTAGCGTGAACATGGCTCTATCACAGTCAAAAACAGCAGTCAAGACAACACTAGCAAAAATGGAAATCAAACTGACACTGCAAAGCTTGAAACTGTGCAAGATGATAGCTGGTACCCAGATTCTGGAGCTACTCACCACATTACAAACAATCTTGACAGTTTAAATCTGGGATGTAGAGACTACAGAGGTAATCACTCCATCTTATTAGGAAACGGTAAAAGTATTAATATTACTCACATTGGCAATGCTAGTTTAAGTGGCAAAAGACAGTTATATCTACACAATCTCCTAAGAGTACCAAAGATCAAGAAAAATCTAATAAGTGTTTCTCAGTTTGCTCTTGACAATAATGTCTTTTTTGAATTTTACCCTAAATATTGTGTAGTTAGGGACATTCTAACTAGAGAACCCATTTTACAGGGTAACATGACAGGAGGCCTTTACAAGTTCAACACTGTCAAAAATGACAGTGTGATAAAAAGAGAAAAATGTTGTAATTTGAATATTCTTGACCAGACTGAGAGCAGCAAAAAAGATTTTGATCTTTGGCATTATAAACTTGGTCATCCAAGTGCTAAGATTGTTATGAAAATATTAGATGAAAACAATATCAAGTATGACAATATTTCTTTACCATATATTTGTGAGTATTGCCAAGTAGGTAAAAGTCATAGATTACCATTTGTTGACTCTGAGACTGTTTACTCTGAACCACTGCAATTAATTGCAACAGACTTATGGGGTCCTGCTCCTATAAATTCAGATTTTGGATTTAAGTATTATATTGCCTTTGTGGATGCCTACTCTAGACACACCTGGATTTATTTTCTAAAAGCAAAATCTGAAACTATTAATGCTGTTACAAACTTCATTTCTATGGCTGAAAGACAATTTAATACCCTAGTTAAAATAATTCAGTCTGATGGGGGAAGCGAATTCAAGAGTTTAAATCAATATTTTACTAAGAATGGTATTGTTCACAGAATCACTTGTCCATACACTTCACAACAAAATGGGCTAGTTGAACGTAAACACAGACACATTGTTGAGTCTGGCTTAACCTTACTGGCACAAGCTAAATTACCACTAAAGTTTTGGCCAGAGGCCTTCAGTACAGCTGTTCATCTAATTAATAGGCAACCTACAAAAGTACTGAAGGGAATAACACCAATAGAGAAATTGTATGACATAAAACCAGATTATAACAGCTTAAAACCTTTTGGATGTCTGTGTTTTCCTTTCTTAAGGCCTTACAACTCTAACAAGTTAGATTTCAGATCAAAACCCTGTACATTCCTGGGATATACCACTAGACAAAAGGGATACAAGTGTCTGGATGAAACTGGTAAGATTTACATAAGCAGACATGTTGTATTTGATGAAACAGTGTTTCCTTTTAGTAGCAAAACTGTATCAACTACAAGTAAGGTAAGAAATCCATGTGTTTCAATACCTGAAATTCCAATTTATTCTGAAAATTGGGACAACATTGATGAAAGTGAGGCTGCTGAGTCCAATAAAACATCACAAACTCATTCTGAAGAAGGTGATGAATCACTTCAACCCAGCCTCGCCATGCACAATCCTGAAAATTCAGAAAATCAAGAGTTAGAAGAAAACACAGGTTCACAAAGCACAAGATCAGAATATTCATCAAATTCAGACAATGACAGCAACTCACCATCACCTGAACAGCCAATTCAGACTGGGCATCCTATGGTTACTAGGGCAAAAAGTGGTATTTTCAAGCCAAAGGCATATATAGCTTCATCCAGTGATTGTGAACCTGATTCTTTTGAACAGGCAATCAAAAACAAAAACTGGAAGAAAGCCATAAATGATGAGTATAATGCTCTCATCAGAAATAAAACTTGGGAACTTATATGTCCACCTATCAATAAAAATATAGTTGGGTGCAGATGGACATACAAGCTCAAAAGAAACCCAGATGGGTCAATTAATAAGTACAAGGCCAGGTTAGTTGCAAAAGGTTTTACTCAGGAATATGGGTTTGATTTTAATCAAACTTTCTCACCTGTAGTAAAATCAACCACCATTAGACTTATACTTACTATTGCCTTATGTAAAAAGTGGCATGTTAAACATTTAGATGTTAACAATGCTTTCTTAAATGGTATTCTTGAGGAAGAAATTTATATGAGACAACCACAAGGCTACAATGTCAATCAAAATCTAGTATGTAAATTGAATAAAGCTATTTATGGCCTTAAACAGGCCCCTCGAGTCTGGTTTGATAGACTGAAAAATACACTAACTAAATTGGGTTATCAGTCTACCAAATTAGACTGTTCATTATTCACCAAGATAAATAGCTCTACAACTATTTACATACTAATATATGTAGATGACCTTATTATAACTGGAAACAATTTAGATGATATTGACAAGCTAACTCAGTACTTAGATCAGCAATTTTCTATTAAAAATTTAGGAGAACTAAACTATTTTCTGGGCATAGAAGTATCCAGAACTGATTCAGAAATAATTCTATGTCAAAGAAAATATATAACTGAGCTGCTTGTCAAAACAAAAATGATAAATGCCAAATCCCAACCTACTCCTATGGTGAATAGTCAGAATTATTCTAAGTATGGGGGAGAGGCAATTTCTAATATAACTGAATACAGGAGTATTATTGGTGCACTTCAATATGCAACAATAACACGTCCTGACATATCATATAGTGTAAATAAACTTTCTCAATTTATGCAGAGTCCCACAGACATACACTGGAAGGCTATCAAAAGAGTCCTACGTTACTTAAAGGGAACTATTAACTATGGATTAAGACTAAAGACCAGTCAACATTCACACATAACTGGATATGCAGATGCTGATTGGGCTTCAGATCCTGATGATCGTAGATCAACCAGTGGCTACTGTATATACTATGGTCAAAGTCTAATATCATGGTGTTCAAAGAAACAGCCTACAATCTCAAGATCTAGCACAGAGGCTGAATACAGGAGTATAGCTAATGCTACAGCCGAGATAAAGTGGCTACTATCTCTACTCTCTGAACTCAAATTGAAACCTACTGTTAAACCAATTCTATGGTGTGATAATAGAAGTGCTAGCTGTTTATATGACTGAAAATCCAATTCAACACGCTAGAACAAAGCATATCGAGATAGACATACACTTTGTCAGAGAAGCAGTTCAAAAAGGAGAGTTACAAGTTAATCATATACCTGGGTTTTACCAGCGTGCAGACATGTTAACTAAAGCTATATCATTGAAGAACTATACCAGATTCAGAGAGGAACTCAACATCACCGATCAAGCAGGCACTCAAAAGGATAGTACTGAAGGCGGAATCAACCTGAGCATCACAACCTTCAAGAGAAGTTCACATAAATCTCGAAACCCAGAAACCAAAAGCAACAATTCTGCAGATCTGCCAATAAAATCAAGCAAGCCATCAGATAGTATCAATAATAGCAGATCGGAGTTAGAGAAGCATGATAAAGAAAGGAAAAGTTGAGGCGCCACTCCAGCTTGTTGATTACAGACCGACATCATGGCAAAATTAGGGCTTCAGGAACCCTAAAATTTTGTGGGGGAGTAAAAGATAATGTAATGTCGGCTGTAACTATCTCTTAGGTTATATCGCTTTGTATCCTATAGTTAGGTTGGGCCTTTATTTCTCACGTTGCCTTTTGCCTTTTTCTTTAGCCCAACCAACTGTTATATATTAACTATCGCTATGTACATCATTTGTATTAGTTGAAACATAATAATAAAAAGCTTTTTATTTATCTCTCAACAATTATACAGTTTTATAAAAGCTTTCTAGTCCTACGACCATTAAAACAGAAATTGTGTGTTTATTTTATGGAAAAAATGTTGACAAACAAACTCGTTACAATTAAATCTAGTATCTCATAATTACTTTTTGTGAATACTGGGGATTTGTGTATAAATGGTTTAACTAACTGTTAGTATTAGTCCTGTTTTGTTGTTTGAGCTTTGCTTAAATGGCGGTGACAACATTTCAGTAAATTCAGCAGAATTAGGCACATCTTCAACTGCTGTTCTCCACATCATCAGTCATAATACTGCATTCTCTACATTTAAAAGTAAAAGTAGGCACTACACACAATGAAAATGTCAATTTTCGTAGGAAATAGTGGAGATATATTTGGAATATTTTTTTCTTTCTCGATATGACTTTAGCAACTTAGATTCAACAGCAGTTCTCGTTGTCAGAATGTTGTGAGATGGAATGCAAGTAGTTTAATATTTGAACAGTGGTCAGTTCGTAGATTTGACAGTATTATTTGGGTAGCAAGCTTTTTTACCTGATTCATTTTTATGTTGCGATTTTTTGGCTAATTCTTATCATTCTGTGTTAATTTGGTGGTAATGCATGTTCTTGCTTTACTATTCTAAGCTCGCTTGGTGCTGTTATATATTTTTTTGCACCATGTTTAGGCCTCGCTTGGGGCTGTTATAATATTTGGTTTTGATTCATAAAGGAAAGGATAGCCTTGTCCTTAAAAAAACACTTTGGAGTTATATTGGAAGTGGCCTTAACATTGTAGTTATAAATTATGCTAGACTAATAGCTTTTGTAAAATGTGTTCTGACATTCAGCTAGCAGAAAACTAGTAATATAAAGGAACATTGGATTGTACATATAAGAAACTAGATTTCGGTAAGTACCATTGTTCATGTGGTTAGACGCTTCGACACTTACGTTAGTGCAGAATTTTAAATTTACATAATGTGATTCGAACATACAATCACAAACATGGATTAGCATTACCAAAGCCGAGTACAAGGAAAAACCATTAGGCTTACCATTCCAGCACCAATAATCAAAATCAGAATGAGTATTGACCTCCTTAATTCAATCCGCTAACAACTAGAAAACTTATAAACAGATAAAGTTAGAATTCCCATATGGGTCCCCTTTATTTCCACCAATCACATTGGGGAGTTACCATGACACACAAGAAAAGTGTGTCAACAAACTCGTAGTGATAGTATTGACCTCCTTAACAGTTGATTGGATTATAGTCCAGTTGTAGGTAAAAGTAGTGTTAGACGAGGAGAGTGGTCTAGCTAACAAATTAGGTGAGATAGCTGTGTGTATGGAAGGAAAAGAAGGTGAGATAGGGGATAGTACTCTTGCGCTAACTTCTAAAATAGGGCATGATGCAAACTATATAGTAATTAAGGTGATAATTAATGTAGTGGGCAGTAGGCAAATGGAAATATTAAACAGCCTATTAAAACAAATAAGGCAAAAATATTACTGCAAGATGGGTAGATGACTCTTCATACATGAAACCAACTGAATTTACGTGGATATCCTACCACTACTAAATTTATTAATATTAGGGGCAGCAGGTTAGAGGCAGAATAATGATATTGCCCCTATTATCTTACTAGTAAGGACAGAAAAGTATTTTGTCACTATTTACCACTAATTAAAACAAAATTATATGCCTCTATTATAATCTGCCGATTGTTAAGGGGGCCATGTCTTAATCCTGATTTTCAATAGGAAAACTCATTTTCTTTTGATCAATTGGTTTTTTCCTGTTCCAGCAGCAGAAAAACCCTAGCATCCTAATATTACCAAATCGCAAAAATTAGCTGGAAATCTACCATTCCCAACTGATTAGTATGCGTTCTTTTGTTCTGAGAATTTGTAGGCCTCTGCTCTATTCGCAATTGAAAGGTACTTTTTTGAGAATTTTTCATGGTTTATCTTTGGAGCTGGTATGATCCTTGGACGTTTCTTACTAGGCTCTTTTCTTTTGTCTCCCAGACCCCAATTTCTTCATATAAAAATCGTTAGGCATGGAAACGAAGTTCTGCTGCATTAAACACAATGGATCTGCACTATGGAAAAGGAGCAGGTAATTAGAAACGTTTGCAGCAAATTCATTTATAATTTCATCATTTTTTATATAAATAATCATATTAGATCTCCAGTAACTGTATATTTTAATTAGGAATGATAGTTACCAACTGATGTGTATGTTACACTATAATAAATCAACATTTAGTGTGATGTACGATAAAGAAATTAAAACCTGCGAAGAGAGGTACATAGCTCATTTTTGTTAAAAAAAAATTAAAAAAAAATTAAAATAAAAAAAATAAGACGTGTATAGAGAGGTGCACAACTCCTTTTTGTAGTTAGTGAAGTTGAAGTGTTTAGTATTTCATTATCTTTACATTTTTTTACTGTATTATGCCTTATGTATGTATCATCTCAGTCATTTTTTATAAGTTTATTTTTCGTAAGTTACAATGCCCTGGTTCAGTTTGTTGTGTACTGTCAAGTGTATGCGAGATTCAAAAATGTTGCCTTTTGTACCTTGGTTTGTACCTTGATTCATTTTTCAGATATGCACAGTTACCCAACTCTTTGACTTCTACATTAAAAATTAGATGAAAAATATACCAGTCTTTTACCCGGAGGAAGTAATTAAATCAAAAAGTTAATCCACAAGGAAGATTTCTAAAAATCTTTTAACATGACTTTTTTTACATAGAAACCATACCTAAAATTTATCTTTATTCCATGTTTTGAAGTAAGAACTTTTTTCTATGAAGAAGAGACAGTTTGATTCAGAGGAGAACATGCTAAGTTTTGTTAGGCATGTCAATACAATGAAGCTATGTTGTAATATAACAAGTGAGGATTCAAGCTTGTTGATGTATGAGTGTTTGCCTTATGGGAGCTTGTGGGACAGGTTGTTTGCAGTGGCTGGGGAGAAGTTCAGTTTGGAGTAGGAGACGAGTATGAGATAACTTTATATGCTGCAAGAGGTTCATGGTATTTGCATATTCAATGCGAAAGGACGATTTTGCGTCGGGATGTGGAGTAATACATTGCTTGATGAATTCTTCCAGGATTGTTCATTGCTGGATGACGATATTGCAGCCGCTGTAGGGAAAGAGTTATTGACTCATGTCATTGCTCGTAGTTACATTGCTCATGGTAAGAATTTCATCACATTGTGAAATTGTTTTCTCCATGCTTAGAGAACATGAATACTAAAACTTATAGTTTATTTGTTGTCTACTTATTAAATCTTAAGCCAAACAGGATTACGGTATGGTAATACTGTTTTAGATATACCTTTGCTCTTGTGATTTACCCAAAATCGGTGGCCTAAGTGGTGAATTCACTGTGGATCTTGACCTTAATCCACTGTTTCAGTTCAAAAATATACGTAAAACGTATATCTACTTTGTTTGATTCATTGGACCAGTAAATTTGACAATTAATTTCAGAAGGTTATCTGTCATATGAAAATATGGAAAAGATCACCATCGAACATTAATCTAATCTAATTTTCTATATAATAATAATTCAAAAGTCTAAAATAGTAGACAGCTAGACATATCTGTTTACTTACACTAACTTGAATTTTCTTCCCATGTTTTGTTTGTAATCTATATCTACCTATCTGGACATAGATCATGTTAGATGATAAATAGAAGCTATTATATGATAGTATATATATGCATTGGGCTGATTTTAATATATATTTTGTGAACATGCTCAAATATAAGGAGGGACAAATTCGGTGACTTCCTAATGCTAATTGGTTGGATTTATACAAGCTGTTTATAAATAAATATCAGCATTGACCCAATCTTTATGTAATAGATTCCTAGAGACCTAATTTTTTTAGTTTAAAATCGAAGATTACAGATACAACTTTACTTGAACTTTTAATATACTAAAGTGAAGCTTGATAATGTTTATGTAGATCAGAGGATCTAATCACAGCGGAAATATATAACAAAAACAAAACTGAAATTGAAAGAACACAAAAAGATTTAACGAGGTTCGGCAATAGCCTACGTCCTCGGGCAAGAGAGAATGATTTTATTTCTTACGGTGGAGAAGCAAAAGGGGAGAGATACATACAGGTTTCATCACAACTCTCTCATGACGGCTGAAGCCATAACCCTCACATAAATTTTCAGCTCACACAATAAAACCCTCACAAATGAGACAATATATATTATGGTGTTTGGGCTTTAACATGTAATAGGCACATAAGGCTTTAACATACAAAAAACTGAAGTGCACGTGACTGCACAAAAAATGCAGCATACTTCACAATTCTCCACCTCGGATCATGCACAAAAGCATGAGACGATCATACACAAAGCTCTCTGATTGCCACATATCCAGCTGCACCACCAAAGTAGCTGCCTACGTACCCAAAGGATCAAGCTGCCGTAGTTCATCATAATGTCTCAGAACGAGACTTCACAGTGTTCCGAAGAACCTCCACCCCATTGGGGTATCATACATCAAACATACAAAACATTAATCAAGTCAAGACAATGCTTGAACTTGACACTAGGAACCACTTTAGTCAACATGTCTGCGGGATTCTCTTTTGTATCAATCTTCACCAAGAGAATATGACCTTCAGTTAATACTTCTCTAATGAAATGATAACGCACATCAATGTGCTTTGTTCGGGCATGATGAACTTGATTCTTTGCTAGGTGGATGGCACTCATACTATCAGAATACACAGGAAGTTGATCTTGCACCACTCCCAAATCATCCAACAAACCTTGCAGCCATATAGCTTCTTTGAAAGCTTCAGTCACAGCCATATACTCCGCCTCGGTAGTAGACAATGCTACCGTCGATTGCAAAATCGATCTCCAACATATAGGACCACCTGCCAATGTAAACACATATCCAGTAGTGGAACGTCTTTTATCCAAATCACCTGCATAATCCGAGTCCACATATCCAACACATAAACGATTGTTGTTCATGTCTCTCACAAATTCCAAACCCACATCAATAGTTCCCAAAAGATATCTCAAAATCCATTTGACCGCATTCCAATGCTCTTTTCCAGGAGCATGCATGTAACGACTAACCATACTCACGGCATGTGAAATGTCAGGTCGTGTACACACCATCGCATACATAAGGCTCCCCACGGCATTAGCATACGGTATATTTGCCATAAATTGAATTTCATCATTGGAAGAAGGACACATAGTTGCATTTAATTTAAAATGAGCAGCCAAAGGTGTACTCACTGTTTTGGTGCTTTCATTAATGCCAAACTTCTTTAATACCTTCTTCAAATATGCCTTTTGAGATAAACATACTTTACCATTCATCTTATCTCTTCGAATTTCCATGCCAAGAATTTTCTTAGCATCTCCAAGATCCTTCATTTCGAATTCAGCCGACAACTTGCACTTTAACATCTCGATTTCAGATTTGCAAGCCGATGCAATAAGCATATCATCTACATATAAAAGCAAATAAATGAAAGAACCATCATTTAGTTTTTTCAAATAAACACAATGGTCATGGTGGCTTCTAGTGTATCCTTGATCTAACATAAAACGATCAAATCGTTTATACCATTGTCTCGGAGATTGTTTCAATCCATACAATGATCTCTTCAATTTACACACAAGATCCTCTCCACCGGAAGCTTTGAATCCACTTGGTTGAGACATATAAATTTCCTCCTCTAAGTCACCATGTAAAAACGCTGTTTTTACATCCATTTGAACAAGACTCAAATCATATTGCGCTACCAAGGCTAACAAAATGCGAATAGAGGAGTGTTTCACAACCGGAGAAAACACTTCATTATAGTCAATTCCCTCCTTTTGAGCATAGCCTTTTGCAACTAGTCTCGCCTTGTAGCGGACCTCATTCTTCTTTGCTCCTTTCTTCGCATATACCCACTTGCATCCAATTGCTTTCTTGCCTTTTGGAAGTTTGGTGAGAACCCAAGTGTCATTCTTGTGAAGAGATGCCATTTCTTCACTCATAGCCGCTATCCATTCCTCACATTCAACACTATGAATAGCTTGCATATATGTTTCAGGAATTCCTTCATCATTAACAGATAAAGCATATGTTACACAATCTCGAAACCAACCCGGTTTCTTGATATCTCTTCTTGGTCTGCTAGTAGCAATCGATTCCTGAACATTCCTCTCAGTTTCTGCTTCTGAATCATCAGCACTACTCGGATCAGCAGTGCTTTCATCAATTTCAGCATCATATTCTGCCATTTCAGCAGCAGTTTTTGACGGTTCAGCAGCAGTTTTTGACATAACAGGAGCAGTTTTTGACATATTAGCAGCAGTTTTTGTCCTTTCAGCAGCAGTTTTTGACCTTTCAGCATCACCTGGAGCTTGCGATACAACATCAAACTTCACACGCTGCACATTCTTGGGATTGTTGGAGCTGTTTGGGCTGCTAGTGCTAATTTCTGTCGATTTAGCATTATTTGACTTCAGCATAGCATCTTCATTGAATGTAACATCTCTACTTATGATCATCTTCTTTTCAACAGGATTCCAAAGTTTGAATCCTTTGACACCACTCTTCATGCCAACAAATATTGATTCAATGGCACGTACACCAAGCTTATTGTCTTTCACATGATACCAAGCAGAACAACCAAATACATGAATCATATCATAGTCATAAGCAGGCTTACCATACCATACTTCCATAGGTGTTTTACCTTTCAATGCGGATGAAGGCAACCGATTGATAAGAAAACATGCATACGTAACAGCTTCAGCCCAAAATGCTTTACTCAAACCAGAATTTGATAACATACACCGTACTCTCTCCAACAATGTACGATTCATCCTCTCTGCAACTCCGTTCTGCTGCGGTGTTTCTCTAACGGTGAAATGTCTTCTAATTCCTTCATCTTGACATACTTTGTGGAATGGATCACTAGTATACTCTCCACCGTTGTCTGAACGAAGCACTTTGAGTTTTCTTCCAGTTTGAGTCTCTACCGCTTTCTTCCATCTCACAAATACTTCTAGAACATCACTTTTCTGTTTCATAACATACACCCATACACGTCTAGAATAATCATCAATAAAAGAAACAAACCAATGCTTACCTCCCAAAGATGCATTTTTGGAAGGACCCCATACATCCGAGTGTACATAATCCAAAACACCACTAGATTTATGCATTCCTTTACTGAAATGAGACCTGGTCTTCTTGCCTTTCACACAATGTTCGCAGAAATCAAGCTTACTAACAGCAGCCCCTTTTAACAAATTTTGTTGTATCAAAGTATTTAATGACTTCTCACCTGGATGTGCAAGTCTCATATGCCATAGCATTGACATTTCTTTAGCTGCAACTTCACTTTGTTCAGCTGTAGCAACATCTCCAATCACCGTTCTTCCATTCAAGTAATATAAGTTGTGACGACGTGTACCTTTCATGATAACCATAGCACCAGAAATCACCTTTATAACACCATTTCGACCGTCAAGTCTGAGCCCCTTGGATTCGAGCATTCCTAAAGAAATCAAATTCTTTTTCATACTTGGCACACATCTCACATTTTTCAATTCTCTAATTGTCCCATCATGCAACTTTAGCCGAATGCTTCCAATACCCACAATGCTACAAGAATGATGGTTTCCCATCAATACTTCACCTTCAAATTTTGTAAAACTTGAGAACCATTCTCTATGTGGAGTTACATGAAAAGTTGCTCCCGAGTCTAGTACCCACTCATCATCTTCTGCCAAAAGAATTGAAGGCATTGTGATTAAGGAAAAATCTGATTCAGCCCCGTCATCTTTGTTGGACTGCACAACATTCGCTGCATTTTTCTTTTTCTTGTCTCGCTCCTTCACTTTCGGACAATCTTTAGTCCAATGGCCTTTCTCATGACACCATGCACATTCATCTTTAGCTAAACGTCCCTTTCCTTTAGACGGTCCTCTACTTTTATCACGACTTTGGCCAACATTTTTCTTGCGGTCATTTTTTCTACCCCTCACTACTAGAGCTTCACCACTATCTTCTCTAGAGATGTCATCTCTATGCATCTTACGAAATTCTTCACTACATAATGCGGTGACAACTTCATCATAAGTGAGCTTGTCTTTGCCATGAATCAACGACTTGATTACGGGCTCATATTTCTCTGGAAGAGAATTCACCAAACATATAGCCTTTTCTTCATCCGGAATGATCTCATCATAATTGACCAGTTCGGTTAAAAGCTTGTTGAAGGAATCGATGTGCTCCGTTAGAGTTGCATCCTTCTTCATATTAAACCGATACAAATTTCTCTTCAAATGAATTCGGTTTGCTACATTTTTCACGAGGTATTTTGCTTCAAGCTTCTCCCACAACACTTTTGGCGAGGTTTCATGTTGATAGTTCACTCTAATATGGGCTTCTAGGCAGCCTCTAATCGCAGCCAAGCAAAGCCGCTGATTCTTCTCCCACTGTTTGTCGGACCAATCATCAGGCTTTTCTTCTCCCAAGCAAGCTTCTAGATCCAAGTGTTCAAGGGCATCGGCCACATCAGTCCTCCATAAGCCGAAGTTATTGGTACCATTGAACTTGTCTACCTCTAACCTTGCTCTATGATAAACCGTTCTCTCCTCTTTTGGTGCTCGAACAGTTCCAACAGTCGTAGATGGACTTGATCCAGTCATATTCAGCACAAACACCTTTCAGGAATAAACACAAACACCTTCTGTGCACTTCAAAAAAAACACCACCACACCTCCAGAAACTGAAACCGGGTGCTCTGATACCAATTGTAGATCAGAGGATCTAATCACAGCGGAAATATATAACAAAAACAAAACTGAAATTGAAAGAACACAAAAAGATTTAACGAGGTTCGGAAATAGCCTACGTCCTCGGGCAAGAGAGAATAATTTTATTTCTTACGGTGGAGAAGCAAAAGGGGAGAGATACATACAGGTTTCATCACAACTCTCTCATGACGGCTGAAGCCATAACCCTCACATAAATTTTCAGCTCACACAATAAAACCCTCACAAATGAGACAATATATATTATGGTGTTTGGGCTTTAACATGTAATAGGCCCATAAGGCTTTAACATACAAAAAACTGAAGTGCACGTGACTGCACAAAAAATGCAGCATACTTCACAGTTTATAGCTTTCAACTGAGGTACAGTCCATTGTAAGAGTGCATCTATGCATGAGTGATTCATGAAGGAAATATTAGAAGTTGTTCTAGTTTGTAAGTTATGCACATCACACTATAGTGACTGTCATGCGTAATTTTGAATACTTTTTAAGTAGGTCACACCTAATCATAGACTTGTTAGAATATGAGTGTACTTGAAAGAAGGGTGTACTATAAGGATGTGTACGATTTTATGGTGGTCTATTGATATTTTAATTATTAAAAAAAGGCTCATGTATCGATTTGACAACAACTTTGTGTGTTGATCGACCGGTGACAAATTAAACAAGTTTATAAAATTAATTAAGTATACTTAAAATTTAACCAAGTTAAATAAGTTCCGTAAAAAAATAGTTTATATAGTAAATATTTAACGCTTTTGCAGAATTACATGACCCTTTTATGAAATAGCATCCTAATTATTCCCTATACTTCATAAAGTATATTGTAATATACATAATATGATATCAAGTAGTATAAGTTGTGAACTATGGCATGAATTAGATCGTGTTTTAATTACACATGCATGTGGGTGCACGTGTGCATGCGCCCCCACACAAATATACTGAACTGGGGTGTGCTGGAAAGCACAAACTGCGCAAAGGAGGTGCCAATGTAATATTAATGATCTTCACTGTGACATTATTTTAAAGTTATTAATATTTTAACCTTGGGACAAAACTTGGTTAAATATAGTTGCAAATGTAACATTAATGATTACTAGTATAATTTATATTCTAATATAATTAAGTTGTTACGGATTAAGGACCTCAAATTCATGTGGATGTCTCGTTAAAAGGATTTTTTTTTTAAAAGTAAATGGATGTGCATGCTTTGCAGATTGGATTGTGAAGCAAGCTGATTTTCGAATACTATTGCTTTCGTAAACCATATGAGTAGTGTTTTTTTGTGGATGATAGTCATTATGATATGGGTTTGCAATCGGTTTTTTGATTTATTCCAAATTTGGTAATCGTAGGTTTTCTAGTTGAGTAACACTTACATGATATATAACTTTTACCTCGTCGGTTAATTTTAACGTATGTCTTATAAACAACAGCATTACTCATCGAGCAACTGAAGTTAATTGTACTTGTAGTGGTTACCATACATGCATAAGACTCATCTATTATTTGGTACGACAGATAAACAACCTGAACTAATCAATTGACAGATAAACCTATTTTGTTTAATGCATGCTGCCGTCAAATCCACAGAAATTACAGCGCCAGTGGCATCTATCATCAATTGCTGGTAGCAGTCACTGATTGAGGTTAGATGTTGTTGATTTAGGATGCATCAATTCTTGATTTGGGGCCGCAGTAGTTAAACAGACACCATTTATCAAAGTCACAGAGCAAAGAGTACAAGGTTTTAAAGGCAAGGTTTGTGGCATTTTTCTGAACTGCTCTATGAAATTTATTTTAGACTAACTATTCATTTGCCGTGTTCTCTTTTTAAAAATTATTTGAATGATTGGAGTTGAAATTAATAATTTCACATTATGTTACTATATGTACGAAATTATGATGTTTTAGCACACAAAGTTGTTTAGCTTATAAGTTAGAAGAATTCAGAGATGCCAATTTATTTGAAGCTGCTCTTAAGATTATTGATTTCTCATTGACATCCAACTCCATTTATAGATCACAACCAAGAAACTCAATACAAAAAATTAGGCATACAATAGTATAAAATGCGTCATGTTTCAAAATGAAATTGAAAACCAAACAAAAGGAATGATATATTATTAAATAGACAAATTATATTATCGTGTACCAAAAATGTGAGCAAAAGCATTTTACAGGATTAGTTTATCGTTTTGCTGATTATCTAACAAGCTATATTACTCATAGTGGTTTGATCAAAACGTTTATATCTATTATATTATATGAAAGCACAATCTTTCTCCAAAGACCTTTCAGATCCAAATTCTCCAAAAAATTCACAAGTCGACACATGTACAACGTTTCAATCCTCACCGTCAGTAGAATACCCATCCTTAACTCTTCAATAACCGCTTATAAAGACCTTTTAGTTCCGTTTTTGTCAAAAAAACGTTATGCTGACACGTGTCAACAATAATATATCAACGGTGGTAAAAGTGGATTCATACATATATGTCTCTTGGTTTCTTGCAATAACGTGTAGTCATGTGTCGTGGAAGTTTCATTGTCTTAATTTTATTATTATCCTTACTTATAACATGGATTTCTTAAAATAATTTTAATGGAATCATGGATATTTTGTTGATTACCTTCATAGTACACATTTATTATATATTACATAATGGAAGTTTAATTGTCTTAATTTTTCATAATTTTTTAAATAGGTTCTAATGGACTCATGAATGTTTTGTTGATTATCTCTTATTATACATCTTTTATATCTATTATATCTATTATATTGTATGAATCATATAAATCACAATATATGACTCTTTGTGTACTTTCTCCTTATTCAAACCAAACTTAAGTCCTTATCCCTCATTGATTTGAGTAAATAATTAATAACAGACTTATTTTAACTTATCTCCTAATTAATTACACATTATATCTATTACCTAATGGAAGTTTAATTGTCTTACATTTGTCGTGATTCTTTCTTATTGCAAGTATTTCTTAAAAGAATTCTAATACCTTCTATTATTATACATCTATTATATTGTATGAATCATATAAATCACAATATATGACTCTTTATGTACTTGCTCCTTATTAAAACCAAACTCAAGCACCTATCCCTCATTAGTTATCTATTATATGAAAGCATAACATTCATTTAAAGACCTTTCGGTTTCGGTTTTCTCAAAAATCTCACATGTTGCCATGTGTCATTGTATATTTAATTATCTTAAATTTGTCATTACTTTTTCTTATTGCGGTTATAAGAATACTAATAGACTCATTAATGTTTTATAGATTATTGATTACCTTCCTGTTATACATTTTAAGAGAAATATCAATGTGCACATTTATCATTTCTTAATTCTTTCACATCCATTTCATTTTTTCCTAATATTATCTTTTTTCTTTTCCACTTTTCTATAAATGATATAGTTAAAAAACTCTAATCCCAGCCTGAGTAAAATTAAAATATATCATATTTATTATCTATTATTATATATATGAAAGCTCAACTTTACATTGAAGACCCTTTCAGTTCCATTTACACCAAAAAATACCCTGCTCTGCCATTCGTTGACTGTCTAACCGTACGAAATAGGAATTCCTACAGCCGCTATTGTTGCATTCTCCACCTAAATTTATCCAACTTCCCTTGCCCTCTACTTTCATATTCCCTTTTCAAATAGTCGATGGTCCTTAGCGCAAAAATGTCCTCTTCGTCTGCTTTGAACCACAATTTCCTTTGTCTCCCTCACTAATTTTTACCAAATCATTTTAAATCCATATAAGTAACATCCTCTTCCTGTTCGGTCAAAATATCACAATAAATTATTTAGTTTTTGTCCTTGCCCTCCTCTCTTCCGGATGGTATGAAAGCTTTCTAGCCTACAGGCTGAAATCCCACATCTGGTGTTCAGTCAAGTAAAGATTCATGTTTGCGAGCTTTGATTAGGTATTCATTGTATAAAAACCTACACTGCTACATATGATGTTTTGTATTCTCCATCAATAAATTTTCCTTTACCGGTAAAGGTAGAGAACGATACTTTTTGGTTTAATCTTTCTCACCATTTATATCCAACATACTAAATATTTTCTGAAGTCGAAATGTTTTGTACCGGAAAGTCAACCCATATAAAAAAAAAAAAATCTATATGTTGTTGTAGCTTTTGGTTTAGGAAAAATATATTTTGTTATCTGCCTTTGAGAATTTAATTTAAAGTGTGAAAGTAATATATATATTTACCAGCCTTTATCAACCCTATTTAGTTTGAATTAGACGATTTTGCTTTCGATTTCGAATAGGATTTTAACCAACTTAAATTCTAATCGCAAAGGCTTTGTAAATAGATGCATTACAATACTTTTTTACCTTATCGCACTTAACATTGATGCAAGATTTGTGCTTGCTTTTTGGAGGTTTGTATTCGTATAACCAAGCTTAAATATCGAAAAAGATGCCAAATTATCTTCAATTCTTTCTGATTATTCAAGTAGTTGACTATTTGTTTTTTGGACAACTTTTAGGCACCTACATCCAAGCTTGAAGACTGAGAAAGATGGTGAAAACAACATGGATTATTTCTGATTATTCGTACTTGACTTTTCTTTATTCAATAAAAGATTTGCAATCCAACGTTGCTATGGATGGCTCATAATAAATTATAAGTCTAGCATCTTTTACCATAAAACATGAAGAGGAAAACTGAAAGAGTTCACTTAGCTGCAGGTTTTTGGAGCTTTAGACAGTTAATATATCCACTATACAAACATGGTTTGTTTAAATATTAAGTTTAGCAATTTATGAAATTCCATGATTTTTTTATAATACCTTATATAAATCTAGGCTTTGCTACAAGATTTAGACAGGCACATAACACATTTCCATTGTTTGTTCAATGCACATATGTGATAGTATGAAATTGTATTGGACACATAAACATGTGTAATTTAACATTTTCATTCATTTATTCAATTCCAAGCTTGAAGATTGAAATAGATGGTAAAACATATTGGATTGATTTTGATTATTTACAACTAACTTTTCGCTCTTAAGTCAATAACAAGATTGCATTCTGATATCTCAATGATTGGCTTACAACAAAATAAAGCCTAGCTATTATAAAACCTGGTAAGGAAAATTGAAAGAGTTCCATTAGTTGTAGGCACATAAAATATTTGTTTGTTCAATACGCATATATGATTGTATGAAATTGTGCAGCACGCCTGTGCATTTGTAATTTGACCATTTTCATTCATTCATTTATTTCCAAGCTTGAAGATTGAAATAAATGGTGAGTTAACAATAATATTTTGTTAATGCTTATTTTACTGACTATTCTCTAGCTATTCATTTATGTGATATAGTGCCCTTTTAGTTCTTTATGAGTTTCTGGAATGTTTTTTCCAGATTGTTTAATGTAATCATGTTCCCTATGCTTCATGAATTATTTTTCTCATTTTTATGATATCTTTTAGCATTTGGTCGTTACCTCTTTTATATGTAACTTCGCTTAATAACAAATTCATTACCAGTTTATTCTTTTATTTATATTTAATTGTTCTAACAATATGTTCATATCAACCTCGATTTTTTTTCTTTTGAGATACTATATAGCTTTCTATGTGTTGGTGCACTTTCTCCGTTTCAATTTACATAAATGTCCAAAGAAATAAATGAAAATTTTCCAAAATTATTTAATTCCCGGATTCAATGAATCTGTTTTACTCTATCAACTAATAATTTTTTCAATTCCAGACTGCATCAACATTTTTTTTATTTACTTCCATTCCTCTTTTTGATATTTGAATATGATTCATGTATACTACAATATTGATGTCTTTCATTTAATTTTTTTTATAGCTGATATTTCCATTTAATTTATTTTCAATCATTTTTGTACATTATGTGAATCTAATTATTTGTAATAAATAGAAACAAACACATATTTAATCCAAGATACTCATTGAATACTACAAACTGGTAATATCTGTTTATTGGGTTCTATATTGCATGAATTAATACATCCATCCGTGAACTCTTCGAATAATCTCTTTTCCTTTTACATGAAAATCGGTTTTGTTTTATTTGTAATAAACTCATTATTCTCATACTTCCACTAACTAGATGTTCATTGCTGGATCTTTTTTTTTCAAGCGTAGGGTTGGTGTTTTAGTTTTATTTCATACCTGAACCTTGCAATCTTCATAGCAAATGATTCTAGATTCAAATATGCTACGAAAAACTTTATGCTTGAATAAATAATCCATTTTTTCCAAGAATAATAATTGGTAGACTGAAATACATGTATAACGAAATTGTAAATACTGTAATATTTTATCTTATTATGATTTAACAATGATACTGATTTGTTTGTATTATAATATAATGCAAGGTTTTAATCATTAAATTTTTATAAACTGAATGATGTTTTGCTACAATTAAAATTTAACCTTTGTGAAGTTGCAAAGTTAGTTGAAAATATAAATGAAATGATATAAGGATTATTAAAAGCTAAAGAAATGTACCATGAGTTAGATATTTTATAACCAGGCTAATCTTTCTATCGCTTAGTGCTTTTTGTACTAAATATTTAAGTTGAATCAAGATATAAATCGTTCTTTCTTTTGTAGGCCAAGGATTGCAAGTCCCTAGCCATATCTACTGATGATAATGTAGGAATGCAAATATGGGTATTAATATCTAGAAATTTTGAATGACAAATATGTGTTAGAGAAACATCACCTTACAGGCTAACTATTAATTTAATTTTTATAACTATTATGAAATTTAGGACCAACTACTAGGACAATTGTCTTAAACAACGTGAGTTTAGGATTCTAAAGTGGCCAACTCATATTTCCTACCACTAAGAATTTGCATATATATTTTCCGGGGCGTAGCAGTTCCAGCGCAACATTTTTGCAAACGAGCACACATCTACTATTTATATCTTAATTTTTACCCATTAAATGCAAGCTATTTCTGAATTTTGTTGTTGTTTCAGGTTCAAATCTTATTCCGTTAACTATAGTCCACTCTAGGCGAATATAAATAAGTAAAGTTTAATTTTATGGTAATTTCATGTGGAAGATACATAGTAACATACATACTATAATTTGACGTAGGATCCGAAATAAAGTAATTTAGCATATTGTTTCAGTTTAGCCATATCAACACATTTAGAAATGAATTAACAAATTGACTTATCAAACAATGCATCTGTTAGAAAATTCTTAGGTGAATTCCGTATGCATATGGTCTTATCTTGCATGATTGTGCATATTTTACCCATATCTTACATGCTTGCTGAATACTCACATTAGCAGTTGCTACTTTCAAACAAACATATGATTAAATACATCTCCACCACAAAGAATTTTATCTTTTATTTCATTAAATATGTCCTTCAGCCATAATTTTTTTAATCTTTATAGATTATTTTGTATTTCAATGCACGAAAATCCAATAATTTAGGCTTTGGTTTTTAATGCATTCTAGATTGCATGTGTACATAAATATAGAGGTTAATTTCTGCCTTTTAGACATTACTTTTGTTACCTATCCAAAAAAATGACTTACACCATTATTTCCTTTCTACACAATTATTAAATCATTTATTACTGCGGCAACTGTTGCTGACTTTAACAAAATTCAATTGCAGGAAAACAACGAAGGATACCAATAGACTAGACAACTTGCATCTATGGCCAATGATAATATAAAGAAAAAAATCTCTCAGCTCACCTGCTTCCTTTTGTGCATGTAACAAAAATTATTAATACCCGAATTTTTGCTTTTGATGTAATAATAGCAAAGGTAAATCATATTTTCCTTAATAAAGTCCACCTTAAATGGTTTTTTTTTTGACTCATTGATTTTCTGACATGCTTTATTTCTTCTATCCAGTTGAACATGGATGTTCACCAGCTGAATTGTTTGAAGGAGACACAATTTAATTTTCTTGGTTTTTTCCAACAATTATGATATATATCAACAGTAGCTTACATGGATTATTCTTCCTTACACTATAAAAGCATTTGAAAATAAAGATTTGTGCAACTTATTATATAACACATTTTATATGTTGCAATATAAAAGGATTCTACTTAAATGAATAATATACAATATAATGTAGGTATTTTTTACCTCATACACCATAAGGCTCATGTTTCTTTTATTGCTTTAACATGTGATTTCGTATTTTCACCGCTATTTTTATAAGATAATTACTTTTCCTACTTCCGTATGCGAAGCACGGGTTCGCACTAGTTTGGATGGAAAATGAGAGATTAACCAAAGATTGTAATCGATCAAAAAAATCTTGTTTCCTAGCTGACTAAAATTACTGTAAACAAATGGCTCACTTGTTTCACTAATATTATATTTGTGTGGAATAGCAACGAGCATGCAATTCACTAGATAAGGAATCTTTATATACGTGGAGTGCAAATCTGTATTCTTTTCCCACTTGTACACAGAACACAGAAGTGTAAACATAAACGTGTGTATCTAAGTTTTGCATGTAGTTAAAACTAATTTACATATACATAACGGATTCTGTTCCATGCCGCTGTTGTAAGCAACGGTGGATGGCTCCTCATCTCTTTGCTCAAAATAATGCAATTTCTTCAAAAAGATGTGTATTTATGTTAACATATAAAGTAAAATGAAAACATCACAGAATTGTAAATCAATTTAAAAAGAGATAGAAGAATCTGTTGTTACCATTTTTGACCTTTTTTTAATTCAAAAGCAACATTGAAAAGTGATATATTTAAATGAAAAAGCACTAAGAAGTAAGATTAGTAATAAGAAATGAGGCACATGCATAGGAATGATCTGAATGATACTGTAAAGACATATGTATATAGAAAACTTGAAGGTATTGATCCATATAAAATGTATTTATGATAACATAAGTCAGGTCAACTTGAATTGGTTTCTTTTATATTAAGTTTTTTTTTCTGCATGGTTAATTGATAGAGTCAAGATATACCTTTTACAAAACTTAATTTTATTCCCACAACTAATAACTTAGACAATCTAATGTCATTTTCCTAAAATATGTCAAGTAAGAAATCTACTTACGCAGTTGCTTGTTACATGAAATTCACTTTTAAAAGCTTCTTCAATGGGTACATTCTTACATTGCTGGAATAGGGTTGCTGAAGCAATATCTGGGAATTCAAGAAGTTTTGTGAGACTAACTGACTAAGCTATTGGGAGCATGGAGTGGATCCTTAAAATCCATTATAACCGTATAATGCAGTTGGAGAAGAAAGAGTAAATATACAATGTAAGATATCACATCATCGTTCTAGCTACGGCGTCAACCGTGGGATTAATTTTGGCCATGACATGCTAAAAGGCTGATTTCCCCTAAGTTGAAGTAATGTCATGACTTTATCATTTATTCTTTTTTCCTTTTCCATTCAGTTTCGAGCCTTGCAGGCTATGGTGCAGTCAAACCCTCAAATCCTTCAGGTATTCCTCGTTTGTGACTGTTATATCCCTTCAATTATTCAATGATTCAGGCTAACAAATTTTTCTTTGTATTAGCCAATGCTTCAAGAGCTAGGGAAATAAGCCCTTTGATAATGAGGCGATTCAAGAGCACCAGGCTGATTTCCTTCGTTTGCTTAATGAACTAGTTGAGGGAGCCAAGGGGTATGCAGTTTAATATTGATTTTGCTTATATGGTAGTAAGCTGGCTACTAGATGGTTATGATATCCAGTCTAGTAATCAACCATAAAGTAGTATTATTCACTGCTTGACATGAATCAGGGATTTGCTGGGTCAGCTAGAAGGGGCAATGCCACAATCTGTTACAGTTACTCCTGAAGAAGCTGAAGACATTGAGCGGGTAATTTAATACACACCATAAATATTATATTTTCTATTGTACATCAAATCGTGTTGCTGTATTCAGAACATTTTTTCTAGCATTGGCAGAATTTGATTTATTGTTTTCATCCTGATAATTAGAATTACATTTTAAACAATAATGTTTTGATGAATTTTTTTCAATATGAATAGATAGTTTTGCTATTCGAATTTAGTAGAGGGATTTCGGTATTATGACCAATAAAACTTAGATATCATTAGACCTGCAAACTTGAGATGGTTTGCTGCCTTGTGGCTAAAAAACCATGATAATGAATTTCTTCTAGCTACTGTTAGTTTGTTCAGTGGAGGATGGATTACTTCAACTTAGAGGAAATCGGCCTGTCGACTTGAGCTTTAAACATCATATCCATATATTTGCTAAAAGGCATGGATTACTTCAACTTAGGGGAAAGAAGGATGGTTGATGCGGCTGTTAAAGTCATGACTATATATGGTGCGTATCCTTGCTTTATGTTCTTCCCTTGCTATTGAACTGTCTTGCACTTGGACTGTCTTTGTTTGTGACTTGAGTTATTTTACTTATCATTTTTGGAGATGAAACATGAGGTTATTGGGTCTGGAATATATTGGGAGGTGAATTAGAGATGATTTGGTTTTATGGTGTGTAATGCAACCTCATGGAAGTTATAAATTGCTGGAAAATGAAGTTGGATTTGAGCTTTCATGATTAAATCATACCTTGATTTGTCTTGCATTATCCTGAACTGTTGCTTAATGTCATGTTTTTTGGTATTATTTTGTGTCCGAATTCTTGGCTTTCTCTTAGTGTTTTATTTCTCGGTAATTTATGTTAGAGTTAATTATATTTATTATTCATTTAGCCTGTGATTCGTGATGTTTTTTTAATAATATAATTTACAATAGGGGCGCTTATTAGTGTCTCTATGGTTTTCTGTATTTATCTGCCTTACGTGGCAGGAACAGCAATAGGGGAAAAATAATTGCACAAGTTGCCTCTATTTTTTTATTAGGGGCTTTGTTTATTGAGGAAAATTAGCATTTGCCCCTCATTCTTTTTGGGGCAGAATAATCAACTTTACTGCTTCTAATTTAAGTAATTGAGGCAAACGTATTTGCCACTGGTATTTTAGATTTCGGTAGTGCTAAAACAAAGTAGTCTAACTCAGTGATCAAGTTGATTTACGTATGCAAGATGTAGCATTCGATAACATATGGGTATATGACTCTGAAAGATGTAGTAACAATCAATAACATATGAATTATTGTTGATTTCTAATGTTTTATTGTGCTTTTTTGCAGGTATAACTGCCCAGCAGGTCGAAACTTTCTGGAATCGTGGTAAGATTGAAGTTAATTTGGTAGATGATATGTATGCTAAGACTAAATTTAAAAGAAATATGTTGAATCTTATTTTAAAACTTATTATGTCTGTTAATGACAGTGTATAACTCTCGGTATTTTAAACTAGTATTGAATTTAGTATGTTCTACATGTTGTTTGCTATTCTAATGCTTTTACTGTGTATGTAGCCAACACTCGTACTGAATATATATTTATATGTATTTGATATGAAATATAAATGTTTTATGTATGTAATGTACTATGTGTGTAACACCCCGTAATTCTGTAACACTAAGATTCACGAATCAAGGCAGAATTAAATTTTAAAATCAAAATCAAGGGAAACGGGCTGCCCCATTGCGTTCGTCTCGAAATTCTGCTTGGAAACGAGTCCGAGTTTGCGAGAATCGGAGTCCGCATGAGGGAGATATGACCTCCGGAAGTTTCAGAATTCAGTTTAAAATTCAAACAGGCAGAAACGAGTTCAAATTTCAAAAATCGGACCCAGATTGGGCTGGGCGGGAGTTTTCCCGCCCAAGGCACCCAGGTCGACTGGGTAGTCGACCTGGGGCACCCAGGTCGACTGGGTAGTCGACCCCCCCCCCGCTTTTTCCAGTTTTCTGAACCTGGTTCGTTCTTCTGTATCCGGACGCCATTCTAACCAGATTCGTCCACCTAATCCTATATAAACAGCCTTAGTCTCCTTCTCTATTCACAATTCTTTTCTATCCTTATGCTACCTCCGAGAAAAAATATAAATAAATAATATATAAAATAAATCAAGACGAGGAAATGTTGCTCAAAACTTTCAAGAAGAGGTTCAAGTCAAGCTATGAATTCAAGTGAAGATTCAAACGACTGCAACGGCTGTTTTTCTACGAATCTAATCTAATCTAATCTCTGTAAGTCGGTTATTTTTAGATTTGAACGTTTTCTCTATTCGTGACATGAAATTAAAGGAATAAAAGAATATGCCAAATCTTTCTATTCGAATATGTGCCTATATCTTTGGACCT
Organism: Allium sativum; assembly: GCA_030737875.1. Taxonomy (NCBI): domain Eukaryota; kingdom Viridiplantae; phylum Streptophyta; class Magnoliopsida; order Asparagales; family Amaryllidaceae; genus Allium; species Allium sativum. The sequence continues at coordinate 931,921,331 of CM060915.1, read as the reverse complement.
AATTAAGAACTGTTATGATTCGAGGACCAATTAGGCATTGCCTATGACTATGAACATTGCCTATGACTATGAACATTGCCTATGACTATGAGCATTGCCTATGACTGTGACTATGAGAATTATTTCCTTGGCTATGAACACAAGCCTATGCCTTTGATTAGGAAACATAAATTATTGCCTATGACATAATAGGGACAACTGTGATTTAACACCTATGATTCATGACTAGGAAAGTGTTCCTTAAGTTTTGTGACTATGAAATTGGGTCTAAACCCGATTATCTATTCTGGCTATTTTTTGTTTTCTTTGGTTTTAGATCTTGGGAATTTACCTATTAAGTTAGGTCTACCCATGTTTATCTATTCTGTCTATTCTTGGTTTTCTTTGGTTTTAGACCTTGGGAATTTACCTATTGAGTTAGGTCTACCCATGTCCTTGAACCTATACTATTCAACCCTTTTCATGTCGCCATATTACCATGCCTGTGAACTGTCATCTTATGCCAGTTATTATGCCTATCTTTTCCGTAGCATCTTTGGTTCATTCCCTATTTTCTACGAATCTAGATTTATTTATAATCTAGGTTGAATCACGATTATACGAACGGTGGGAATACGATTTGGGCAAAATATGAAATTTACTAAAAACGTGGTTTTTAACTTGGAAATTGGCATAAATTGGGAATATGTATTATGGCATGTTCATAGAAATGCAAATTGGATAAATTTGACATGAATTATAGGATGTGTAATTGGAATCTAGTATTGACTTGTAAATCTAGCATTTACATGAATTGTGAACTAGAATAATAACTCTAGTTTGACATGAACTGTAACTAGAATGTTAAATAAGAATTGACATGGCCATAATTGGGAGTACTTGTCAGGTTTAGCAAAATCATGGTTAGTGACACTTAGTTTGGTATAGTTTACATACCAAAAAGCATAAATATGATATAGAGGGGAGAATGGGCCATAAGAATAAATGTTGACAATTTACATTAAAAGAGTAATTAGGAAATAAGTAAATTAGGAATAATTTACTTATAGAATCTGTCCTAAATGAGAAAGTGTAAATTTAGACAAATTAAAGGTTTATTAACGACATCTCTTTTAATACATATACCAGAAACTTCTAGGGTGACAGAGAGGATAGTGTCTAGGCTTGGGTTTGGAAAATACAAGTTTCCTGCTCTCCGTGACTATCCCTAACTGATCCGACGGACGGGATGGTTACTTTCAAAACCTGATTTGAAAATTAATCAAAACCCTTTGAACTTAGAAAACATGAATATGCCTAACCCGAGGTAAGACTGAGTTACGATGTAAACCTGCCCGGAACCAACCGGCACATCCAGTAATCGCAGCAATATCTGTCTAATGTGAGTGGTAGCGGCTTTAATTTATTTAGTTAAAGATAGAACAAGAATTATAGGGTTAAGTTAACTAAGACACTTAACCAATTCAACATGATAACCAAACCGATGGGTGGGGTTAGGTTCATACAGACACTTAACACAGTTAAGCTAGAATGGGAGGGCTAAGTCCATAGGGACACTTAACCAAACTTATGGTAATGAGACAAGATTTGTAGGGGTTAAGTAAAGTTAGTACACTTAGCCAGATTTACAGGTTAACTAGTCAAGAGGTTGGGGTTAAGTAAAATTTAATATACTTAGCCAATTTGATATGTTAGCTGGGCTAGACCGTAGGGTTAAGTAAACTTGAACACTTAACCATCAGACTATGATAAAGGAATAGGGTTAAGTCTAAAATATGAAGGGATAATACTTAACCACTAATAACATGTTAGTTAAAGCAGATGGGCAAGGTTAAGTTAAAAAGGAACACTTAACCAATACAGGATGAATGGGTAGGGTTAAGTAATAAGAAATACTTAACCAATATAACCTGGTTTGTGGTGGGGTTAAGTCAACATGAATTACTGATAACACTTAACCAGTTTAACAGGATAAATGAAGAGGGTTAAGTTAGCTTGAATTGACTAATGACACTTAACCAATCCAAATTGACGAGAAGAGAACTAAGTAGTAAACCTTAGTTAAAAGGAACTAAGTAGCAAACCTTAGTTAAGAAAACAACGATTCTGGAAACTAAGTGGTAAACCTTAGTTAATAGAACTAAGTAATAATTCTTAGTATGACACGGGAAGGAGCGAATGTCCGTCTGAGTAAAAAGAAAGCTCCAACGAATTGGGTTACGAAGCCCGAGGCTTCGAGGGGATGTGAGGGTACTCTTGGTATCTCTCTGTGAGGCTGTAGATGATCCTCCTGGGCTCACAGAGGTTAAGGTCTGTGTAGAAGAACCAGGGGTATGCCTTGGTTGTGATATATGACAACCTAAAGACTAGGATGGACCAGCGTGATTCGGCGAGAAAACGGTAGCCCTGTGATAGCAACTTGTCGTCTACCATCCATCTTGAGTCAATCGAGATACGTGAAGCGGAAAGGCGGAGAACTCCAAAAGACCATATACTTGCTATCTAGTTATGGGTGAGGATGACCATAGGATAGTGGGGCACCGGGGGCCTGCGTATAGTTCTCATTTTTCAAGGTGTGCCTTTCATTAGTTGAGGGAGGGGTCAAGTGGGACCATAGCCACTGGAACAAAAACAGACCTTAGCATCTGCATCGGCAGATATCTGAAAGCTCCCGACCGAGTTCTGTATTTCTTGATTTGCCCTGCCACAGGACTCAGGCCACACATCACAGGACATGTGCATCTAGACAAGTGATAACGATTCGCAATACATGCGTGGGGAAGTATAGGAACATATACCACTCTAGGTAGTGTATCCTAGACTTGGGGGCATCGTTCGACAGGTAGCGTAATTCCTAGTTGGACTAGGTGGCAGAAACCTTGAATCCGAGAAGCGTTCAGCAAACAGCGTAAACTCTAGTTGAATCTAGAAAGCACTTGATAGAAAACCCTAGATTAGATCTAGGAAATAAATAATAAATGTATGCCTGAAGGCAATGGAAACCACAGGGATTGGGATCACGTTATCGTTACTAGTTGGGACACTAGTTAGGCGGTGCAGAGACATAGAAACCAGTATAACAAGGAAATAGCGAAGCGGCGAAAGTATTAGAGCATATCCAATTTATCTTATCTTAGCATATCTTGTGATTACCTTGTCTAATTTTGCTGACCCTATCATCATGGTGTTATCTTGTATTCAGTTAATTCATGTCGCTTTGTTTTTCCATGTTCACATGCTAGAAGTTACTGAACTTACTCAGACTTTATGTCTGACTCTGTTTTTCTTTCGTCTTCTTTTCTTCCGTTCCCCTCACCCCCCGGTAGTAAAGGAGGGAATAGTATAGCTCAGGTTAAGTCGGACTGTCACTCTTTCCCAGCTTGAAGATTTGTCGAAGTTTTGCTTGGATTCTCTTTTCAGATGTTATGGCTGGCTCTTGCTAAAATTGGGGAATATAAATATTGTTTTATGCTTCTTTATTTTGTAAGACAGATGATACTCTGATATTGTAAAGAAATCGTTGTACAAACTATTTTATCAATAAAGTAAAGTTTTATTTTCCACTGTTTAATTTCTGTCTGTCTTGCAATTTATCTGCATCTTTTACCCTAAATGCTCTACAGAACTTAGTGCATTCCCTTTTCAAGTGACACTTACGGATGTGGGGTGTTACACGTGGTATCAGAGCTGAAGGTTACCAGATCAGATAAAGGATTTGAAAAATTATTTTCAAAACGGTTTTAAAAGAAGCATTTTCAAAAGAAAAGATTTGTTTTAAAGGCATATTCCCCAAAGCCATACGCACTATCTTCTCTTCTTCTGTTTGAATTCTTGTCTCCTTCTTTCTTGAGTCTCTGGGGCTCCTGGCTTTCTGGGAGGTAACCTCATCGATGGGCGAAGTCGTGCCTGGCTTCCATCCATAGCCGTAGTTGTTTCACCTACGACCAGTTTTCTTTCAGGCTTAGCAGGGTTTTCTGTTCGATGGTAGCAGCTTTTGAGAGATTTGTCAACATAACTACACAGGGAAGAGGATGAGGAATTCATGGATGTAGATTTAGCTCATAAAGGAGGAAGGAATTATAAGACAAGAGGAAGTATCTTTACTAGGGTATGATAGGGCATATAATTAAGGACAAGGGCAAGAACGAGGAACAAGATTTTCAGAAGGGCAAGTACATACTTCCACCACCAAGCGTACCTAGGAGAAAGGTAGTAAAGTTCTGTTGGAAGAGTCTAGTTTTGTTGTTCGTACTCTTTCCTTTGGTTTTAGCGCTTCACATTTGTTCATATCCACTTCCATAGTTGAGTCTCTGCACCATAGTACTTGTATAGTAGAAGGATCCCACTAGAGTCTCAAATCCAATTGGTGGTCCGACCAGTTTATTTTTGGTTAGTAGGGATTTGAGAATAGCTATCGAGTTCGCTTATATCATCTCACGTAGATCGTCTAAATTCGGAGGAGATATTCCTTGGGTGTTTGTCTGATATTGGTTTAGGCCTTTGGGGCTTGTACTTGAGGAATGTCGAGTTCGACTAGGATGGTTTGCGTGAGAGATGGATAGTTGTGACAGGCACTCTAAAAAGCACGTAGTAACCTTTTGACCCTTATAGCTATGGCATGGCGGATAAGAGGGAGACCTCTAATCATCTTAGTACATATACTTGGTACCGTGATTGACAGCTGTTTATTTTGGAAATGGAGATCAGGAACTTCACAATCGTGAAGTTAAATTAGTTAAGATATAGTGGAGTAAAGCTCAAGAAGGCTAGATACTAGCATCATACCCTTTTCCTTAAGGGTGCATCCTTGATTTCTTTTTTTGTAGGAGCTTTACGCATAATTGTTTCTCTCTTTCCAAAGTATATCCTCTAGGTCGTATCTTCTATCCTTAGGTAAAAGCCAATGGATGTAAACATGTATTTGAAACATGTTATGGTTGATGGTTGCAAGTGGTTGCTAATGGTTGCTCGTGAATGCATATGCATACATATTAGGCACTAGATCAGTTCGGACGCTTTCATATTGCATTTACAGATATGTATTTGTTGTAAGTTGAACTTGATATGTTATCATATGGATGTTGCATATGGATGAATGGCTGTGCACGCATGTAGTATTTACATAACTAGGGATGCTTGCATACATGATTGGACGCATGGCACTGACATGATTCTCATTAAGGAGGTCAACTGAATCAGTAGACCGCCTGATTTTGCATTAGATAAAGACATATACACACACTATGCATATGAACATGAAAGCATTAGAAATCTTTTAAGGACAATGAATGTCTGTGATTGAATGGTTGAGTAGATGGGTGATTGGATGGTAGGACACATTCTTCCTAACTTGAAGATTTCGGGGACGAAATCCTTTTAAGTGGGGGAGAATGTAACACCCCGTAATTCTGTAACACTAAGATTCACGAATCAAGGCAGAATTAAATTTTAAAATCAAAATCAAGAGAAACGGGCTGCGCCATTGCGTTCGTCTCGAAATTCTGCTTGGAAACGAGTCTGAGTTTGCGAGAATCGGAGTCCGTATGAGGGAGATATGACCTCCGGAAGTTTCAGAATTCAGTTTAAAATTCAAACAGGCAGAAACGAGTTCAAATTTCAAAAATCGGACCCAGATTGGGTTGGGCGGGAGTTTTCCCGCCCAAGGCACCCAGGTCGACTGGGTAGTCGACCTGGGGCACCCAGGTCGACTGGGTAGTCGACCCCCCCCCCCCCCCCGCTTTTTCCAGTTTTCTGAACCTGGTTCGTTCTTCTGTATCCGGACGCCATTCTAACCAGATTCGTCCGCCTAATCCTATATAAACAGCCTTAGTCTCCTTCTCTATTCACAATTCTTTTCTATTCTTATGCTAAATAATATATAAAATAAATCAAGACGAGGAAATGCTGCTCAAAACTTTCAAGAAGAGGTTCAAGTCAAGCTAGGAATTCAAGTGAAGATTCAAACGACTGCAACGGCTGTTTTTCTACGAATCTAATCTAATCTTATCTCTGTAAGTCAGTTATTTTTAGATTTGAACGTTTTCTCTATTCGTGACATGAAATTAAAGGAATAAAAGAATATGCCAAATCATTCTATTCGAATATGTGCCTATATCTTTGGGCCTAATTAAGAACTGTTATGATTCGAGGACCAATTAGGCATTGCCTATGACTATGAACATTGCCTATGACTATGAACATTGCCTATGACTATGAGCATTGCCTATGACTGTGACTATGAGAATTATTTCCTTGGCTATGAACACAAGCCTATGCCTTTGATTAGGAAACATAAATTATTGCCTATGACATAATAGGGACAACTGTGATTTAACACCTATGATTCATGACTAGGAAAGTGTTCCTTAAGTTTTGTGACTATGAAATTGGGTCTAAACCCGATTATCTACTCCGGCTATTCTTGGTTTTCTTTGGTTTTAGATCTTGGGAATTTACCTATTAAGTTAGGTCTACCCATGTTTATCTATTCTGTCTATTCTTGGTTTTCTTTGGTTTTAGACCTTGGGAATTTACCTATTGAGTTAGGTCTACCCATGTTCTTGAACCTATACTATTCAACCCTTTTCATGTCGCCATATTACCATGCCTGTGAACTGTCATCTTATGCCAGTTATTATGCCTATCTTTTCTGTAGCATCTTTGGTTCATTCCCTATTTTCTACGAATCTAGATTTATTTATAATCTAGGTTGAATCACGATTATACGAACGGTGGGAATACGATTTGGGCAAAATATGAAATTTACTAAAAACGTAGTTTTTAACTTGGAAATTGGCATAAATTGGGAATATGTATTATGGCATGTTCATAGAAATGCAAATTGGATAAATTTGACATGAATTATAGGATGTGTAATTGGAATCTAGTATTGACTTGTAAATCTAGCATTTACATGAATTGTGAACTAGAATAATAACTCTAGTTTGACATGAACTGTAATTAGAATGTTAAATCAGAATTGACATGGCCATAATTGGGAGTACTTGTCAGGTTTAGCAAAATCATGGTTAGTGACACTTAGTTTGGTATAGTTTACATACCAAAAAGCATAAATATGATATAAAGGGGAGAATGGGCCATAAGAATAAATGTTGACAAATTACATTAAAAGAGTAATTAGGAAATAAGTAAATTAGGAATAATTTACTTATAGAATCTATCCTAAATGAGAAAGTGTAAATTTAGACAAATTAAAGGTTTATTAACGACATCTCTTTTAATACATATACCAGAAACTTCTAGGGTGACAGAGAGGATAGTGTCTAGGCTTGGGTATGGAAAATACAAGTTTCCTGCTCTCCCTGACTATCCCTAACTGATCCGACGGACGGGATGGTTACTTTCAAAACCTGATTTGAAAATTAATCAAAACCCTTTGAACTTAGAAAACACGAATATGCCTAACCCGAGGTTAGACTGAGTTGCGATGTAAACCTGCCCGGAACCAACCGGCACATCCAGTAATCGCAGCAATATCTGTCTAATGTGAGTGGTAGCGGCTTTAATTTAGTTAGTTAAAGCTAGAACAAGAATTATAGGGTTAAGTTAACTAAGACACTTAACCAATTCAACATGATAACCAAACCGATGGGTGGGGTTAGGTTCATATAGACACTTAACACAGTTAAGCTAGAATGGGAGGGCTACGTCCATAGGGAAACTTAACCAAACTTATGGTAACGATACAAGATTTGTAGGGGTTAAGTAAAGTTAATACACTTAGCCAAATTTACAGGTTAACTAGTCTAGAGGTTGGGGTTAAGTAAAATTTAATATACTTAGCCAATTTGATATGTTAGTTGGGCTAGACCGTAGGGTTAAGTAAACTTGAACACTTAACCATCAGACTATGATAAAGGAATAGGGTTAAGTCTAAAATATGAAGAGATAATACTTAACCACTAATAACATGTTAGTTAAAACAGACGGGCAAGGTTAAGTTAAAAAGGAACACTTAACCAATACAGGATGAATGGGTAGGGTTAAGTAATAAGAAATACTTAACCATTATAACCTGGTTTGTGGTGGGGTTAAGTCAACATGAATTACTGATAACACTTAACCAGTTTAACAGGATAAATGAAGAGGGTTAAGTTAGCTTGAATTGACTAATGACACTTAACCAATCCAAATTGACGAGAAGAGAACTAAGTAGTAAACTAGTTAAAAGGAACTAAGTAGCAAACCTTAGTTAAGAAAACAACGATTCTGGAAACTAAGTGGTAAACCTTAGTTAGTAGAACTAAGTAATAATTCTTAGTATAACACGGGAAGGAGCGAATGTCCGTCTGAGTAAAAAGAAAGCTCCATCGAATTAGGTTACGAAGCCCGAGGCTTCGAGGGGACGTGAGGGTACTCTTGGTATCCCTCTGTGAGGCTGCAGATGATCCTCCTGGGCTCACAGAGGTTAAGGTCTGCGTAGAAGAACCAGGGGTATGCCTTGGTTGCGATATATGGCAACCTAAAGACTAGGATGGACCAGCATGATTCGGCGAGAAAACGGTAGCCCTGTGATAGCAACTCGTCGTCTACCATCCATCTTGAGTCAATCGAGATACGTGAAGCGGAAAGGCGGAGAACTCCAAAAGACCATATACTTGCTATCTAGTTATGGGTGAGGATGGCCATAGGATAGTGGGGCACCGGGGGCCTGCGTATAGTTCTCATTTTTCAAGGTGTGCCTTTCATTAGTTGAGGGAGGGGTCAAGTGGGACCATAGCCACTGGAACAAAAATAGACCTTAGCGTCTGCATCGGCAGATATCTGAAAGCTCCCGACCGAGTTCTGTATTTCTTGATTTGCCCTGCCACAGGACTCGGGCCGCACATTACAGGACATGTGCATCTAGACAAGCGATAACGATTCGCGATACATGCGTGGGGAAGTATAGGAACATATACCACTCTAGGTAGTGTGTCCTAGACTTGGGGGCATCGTTCGACAGGTAGCGTAATCCCTAGTTGGACTAGGTGGCATAAACCCTGAATCCGAGAAGCGTTCAGCAGACAGCGTAAACTCTAGTTGAATCTAGAAAGCACTTGATAGAAAACCCTAGATTAGATCTAGGAAATAAATAATAAATGTATGCCTGAAGGCAATGGAAACCACAGGGATTGGGATCACGTTATCGTTACTAGTTGGGACACTAGTTAGGCGGTGCAAAGATATAGAAACCAGTATAACAAGGAAATAGTGAAGCGGCGAAAGTATTAGAGCATATCCAGTTTATCTTATCTTAGCATATCTTGTGATTACCTTGTCTAATCTTGCTGACCCTATCATCATGGTGTTATCTTGTATTCAGTTAATTCATGTCGCTTTGTTTTTCCATGTTCACATGCTAGAAGTTACTGAACTTACTCAGGCTTTATGTCTGACTCTGTTTTTCTTTCGTCTTCTTTTCTTCCGTTCCCCCCCCCCTCCCCAGGTAGTAAAGGAGGGAATAGTATAGCTCAGGTTAAGTCGGACTGTCACTCTTTCCCAGCTTGAAGATTTGTCGAAGTTTTGCTTGGATTCTCTTTTCGGATGCTATGGCTGGCTCTTGCTAAAATTGGGGAATATAAATATTGTTTTATGCTTCTTTTTTTTGTAAGACAGATGATACTCTGATATTGTAAAGAAATCGTTGTACAAACTATTTTATCAATAAAGTAAAGTTTTATTTTCCGTTGTTTAATTTCTGTCTGTCTTGTAATTTATCTGCATCTTTTACCCTAAATGCTCCACAGAACTTAGTGCATTCCCTTTGTGAGTGACACTAACGGATGTGGGGTGTTACAATGTGTACTTTCTTACGGTTATTAGTGTGGTAAATGTGGCAGTAGCCATTGGAATCTTGGATAATAAAACGATTATTACCGTTAGTAAGTTAAATATTATCACATTTATAACCATGAGGATAGAAAATACAGTAACGCTCGTTACCGTTAGTAAGATAAATATTATCACACTTATAACCGTGAGGATATAATATTTAGTCAGACTTATTACCGTTATATTATCCATTAGTATTTGTCACGGTTATAACTGTTATAATATGCATAACAAAAATCACCAACACCTGATGGCTCAACGGTTATAATCGTAAGTTGTTTACTCACGGTTATAAGTGCGATAAATGGGCTTTTCTGGTGTTGTGATATATGAGATCTATCTCTCCGAATGTTTATACATGATAATGTAATATTTCCTTTCGATAATGACAAAGGTGGAGAATATTTTCAGGGGGAGATTAGAGAAACTTATATTCTTAAGTACACTGTGTGTTGTCATCATCGAAAATGGGGAGAATGTTAGTAAATCCATTCTTTGATTTCGATAACGACAACGACACAATAGAAACCGTATATATCATTAGCTTATGCAGGAAAATATCCAAGATCGACTCAACATATTGCATAAAACATAAGTTGATAACAAGGAGAAGATATAAGAGGAAAGAAGAGTATGCACTAAGAAAAGAGGTAAATAAATCAAGAAATGCACAGCTAGCATAGGTGTCTCATATAGCTGGATGGATTATCAAACGTCTGACTCCAGGATCAGAAAATAACAAATTTAAAGATCAAACGTCTAATATTATATCCCAGAGGTCAGAATTTTCTCTCGGCCTAAAAAATATATATCTGAAGTAGCTTTCAGACGCTTGGAATTTTAACCGAAAGTCAGAGCTGGAGTTCGACCCAAAAATAAAGGCAACTGTTACATTCTGAAAAGTTATCTTCACAACTCCTCAACATTAATCAATATATAACTCTTGAATGAAGTGTAGTGGAAACTACTCTTCAACACTATTTAAGGCATCACAACTCAAGGAGATCACCTTTTGATTTTTACTACATTCTATAATCTCTATATTCTATCAACACTCAAGCAATACAGTTCATTTATGACCATCTACCACTCTTCCATATATATCCGCACTTCAAAGCAATTATTACTCAAGGACACTACTACAAAAGTGGGCATATTCGACACTAATTTGTGTGCGTTGCATGAAAAGTGTGGCGAAAGCTATGCATTCTTTGATCTTCTGCAACAACATTCATTTGTTGTTGCATTAGATGTGAACACAGTGTTGCGGTTGAAATTCTTGTGCTGTGACTTGCAACACCAGTTCAAAGTGTTGCATTACATAAATACATGCCAGGTCAGCGATCCGCGTTATCAGTTTAAACAAATAAATAACCGTAGATGTTGATTAATCCAACGGTTCTTGCTGATCCTTGCAACACCAGTTCAAAGTGTTGCATTACATAAATACATGCCAGGTCAGCGATCCGCGTTATCAGTTTAAACAAATAAATAACCGTAGATGTTGATTAATCCAATGGTTCAAGCTGATCCTTGCTACAGCTTAGTGAAAATTTGGCGTGACAGTTTCCCCATTCACGAAATACTTCCCCCCAAAACAAATTTCTCCGGTACTCCTCCTTTTGTCCGTTTCTCTCTCCACGAAATCCGTCCGAGAACGCCTCCGATTGCTACTTTTCCTCAGGTTACAAACTATAAACCTTCGATTGCTCCTATTTTACGAACTTTACACCTCCAATTTGGATCGTTTAGGACAATTACAGGTAGTTAGGGCTTCATCATTTAGGTTTTATTTAGTTGATTTCATCTCTAACTTATTTTGATCTGCGTTCAAAGTCTCTGGGTGATTTGGGTATACCGATTACCTTAAATTAGGGTTTTTATACTTGAAGTGTTGTATTTATATGTTTGCATGTGTTGAAATTGTGCAAGTTCTGTATTTTTATGTTTGCCAAACCATTGATGTATTGGTAAATAATGCCTATTTCCAAAGGTGTTAACAAAATTTAGAGGATAAAAGAAATACAATATGAATGTTCAAATGTCTATTTCTGTTTGTAGTTAAATAATGCCTATATCTCTTCCTACATCGTATGACTACGAAGATACCCTGGGCATGGGTGATCTAGGACTGTCAAACCCATCATCACCAGAAACTCCTATTGATTTTTATATAGAGATGCAAGAAAGGAACTACGATGATTTGCTTGAGTATGAACTAGAGCAAGAAGAACTCCGAAGACAACGGCGAGAAGAAGAACGACGTGAAGAAAGGGCGATGCGACGACATAGTCGTTTGCGTCGTCAGCATCAAAACAACCAAGTGGTTAACGAACAACATGCTGACTCACCAATCATAATGTGTCATTGTGGGTATGCCGCTGCAGAAGATGTTATTTCGATTGGATTCAACATTGGTCGTCGTTATTTTAGATGTCGGGTTTATCCCACAGGGTGTACCTTTTGGCAGTGGATTGACCAACAGTTTCCAAGTCGAGCCGCTGAGTACGCAAATGAGATACAACATCAACTTACAACGCTGCAGAATCATGTTATTGGTTTTCGAACTGATGTTAGTAGACTTAACGACCAGCTTCAAGGGCTAAACATTAGACGACAAAATTAAATTATTGCATCGTTCTTTGTATTAGATACAACTGTATCGTCTATGTATCACCTGTATAGTCTTTGTATCTGTACTGTTTTGTTTTGGTGCAGTCATGTAATGTTATGCATTTGTGTTCAGTATCCTTAGTTGCTTGTTTTATGTACGTATTCTCTTGGTAACTCAGTTCCAAAAGTCAATGATAATTCATATCAAAACAATCGTCCTTGTATCATCACACTGATTATGTATATTTGTAAATTATTAACTTGTTTTGTTTTTATTTCTAATTTAGTCTAACATTACAGGGTAGCCCTTGTTCGTGTCTTGAAACTCTTAGGGGTATCAAATTTAGTCTTACTAAGCCGTGGTTAGATTGTGGCAATGGATAGTGAGTATTACATATGGATAGGACTTCCGAGATCGAGCGCAGAATATGTAAGAGGGGTAACAGCTTTTCTAAGAAATGCATTTCCCATTTATAAAGTAGGTGATGAGATGAAGTGCCCCTGCAAAAAATGTACAGAACGTAATTGGTATTGTGAAAATGTCATATACGATCATCTTATTTTTAATGGCCCTTCTCCATTACATACCGGGTGGATTTGTGAAGTTTCACAGACAAAATTAATAGGTGTTGATGACCATATGGATTGTGCAACGGAGATGGATTTTGAGGATAATTTAGATGTGATGTTCAAGTGTGCGGGTTACAAATTTGGTCAAAATCCCAAGGACTTTGTAGTAGAACCAAATCCAGAGGCCGAGAAATTTTATCGGCAAGTTAAAGAAGGAAAAAAACCGTTATATCCTGGCTGCACTAAATTTTCTCGACTAAGTTTCTTGATCAGGCTTTATCATTTAAAGTGTGCTTATGGAATTAACGAGTCTGCGTTTGGGGAATTACTAAAGCTTATAAAAGAAGCATTTCCTGATGCCCAGCTGCCTTTGTCTTCCTACGCTGCAAAGAATGTCATTAAGGATTTAGATCTTAATTACCATAAAATACATGTCTGCCCAAACCATTGCATGTTATATTGGGCAGAGAATAAAGATAAAGAGGCTTGTGACATTTGTGGTTTTTCGAGATGGGCTGTAAAAGAAAAGGAAGACATCGTTGATAATAATGATCCACCAAAGTCGATTCCCAAAGTGCCGGCAAATGTTATGAGGTACTTTCCTCTAAGACCAAGGTTACAAAGGATGTTTATGTGCAAAGAATTTTCCAAGCTTATGAGATGGCACCAAGTGGAACGAAAAGAAGATGGAAAATTAAGACATCCGGCTGATGGTGTGGCATGGAAGATGATGGATGCTCGCTATCCTGATTTTTCATCAGAAAATCGTAATGTTAGATTGGGTCTAGCATCTGATGGATTTAATCCATATCGTTCAATGAATTCAAGTTATAGTACATGGCCAATTGTGTTGGTAAACTACAATCTTCCGCCTTGGTTATGTATGAAACAAGAGAATTTGATTCTTTCAACATTAATATCTGGTCCACATTCTCCAAAGAACAGTATTGACGTATATATGCAGCCTTTAATTGCGGAATGAATTGAAAGCGTTATGGAATGTTGGCGTCGAAACATATGATTCCTTGACTAATGGGAATTTTAATTTACGTGCAAGCGTCTTATGGACCATTAGTGATTTTTCGGGATATGCCATGTTGTCAGGTTGGAGCACGAAGGGGAAACTAGCGTGTCCAGTATGCCATTACGAAACTTCTTCAAATTATTTGAAGCATAGCAAAAAAAGTGTTATATGAATCATAGAAAGTTTCTTGATCCGACACATAAGTGGAGGCTAGATAAGAGGAGATTTAATGGCGAAACTGAAATGGGGAGCATTCCAGAAATATTATCAGGAACTGATATTGAAGAGTTATTGCGGGGGTTCAAAAATCGGTTTGGGGATAAGACGAAGAAACCTGGTTAAAGCGACGGCCCTTTTAAAAAGAGGTCAATACTGTTTGACTTACCATATTGGTGTCATAATCCCCTTCGACATAACCTGGATGCCATGCACATAGAGAAGAACATATGCGACAAAATATTAGGTACTTTACTTAATATAGGTCGCATGTCGAAGGATCACCTAAACGCTCGTTTGGATTTACAGGAATTGGGCATAAGGAAGGCCCTTCATCCTGTTGAATGTGGTGATGGAAAGTATGTTGAAATTAGAGCTGCAATATTTGATATGACAAACAAGGAAAAAGAAATATTTTGCTCTGTATTGAAGAACGCCAAACTGCCCTACGGTTGTGCCTCGAATGTTAGTCGGTACGTGCACGTAAAAGAGAGAACGATTGTGGGATATAAGAGCCATGATGCTCATTTCATACTCCACTATTTGTTACAATTTGCTGTGAAGAAAGCGTCAAAACCCGAGGTTGCGTTATCAATGATCAGATTTAGTGCATTCCTTAGAGGACTATGGAGCAAGGTTATCGAAGTGGATGATATCAAGAGGCTGCAAAAAGAAATTGTAGAGATACTTTGTCATTTTGAAATGATTTTTCCACAGGCTTTTTTCGATATAATGGTACACTTGCCTGTTCATTTATGCAGAGAAATCGAATACGGTGGGCCTGAACATCTTAGATGCATGTATCCAATTGAGCGATATCTAGGAAAGTTGAAATCTTATGTGCGAAATAGAAACAGACCGGAAGGTTCGATTGCAGAAGGTTACTTGGCAGAAGAGTGTGTGACCTTCTGTTCAAGATTTTTAAGCGTTGATGGAGGAACAGAAAACACGTCGATTGATTTTGGAAGATGTCAAACAGATTTGGAATATCATATTGGAACAAAGAAGAATAAAGATGGAAAGATGTTCAATTTGAAAGATGCAGTTTGGAAGGCAACGCATCGCTGTGTTCTGTTCAATTCCGGTAATAAAGAAATTGAGAGTTTGATCGAGTAAGTTCTTAAGTTCCTATATCATTTTCCTTAACTATAAATTAACATCTGCATTTCGTAGTTTTTTGACCGTAATTATTATTTAGGGTTCATCGAGCTTTTGTGGATGGTCTTGCAAATAGAAGAAGATACAAGAGGGAACGAGAACATTTCGAAGAGTTTTGGAATTGGCTTAAAGAAGAGGTTCTGAAAAAGGACAAGATTTCAACAGATGTAGAGGTGTTTGCATTAGGTCCTAATCGAGTAGCTAGGAAGTTTACCGGTTATATAGTAAATGGATATAGATTCCACACAAAATTTAGAGATTCTCGATGTACTACACAAAATAGTGGTGTATTTTTGACTGCCAAAACCACCAGCTTTGCAAGTTCGAAAGACCAAAACCCAATAGTGGGTGATGTCAATTACTACGGATCAATCGAAGAAATTTTTGAGCTTGATTATTGGGGAGCTTTCACAGTGGTCCTTTTTAAGTGTTGCTGGTACCAAGAGGAAAAAGATTCATATGGTCTTACTCGAGTAAATTTTAGCAAGTGCCATAAAACTGATCCTTATGTCCTGTCTTCGCAAGTGCAGCAAGTATTTTATGTGGAAGATGTAGTTGAAAAGAACAGTCATTACGTCATTAAAAAATTGCCGAGAGATTGGTGTGATACTGAAAATGAGAATGCAATGGAAGAAGACATGAGCAATACGCAACCACATGATAAGGGCATAGGTGGTGAACTAGAACCAGAAATTGTTGATGGGGGTTGAATTAGGGATGATGTCCTCGTAATACAACTAGAAACAGAACTAGAAGCAGAAGTTCCTGATCCTGTTCCGTCTTGTTAGGACAAAAAATTCCTCTTTCCTATTGCTTTAATTTGGTCTAATTCATGATGTATTTGGCACTTTTTTTTTAGCTGGAAATTATTATCTTTGATGAATGTATTTGGCACTCTTTTCTCATATTGCAATCTACAATGTTCGCATGTTTTATGATTTAATGCTATGTTCTTTACTGTCATCTAAATTGGTTATAGACCAAAATGTTATAGTTGTTGTTTTTTGTCCACTTTAACATGCATGTACCTTGTTCTAATGTATTCATTTTGTACAGGATGGATGAACCTATTAATATCCGACTGCAACATGGTGGACAGTTTCAAAGGGCATGTTACGTTGGCGGAGAATCCTTCGTAGTAACAAAATATGATGTAGACCGGTTTTCTTACAGTGTGCTTATGGACTTTGTTAAAGATTGTCTCCAGTACACTGAAATAGGAGGAGTCTACATCAGAAAAGGAACGAGGGGTGGCTGGCAGCTAATACTGAATGACAAGGACGTAAACGAGTACGTACAGGGCTGCAATAAGCAAGAAGACGTGGTTTTTTACATCGACAACACCATTGACAAAGACAGTGAGCCGTTGATTCAACTGCAGCCACATGTAATCATACGGCCAAGGAAAAACATAATTCAAGGTATATATATATATGTATATGTAATATAGATCCATTGTTATATATATCTCTGTGTGTGTGTACAGAACTTTGAAGGAGGCCATCGTTATTATTTTTATTGTTCCAGATTCTGCTAAGAAGCCGGTTGCAAAGCGCAAGTATACTACTGCACATAGACTTCAGCAGCAACACAAAATGATGAAAAACAACCCAACTCAAGTGGGTCAAAACAAACTATCGTCGGAGCCTGATATGGATAATGGTGAAGAAGATGTTACTGTGACGGACAAAGGAACCCGGAGGAAATTAAATGTAGAAAATGAAACAGGTAAAGATGATGTTACCCGAGAGAATGAAGCTGATGTTCAGGTATTTTTCAGTTTTCATTTCAGTTTTATTAATCCGGATGAAATCTTATTCCGACCATGAAGGCTGCAGCTAATTCAAGTAACTGTTTGTTCTTTGTGCATGCATTCTGTCAAAATAGCAAGAACTGTTTATACGTCAACTCTATTTGGTTAACTAGCTTAAATTTATCATCGATGGTGAGTAATAATGCCAATCTGCTTGCAGTTCTCACAACCATCAGTTTTGACGAAGTATGAACAAGAGCGAATCGCGCGCATGCAAGAAAATGATGCAGTTAGTAGATCACTTGGGGTGCCTTCATTGGTTAATTGTATGAAAGAGGCTGCCGCACGAAATAAGAAAGATAAATGTAAAGATGTTGCTGGAAGTGATGAATACATCCCAGACAATGCTGGTGAAGACGTCACTGATGATTCATCAGATTCGGAGGTATAAAGAAGTTATTTGTTTATTACTTATTGTATTTGCCTTTATGAACGTAAAAAAATCTTGAACTTCAACTTAATTGTAGAGAATCAAAATTGTTAAGTCAAAGGATCTTTTACCTGGACCGAGAACTCGTGCGCGAACCAATGCAGCCATTGAAATTGAGAAGGAAGCGATGAAGCGCACCCCCCTCCAAAGAAAGCTGGCTCCAACAAGGATTTGATCCTGACATTCACTCCCACTCCAAAGAAACTCAATAACCGGGAGAAACAGACAGAAACATTAAAGAAACTTACGAACCCTACACCGTCTTTTTCAGGAGTTATAAAACCTACAACGTCTCGGCCATCTGTTTTAAAACCTACATGTAGCAAATTGTTCAAACAATCAACCAGTTCATGTGAAGCTGCTGGTTCAGTTGCTGCTTATTTAGCGATGCGGAAACGTCAAAAGCAGAACGTTGAAGCGCCTCTAACAATGGAAAATCTTACCGATCGATTAGAGCAGGAATGGATTGCACAGGAAGATGAAGCAGGTACAGGTATATATATAAATAATAATGTTTCTTTATCTGTGCACTACACTGCACTGTTGAGTGTGTCTTTTTTCTATTCACATTTTTGAACCTGGTAGATAAAGTACAAGGTCCAAAAAATCCTAGAGGGAAGTCAAAAATGACCAAGGTGCATGCTAGAACCCCTGATGATAAAGTAGTCATTGAGTTGAATGAGGATGGCCAGCCAGTTTCTGATAATATTACAGAGTTAAGCAATTTTCTTGGTACACTAGCAAAGGATAATGTGTCTCTTACTTACATCAATTGGCATGTGGTTCCTGATCAATTAAAGCGACAAATGTTGGATTATGCTCTGGTACAATCTAATTTCCTTAACCATATACAGTTCAACTGACTTCCTAAATGTTTGGTTTTACTTAATTAGTTTGTTTCCTGAATTTTGTGATTGCTATATTGTAGGCTAGGTATGTCATACCGGAAGAAGGACACAAGTGGGTCTTGAACACGCTTAACGACTCTTGGAGGCAGTACAAGTCTCGCATCAAAACAAGGTATTATAAAAAATACTCAACTGATGAGGAAAGGCTTGCAAATAGGCCCAGTACAATTCCGTTGGAGGATTTTAAAATGCTCTTGACTACTGGGGGGGATGAAGCAGTTCAGGTACGGCTTTAATGATATTCACATTTGTATAATGTTTATTAGTTCACATTATCTTGTTTAATGCTAATCTTTAGTAGTTCACATTATCCTTGTTTAGTGCTATTTTTTTTTGGATTTCCAGGCCCTAGCTGATTCTAATTCCGCGCATCGTAATTCGTTGAATGAGACACATACCATGGGTCCCAAAACTCATGTAGTAGCCAAAGAAAAGATAGTATGTGTTTTTCTGAACTTAAGTTATTTTTTATTGTGATTGAGTTGAATTGACCACATGATAATTCTAATTTGTTATATCATTGAATTATTGGTAATCCTAATACTTGACAGAGAAAGAAGGACCCAGAAAAAGCCTCCCCATCCGCTGCCTTGGTTTATCTAGAAACTTATAAATGAGAACCGGGTCGAAGTTACAAGACTAACACGGATGAACTGAAGGCCAAATACGTGAGTACATATATAATTAGATACTGAAATAGCAATACTTGTGTCAGTATAATTGGCACATTGTACGTTTGTTGGAGCTGCATATTAAATCGAACACATATATAGTTAGTTTGAAAGAGAACCAGTTCTGTTAATAAATTCATTCCTGCCAGCTGCCTATTTATCTATATGCTTGCCTGGTTTTCATTTTGTAGGCGAAGGTGCAAGCAATGGTGGATGCTGGAAACATTGCTGAGGCAGATGCACTGGTTTCTGGTGGGAAGAGGCACACGCGTAACTGGCTTGTAGGAAGGCGAGGCAAATTGGCTGAAAAGTCTCCAAATCCTGATTCTTTGGACAGCTATGTCTAAGAGTTGACAAAAAAAATAAGCCAAGAGCTGGAGGCGGACTTGGAGGAAAAGGTGAATAGAAATGTTAAAGAGAACGTGTCGTGGGTGTTAAAAAAGCTAGGTGAAGCCAATCCAGATCTAAATTTAGATGTCGGAGACCTTTGTGTCACCACAACAAGTGATGAAGATGCTGACAATTGTACTCCTTCAACCCCGGCAACTGACTGAAGTATTTGGATGGTATGTGTTAGCACTTGTGATATATTCGGATTGTTCTTTTAAATGATGGCACTTGTGGTATGTGTTTGTGATGACAGTACTTGTGGTATGTTTTGGTGATGGCAGTACTTGTGGAATGTGTTGGTGATGATACTTGTGAGTTGGTATATATAATTGGTTGGTCTGACTGTGGTGATGAATGTTTTGGGAGGAATTGTTGTATGAATATTTTGGTATATATGTATGAATGTGGTACAATGTTTTGGATTGAATATATGTACTGCAGAATCTGTAATTACAGGGTTGTATTACAGCTGCAGTTGATTTTTTCCTGGTGTCGCATTTGATTTTTGTGGTGTTGCGTTAGACTGTGTTGTGGTGTTGCATTAGACTGTGCTGTGGTGTTGCATTAAGTTTAACATTATTAATTCCACAAAGGTACGACACGTGGGCCCCACAGCTTACGTGGCGCCACGTGGATAGCTGACGTGGCATGTGACACATGTGCAGCTGACGTGGCGAGCTGACGTGGCATGTGCCACATTGACAGCTGACGTGGAAAGTCAATGCGGACCCCAGTATCATGAGCTGGAAGCCAGGGTCTGGCTTCTACTTAAGGCAACGCTGTATGTTGTTGCATTACATGGATATGCTGTTGCAATAGGGCAAAAGTTCTACTTAAGGCAACGCTTTCTTTCCGTGGCCGTAGATGGACAAAAGCGTTGCATTAGATGGCTAATGCAACGGCCGCGGATGCCACGCCCCCCCTGGTGTTGCCTATTTGAAAAAAGGGCCTACGGCAACGCTTTTTTGATCTACGGCCACAGAAGAATAGTGTCGAATATGCCCACTTTTGTAGTAGTGGGAATATCTTGGAAGACCATGTACTAATTAGTCAATATTCGTGTTATATAAGAACGCATATTTGACAAGAAAACTCTTTTGTGATTAAGCCTATTCCTCCGGGTAATAATAGAATACCGAAGGGGATCTTGGGTACTAGACGTAGGACGGGAGGTCCAAACCAATATAAAAATCCTGATGTGCATTTTTCTTACTAGCATTTACTTTACTATGTTACTCTAGCATATTCATTAATTTATATGTGTCTATGCACGATCCACTTATATAGACTTTCATACACTTGCATGGTCCAACAACTACCTGACCTTATATAGTATCAATTAAAAAAAACCAATTATAGCAAATGCATTGAAATTTAAACGACTATTTTCGAATATTTTGTAACCAATACTTATTGGAATAATTGTATAACAACTTCTCATAGCTATTAATTTTTTATAATTAAAGAGGACAATAATTCGTAAAACGTACGCTAATAATAAATTTTGTCATTCAAAATGTACTGACAATTGCTATAAAATTATTTATTAAATTTATTATACCAAAAAATATAAAGCAAAAAACGATAATTTTCTCTTAAATTTAAGTTTTAAGAACTGTGAGATTCAAAAAGATCAATCTAAGGAATTTTTAAAACTTTGAAGCTCCAAAATTGAAATTTAACAGTGATCGAATCAAGGTTATATCATTGGCATAATGTTATCCCTCAATTGGATAGCTATGGATAACATGCCTGGCTGTCTGCATAGCCCGATTAATGGCTGCTACAGTTGGGATGCTTTTAAAACCTCAATACGGTGTAGAGCACTGTTGAGATTTCACGTGAAAATCGAGATTAATTTAATTTACTCCAAATGACATTTCAGTCCTACCACCCAAATTTCAATCCACGCGAGAAAAAGCTTCCAACGATACTGTCGGTTGAGCGAAAGCCTCCAAAAACCCAGTGGCCTTTTCGTCATTTACCATCCCAGATCCCTCCCTGCACATGGGCGGATCCTACTGCCTCCGTCTGCACTCCCCCCTCACTCTACACCCTAAAATAAAGCGTGTGAATATCAACCCCCGCATACCACCAACATTTACTAAAATACTAAATTAATAGTAACGCAAATAAATCCGCTTTCCTCTATAAAACTCACTTTGCCGTTATCACACACTGCCATCTGAAGAAGAAGAAAACATTTGTTGTCTGTAACCATTTTTGCAACAATGTCAGCTTCTTCGTCTCCCTCCTCCTTCGTCTTCCTCCTCCTATGCTCTTCAATCATTTCCCTGAACCTCCACATTTGCCTCTCCGACCCCGTTTCCGACCTGCATTGGCACCCCGCCACGGCCACCTGGTACGGCAGCCCCGAAGGCGATGGCAGCGACGGTAATTACATCCTCACTCTTGCCCTCTTTAATAAATTCGTTAAGTTTCAGTCAACAGTCAATAATCAATAGACAAATGAGTAGCAGAATCCAGAAGATTATTATATTTTGTTAAAAAAAACAGCTTTTATTTCATTTTCTTTTTTTTATGAAAGCACTCACGCGCACTTTCTGTTCATGGCCGTTAAGGCATTTGTTAACCCTATACAATTCCACAAACAGCAAACAGTTTTCTTCACGTACGTCCATTTGCCACGTGCCCCCCTCACAATATTTTAAGTTTGCTTTCTGCCCCCTCACAATCGTCTGATTCAATTTCGATAATAGGCGGAGCTTGCGGATACGGGTCGCTGGTGGATGTGAAACCGTTAAAGGCGAGGGTAGGAGCAGTAAGTCCGGTGCTGTTTAAAAATGGGGAAGGGTGTGGAGCCTGCTACAAGGTGAAATGCGTCGACGCCGGGATTTGTTCGCGTCGGCCGGTGACGGTTATTATCACCGACGAGTGCCCGGGTGGTTATTGCGCGTTCGGGCGGACGCATTTTGACATGGGTGGAGCTGCGTTTGGTCGGATGGCTATAAGCGGCGAGCATTCCCAGTTGAGAAATCGAGGCGAGATCTCTGTTCTTTACAGGAGGTAACGATACATCTTTGATTTTCGTGCTTGATAATTAATGGCGATTTATGTATTTTGCTGCTTTGCATAAACAGAGAAAATGCTTTACGTGTTCGCTTGATTAAGCTAAATGTCCATTTCTGAATTGACTGTTCATATCAATACAATTTGATTGGTTTGTAATTTGTTTATTAATACCACTAATTCTTCGTCAGGCTATTTTGAGTGCCTATACCAGACACACATGTTAAACTGATTCAGATATAGCTACATTTTTTTTTTTAAAGCTTTTCTTTTTTAAAATTAAGTAGTTAACAATATGGATAAAAATATGTGAATATTAGGCTTAGAATGGAAAATTTGCTATTCGGGGAATAACTACAAATATTTGTATAATTATATAAAATACATAAAATTTTGGAATTATTCAGTGAGTAACTATTGATATTTTCGCAATTTCTGTGATGAATAATTACGGAAATTTTCACAATTTTATGATTAGTAATTACAGAATCTTTCGTTGAATAATTGCAGAAATATCTGTAATATTTAGATATAACTGCACGAATCTTTACACAAAATTAATGCATTTTTTTATATGTCAATTTTAGGGATTTGAATTACATTTTTTTTTTTTTGGAAAGAAAGTTTGGTGTATTTTGAAATTTAATTGTGACACTAACCAAACTGTCCCTGAAAATAATGGTTTGGTAGGACAAAATTGCCTTTCATGTGGTTAAGTGCATATTCTCCTGAGGGTTTTTTATTTATTTTTCATGCTACAACATACACATCATTTAAGTGGATGGTTTTCTAAATGATAAGATGACAATACAACACACACTGTTTAGTGAAGCCTATATCATCTTGATGACCGTCACTAGCCATGTGAACCGACAGAAATAACCGCTTTTTCACTTATCAACCAAAGAAAGAGTGACGGTCTAGATGGCAATCTCATCTACATTGCCGCCACCACTACTTGTTGCCAACCAAACAACACATGTCAATATTCTACACATCACAAGTGTGATAAATAGTTAGCAATGAAAAACAAAGGCGTGATATTTGTAATTGTAACATTGTCCGGATTGAATACAACTAAACTAATTATCACTGATAAGCACCAAGATCAGTGGGAAGTTGGGCCTATGGCTGCATATAAAATGCACACTTAAAACATAACAGTACCTGCATATGGGCGTATATATGCAGATATATGTTTATAGTTTTTTTTTTTTTTTCTTAACAGTATGAACATTTGAAATACTAGTTCATGCAAAAAAATGTACAGGACTCCATGCAAATATCCAGGGAAAAACGTGGCATTTCACGTAAATGAAGGCTCCACAGACTACTGGCTTTCACTTCTGGTTGAGTTCGAAGATGGGGATGGAGATGTTGGCTCAATGCACATCAAACAAGTACAATTTCACTTAATTCACCTTATTATGTTTGACATATATGCCTCCAGCAGTTTCAACCATTACTACTGCATACAAACATTTATTTAACATGTGCATCAATATTAATGCAGTCGAGCTCGAACGAATGGCTAGTGATGAAACACGTATGGGGAGCAAACTGGTGCATCATAGGCGGCCCTCTGAAAGGACCTTTCTCTGTGAAGCTCACCACCTTATCCACCCACAAAACTCTTTCTACAAGAGATGTCATTCCCAAAAACTGGTCTCCTAAGGCCACCTACACTTCTCGCCTCAATTTTCATCTTTGATCATACAGAAGCCATTCAATTATATATATATTTGTAAGTTGCTATATAGACATGATTCATGAGTATGTGATCGTGTGAAGTGTTGTGTGTGTGTTTTTGGAGTTTTGTTTGCAATAGGTTGTAACTGAAGATGGTTGTAGCCCTCTCTTAAATGAAAGAGAGCGAGCGTATGTTGGTTTATTTGTATCTTTGTTTGTCATTTATGTAAGACTTTTTCTGTAAGGTCACATCTATAAATTTAAAGAGATGGGTCTTTTGTGTTTGTTTTTGCTTCAGAAATGAATGCCTCGTGGATGATATTATTTTATATTTGAGTGCTGTATAATGGGATGTTTTCTTTACCCATTTTGGAGCATCGACCAGTACACTTTTTGTTAGTTCTTATTTCTTTATAATGTGTTTTTTTTTTTTCTTTCTTTGTTCTATTGTTTTCTTTTACCTCAGTCCGGGGCCTCAGAATATGAGTTCGATTTTGTTAACACGAGTTCATGTGGTGTCACTATGACCTTGGTTTTCTATTGGTGAAAATCATGGAGTTCATATATGTTTCCATGATTTCCACCAATAAGGTGATGGAGTCACGTAAAGTGGTATCAACGAATCTATCTCTACTGTTAGAAAATTGATGCAAATTGTTGTGTTCAGTGTGACTGAATAAACAAGAAAAAAGTACATTTACTCAGAGAAAAATGTTCACATTGTTGGACTTTACATACTTCCTTTCGGGAAAGAAGCACGTTGTCACATGCTAAAATCTTTTGCATGCTCACTGATTAAATAATTGATACTGCATTTGACAAAGTTTGGTCCCCAAAACATAGCAGCTGTCACTAATAACCAAAAGGCTGGTGGAAAAATGTAAATTGATATATTTGAGTGCTGCATCTTAAAGTTTGAAGGCAAAAAAGCCCTGACGATAGACTGGAATGCAGAGCTCGATGAGCTGACAACCGAGATATGGTACAATCAAGCTTGGACCAAGAGGTTTAAAGTAAATGACACTGAGAGTTTTACAGTGGTTCGAGGCAAAAGTTTCTATGTGTACCACCGTTCGTTCTTTATTTAGTCACTTTGATTTAGCCAGGAGGCTTTGTTATACTGGATTCATATGCTTTCACCATTAATGAATTCTAAGGGAGCTCTAAGATAGAAAAGTATAATATATTTCTTGTTCTATTTTTTATGTGTCAGAAGATCCTTGTTATTAAAGTATTCACAGGCTTTGGTTATATTACAAAATGAACGTTTGTACCCGTTTGGGCTTATGTACATTATTTGGGCCTCGTCTGTCTAGCCCATCGTTTATTTCTGCTATATATACATATGCGGACTGTTGTACAAAGACTAATTTGATCAGTTTACATTTTTACATTTCACGGAAATTACATTTCTCACATGGTACCAGAGCATAGTTTGCCCAATGACATTTCTTTCTGGTCTACCTTCTTGACATCAATCAATAGAGGGGAGTGATTTTTGATTCAGTTAAGTTTCATCATCGGAGATCAAATCTCTCTGATCGTGCCGCGTCTGTTCTCATCTTGTTGTGTGTGCCAAACTAGAAATTTCTTTTACGGCGGCTACAACAGCTTTTTCTGGTCATCTGAGAATTGACATCTCATCATCTGACTTTCTTGGTGTGAATTCATCAGTTCTTGCATCTTTTAAAGAAGCAAGAATCTCCTTCACAACCTTAATTTTTCCATGGTTCTGCATAGGTTGCCGCCCTCTCGAGAAGGTAGCCTCGCCATACGCATTTCTCATATCTGGACAATTTTTCATTTTCACTCTATCATGGCAGGACCCAATGATGGGAATTCTTCTGCAAATTCAAGTGTAGACATTGCTGAACCAATCTACACCACTCATATCCTTGTAAAGCCAAATTCTCTCAGGGATGAATCTACTTTTTTTGCATTCTGAAATCCCCTTCTGTAATGCATTATTCTAGCTGACGATTGAAAGTTAAAAATTTGTTGTATTGTTGACCATATTTCATAGGATGAATTACATCTTATAACTTGAGACAACAAACTTGTACTAATGGATGAAAGAAACATTTCTAAAGTCAAGACTCTATGCGACAAACTTAAGGCAGTGGGACATCATGTATCAGACAATGAACAAATTCTTACACTTACAAATGGATTGGATGAAGAAAACGAGTCACATGTTACCTTTATAGCCACCCAACCAATATTACCAGATATCCAAACAGTGTATTCTGCATTATTGGCACATGAGGGCAGAGTGGAACAAAGGAAAGCAACACAAACTGATTACAGTATAAATCTGGCCTCAAATACAAGAAATGCAAACACAAATCAAGCAAGAAATGCACCTGGTTTAGGCAGAGGCAACAATCAGGGGTCAAGAAGTAATCCAAATCAAAGAGGAAGAGGGAGAGGCAGATTCAACAATGCTCCAAGAATCAAATGTCAGATATGTGAGAAACCTGGACATTCAGCAAACAGGTGTTACTTTAGGTTTAACACAGATGTGAATAATGCACAGCAAGGTCAGTTCAATCAAAGGGGACCCAACATAAATATGGCACTAGGAAATCAAGGCGGTCCAATGCAGAAAGCTCTGCAATGACAAGCAACACTGATAATCTTGACAAACTTGATGACATCAACAGTGAGGATTGGTTTCCAGATTCTAGAGCAACCAACCACATCACCAACAGTTTGCAAAATCTAAATCTTGGAAACAAGAACTACTTAGATAAGCAAGTTATTCACACTCGTAACGGTGAAACAATGAATATATCACACACTGGAACAAGTTTGATTAAAGGAAGAAGAAAATTTTTCCTTAATAATTTGCTTAGGGCTCCAAATATCAAGAAAAACCTTATCAGTGTGTCCCAATTCACTAGTGATAATAAGGTATATTTTGAGTTTCACTCAGAATATTGCCTTGTTAGAGACTCACTAAGTAAAAACATATTATTACGGGGTAAATTGGATAATGGCTTATATCGATTCAACAACTTGCAATCAAGTCCGGGGAATGATAAAAATACATGGTGCTGTAGTGTCAATATTCAATTTAACAGTGATATTAACAAAATTAATTTTGATGATAATGATTGTAATTCTATTAAGAATGACTGTAATAATATGAAAAATGATCTTGACATTTGGCATTGTAAACTAGGACATCCTTGTTATGACATTGTGTTGAAAGTATTGAATGATAATAACATTTCAAATAAGAAATTACCTGTCTCCACCACATGCACACACTGTCAAATTGGAAAAAGGCACAAACTACCTTTTAGCAGATCTAAGACAGTGTATTCCAAACCTCTTGAATTACTAACAGCAGGCCTATGGGGTCCTGCATCATTGAGCTCAAGACAAGGACACATGTATTATATATCCATTGTTGATGCATGCATAAGGTACACCTGGATTTTCTTTCTTAAAGCCAAATCTGATACACATGATGCTATGCTACAGTTCATCAATTTTATAGAAAGACAATTAAATTGTAGCATAAAAATCATACAAACAGATGGAGGTAGTGAGATCCTACCCCTAAAAGGATTTTTTAATAATAAGGGGATAATTCATAGAACCATTTGTCCTTACACATCTAAACAAAATGGCATAGTGGAAAGAAAATACAGGCATATCGTAGATACAGGATTAACATTACTATCAAAAGCATCCATGCCACTGAAATATTGGAATGAGGCATTTGACACAGCCGTGTATTTGATAAACAACATGCCAACTGAAATTCTACAATACAAATGTCCTTATGAAATGTTGCATGGTAAGAAACCAGATTACAACATCTTAAGAACATTTGGATGTTTGTGTTTTCCATGCCTCAGACCATATAATAGTCACAAAGTTTATCTAAGATCCAGCAAATGTACCTTTTTAGGATATGGTAATAATCAAAAAGGGTATAAATGCATGGACAATAAGGGAAAGGTTATAGTCTATAGACATGTTGTTTTTAATGAAGATGTTTTTCCTTTTGCAGAAAATAGAAACACAAATGAGCAAGTGCATGATCAATCAAAATTGGAGATAGGAACAATTCCAATATTATTTGAACACAAAATGCACACAAATGAAGAGGATACATCACATCAAACACAAATAACTCCAACTGTATCAAGCACAAGGTCAGGATACAGTTCAAGTGAGCACATGACTGATGATGATCAACCTCCATATGACAACATAGACATTAGCACCAATCAGAATAATGGAAATAACAGTACTGCATCAGATGATAGTAATCAAAACAATGGAAACAACAACACCATAGCAGATGACACCAGCAGTGACAATGAAAGACAGCAACCACAAACTCGATATCACATGATCGCTAGAGCTAAGAGTGGTATATTCAAGCCTAAAGTCTACAGTGCAGTAGTTAAAGAAATCAACCCTACTGATGAGCCTCTCACATTTAACCAGGCAGCAAAATACAAACTATGGTGTGATGCTATAAACGAGGAGTACGAAGCATTAGTTAGAAATAAAACATGGAGTTTGGTCATACCTCCTAAAAACAAGAACATCGTGTGGGTGCAAATGGACTTACAAGTTGAAGAAAGATGCTAATGGTAGCATATCTAAATATAAAGCCAAATTAGTGGCAAGGGGGTTTCCATAATAGTATGGTTTTGACTTTAATGAAACCTTTTCCCCAGTAGTCAAGCCCACAACCATTAGAATTGTTCTAACTGTTGCCTTACATTATGGCTGGAATATAAGACAACTAGATGTGTGCAATGCCTTTTTAAATGGTGAACTAAGTGAGAAAGTTTATATGCAACAGCCAATAGGCTATGTTTGCAAAGAAAAGAAGATCATGTGTGTAAAATTCATAAGGCCATATATAGGTTAAAGCAAGCTTCAAGAGCTTAGTACATGAAGTTAAAAAATACTCTTGCACAACTTGGATATAAGGCAATAATACCAAATAACTCTCTGTAGACTAAAATTACTGATAAGAGTATTACATACATTCTAGTCTATGTTAATGACATTTTAGTGACAGGGAGTGACATGAAAGAAATTAATGGTGTGATAAATCATCTTGATCAGACTTTTGCCATCAAAGATATGGGGAAAGTTAACTTTTTCTTAGGCATTCAGGTTCAAAGAAAGTCAAACATAGAGATTTTTCTTTCACAAAGGAAATACATTTCTAAAATTTTAGCAAGAGCAAACATGGACAGTGCAAAGCCTATCTCTACTCCTATGACTAGCAACTTAAGACACTCCAAAACTGATGGTGAAGCTATTGAAAACTGTAAACAATATCGCAGCATAGTTGGGGCATTTCAATATTTAACTATAACGAGACTAGAGATTTGTTTTAGCATCAATAAAGTTTGTCAATTCATGGCAAATCCCTTGAACAAACACTGGGTTGCAGTTAAATGTATTTTAGTTACCTGAGAGGAACCCTAGACTATGGCTTAATGATAAGAGCAAGTGGAGATATCAATCTAAACACTTATAGTAATGCTGACTGGGCAAATGACCCAGATGACAGGAGATCAACATCTGGCTACTGCTTGTTCATGGGATCCAATCCCATATCGTGGTGCACGAAGAAACAACTGACCATATCTCGATTGAGTACTGAAGCCGAATACAGAGCTCTAGCCTCTACCACTGCCGAGATCATATGGGTGGAAACCCTAATCAAAGAGTAAGGGTTACGTTTGACGAAGAAGCCAACACTCTGGTGTGACAACAAGAGCACGGTTGGACTATCAATGAACCCAATCCAACATTCTAGAAAAAAACACATCGAGATAGACCTTCACTTCATCAGAGAAAGGACCGAAGCTGGGAAAATGAAGACTAATCATATTCATGCCTTAGATCAAAAGGCAGACATTTTGACTAAAGCGCTATTGTGAAGCAATTTCGAGAGATTAAGAAAGGAGCTTAGGGTTTCTGATGGCGGTGTTGAAGAGCTAAAGACAAAACCCTAGTTCATTTTGAGGCGGGGTATTAAAGTGTTCACAGGCTTTGGTTATATTACAAAATGAACGTTTGTACCCATTTGGGCTTTTGTACATTATTTGAGCCTCGTTCGTCTAGCCCATCGTTTATTTCTACTATATATACACATGCATGCTATTGTACAAAGACTAGCTCGATCAGATTACATTTTTACATTTCACTCAAATTACATTTCTCACACTTGTGTCATGAAATTTCTGCCTATTTATAGTTAGTATGTTGTGACACCAATGATAGAGAGTTTATTTCATGGATTGGTGAGGTTGCTTATTGAACGATTAAGATTGGAGCTCGTGTTATACATCTAAGAGGGATAATAATAATGTCGAATTAATGAACTGCACCTCTCCTAAATGACATTTAGAATTTGAATCGTATCTTGCTTTGATGGTTGTTTTGGTCGTTGATTCCTACCTCTTTTGGTTGATGCTTTGGGCATTGAATTCGCTATGGGCAATCTCCTCTGGCCTGTAGCATTTTCCTTTCAGGATTCTGTTCAGACATTATATACCAAACCATCATAATTCTAATAATGAGAGTTAGGACACATGCTCTGGCGTGATGATGACATGTGCTAGATGCATAAATTGCTTTCTATAAATTATTTATGTAACATATTCAAGAGAATTATTCATATAAAATTTAGCTATGTTTTTGTGTTGAAATTATATGTAGTTAGTTTAAATTTTGATTTCTATTTCATATACTTCTACTATTAACTAATAAATTACGAATTTATAAAGCAAAATGTTGAATCACAAGAATTTTGATTGATGACAACAAAACGAAGATCAATGAAAATCATGAGATGGAGCTAAGATTATATATATAGGTATTGAGTCGTGTTAGATTGATGTTAAAATCTATCCTCAAAGTATAACACGAATGCACAAAAAAAGCCTTCTAAATATATATATAAATATATGTATATATATATAATATAAAGCTTCAAAATTACCAGGACTGTATAGAAAAACCTATACCACTCGACTGGTACATATTCTACCAGTCGACTAGTAGTAGAAAATTTGTACAGCAACGGCTACTTTTGAAAGATTTTAAATATATATATATACTTCAGTATTTTTACCAGTCGACTAGTGGATTTTTGACCAGTCGACTAATCAGAAATTACAGAGTTTTTCATGAGGAGTCACTTCCTTTCATGAAGAAGATCTCTCTTCAATTCTGAATGGAAATGGATACAACTTTTCATAGAAACTATTCATGAAAGAATGCTACTCTTCTACTTTTATAAATGCACTTCAAATCGTATTTCGAAATCACCTATTCTCAATGATTCTTCTCTGAATTCTGAACTATATTTCCATACTCTTTTGGATTCTAAAAGCTCTCTAAAATTCAAATACTTGTTCAATCCCTGAATTGATTTAATATCACTTGATTCAAAAATCAATTTTCTTCCTTAGAACTTTGCATTCAAATCATACACTTGAGGATCAGATTATAGGAAGGGAGTATTTAAACCATTGACTGTCCGTGTTGATCAAAGAACACAAACCAGAAGTCAAAACATTTGTAATTATTGAAGTCCTGTGTAGTTGCTCAGGCGAGAGGCATCCTTGTTGGGGCTCCGGTGCACTGACTTATACCTCCGGGTTAAGAGATGGCGTGATAGTGAATTCCGAAGAGGAGCTTCAGGACAAGACGTAGGGTGGGAAGTCCAAACCAGTATAAAATTCTTGGTGTCATTTTACTTTACTTATTGCTTTTATCTACTTGTTATATATCATATCAGTTCTTATTTATTTGCATAACTATTGAATATTAGCTAGTTAGTTTATCATCCACATTTCCGCTACATCCATATAGATCCCGCTTAAGTCGTTCACATCGACTTTACATTGGCTAAGTGAAAAATGAATTCGTTACGGTGTCGAAAAGCAAAATCTAACTTTAGATCATGAAGTCAGAACTTTTGAAAATCATGCTTGACACTTGAAGTCATCTAGGCTAAGTTACATGAAAAATTATTACAGACAAAATCTAACTTAAGACCGTAAGGTCAAAACTTTGGAATCGTGCTTGACACTTGAAGCCATCAAGGCTAAATGACAAGTGCAACTATTGTGGTACCGAAAGGCAAAATCTAACTCAAGAATGTGAGGTCAAACCTTTTGAAAATTATGCTTGACAATTGAGGCCATTTTGGTTAAGTGAAAGTGAAATTATTATGGTTCTGATGGACAATTTGAGATCATGAGGTCAAAACTATAGGACAAAGAAGGTCGAGGTCTGATCCAAAGGACGAGTTCCATTCTAACATTAAATGACTTTTCCAACTTTCACGATTTCAGTGGCTTCTCTGAATAGTGTGTTACTTTTATTTTCCCTTAAATGATTTTTATTTTGCTTTTACCATATGTAATCTGCAACTAAAGTTCAATTAATCAAGTAATCTCTACTGTTGATTTTAAGACTTTAAATAAATCCTATTTTTGCTTCTTGTTTCCTACTCATACTTCTGACAGTTGCATTCATTACTAGTATTACCGTGCAATGGTGAAAAAACCGATCATTAAACCATTTAATATAAAATAATAAGATTTGTTAAATTTTGTTTTAATTCAGGGTTTGATGAGAAAACCCTGACGTAGTTTAAAAGTTGAAAAAATTGTAAATTCAACTGCATTATGAATTGTATAGGTAACCGACTTAATACTAAGAACATCTTATCAATGTATTGACAAGAACAAGTCATCAATTGTAGCCTACTTTTTTTTATTAGGCCAAACCAAAGAGCCTAAAGCCTATAAATTAAGTACTTAATAAATTTGCTTTTGAACTAACCACTTTTTTATATTTGCTAACTGGGACAAAGTCTTAGTACTTTCAACGTGGGACTTCTATCAAGGGGAAAGAAATTGGAATTAAAACAAATCAGGTTCTCAGTTGTTTTGAAACCTAGGTTAAATTGAGATGATAACACCCGAGATCATTTAAACACATAATAATCAATAAAAGAAACTTAGAAACAAACAAGGAATGCTTCAGTTCATTCTGTTTAAGATAAAAAAATACCGTTCAATCCTAAAAAGACTTTTTCAATGCACTACCTCTTTCATCTCACAACCTTTTCCTAAACAACCTTTAATAATATTTAATGAATCTTTGAAGTTATCATTGGTTTTACTTGACAACAATACAATACAAATCAAACATTATTAAAATACAAGAAATTTAATTCGGCCTAGAATTGCACTATTCAGTTGCATATGTTGCGTAGACTTTAAGTTAGCCTAGCTATTAGTAAACAATTTAAAATAGATCCATCTAATAAACAACAGCAATCCAACATTTCCAAAATATATCTACCAGCTTCATGGTCATGACAATCGGTTGCAATAAATTTCTCTAAGCCTTCATTCTCCATTTCCAAAATCCAAACTGTTTGTGACTCCACCACGAGATCTTGCAAATAATCAGTTGCTTCTGGATCCATACAAATTTGGAAAATTGAAAAAGAAATTGTTAAAAGAATTATGAAGATCATATAATAATATTTATATCGTTTCAAGAAGGTGAAACATAATATAATCTGGCCTTAGAAATCAAGTATTAAAAGAACTGTGCATAAACATTGAGAATCTCATTCCATACCACTTTAAATGATTTAAATAGCATAATTATGAGCCTAAGTCCAAAAGCAATGTTGATAAATTAGGATTAAGGGAAGCTGCACACATAGATGGAATATTTTATGAACTTTTTAACTACATGGTGCCAAACAAAATAGTTTCGAACTAGTATTTCTCATGTTATCATAATTATCATGATAATCTGATGTTATGTCGCAATCTTATAACATCATTACAAAAATGAAGAACTAAGGCTATTTAAATGATATTATGATATATAAACTGAATATAGATCAAGATCCGAAACTTCGTTAAAAAAAACGTTCTCTGTACAAATTGTAATGTACAAGAATAATTATACTTTCCTAGAATCAACTATTTCACTAAGGCATATAATAATACATTTATTTTGATAGAGATGTGCCTATAGTTTGCAACATTTTTTTTATAGATAGAAGCAACGGAAAGAGTGAGCCTTGGCCTCAGTTATCCTACTATTAGACCAACTCGATCTATATGTAAATAATAGTAGAACAATTTCGGTTACTATATCAGTAAAAAATTATTTTAAATATACATCAGTGGTTAATACAGAATTTTCAGTTATCGGTCATCTGCACCCAAAAAAATACAACTGACCGATAATTATTTTTAAATATTTTAAATTAGTATTCTAAATATATTAAAAAGGATATTATAATTTGATTCACTTAATATAATGATTTTAAATCAACTGATGACGGATCTGTTAATTTTTATCATTGTCATTTATCTTATCCAAATGCACTACATGCACATCAAAATCAGTCTGCAACATGATCAAAACAAAATATATAATCTCTCTAAACTTACATGGACTGTTAATCTCTCCACTATCTATTTCATTATTTATTTCATTGTAGCTTTCTCCACGGTTGGCATTTTAAGAAGTATGAAATATACAATTATTAAGCTAATAGCTGAGAACTACCACACATCTTACGGTGATTTTATTAAGGTTAAACTCGATATGTTTACTTTATTAAGGTTTAATGGTATAATGCTATGAAACTTCAGAATATTTGAACAATTTTATTTGCAACAGATTGTGCTTACTGTGTTCGGTCCAGCTCTTATATTTGGAAGCTTAACAAAAACAATCACATTACAAGGTCTGATTGCATGGTATTTCTTCAGTTATATTTTCTATTGTTTAAATGTGAATTAACACATTACATATTGGGAAATTAATTTACAAGGAAAATTAGCACTAAAAATTTAACCATAAGGACATCGCCTAATATTGGGAAATTAATTTACAAGGTTAAACACGAATTATTTCATTTTAGTCAATTAAATTGTGATCCAAACATTTTCTGTATTACTTTTGTCGTTAAAATATTATAGCAGTTTTTAGGTATCAGTTTTGTATTTTTTTAGGTATTAGTTTTCCTATTTTAACCGTGTTCTGTTTTTTTTCATGTGATTTTGTTGCTTTTTTATTTTTGTACTTGAATTGTTGCATCAACCTTGCTACCGAAATGAAATTATTTCATTTTAATTCAAATTGTGATGCAAACATTTCCTGTATTACTTTTGTCGTTAAAATATTATAGCTGTTTTTAGGTATCATTTTTGTATTTTTTAAGTATCAGTTTTATGACTTCGGGTATTGTAACTGTGACAAGTGCATATCTGTTTTGAATTGTTTGATTTGGCAAATGAATTTTTTGATACACAACATCAATTCTAACTGATATGCACTGATTAAAAAAATTACACCCATCAACTCTATTCAGTTCTCACAAAAATAATATTTATTTTCAATAATACCCATGATATTAATTCATCACTTATTTTACACCAATTATTATATTGAAGTTACACCAAATACTATATGTTTTACAACTGAATTTTACCTAAAAATGATACTCGAGTACCTTAAAGAAAGAAAATAATAAAAACTGATGCTTACTTTGGTATAAAACTGGTATGTACAAACCGTGTAAAAAAAATTGATACCTACAATGAAACAGAATTGATATTTAGTCACTGAAGTAAATAAAAAAACGAAAATGATACCTACAGTAGTGCAAAAGTGATACCCATAACCTGAAAACAACAATAACACTAAAACCGATACCTACCGAGATGTGAGACTGATATCTAAAAACCGCAGGCATGAAAATAACACAAAACTGATATCTACAGAGACATATAACTGATACCCAGCAGCTAAAAAAAAAAACACATTCAATTGATACATACAAGAGGTTAAAACTGATAATTAACATGCAAATCTCATATAAGTGATCATAACAACATCATATCATGCCAACAACACATTAGAATTTGATGAAGAGAGAAGAGAGATCAAACGGAAAAACACAAAAAACTACATTTTTATTGCTCTATTAATTTTCATCATCAACACACACACAATCACTACCACATCAAACTGCTGCAATTTCCTTCAGTTTCTTCCCTGGATTTCCTTCCTTTCCGTATTATTTGATTCATTACACGACCTGCCGTAATAATTACCAGATTTTCCAACTTCGACGATCTCTTTGCCTTCTTTCCGCTCTTTTTTTTGTATCAGATCTGGATTTGCTTTATCGTTCTTGTTGTGGTGGCGGCTGAAAAAATGGATCTGAGGAATAAGTGACGAAGAAGGATTCGGCGCGCGTTCTTGTCGTGGTGGCGGCTCAAAAAATGGTCTAATGAAGAAATGATGAAGAAGGATAAGGCGTGTGTGATTTAGGGTATTAAAAAAGTAGTGTAAAATCCTTATGGTTAAATTATTAACAGGTTTATCCTTAGGATTAAAATTTTAATGGGTTGTCCTTATGGTTAGAAAAGCCTTATTGTTTTTCCTTGTGATCATTTTCCTGTTACATATTTTTATAGAAAGTGATGGTTACCTTTTCATATTAAGGTGGCTCATGCCAATCAATATTACTACCACAAAAACATCGAAAAGAGAGAGAAAAAAGGTATGAATTGCCTTCCTAATCCACCACTTATCCTTCTCCTTTTCCCAGTTGCACCCCAAGAAACCCCACCACTCATCCTTTTTCTATTCCCAGTTGCACCCCAAGAAACCCGCTTTGGATGGGCCTGACACTACACCAAAAATGCCAATTTGGCAGTGTTTATGGCCGTATCAAAATGAATTTGATACGGTTTTAAGCCGTATCAAAAAATGGCGTCTCTGTTGCTTTGATACGGTTTAAAACCGTATCAAATTAAAAAATTGATACGGTCTAAAACCGTATTAAATTGATACGGTCTAAAGCCTTATCAAATTATCGAATTGATACGGCCTAAAGCCGTATCAAATTGATAATTTGATACGGCTTTATACCGTATCAATTTGATAATTTGATAAGGCTTTAGACCGTATCAAATTTAAAAAAATATATAAAAAAAATTATAATTTGTTGGCATGCATCAATTCTGCTTTCATCATCATACAATATTGTAACAAGACTAGTCATTCATAAACTCAGCTTACATAATTCATGACAGCTTCAAAACTTTACCCTAAAGCCCTATAGCTTACATAATTCATCAACAAAGACTTTACCCTGTAGCTTCCGGTCCAACAAAATACATGACAACTTCAAAACTTAGCTTGAAATCCACTTGATAGAGATTCATCTTTTTTTTTTCCACACTAAGTCCGACCATCATTTAGATAAAAGTCGCAGGACATAATACTCTGCTGCAAATGCTTTGGACAGTTCTACGATATTATACAAATGCCACTCTAAGATGATAATTCAATAAATCAGAAAAAGAAAAACTATCATGTTATTTGGAAAATAATACACTAAGCAACCTTACATTATAACCAAACTTGTCCATGATATTGAGTGCAGGCTAAATCCATTTCGCTATATAACTTCATTCAATGTCATCTGAGGATCCCAGATGTATCGTGTCTGTCACAAGTGACTGCCAAAAAAAAAACTTGTTACTTGAAAAATGCTATTTTCAAGTAAATGACAGTCAATGCTAAATGCAAGTAAACTTGATGAAGATGTAAATATGGGATCATCAAATTTTGATAAGCAGAAATTCAAGAACATTAAGAACTATAATACCTGCCATGCTGAAGGCATGCAATCATGATATAGAAAATTGCTATTCAAGGACATTAAGAACTTATAATATTTCATTTCATAAACTGACATTTTATTGTTTCTTAGTCATGGTATCAATGATTTGAAATTAAACTTTAACTAAAATGCAGATTAAACAAATTTTTATCAATTAAATTTGTATCTGCACAATATAAATAAAATCATGAAATAAAAAACTTATATCAAATATCTATAGTTATGTAGTTTAAGCAAAATTCCAAAATCAATGTTCGTTACGTTTCAATTCTTTTAAAATGCCACTAAAAATGTGAAGTTGTTTTTGGATGATTATGTTGACATATACAAACTCAAACCCACATTCTGACCAAGCCAAAACAGCTTTAAAACTACTTGAACAGATGTATCAAATTTTATGATATAAAGAGAGTTCCCCGAATCACAACATCAAACCAGGTGGTCTACACTAATTTCTCCTAGTCAACCTGCACATCATTTGAAAGCAAAACACAAGTGATGTTCCATTTTTTCCTCAGTATTCTCTTCCTTAAAAAAGCATAGCAGGTTATGCATTTTTTGCATTATTTTTTAATTTTTATTACTGCTTTTTTTTTTGGAATATTTTTCAGAATTACTTTCTTGATTTCTTGTATTTTCAAGAATTACTTAAACACATCTATTGCATTGTATATGTACCATAATCAATTGCTGTTCGGAACTGCAATTGCTTGCTGTTCCGAACAGCAAGCTCTTAGGCTTGCTGTTCCAGAACAGCAAGCCATTGCTGTTCCGAACAGCAAGCCTGCTGTTCAGAACAGCAATGGCTTGCTGTTCCGGAACAGCAAGCCTAAGAGCTTGCTGTTCGGAACAGCAAGCAATTGCAGTGTACTCCTAAATGTTGCCCTCTATTAATTAATAGATCATTTGGATCCCATCAAAAAATATATCAGTGTACTCCAAAATGACTGCACTAAAATTACTTCAATGTTAAACGCATCATGCTTACATAGCAAGTACTTTTGAATACAACAAACCGGCAAATGTGCATGTCATATTAACATATAAATTTTGCACTAAATGTAACACACATAGATAAATACCAAAAAAATTATATTGATTCTAGTTAACCATCAATGGCCCAAAACTCAAATTAAATCGGCTTACTTACAGCAAAAGGTGTGTATCAGCAGTTATACCTTTTTTCCATCCTCCCAAACAGTGCCCTTCAGATCATTTTGTGAAGCTGCAGGATATACGGACATGAGAATTACTTAGAATCAACATCAAAAAGGTTTCTATGCCAACTCAAACAGTTAATGGTCGATATGTGTTTAGATCATTTTGCCAAACAACCAACACATAGACAAAATAAAAAAAAGCATATCACTCTTGTGTTTATACTATGACCAAGCTACTCCACTTCTAAGTAACTAATGTACCTATCTGGGTTTACTTCCACCGAAGTAACAAGGTTAGTTCTTAGTAAGATCTTAAAACATACAGATTTTAATCATTTAGTTATCTAGGCGTGGAATTTATGTAAGATCTTACTGAAAGAAGTCGAAATGACTCTAAAAAACATTAAGAGTAAATGAAAGAGTACCACATCACGATGAAGCTTCTCCAAACTGTTCAAAATTTTCATAAAGCAGTTCGTTCTCTTGTTCAACAATTTATATGTTAGTATCGATACACAATGAAGATACATCTGTGCATATGAAGAGTCACTCGCGCTCATCCAGCAATAATTCAGAATCTAGTGTGAATGTACCTTATTACGATGCTGGGTTTGTAAATATATCTGGCATCAATCTCCGTACCCGACCATCCAAGCTACCTCCACCTTCAAGAGAACCACCAAAAATAGCTATGAAGCAAAAAAGTACTCTGTTGAAGGAGCCTAAATTTTCGAGAGGTGATCAGGGAGGAGATTTTTTTCGAGAGGTGAAACATAAGCTGAAAATGCATCAGTTTAAGACCTCGGAAAACAAATTAGTTTCAACCCCCATAGACCTCATGACTTGTGGTGGGCCAATCCAGGTCTTACAAAAGGTTTCAGATTAGAAAAGTTTGGTTAAATAAATACTACAATTTTGAGCAGAATTTTACATGTCGTTTGAATAACCATTACAAAGAAAAATACATGTAGTGTCATTCTTAATTCAGCAGCTTTTGAGATCTGAAAGAAGAACCATAAAGCAGAAACTGGGTTTTGAGTTACTATTATATTAACATGAAATTTTTGGAACTTCAACGCGAATAAAATTCACACAACTTACGATGATCAGTTAGTGAAGAAACTGGAAGACTAGAGCTAGAATGATTGGTATTCACCATATGTCCATTCTCATACTGCTACGGCTCAGGGA
Source organism: Allium sativum (assembly GCA_030737875.1). Classification (NCBI taxonomy): domain Eukaryota; kingdom Viridiplantae; phylum Streptophyta; class Magnoliopsida; order Asparagales; family Amaryllidaceae; genus Allium; species Allium sativum. The sequence continues at coordinate 931,880,899 of CM060915.1, read as the reverse complement.
AAGGGATCTGGATCGGGCTTGATATTCTCATACCCTTATGAAAAAAGCCTATAATTTGATTAGTCCAAAAGTTAATCAATCAATAATTACCATAGAGGGGATGCTGATTATATTATTAAAAAAAAGAATGATGAATGAAGTAACCTGCATTATGTGGCACTGAAGAAGCAAGAATGGCAGCAAAGAGCCACTGAACACTGAAATATTGATTCAAGTTGGTTTTATTACATCTTATTAGTCATGGTAGATAAAATATAGTCTATTGAAACTATATACCACATCCTTTTGTGTTTGGGTCATTGTCAAATATTTTCTCATTATTGAACATCAGCATACGCGCACCTAAGGATCAGAGCAAGAATTTTACTATTAAGTCATAAAAAGAAGAAATAACTTGTACTCCTGTGTAAGGATCAGATCAGAGCAGTAAAGCAGTAGAAAACTATGGTTGAATTGTGTACATCGTTAGCTGCATTTGAATTATGTACGTTCAAAGAGACGCAAGAAGAAGAGTACAGAAAAATGTTGTTATTTTCAAAACCTTGTATGACATACTATGTCGTTGGTTCATGGACTATAGACATAGGAAAAAACCGAGCAAAGAATAATAATAATATGTAAAGTTAGAATGTACAGTATAGCCATATCCATATTCATATCACTGCTAGCTCTTGGTTGAGTATTTCGCTCATTAGTATATAAATCATTGCTAGATTTAATAACAACTTTTATGCTCACTATTAATATTTCAGGCCTACTCATTTTAATATAAAATTAGTAAACGTACATGATAGAATATTTCTAAAAAAACGAGGGTATATCGAACATCGTTTACCTCAGATCTAACAATTATACCCCATATAATAGTTGCAGCCTTGTAATATGCAAAGGGAGGAGGTCTGATACGGGAACCCAGAGTCTTTCCATTAACACGAACTTCTTTGTTCTCCCCAATTCGCAGCGCCTGCACATCATGCATAAATTATACTGATAACTGATAGTCCATGAGGAAGGCCAACGAAACCAGAATTATATAATAAAAGCGAAACCAGAATTATATAAATTATACTGATAACTGATAAACCATTCACTTTTCTATTATTAAAACTTGAGAAATTGTTAGAGCATTAATGGTCCTTTTCGGTTTTCTACTGCAACATAAACAAGTCTATGACAAAAACAAAAATAAATACATGTTTCGATATTCACTCCAGAGTAACCATCCCAGGAATCGTCCATATTAGCTTGGAAAGTAACTTTTTGTCTGTCTACATATGAGTTGTTTTACAATGTTATAGATAGAATCAGGTCGCTCTAAAAAGTATTTTCCATATATATTAATGTATCTTAGTGTTCACTTTGACTTCTCATAGAGCAGAAACTGTGGAAGACCTGGGATATACATATACAACTCATATATGATATATGATGTCTCGTACTTACTTTTTTACTGCACAGAACCTCCATTTTTGAGATATACAGTGCAAAACCAATCAATTTTATCTGTCACTTTAATTGGCGTCTTTGATCAAGTTAACAAATAGTTACAATTAAAGGAGCAGAAACTTCTGTTACTTTTTGCATCCAAATTTCAAAACCATTGTCTTTCTTCTGATCTTTTTATTTTTATTTTTTTAAAGTATTTTCCAGTTTTTGGTCGAACATCAGCTAAAAATCTATTGCATGGAATACAATTTTCACACTTAAAGCATTATAAATAAACGTATACCACAATTAAGTATAAAGTAGATAATAATAATAATAATAGTAAGGAAAGGAGAACAGATTATTCATAAAATACCTGATAAGAATGTTGAAAAGTTCAGTAGTTCTAAATAATAACATCATAACTCTATTAACATATTTCAATACCATGCTTGTAAATTGTAACAACATAATGAGCCATCCAACATTCTTCTTTCTTTCTTTGTTTAATCAGAATCATTACTCAAAGATCCTGCAATAATTGCAAAATGCTAATATATTATGTTGATAATTATGTATAATGGAACATGAAACCAATATCTTCATTAATATTAGCTCTTGGAATCTTGAATTCAAATATAAAGCTATGAATATCAAGGCCACAGTGCGAAATAAACTGGTATGCGTTAATTTTCCTTTCCTTTTTCTATTAACCTAATTCAGTTCTTTCACTCCACCTGTTGATTTCTTTATTACCGAATTTACCCAATTACAGTTGGATTTGTAATTGATTTGTGCTTCTTACCCATTTCTCATCACTGACAACAACTAATTCTGCTGCTAACTGATTGATTTGTAGCAAGGCGGTTGTAGGTACGTACATATTCAAATATAAGGGTTCAATCCATTATGCATAAATTTCTTGTTTGAATGATACTGTCCTTTGCAATTTTAATTTTCAGCCAAAGTTCAGACAGTAATAATTAGTCTTTACACTTATATGAAGCATGTTTACTTAGTGTGCATTTATGGTAAACGGTAATGGACCATTTTAGCGGAGTGTTTAAATGGAGTTGAACGGTAAACATGGAATGTGTTCGCGGCGTCAAACAAAGGATTTAAATAGGGCATTTAAATGTGATATTTTAGTTTATATGTCAAACGGATTATTTTAGTTTATAAGTCAAACATGGTATTTATGGGTTAAACAGATTATTTATAGTTTAAACGGACTAGTCAAGGAGGAGAATTAAAAAAAAACCATTGGAGTCGGATGCATCCGATGCGTCGAACGTCAACGGAATGAGGTAAATACCCAGTTTTGTTGTTTGGACGTGTCCGATGTGTTGGATGCAGTCGCCCTTCCAAAAAGAGCATGTAAGGAGCTTCAGTTTGATATCATCCTTCTTTTTGTTTCCCTTATACTTCAATAATATAATGTTCAATGCCAAAGATATCAAGTAAGATATAGTATATATTGGTGAATGGTCAGCAGTAAAGTCTTTTCCTATACCAAGATCGTTGGTTGTGGGTTGAATATTTGAAATCAAACATTCTTATGTAACAGATGTACTTTTGATATCACAAACTCTAGACATGGTTCAGTGTTCCTCCATTAGTTTTAATATTATAACATATTTTCTCAGTTGATATATCATCACTTGCTACAAAAAAGCCACCAGTGGCCTCTTATACATTAGATAATACATTACATCAATGTTGGACACTTCGATTATAGTACAAGAAAGGTCAATTAAGTTAAATCTTTTATCATTATACTGTGTCATCTTACCATTCATGGTAGGACTGGCATACATTAAAAACGTGATAACGTGATATGCTAGTGTGTGTAATAATGTCTTAGACTCATCCATCCCAAATAGGATTGGCATGGCTAAAATGAAAGATGGATTTCCAACATAATCAATATTTACAACAGACATATAAGCAAGTTGCTGTGAAGTAAAAGACTGTAAAGTATTGATACCCTATCCAAGACCTTAATACTTCCACGGCTGGAAGGGTTTTATGTGTACCGAATCTGCTGGTAAACGTGGAAACAAATAATAATCGACAAGACTTTGATTCAAATTACATATTACCATTCATGAAGTTTCTTCCATACTTCAAGAGGCACTCATATGTAAACTTCTCCTTCCTATAGGTTTTTTCTAAGAGTACTTCCAGTACTTTGCTCGGTTTCATATAAGACAAGCTTAGAATTATCTATCTTTCCTGGTCTTAGAGGAGCTTGTACCATTCAAGTAGGAATTGTCACAGATATATCCAACATATTCTTGCCAGCCTCTTAACCAACTACACCGCATTAAATCTAAACATTTGATGGTGTAATATAACAAGTATTTACAAGTTTTGTTCAAAGACTAGTTAATCGATCTAAAAATACACCAAGGGTTTACCAATAATTCAACTATAACACATAATCACCAATGATCACTGTCTAATAAAACTATACAGAAAATAAATTAAAACTCACATCGATTCAAGCCTTCTAGGGTTAGAGCTGGAAAAATTAAAACATTCGCTTGATTCCAGCACGGTAGGAAAACCCTAGGTAACGAAACCACACAAAGGCGAAAGGTTAAGGATTTTTCAAAATGAAAGTAGTAACAAATGCTTCTTCATTAGCCGCAGCGAATCTTACTGAGGAAGAGAGGATTTTATTTTCGTACGTAGGTTTTTTTTTTTCATCCAGAGGGGGAAGATGGGGAAAAGATAATTAGAAAAGTAGCGGCCAATCTATTTTTGGGTTTGTGAGAAACGAAAATCAACGGGGAAAAAACTATGATCTGATTTGATACGGGGTAAATCAGTATTAAATGGAACGATCCAAAGTCTTCAAGATCAACGGTTAGATTAAAGGGGTTGAGGAAGGTGTGGATAGGTAGAGGGGTAGCAAAGAAATTTAACACGGTTAAGAGCCTTATCAAATTTGATACGGCTTAAAGCCGTATCAAATCTCTACATCGCGGTGCGCCAAATTTGCTGTTTTGGTGTAGTGTGACCCAAACCCAAATTGAATCTACCATCCATCTCTGTGTAAACCACACGTAACTGCCTCTCTCCATGTCTCTTAGCACCTGTGAACCTCCCTACTGCAAATTATGTTATAGAATTTGAGGCAAATTAAGGACCAAGTATAACCAACAGTTATATTTGAGTTGCAAATTAAAATTGCCTGAAACGGAAAAAAATCGACTACAACGAGGATGATTATAAAGGAGCCAATTCTCTTTTACCGGCGAGCATATCTTCAAAAGATAGATTCAATATTTTACCATTAAAATAGACTTGAATAAAAAAGAAAATCAGGAAAAGATGATACCTAGATTGAAAGACGCTAAACGCAAAAAAAACTGGATCTGATAAATCTGATGATGCGTGGTGCTGATTTAAGATTAGAAATTGTCAAATTGGTATTACCAACAAAAAAGGAGCCGAATGGAGATCGTGAGCAATAAGAATCGGAGAAGAAATAGGAACAAGCAGCAAAAGCGGAGAAAAATGGGGAGTGTGGAACAAGGATGAACAAGAAAGAGAAAAAAGGTGAATAGGTGAATTATTTTGGCTTCAGACGAAAATTGATTATCACCCATAGTAGCCAAACCTCCCTAACAGTCGGCTTGATTAATACTCTGAAATATTCTCAAATCACTGCGATTCTTTAAACAAAACAGTAAGCCATCGATTTTCCTTATTATCTTTCTCCGTCTTTTCACTACAACAAATTGACCGTATTACAACAGTGGAAAACCGTCGTAATAGACCTTTTACAACGGTGGAGAAACCATCGTATATTAAGAAGTTGTAATAGACTAAAGTCTTTTACAACGGTTTTGCACCGTTGCGACACCGTTGCAATATGTATGTTTTACAACTGTTTTCCACCGTTGTAATAAACTTTATTACAACTGTTAGGCACCCTTGTTATAATTTCTACAACTGTTGTGATATATTTTATTACAGCTATTATTTTACAGTTGTAATATATGCACAAATTACATACATATTACTAATAAAGAATTCAATCCAGAACATATTATCTACAATACCGAATATATCAAACAAACTTAAAACATGAACCGAAACAATATATTAGATTTTTCAAACTCTCATCAATTTTTTTACATAATACGCTCAATTTGTAAATCATACAAATAGCTCGAGTACATAAAGTAAGTACAAATAGCTCTAGCCTACTCCTACCATATGCCAATCTCCATTTTGTCGATTGAACACCATTCCTGCTCCACATTGAATCATCATTCATCTTCAACCTCAATCTCAACAAACCCAATACATCGAGTTCTCAACAAACCAGTAATTAATTATTAAAGTGTTGTATGGTGGATGTAAAGTAACATAGGACATGTTCATGTTAAACTATGAAGACCTTTACGCCTAGAATATTCTTAATGCTTGAGAGATTCAAAGATTAGACAAAATAAGGCAATGCTAACTTGGGTAACTGCACCATAAATCCAACTCTGTTGTCCAAGCAAGAATGCCAATTTGCTTTCATATTGTTCAAGGTAAGGTAAGTTGAGTATGCATTTTCTGTCTGGGGCTGAATATAACAATGAAAGCTTTACTTAGACGAAAAGAAGTTACTGAATTACCAACTAAATAATAATATCTGACTTTAGTCCACAAACATTTTATTTGTTGGACTCTATCATTGCCACCTATACAATAATTGTTGCAACTATTGAATAGCAAGGTAAACAAAGAGAACATAATGTTATTTTCCAGTATTAAAAAAACTACAACTACAAGCATTAAAAAAACTCAAAATCCTACCTTAATTAAATTTAAACTGAACCTGAGCCTTTATAGAAAATTATTGTGAGAAAATATCTCGAGGAAAAGGCAATCCAAATTTGGAGAAGTCCCATATTTCTATGTCCTTGTGGAAAAAATCATCTTTTTAAACTGCGCTCTTTGTAATATAAATTATATTATTGACTGTGAATATGCTAATGTTATAGAGGCATTGTTATTTTCTTATTGCATTTTGAGTTTATGAACAAGTGGCACTGCTAAAGAATTACGCATTAACAGCTCGTACTGTTGTAACTATTATCAGAATATAACAAACATGATCTTACTTTACCATTTACTTTAATTCTTAGAGTTAGATATAAACTTCACATTATATATTTTATCAAATTTCTGCATAATGTAAAAAAATGGAATATATTATACGAAATACTGAAAATGAAAAGTCAACTGATACAAACAACAACCATGTAGATTTCTCATTTCTTAATGTTTAAATATATACAAAACTACAAGGGGTAAATTATACAGCTGTAGCCTCCTCTCTGTCTACATAACTGCCATCCTCCGAAACAGCTCTTTCTCCCCTTTTCACAATTTCTTTTGCCTTCTTTATCTTCTCATCCCTCTTCCTCTTAGTCTCCAATCTTTTCAAAGTTTGCATCTCCTCCCTCCTCCTCCTCGCTCTGAAGTGGAAATGTACTTATTCTACCTATCATACCCGAGCCTTCTTCATCGCTCGCCGATATCGTAGCAGATTGGACTGCAGTTTCATCCTAGTTCCGAATTCTGGTATTCTCCTCGACTGGCCTATATTGTGAAAACTCACCAAGTGATAGGGAAAGATGGAGATTCAACTTAAAGCTTACGGAAGGCGACGATGGAGGAGGATGAACATCACTTGAGGAGGAGGAGTCGACAGACTTGTGGAAGAAATCGATTTGGGTTGGGGCTTGATTTCGAAACCGGACTCTCCGGCTCTCTATCCGTTTTCATAACTGATGAGAACAAATTAAAAAAAATGAGAGCTTAGCTTAATTTATTTTTTAATTTCGAATTTTGAAGAGGGGAAGAAAGGTTTGTAAATCGAAAATTGGATTTTGTTTGAGTTATCCAGGCGAAAGGTTTTGGATTTTTATTTCGGGTATGAGAGAGGCGGGATGCCAAAATTTTTTGTTTTCCTACCTAAATTTTGATCTATGAAGTTATTTGGAGCCAATTTTCAAGTTGCCTACCTAAGTTTTATCTTTTTGTGCTAACATTTTATGACCGTCAAATTTTCACTGATCGTAATCAAAATTTCACCAAAATGTATATACTTGAACGTTACAAGTTAGAATTAATAAGAAAAACATTATATTAAATATAATATGGATTTCTTACAAATTAATTTTTATTAAAATATTAGGTATTACTTATTAATGATAGTTACTATTAATTTTTACTTATTTATATTTAAATACTAACTATTAAAAGCTTATTAGCTATTATTATTGTCCAAATTATTAATTATTGAATGTTAATTATTAATACTAATTATTTAATATTCCAAATTAATTATTTTTATTTAATAATGATTATAATTTATTAATTATTAAGTATTATTGTTTAATATGCATCTATTACAACTGGTAAAAAATGAAGCTTGTAATAGGCGTCTATTACAACTGACAAGACTTGTTAATAATATATTTATTACAACTTTTTGAAAATGACACTTGTAAAAAACCTTTATTACAACTGACATTTTACGACAGTTGTAAAATTACAGTTGTAATATGATGTTTTTGTTGTAGTGTTTGTCATTATAACACTTGCATGCATTTCCTTTTTTTTGGATTTTTCTTTTTTGATAATCAATCTTACTTACCATTATGATATCAACATCTGACTTTGATTTGGAGCATGTTATTAAGATAGGAATGATGGTTTGAATAAAAATAGTCTCACATCATGGAATAATTTGAATGAGTGAGAGTACAAATGAGTTGATATGCACGTAAAAACAGAGATTCCTTTTGTTACGCATCGTGTATGTCAACTCATATGTGTGCGTCCTATACAGGAGGAGGGGCAGCTTTGTTCTGACCGTCTTTACGTAATAGAGCATTGTTTGACTGATTAATCTACGATGCATATTACCTTAAAATTAGGGTTTATGTCCTTAAATCGAGTCTTTCACTATCCCAGCTTGCTAATAGCTCTGATTTTCTGGGAGAACTCTAAATTTTGTGGTCGGGTTGTAATTTCCAATTTTCAGCCCAAATCCTTTTCTAGATTTAAGGCATTAAACTTTTCCAGCAGGAGTTCTTGGGATCCTTGTTGAATACTGAGCCTTGCACAAGTTCGTTTTAAATGTTGCAATGGATAAACCAATAACCGACCAAGATAAACTAGAGAATTACACTAGTAGTTATGGAATCGAGAGAGTCGAGGTCCTGGGCCCAAGTTTTAAAGATGACTGGAGTGAACCTCCCTAAGGGTTCTTCACTTAGACGTAGAGCATTTTGCGCATGGGATATTCTTCCCTATTTTCCTCTACTTGTAGATATATAAGAATTTTGCGAGCTTAACCCAATTCAATTTTGGGTTTTTTTGCGCAGTACTTAATCTACTCTTGCGATCTTATACTAGAAGAAATAGTATTGAAATATGACTGCCATGGAAACCCATTACATGTACAATTTGCATAAGTTAACCAGTGGTGTAGAGGTTAGTTAAGAATTCAGAATTTTGATATTCAGAAGTTAATTTAAGAAGAAGACTCAAAAGATTTGTATTATCTCAACTGGAAAATGTAATAATGAACATTGTTCTAAACTGTTACAAATGATACTAATATATACAAAAATGAAAAGAGAAAATGGGCTAAGCCCATATGGCCCAAGCGGCATATATTACATAATACACATTAGAATATACGGAGCCGTCATATTTTCTAGTTCCCCCCTGAAACCTAACTAGGGTTTGAGAGAAAGTAAAAAAAGAAAATACATGGCGGCTCCCTCATCTCAGAAAAACTAATCGATGATCGAATACACTTCCTCAGGCCTCCAAGACAGAAGAATTGCAAGTTGATCTTGAGCGTGAAGCTTGAATCGACTTGTTATTCGTTGAGAGAGATTAGATTGAGCAAGAGCAGGTTTTTCTGAGGAAAAACAGCGTGAGCCAAGCAGAGCAAGCTTGATTAATCATCGATTAGGAGGATAACAACACAGGAGAAATGATTTGGTAAGAAAGCATTCAACTTCGAATTCAAAACAGAACTGTAGTATCTATGATTAATAATTTTCTGTTTCAACAGTCAGGAATGAAAATTTCCCTCTTTGATCTCTGATTCAGATCTGCAGTATTTATGTTTAATTATTCTCGGAGTCTTGTAAAGTTCGGTTTGGACAGAGGCTTTGTGAGAATGTCTGCTTTCTGGTCAGGAGAAGGTATAAATCCAATTTTTAATTTATTTTTGATAACTTGTTCTCTGATGAAATACAGATCTAATTCTATATGCTTAGTCTTAGAATGTAGGATAGGATTGGATGATAATGCGATTACACTAACATTATCACACCACACTGTAGCTTGCTTTGTAGAAATAATCTGTAATTCACTTAATAGGGATTCAATCCACATCACTTCTGCTGTAGCACTAGCAACACTTCCGAATTCTGCTTCTGTACTTGATCTAGATACAATATTTTGTTTCTTAGCACACCATGAAACAAGATTTTTACCCAGATAAATGCAATAACCTGATATAGATTTTCTATCATCACTGTTTGTCCCCCAATCTGCATCAGCATATGCATTGATATTTAGGGTATTGCTGCACTTTGGAATAAGCCCATGGTCAATTGTACCCTTTAAATATCTGAGAATCCTTTTAACAGCCTTCCAATGATCATCTATAGGAGTTTGCATATATTGATTAACTTTATTGACACTGTAGGCAATGTCTGGTCTGGTTATTTTAGCATACTTTAATGCACCCACAATGTTTCTATAAAACTTTCCATTTTGAAAAGGTTCACCTTTATGTTTTGATAATTGAGCACTGGTAATCATTGGTGTAGGTTATGGATTTGCCTTATCCATTTTAGCTCTAACCAAAATTTCTGGAATTTATTTCTTCTGACTAAGGTGCATTTATGAACAAGATGATTTGTTGACTTCAACACCTAAAAAATAATGCAAGTCTCCCAGGTCTTTAATTGAAAATTCAGTGTTCAACAGCTTTGTAACAGCTTTAATCTAAGCATCATTGCTCCCTGTTATGATAAAATCATCAACATAAATCAGAATATATGTAGTGGAAAATTCAGAAATTTTAATAAAAATAGAGTTATCAGATTTTGTTGATTTATACTCATGGTTGACAAGTGTTGACTTCAACTTGTCAAACCAAGCTCTTGGATTTTGCTTTAATCCATAGATTGCCTTATTAAGCTTGCATACTAAGTTTTTATTAGCATGTTGAATAAATCCTTGAGGTTGCTCCATATATACTTCTTCCTGTAATTCACTATTAAGAAAAGCATTATTAACATCTAATTGTTTGATATTCCAATTTCTATACAAAACAATTGTTAAAATGCTTCTGATTGATGTTGGTTTCACAACAGGTGAGAAAGTTTCAGAAAAATCAAAACCATATTGTTGTGAATACCCTTTTGCAACCAATCTTGCTTTGTAGGAATTGAACCATCTGCGTTTCTTTTTAACTTATAAACCCATTTGCAGCCTATAATATTCTTATTAACTGGTTTATTAACCAAAGTCCGTGTTCCTTTCTTAGTTAAAGCATTATACTCATCCTGCATGGCTAAATTCCAATTAACATTTAAGGCTGCTTCATCATAAGAAATTGGCTCATCAATTGTAATAGTAGTATTGTAAATTTTTGGCTTGTAGATACCACACTTAGCTCTAGTAAGCATTGGATGTTGATTACCTGTATCTCTCACTTCTGTAGCATTACCTGTATCTCTCACATCTACAGTTTGTTTCTAAGATGAAACATTATTATCTGCTATTTGCTCACCATGTGTTTCACTAATATTTGGACTCTATTGATTTACACTTTCAAAAATGGGAGTAAACTGTTGTTGACCTAGCCTACTTGAAGGCATGGTGTGTTGAGAGCTAGTATTGGTGTTATGTTCATTGTGATGAACAGGCACCAATACTTCATCCTCTTCAGGTATATTAAATCTACCTGTTTACACATATAGTATTTTCTGCATAACTTAAATTGATTTTACTAAAAGGATACACATGCTCACTAAACTTGACATGTCTAGAGATATAAATTCTTCCTTTGTTATCCAAACATTTATAGTCTTTCTTCTTATTACAGTAGCCCAAAAAAGTACAAGCAGTGGATTTGTAATCTAGCTTATGACTGTTATAAGGCCTTAAATATGGGAAGCATTGATATCTAAAAATCTTTAAATGTTTATAATCTGGTTTAATTTTAGTTATCATCTCTTGTGGACATTTAAATTTAACACCTTTATAGGGATTAAATTAATTAAATGTATATCTGTATAGAAAGCATCAGTCCAATATATAAAAGACATAGATGCTTGAGCTAACAAAGTTATACCAGTTTCAACAATATGTCTATGTTTCCTTTCAATGATTCCATTTTGCTCAGACGTATAGGGGCAAGTATATCTATGATTAATTCCTCTTTTTTCAAAGATGGTTTTTTAAAGGAAAAATTCTATGCCTCCATCTGTTTGAAAAGTATTGACCTTATTACCAGTAATGTTTTCCACTTTATTAATAAACTGTATAACAGCATCACTGGTTTCAGACTTTGATTTAAGCATATAAATCCAAACAAATCTAGAGTATGCATCTATGAATGATATATAATATCTGTGTCCATAATTAGAACTAATGTGTGCAGGCCCCCAGAAATTAGTAGCTATTAGTTCAAGAGGTTTAGTATAACTAGTTTGTGAGTCTGGAAATGCAAGTTTATGACTCTTTCCCAATTGACAAGCAGTACAAAAATAAAAATCAGACTCTTTACTAATAGAAAGATTATTACTTATCATAACATGTTTAGTAATTTTAATACCTGGATGTCCCAATTTACAATGCCACATATCAAACTCCTTAATGCAATTAGAATTGTTTGCAACAGACATAACACAGGGATTATTTCTAATATCAGAATTTTTTGAATGACTGAAATCAAGTTTGTATAATCCCTTATTCTCTTTACCCTGCAAGATAATTTCTTGGGTCAGTATGTCTTTAACCATACATGCATTAGGGTAAAATTCAAAATAAACATCATTATCCTTGGCGAATTGGGAAACACTCATTAAATTTTTCTTAATTGATGGAACTCTTAGCAAATTTTTTAAGATAAGTTGTTTATTTCCATCAATACTTGCATTTCCAGTGTGTGAAATGTGTGCAATTCTACCATTACCAACAGTAAGATTTTGTGTACCTTTATACTCCTTATTCCCTAGGTTCAGATTGCTTAAATTATTGGTTACATGGTTGGTTGCACCAGAATCAGGACACCAGTAGTCATCTGACACATCATCACTGGTAGTGGCTTCAGTATTAAGAATTTCTGCTTGAGCTTTATTGTTTTCTTTCACAGTATTCACCATATTTTCATTAGCATTATTACTTTGCTGTGAAGAAGTATAATTAGAATTAAACCTGAAGTAACACTTGCTAGCACTGTGCCCCACTTTATCACAAAATTTGACATCTGATTCTGTTATTATTATTGTTACTCCTTCCACCTCTTTTGCCTCTGCCTGACCAACCCCCTCTTTGGTTATTAAACTGATTTCTTGAACCACTTCCTTTTTCTTGATTTTTACCTCTACCATAGGAAGTGTAATTAACTGACATATCATAATTAACTCTTTTCTCATGTTCAATTCTACCTTTATAAGATAATAGTTTAGAATACACATATTGTAAAGAGGGTGTTGGGTCCATTGAAAGAATAATGGCAGTAACAGCTTCATACTCATCATCTAAACCACTTACAATAGCTATTACCTGTTCAGAGTCAGTTATTCCTTGGCCTGCAGAACTTAATTGATCACAAATGTTTTTCACTCTAAGAAAATATTTATTCATAGACGATTCTCCTTTCCTTATGCTATGCAATTGTCTCTTGTGATGCATAACTCTGGCTGAAGATTGCCTAGAAAAATTGCTCTGAACAGTTTCCCAAACTTCTTGGGCAGTCTTGACCCCTATTAATTGTGGTAAAATAGAAGGTCCAATAGACACTACAAGAAAAAGGGGTGTTTCCAACGGCCCCTATAGAAGGTCCAATAGACACTACAAGAAAAAGGGGTGTTTCCAACGGCCAGGGGCCGTTGGAAAGCCCGTTGGAGGCCGTTGGTCTTTCCGTTGGTATACACTTCAACGGATTCCAACGTCTTCCAATGCAACCAACGCAATTTTTCCAACGGCTTCCAACTGTTATTTTTTGCCACGTGTCCCACCAACGGTGGCCAACTGGACGTTGGAAATGGATGAAAACCGTTGAAATATAGCCGTCTTTAGCCGTTGGAAACCGTTGGTTTAGAGAAACCAGTAAGCCGTCGGTAGCCGTTGGAAATCTGGGTATTTTTTTTTCCAGATTTTGCATTTGCTTCTTCCAGTCACAACACCACAAACACGTCATCCAAACTGCTCCATTTCGAGCATATAACTCACAATCTCAGCCATATATATTCCCAAACACAACATAAAACAAAAATCAAACACAAAACACATAAATTAACCAATATTTACATAACATAACAATCAAACATAGCCAAAACATCACAACCATATCCGAACGTAGCCAAAACAACATAAACATGTCCAAACAACATAACCAACATAATGTCCAAGCCATACCATCACCAAACTGTCATAACCTCATGTCCAAACCAACACAACAATATATACAACAACATGCAAGCATCATCAACTCTCAAAATACAAACCAAAACAAGCCAGCTAACCTGATCAGCTCTCTCCACCAGAGGATGAAGGAGGTGTACCGTATCGGTTCATGAAATCTTCCAACTTCTGGTTGAGCAACTCATACTGCCTCTCACGACGAATATCACGCTCGTTAAGTTCCGCAATTTGTGCTTTAAGCTGTGCGATCTCTTCTTTGTCTTGGGCCCTCTGGTACATATGCTGACCTGATCCAATCTGTATATAATTTCAGATTTTCATTATTTTATAGTATCATTTAATGTAAATCAAATCCATACCAATTGTTTATATAAAAATACTATTATGCGACAAATCATTTCCTGCAAACAAAATCTTAAATTTTCGTATTACCTCTAGATTTCCATATCCATATCGGCAGTTCCGAGTAGGCTTATCCATGACAGCATCAAAAATCATATCTTCATCGGCCTTCGTCAACTCAGACCTCCCCGTAGACTCCAGTAAGTGCGCCCTATGTGCTTGAAATTTCTCCTGTTAAACATAAAACAAATGAAATTAGATAACACTGCAATTTTAATTAAATTAATTATATAACTCTAACTTAACTGTTATATACTTACATATCTCTCGCGTGCCTTGTTGTCATGGTCCCAAGTGTAAGAAACTGAACCTGTGTCGTCAGTCTGGCTCAATGCATGTGTATGCTCAAAAACATCCCAATATGACACAGGACCAATGCGCGCTCTCTCCTGAAATAAGAATGCATATAAATATATATATGTGTGCTTATAAATTAAAACTTAAAATTAAATCAAATATTAAATTTAAACGATGCAAGTACTAAACATACCAGATCCTCACGGTGGTGCTGAAATCACTTCGACCCACCCCGATGCATAACCGGATTCTTGCTCCGATTAGTTGCATTTCTCTCAGACGAGGCCTATACATTTAAATTTGAAAAAAAAAGTATTATTATAAAACACATATTAATTGAATAAAATAATTTAAATTAAACATGCAGTAAATTTACCAGAAAATCCGGATTATTATTCGAATAAGTAAGCAGCTCATTCCACACTGTCTCGCCTATCCAAATCGGTCTCTTTCCACTTGTTTTTAAGCTGTTCATTGTCTCTCTGTAATTTTTTGCCACTTTAGAATTCCAGTGGCGCTTGACGACTTCCAAATCTGCCTCCTGCATATCCACCGAACCCTGCATTTTTTTTAAAAATAACATGCATATGAACTTATCAAATAGGAGCATAACTACTTAACATACGAAATGTTATATCTTACATACCAAAAAATCTTGCCATATGGTCTCTTTAACTATGTCGGGTACCGATGTCCATGTGGGCCAACATGCGTTGGTGCGAGCCTGATATGCGCGTTTTGATATACTGAGGACCGTGTTGGACGGCTCCAACTCAAAACCCCTGTGTTAAAAGAGAGAAAAAAAATCATGGCAATAAATTATATAATTTATTGTAGTTAACATAATTAAATTTATACTAAAAATTTAGTACATACCCTCCACTGGCTTTTCGCTTAAGCCAGACCACAGGATGAGATAAGTCAGATGGTCCGCCCTCATCAGCACCTTGAGACATCACCTGTTACAAATAACAACATAAATAGCATAAACATGAAAGAGCTATAAAAAAACAAGGCATGAGATAACATGAATACATGTTAATAGAAATGTCATAACATAAATACCTTTTTAAAATGTTAAAAACAAGGAACGGCTATGATTCTATATGTTTCTTGTTAATAGAAATATAAAATTACCTTTTTAAAATGAGAATTATTGGTTATAAGTCGTCCTCGTCACTTTCAGAATCTGACTCCATTTCCTCCTCCATATTTGGTTCATTTATAGTCTCAAATACGTCAACTAATGTGTTTGATTCATCGTTTAGAGGTCCAAAGTCTGTTTGATCATCGGTTATTACTATTTCCGGATTTTCCTCGACATCTGCTTGATAAGCTTGGTTGTCGGGAATATTACGTCCATCAAAAGTAAACCTTGCCTTTGTTTTGAAAACAGTCCACCAATCTATTTTGTCTGTTCTCATAGATGGATAAGGAGCATAATAAACTTGAAAAGCTTGTTTGGCAAGTACAAAAGGATCATACTTATAATAACGGGAAGTATGTCTCACTTCTATAAGATTATATTTTGAATGCACATTTATTCCAGAACCTGAAACGTTGCTGAACCAGTTGCATTTAAACAAAAATACTTCTTCTGCGGGTCGTGTGAAATATGACAATTGCAGAATTTGGTTTAGCACGCCATAAAAATCGTGTATATGGTCGTTTGGATCATCACTACCTTTAACAAATACACCGCTATTGTCTGTTAGTTTTTCAGCACCATATTCTTTAGTGCAAAATTTATATCCATTGACAAAGAATATTGGATATGTCTTGACAAGTCTTTTTGGTCCCAATGCCAAATGTTTCAATCCTTCATCCACAATACAATTTGTTGGATCAAAAACATAATTGTTAAACCAACTGGCGAATTCTTTGCTGATATCGCCGTTTGGATACCGTGATTCATAAATGCTGCAATTATAAAACAAATCTTACATATATGATTAAACATTTAATACGTGTATACGTAGATGTATAAGGTCATTACCTAACAAATGGTGCAACTTCAGTGCAATTGAGAAGGATATATGTGTGTGCTGCATTATAATCTTTATCATTCGGCCACTCTTCCACACATCTACCAGAAGGACGTCCATGTTTTTTAAAAATAGATAAAGTCGCTGGACAGTCATCTTGATCTATGTCTTCGTCATTACGCGCAGTACTTACAAATGATATGTTCACATGATCACTAAAATAATGAGAGAAAAAAAATGAAGCTTCTTCTTCGATGTATGATTTGCAAATGGAACCTTCAACTCGAGCTTTCTGCCTCACTTTTTTCTTTAGATGATTTAAATACCTGTTTAGAAATAATGTAATTAAATAATTTTAATTACACGATTCACTAATCAAAATTTAATTAACTAAAAATTAATATACCTTTCAAACGGATACATCCATCCGTATTGCACAGGCCCTCGAAGGCGTGCTTCCAACGGAAGGTGAATAGGTAAATGCTCCATAACATTGAAAAATCCTGGAGGAAATATTTTTTCCAATTTGCAGAGCAATATAGGGATTTCTTCCTCTAACTTACATAGACGATCAAGTTTTAATGTAGTAGAACAAAGCTCTTTATAGAACAAACTAAGCTCTGTTACAACAGTCCAAACTTTTACGGGCAATAATTCTTTGAAAGCGACGGGCAATAAATTTTCCATCATAACATGACAGTCGTGGCTTTTCATCCCGCTAAGTTTGTTGTTTTTAAAGTCGACGCATCTACGAAGATTGGAAGATATACCAACTGGGAGTCTTAATCCTTCAATCCATTTTAAAAATATTTTAACTTGATTACTATCGAGTTCATAGCATGCTTTCGGTTTTTTGGTGTCATTTGCCTTCATATGAAGCTCCGGACGATTACATATTACTTCGATATCGCGTCTTGATTTCAAATCATCTTTTGTCTTTCCTTTGACATTCAAAATTGTGCTGATTACATTATCAAAAACTTTTTTCTCATTATGCATCACGTCAATATTATGACGAATAAGAAGATCTTTCCAATAAGGCAATTCCCAAAATATGCTTTGTTTCCACCAATTATGAGTCGTTGATTTACCTAGAATTTCTGACTGTACTCCACTTTCATGAATCTTGGGAAAATCTCTCACAAGTTCAAAAATTTCTTCACCTGTCCGTACTTTTGGTGGTCGCAAAGTTTCAAGCCTGTCGATGGTAAAAAAATTCTTATCTTTTCTAAAATGATGATTAATAGGAAGGAAACATCTGTGACAGTCAAACCATGAAATTTTCTTCCCAATAGGTAAAGAAAATGCTCTTGTTTCTTCCATGCAGTACGGACAAGCTAGACGACCAGCCGTACTCCAACCTGAAAGCATTGCATAAGCAGGAAAATCGCTAATTGTCCACAACAGAGAAGCATACATACGAAAATTTTTCTTTTGCGAAATATCATATGTTTCTACTCCTTCATACCACAATTTTTTGAATTCTTCAATCAACGGTTGTAAATAAACATCGATTCCTTGTGTCGAATCATCAGGACCAGGAACGACAATTGTGAGAAAAATATAAGGAGTTTTCATACACATCCACGGAGGTAAATTATAAGGTGTTACAATAACAGGCCAAGATGAATATTTAGAACCAAATTGAGAAAATGGTGAAAATCCATCTGTACATAAACCAAGTCTAACATTACGACTCTCGGATGCAAAATTGGGGTACTTTTGGTCAAAATGCTTCCACGCTTCTCCATCGGCCGGGTGTGTTAACGAACCTTCTTCCTGTGTTCTCACCTTGTGCCATCTCATATGTTGCGCGGTTACGGAAGATGCATATAACCTTTGAAGTCTAGGAATAATAGGTAAATAATGCATACGTTTGTATGGGACTTCCTTTCCCTTTTTCTTTCTAGGTTTGTATCTTTCCTCATTACATATTCTACACTTCTTAAGGTTGATATCTTCCTTCCAAAATAGCATGCAACCCTTTAGACATGTATCTATTTTTTGATATGGTAAACCAAAGGCCGACATCATTTTTTTAACTTCATAATGATTTTCGCACATCAAATTATTAGGAGGCATATGTCGCTTCGCAGCTTGTACAACAGCTGTAAATCCAGCTTTCGTGAGATTGTATTTCGATTTCATCGCAATGTATTCAACGGTTACTGATAATTGAGTTCCGCTTTCACAGCCTTCCCAAAGGGGTTTTTTCGCTGCATCTAATAAATCATATATTTTTTTAGCTTCAATATTTGGTTCTTCTTCATCATTACCATCGTCATCATTACCATCGTTATCGTTAAATTGTTGAACTGGGAACATTGAATGTGCAGCATCTTCAACCATTTGTTCTACGAGATTCGTCGTAGCAATTTCATTATTCACTACGACATCTTCTACTTGTGTAGAAGTAGATGCTAACGGTTCTCCATGACGATCCCAAACTGAATAGTTCGACACAAAACCATACTGACGCAAATGAACTCTAACCATTTGTGGTACCAAATACTTCAATAACTTGCATCTACTACAAGGACAACGGATTTCAACGTCGTTTCCTTTGTTACGTAACGCGAAATCAATAAACACCCCGACACCATTAATAAAATGTTTGTTTATTGTGCCATCACTTTCTCTTCGTTTGTACATCCAACTTCGATCAATAAAGTAATCGTGATCCATTTTTCCTAAGTACATATAAAATTAGAAAAAATGTTAAACTTCACAATTTTTATAATTTTTATAACATCAATAGTGGGAAATAGATTCACAATTTTATTGTTGAATGCATGTAATTATGTTAATTGATCAGTTACAGGTGGGTCATCCTACCTCCCATTACAAATACAATAACGTAATTAAATCGCGTAAATCTTTTCAATTTAAACGATTCAACAAAATTTCGGCAGCACTTCCCTTTAGTTCCCTGAACAGTACACAATTGCGTGTACACAGGGAACATAAAGGAAGTACTTTCGAAATTTTGAGAACCGTTTAAAATGAAATATTTTACGAGATATTATTTCGTTATTGTATTCGTAACTTGTCCAATACAAAGGACAAATCCAACAAATATTGTATATGATGAATATAAATGTCCGTTTTGTTAATAAAACGAACATTCACATAACGATTATATACAATACTTATCAGACGGGGCCAAAAAAACTCTCTAAGGCTTTACGAATGTAACATATTACGATTTGGTTTTTTATTGCGATTGAAATATTTTTTTTACGCCTTTGTGCGCCTTAGCCCAAAAAACACAAACTTAAATATTTGTATTTTCACGACACGTTTTTGACTAAATATTATTTTCGATTAATTGGGCGTTAACCAAATAAACAAATGCGTGGAGTGTCAACTATATATACGTGTATATATATACATAACACTATATACATGCATATATACATAGTCAACTTTAACTAATCAAACCCTAGATTACCAACATTAGCAACTATATACATGCATATAACAACAACTACTTCAACTAATTCAAACCCTAGATCATAACAACAACCAAATAATTTATAAGTAAAAACCCTAAATTAGCAACTAAAATGATAAAACCCCACATTGGCAACTAATTAACATCACTACACACACAAACACACACTAATTATGCATCAATTACACTAAACATAGGGTATTAAACAAAAATTAGAACAAACACATACCTCAAAATCAAAGAGAATAGGAGAATAGAGAGGATGAGAGAGTGCTTTGAGGGAGTTGGAGAGATCCTACGCGGAAGATGGATTGAAATTGGCGATTTCAGAATTGGAAGGGGTGAATTTTAGGGATTTTGTTTCCAAAACCGTGGGGGAAGCAAATGGGGAAGAAGGAGGAAGGCTCGGGACGTTTTTCTGCTCGCCCGTGTAACGGGTGGCAACGGCTTCCAACGGCTTAAAAACAACGGCCGCCAACGGTTTCCAACGACGTATATTTTACAAACCGTATACAGATAAGAATTTTGGCTTCCGTTGGAACCCAATGGTCAACCTCCGTTGGAGGCCGTTGGAACGGCCCGATGCAATACTGTTCATATCTAGTAGTGAGAGGACATCTTCCATGCACATACAAGGCCATCTTGTCTCTAATGCATGATGTATTCAGGATTACTCACCACTTTATCTTCTTTGTCTCTAACAAATTTAGGTGAAACAATCTTTGTTCCAAGAATGTAATCCTCTAAACCATAAGCTCTAACTGCAGTTTCTACCTGTAATTTCCATAACAGGTAATTGGATTCATCAAGATGAATTGAGATTAACTGACTTTGCGGTTTATAATGGCCTTCATCAATTCTTGGATGGGATCAGATTGAGATTGATGGCTCCTGTTACTGGAGACTTGTGGGCTTGATTCATCTGTTGGATTAACCATGATGACAGCAAAAAAACAAGTACATAACTCAAGAAAATACAGAGGTAAGATCTAATCTCTTGAGCTTTGAATTGAGATAAATCCAGAGGCTTCAATGATGTTGATGATGCAACTCAGATTGCCAAAATGATGAAAAAACTATTTAAACTGTGAAAGAACAGATACAAACCCTGATTGGCAATCTGTAGACGGCACTTTAACAAAATTAATGACTTCTTGATATGTCTTGATTAGTTTCTTGAGAAAAACAAATCTATCTCTGCACACCTTATTCTGAAAATAGGATGCCGCCACAAACAGTTGTAGGCGAGGCTCTTAATTTGAAGAGTAAGACAACAACCTTCAAATGAGAGGCTAAAACTTTGATGGGGGGTGATCCAGATGATGAATTTACTCTGATCGGTCAATGATTGATCAACACTGCTAATGATCAATACGCAAAAACAAGTCCTCGACTTCGATACCAAGTTAAGAATTCAGAATTTTGATATGTAGAAGTTAACTGAAGAAGAAGACTCAAAAGATTTTTATTATCTCAACTGGAAAATGTAATAATGAACAATGTTCTAAACTGTTACAAACGATACTAATATATACAGAAATGAAAAGAGAAAATGGGCTAAGCCCATATGGCCCAAGTGGCATGTATTACATAATACATACTCCCTCCGGTTCAAAATATAGGACGTTTTATAAGTATGGTCATTTTGCTGAATATACGACGTTTGGGGAAAATAGACATATTATTCCCTCTTTTACCCTTCAAAAAGCATTAATTCTTTTGCCAGGTGGAAGTTTTCATGCGGAAGTATCTAAAAAACAAGGCTGTCTGTGTGAAGCTTTTTTTAAGTATGGTCATTTATCTTTTGCCAGGTGGAAATACCTACTCCCAAGGCTTCATGGTTCAGGTTTTCATGCGGAAGCGGAAGAGATAAATGCTGCATGCAAATGAAGATGGGTCAAGTGGAAGTTGATGAACAATTTTCAATGAAAAGCAAATGAGCATTTAAGTACGAGAAGATTAATGAAAGGATAGATATGTCATTTTTAGGCTATCTTAATTTGTGTGAGAAAGTCAAAAACGTCCTATATTTTGGACTGGAGGGAGTATTAGAATATACAGAGCCGTCATATTTTCTAACTAGGTTCCTCTGTATTTGCTTTGATTTTAGAGGAAGATGCCTCGGGTAAAACAACTCAATAAGATTATGCCTACACGCTGGGTTTTTGTGAAGATTGAAGGCCTTCTGATTATCGCTGGTTTAACAGAGGTTTGTGAGTTTCCATACCCTTCTTGTCTTAGAATGCTCCTGTTTCTAAATTTTCGTTACCTACTAAATATCTTTTCCTTTTCTGGTCTCTTCAGCCAAGCTTGGAAGGGATGAAGCTCCAGCTCTCAATGACCTTCTTGACTGGTATGAGGAGGTGATGAGAATTCTAGATGGGAGATGTTTTCTTTATCCATTTTGGAGCCTCGAGCAGTACACTTTTTATTAGTTCTTATTCCTTAACAATGCGTCTTTTTTCCTTTCTCCCTTCTGATGAGGATGCGTTCTATTGTTTTACCTTAGTTTGAGGTCTCAGCTGGATATTAATGTAAATTGTTGCGTTGAATGCAACTGAATAAATACATTAGATTTGGACATTTACATGAGAGAAAAGTGCATTTACTCAAAAGAAAAATGTTCACATTGTTGGACTTTACATACTTTCTTTCGGAAAAGAAGCACATAGTCACATGCTAAATCTATTGCATGCTCAATACTGCATTCGACAAAGTTTTGTCCCCAAGATATAGCAGCTGTCACTGATAAACAAAAAGTTAGAGAAATGGAAAGTGATATAGTTGCCAACTTAAAAGGGCATGGTTGAACTATAACTAGGGTTATTTTCTCTCTAAACACCATTTTAAACCTTTCTTAGTCCATTAATTAATTACTATTGTGTTGCCTTCATGTTGCACAAGATGATATTCTAAATCGTAGTTTAATATTTTAACGTTAAAATTAAAACTTTTTTATGCACTCTACGATAAAATGCAACGAAATTAACGAGTTATAAAATAAATTTGTTGTTATTATTGTGTACAACTAATGTTAAGTAGGTTGTATATCGTTATGTTTGAGTAAAAAAAATGTTTAATTTGTTTTGGTATACAAATTGACATTTTTAATGATTTATTAGATAAACTAACAAATATTGTTGTTGGTGCTAAATTTCGTCTACAACTGCATCCCAAAGTTTTGGAGTCAAAAGCCCTGATGATAAATTAGAATATATAGCTCGATGAGGTGGTAGCAAAAATATGGTACAATTAAGCATGGACCAAGAGGCATCGAACTATTGGGCACAATAATAAATGCCAAAATGATGAGGTGCAAGATGTAAGTGACACTGAACGATTTACACTGAACGTTTTATAGTGGTTCGAGCTGAAAGTCTCTACATTTACTTTTCTTTATTTAGTCACTTTAATTTAGCCAGGAGGCTTTGTTATGCCGGATTCATATGCTTTCACCATTAATGAATTTCTAAGGGAGCTCTAATATAGAAAAGTACAGTCTATTTCTTGTTCTATTTTTTATGTTCTAGAAGATCCATGTACCTTGAAATTTCTGCCTATTTATAATTAGTATGCAGTGATACCAATGGCAGAGAGCTTATTCCATGGATTGGTGAGGTTGCTTATTGAACGGTTATGATTGAAGCTTGTGCTATACACCTAAGAAGGCTAATAAAAAGGTCGGATTAATGAACAGCTCCTAGCCTAAATGACCTATAGAATTTGAATCGTATATTGTTTTAATGGTTGTTTTGACCGTTGATTCCTACCGCTTTTGGCTGATGCTTTGGGCATTGAATTCGCTACGGGCAATCTCCTCTGGCCTGTAGCATTTTCATTTCTGGACGACCCCATTCTACTCAGACGTTATATACCAAATCATCATAATTCTAGTAATGAGTGTTAGGACATGTTCTCTGGCGTGACGATGGCATGTGTTTGATGCATGAGTCGCTTTTAGATAAATTATTTATGTAACATATTCAAGAGAATTATTCATATAAAATTTAGCTACGTCTTTGCGGTTAAATTATATGTAGTTAGTTTAAATTTTGATTTCTATTTCATATACTTCTATTATTAACTAATAAAATACGAATTTGAAAAGAAAAAGTATGTGGTAGATCTTATTATAAGTTATATTAAGATTTGAATTTATTTATAGAGTGATGTTTAAACTTGTTAAGGGAGTTAAACATCAGATCCTATATATAATATACATTATGATTTGATAATAGCTATAGAGAGGGGTTTTGAATTTTTAAACGAAGCTTATTCATTAGATTATGTTGTTAAGAAGATTCAATAATTTCAGTAGATGTGAAGTCTTGGTAGTTCACACAGACATCAAAAATGTTTGACACCAAAAATATTACAGCTGGTAATAAAGATACATATAGAAAATGAGTATTTGACTTTCCTCAGGAAGATAATCAGTATTTTTTCTATTAGGAATTTTTGATATAACACATGCCTCTCAAAGTTTACTTCAACTATGAGTTATGGAGGGTGCATTCGAGTGGAAAAATTTCCCAGTTTGCGTTACGGACGCGTCCATAATGCAACCAAAGCATTTTTTCCCGTTGTTCCAACGGGTTGAAATGGAGCCGTCGAACTTCAACGTGTTGAAGCCCAAAGGCTCCATTTCGAGCCATTGTGACAATGGATATTTCTTCCCCAATGGCTATTTTCCTAACCTCTTCATATGCTCCTTCCATTTTTTTCTCCCTCACTAAACTCTCTGCACTCCATCTCAAAACAATGTCAAACAAATAACAAAAGCACCATTGGTCCAGCGAGACGAGTAGGCTTTTGCTGAAATGTGTCATTACTGCATACGATAGATGTTGTAACAATATAAAGGGGGTTCATAAAGCAATAGCGGAAATCTATAATGCTGCAGCGGTGGAAATAAATGACAGAGAACAAAATAATTTCTAGAAATGATCGACGATAACAATATTCGACATAAACACGATAGTCTTAGAAGAGAATGAGTAAAATGGGAATACTTAAACAACAAAGCCGGAGCTGATTGGGATCATGTTCCATAGACTGTTTCAGACTCAGAGGAATGGAGGATGATCGTTTAAAGATATTTTTCATAAATGTTGTTTGGTAAAACCGTTAGTAATAACTATTTTTCTAATTGGTCCGAGTATTATGAAATATAAAAGGACGTCGCTTGAGGATTTAGATCTATCACAACACCAGAAAAGGCTTATTATAACAGTTATTACTGTTACTAATGATCTTTATAACAGTTATAACCGTTACAACACCATGCGTGACAAACTGTTGTCACGAATATTGTAACGGTTAAAACCGTTATAAAGAGCTCAGATTGTAACGGTTATTACCGTTATAAGATATGGGCTTTGTAACATTTAAAACCGTTAGGACTGAAAATTTTATAACCTTTATAACCGTTATAAACATTATTTTTATAACAGTAATAATTGTTACAAATGTAAATTATATAACAGTTATTACTGTTAGAATATAATATTGACTATTTCATACAATGCTTTACTAACAGTTATAACTGTTACAAACGTGAATATCATACCAAGCCTGCTATAGGCCATTTCATACAGCATACACCAATAATAATATACAACATATAATATAACAATAACTTAAAGCAAATACAGCATATCACAATTTATATCCTTAAGCAAATTCCATTTCAACCAACATCACAATCCAACATACAATCATAATACCATTCATCATCCATAACAAATACCAAAATAACATCTAAGTATCATAATTTTGCATACAACCATTACACAAAACGCAAACGATTAACGGACCAAATTACAAATCCACCATCGACAAGATCAGATAGTGTATACATACCATTTTGGGGTGCATCAAAAATTAACGCATCCGGATCCAGAACTTCCTCCACCCAAATGGCTTTCTCTCCTTCTAGCACAGTTCTATGATGACAAACTTTTTGCACTCCTACATATCCTTTCGCTACCTCCTTTAATGTTGACGACAATAACACTACCGACTGTTTATCTCTCGTGGATGATCCAATGGCATCAATAGAAGTAGTATGTAGATTATTATTACCTCCATCGGAAGCAACTTCTTCACGTGGTGTCGTATTCCCTCCTTGTTGATTGATAAGAAGCTTCATAGATTGTTGCAAGTACGCCAATGCTGAATTCATTGTTTTGATGTCTTCATGCATTTGATTTTGGTTGTTCTCCAATTTAGCTAACTGTTGCTTAGTTGCATTCTCTTTTACCGCGGTAATTGCTTTTGAAGCTTGTGTTATTTTTACTTGCTTTACATTGCATGTAGAGCTGATAGCACGACAATAACTTCTTCTTTTATCATCTCCAAAAACTTCAGCAATGGGATCTTTATCAAAATTATCTAGACTTAAAGCATCATCGCCACCTTCTAATCTTTGTCTTGCTTCCGCTTCTTCAACCAAAGCCTACGATGTTCGACAAATACAATGATATGAGTCTATGCCTGATTAAAAAACAAAGAAAGTTTAACTGAAGATGCTTGATTAAAAACAAACAAATTCGGCTTTGGTTACAATGATATGAGTCTATGCCGAGTGGCTCAAGTTTACCGAGCCACTCGGCTCAAGTTTACTGAGCCACTCGGCTCAGTAAACTGAGCCTACAAGGCTCAGTAAACCTGAGCCGAGTGGCTCAGTTTACTGAGCCTACAAGGCTCAGTAAACCTGAGCCGAGTGGCTCAAGTTTACTGAGCCACTCGGCTCAAATTTACTGAGCCACTCGGCTCAGTAAACTGAGCCTACAAGGCTCAGTCGGCTCAGTAAACTGAGCCTACAAGGCTCAGTAAACCTGAGCCGAGTGAGCCACTCGGCTCAGGTTTACTGAGCCTTGTAGGCTCAGTTTACTGAGCCGAGTGGCTCAGTAAATTTGAGCCGAGTGGCTCAGTAAACTTGAGCCACTCGGCTCAGGTTTACTGAGCCTTGTAGGCTCAGTAAACTGAGCCACTCGGCTCAGGTTTACTGAGCCTTGTAGGCTCAGTTTACTGAGCCTTGTAGGCTCAGTTTACTGAGCCAGTAAACTGAGCCTACAAGGCTCAGTTTACTGAGCCGAGTGGCTCTGTAAATTTGAGCCGAGTGGCTCAGTAAACTTGAGCCACTCGGCTCAGGTTTACTGAGCCTTGTAGGCTCAGTTTACTGAGCCTTGTAGGCTCAGTTTACTAGCGCCTCTTGGCAGCTTCATTTTACTAGCGCCTCTTGCATATTCAAAATAATAAATAAAATGATAAATAAAATGAATACGATAAATACGTTAAGGTTTGGCAGCTTCATTTTTCTAGCGCCTCTTGCATATTCAAATGCTATTAAACTTTGAATGTCTAATGCACATTATGATTTCTAGCAAATTATATTTTAAAACCAACATGTCTCATTTTATTTTTTACTGACTGTCAATCATACATACATATTTGTATTTCAATAAAGGTAAAGAAGGAACAATTTAATTATTAATTTATGATAGCAAAATTTTCAAAGATATATAGAATTAAGCATGAATTTATAAACAATATACAATCATATTATACCCAACATAGCAGTAATGAGAGCTAATCCTCTCTGTACCCAAAATTCTATGTTCCTCTGTACCCAACCAATTAGGATCCCTGATTTTCATCTTTTTGGAATTAAGTCAAAGAAAAAAAGAGGGTTTAATTGCCAAAAGGGTGGAATTCAGGGGATGCTGATTGGTTGGGTATAGAGAAACAAAGAATTTTGAGTATAGGTGATTTTGTTTGAGCAGTAATAACCATATCAAAGAAGAACAAATTGCAACACAATCCTCAAAAATTTGGACTCATAATATAAAGAAATAATATAATGTTGTACTTAATAAAAATAGCCATATGAAGAAGAAAGAGAAAGATTCACAGCAGTACAGCGATTTATTGGATCGAGCTGTGCTACTATACCCAAAAATTATTAGTCAAAATACCCGATTCAGCTGAATTAGTGTAATTCATGGGGGTATTATTGTAATTTGAGAGGGAAAAGCAGAAAGGACAAAATACATCGTGCGGCTAATAATGTTTCGCGAGATCTGACAAACATGTTTTCGGGTGAATTAGCATTTTCGTATTGGATCGTTGGCAGCATAGCAATCTGAGTTTTGTTAATCTTCCTTCTTCTTTTTTTTTTTTTTTTTTTTTTGATATTAATTTTTGTAGTAAACATGACTTTATTGGAATCATGTAAGTAGCTATTATAATCAACTTCGAATGCGAAATAGTAATAACAAAAACCTAGATAAAATCATTTTACCAAAATTATAATAAAAAATTCAAATCCAAGATAATATAAACATTGGCTAATTCTGGTTAAACATGCAAAGTCGCTAACTTTTATTCATTTATTCATTTTATTTGTTGAGTTTAAATGAATTTTTTTCTTTATGCATAAAAGCTCGTTTATTCTTTTTATTTCAAAATTACAGTTTAAACACCCAATCTAATTTCCAACTTTGTTTCTGCATACAAAAATTTCAACAGTCTTTGTCATAATTTTACGTCCTAACCAAAAAAAAAATAGAAAATTATATTTTGCATTATTTCAGAAAATTTTGGTTTAATAACAGGTTTGATGACATCATTAGTCAATATATGTTAAATAGTTGTTAGTGGGAAAAATTCATTATCCCTTTTTCCTATCAAGCAGCAAAATCTGGAAAGTGATCATGTTATGGTGTATGTAGTAGATCAAGGATAAATAATTGGAAGAATAATAATATGTGAAGGACCAGACATGGTATTAAATAGAGCAAGCAAGTTAAATACTTATCAACTATGGGCAGATAAACCATCATATCGATCAAGAAATACAAGGCCTTTGCCTGTAATAAAATATATATTTTATAGTTTTTTTGTTGTTTAAATTGAAGTTGACCGCCTAGCTTGTAAAAATTGTGCCATAATTTCAATTTAAAACTTATGGCAAGACAGTAATAACATTGAATTTTATATTTCTTATTACTTATAAGATAAAATTGGAAATCTGGTAAAAGTAATTTTGAATGGTTCACATATTAGATTCAGTTAAAACTGCAAAGTTCTTTACATGGATAAAACATATGGATAATATTATAATAAAAAGCAAAAGTGGACATCATTACAGTAGGAATAGAACAAACATGTTGAGTTCACTCACAGTTTGGACTGTTCGGTAAGAAACTTCACTCCATACTCAATACAATTACAGTGCAAATTGATACTTGGCTCGTAGATTATTACAACTTGGAATGTATGGTTACCTAAGCCTTGAAGAAGTTGGGGTGGATCAGTCAAGTTCAGCGTGGGACATTTAGGGGCAGTACAGTTGGCAGTCGGTCGGTGTTCCCTACAATATACAATATTATAGAAAGTATTAATTCCAGCAGAACTTATAATGTGTTACAGTATTTTAGTAGCCATATGTAACAGTATTTTAGTAGCCTCATTGTGCATGCAGCAGACTTTTGACTAAAAATGGTATTAAACGCTAGCTAAAAATAGGCACCGAATAATACACTTAATTCTAAAGATACTAATATTTTTTGAAGCGCTAATTATTAAACAACAAAATCAAATAGCAATTTGATAATTTCTAAGCCGAAAGCAGGTTAATACATCCCTAAATATTGCAGAGGTGGTTGCAACTAGCAAAACTTCTTGACATGAGATGCCTATCTTGCAATAAAATATGAACATACCATGATCTATGTTACAGTATTCATACCAGATTGCATACTGAATCCTCCTTCGCATTAAAATTAATAACACCTGACTGAATATTAGTTACAATGCCACATAATTAGCATTCACATCAGAGAATCCAAGCTAACATATACAAGATACCCAGTTCGCATAAAAAGGAGCCTCCTTTGACATCTGAAATCTAGCATCTACATTGATCCCATAACCAATCTTATCTGAAAATATTCCTCCCTCTTCTATATTGAAAACAAAGCCAATATCAACAAACCCGGGAAGCCCATCTCTAATATGCTTCAGTCCATCCATGCAAGATAACCAAGAAATCGCCGCATTACAAGAAAGCACTAAAGCTTTAGGGAATGATACAAAGATCGATGCCATTATAAATCCAAAGTTACAAGTCAACTCTACTTCTACTTTCGGAAAGAACGAGGCTAATGAGAATGATTTTAACTATATTTCACTGGGGTAGGGAGAAGGAGCTCTCCGTGCATTATACATGCAACGCTGATTTTTTATTTTGGAATTGGAAAGGAGAGGCAGATCATTTGGGATTTCGGGTTAAGAGAATTATAGCGACGAGTGAAATTTGAATTATGACTGAAATCGTCGAAGTGCAATTGAACAAAACTCTTTTGCACAAGCCGTTGGACAATAGACAACAACTTCCATATTAGATCATTGTAAAATTGTGCACTCAAGCATACATTACGCATTTAGGTAGTGTCATTAAATTTTCTCTTCTTTTCTCTTTTTAAAGTTGGTCATCTGTATTGGTAAAAGATGACGGTTATTTTAGATTTGCAACTCCCCAATTGATATTTCCTGCTAAAGACACAACATAAAGAAGCTTTCTTCTTCTTCACCGCTCCAAAACTGTTGTTCTACATTCTATTCACTCCACCGTTTCTCATCGTTCTAGACTAAGTCCACTATCCCTACATCAACAACATAAAAACGACCATCACCTTAGTTGGAAAAAATGTCACTTCATTTATTAAAGTATATCAAACAAGTAAAATGAATTATGTGCTTACATATTCAATCATAAAATCTATTAGCAGAATGTGGTTGTTGACACTTCTCTAATAGAAAACAAGGAAACAAAGAGGGTACCACATTCTGAGTATTTGATAATTCGATGAAGCAAAGAGCAAACAGATAAAACACTCTTTGTTGAGTAGGAATTGAGCAAAAAGGAAAGAGACCGCCTACAAGGTGTAATCAACCTCTTCCACATTGGTTGTGACTTCTTTCATATCTAAATGATGAGCTCAACTTGAAGAGCCTGTTATCATGGCAATTTTTCAAATCTTTTCTTAAGTATTTTGAACTTGAATGACATCATGAGTTGACCAGTGATCATAATCTTTAGATCTGTAGACTCTCAAACATTATAGTTATATGACTACATTCTGAATTTGAAATTGTAAAAGATTTCTCAATAACACGAGCATCATCTTTTTTATCACTAAAGCTAAAACTCATGAAAAAAGTAACCAAAAAGAATCTTAAAAAGTTCTTACTTGTGATGCGCACTAGCTACTTTTTGAACTTATATTCATCCAAACCTTGATGTATAAGAATAAGAGCTTTTCTACCTTACTTTTTCTACCCTTTTTATTCATGTGTTTTGGGAATAGCAGGGTAATATCGGTGGGTCTTTTATATTGATCTTTTAAGATACCACACACATCTTTTAATCTTACCACTGCCTTCAAGCATATACTCTTTCTTGAGTATAGGCATTCAAAAGAAGTCATGTTACCAACCAAACGGGTAGAAAGTGAAAAAGGAATATGTTAATTTTTTTATCCAGATATATGCATAGGAAATAGCTAACACGTTTGAAAAAAAAACTGTATTGATTTCTAGAAAATGAATATGAACCATACGATTTGTGGGTGGGCAGTAGATTAAACCAGGGGCCAGCTTGGTTTGGTTTTAAATTTTGAGTTTCCAATTTTCACTGAAAAATAATAGAAGAGCAATAAGCTCAACTAGAGCAACCTTATATTAATACAAGATTAAGAAAGCGCAGAGAAAATGTTCATGGTTAACCAAAACATAGAAAGATACTAAGTCAAAGCAGCAAATCATTGCAAGTAAAGAAGCCAGTCTATGCAGTCGGACAAAACAGCCGCGTGTATCCAAATAACAACCTTGACAACTCAACAAATTTAAACCCAGTTGCCTTTCTTGTCCCACCCATGTCATAACGTGGTAATGCCCCTATCACATCTATTTTGTTAATATGTAAACAATCCCTAACGACACCTCACCCCCCCCCCCCCCACACACACACACAACTTTTAACTCCACCAACTCAACATTTATCAATCCCATGCAATCCATGAAATCCAAAAACCCATTCTACACCCTGAATTTTTTGGTCCCGTACAAATCCCCGGTGCCTATTGAGATTATCAACGACCTATTCTAGATGATTAAAGCCAGAGCTCTTTGCATGTGCTTAACGAAGCTAGATAACTCATGTCCATCATGCAGATTACTTTCGAACTCAAACGAAGACAAACAAATTTGATCAAAACCCAGTTACCCTTTTACCAACCAGCCTCCTCCAAAGTTTTAATCATATTAACATATAATTAAATAATAGATGATTAAATATTTATATTTAACAATAATATAAATATTTATATTTAACAATAATATAAATATTTATATATTGTTAAATACACAATACACAATACACAATAATATGATGTATGCATTTAACAATACATATGATTTTATCCCTGTCCATTTTAACACACAATACAGGGCTTGACATAAAGTTTAGAATTACACCTACATACATAATATATTAAACATCATTCATATCAATTCCTTGTTTTATTTTTAATAAACAAAAATTCTTAGTTTCTACAATAATGGAACCATGAAAACATCATAGAAATGTCTCAAGATCTGTAAGAAATTATACGAAAGACCTTGAATTTACAAGATTACTTTCATAAATTCCTGAGCAAACTTCCTTCGATCATCTAGGTTATGGACAAAGCCAACCCATTTAACTCTAACCCTAGATTTAACTAAGCTGGGAAGTCAAAAAATTCCAAAAATAAAGTAAAAGGAATCGACATAAATTCAGACAACAATTAGAAACGTAATGAATAAAGCAAAAATAAAATTACCTGAGCAATTGAATGGATGAGGAGGAGGCTGGAAGAACGTAGCAGAGGCGATCGAAGATACGACGTCGGCGGTGTGAGAAGCAATGTCCAGTAACCCTAGGTGGTGACTTTGAAAGATTGGGGGAGCGTAAGCGTTGAGCGGTAATAACGAAAAATAAAAGAAGGGTTAGAAACGAGGGGCAGATAAAATTACCATTTCATCCAGTGTGTACAGAATTCTCGGCTGTTGTAACGGTAATAACCATTATAACCAGTTATAATGGTAATAAACGTGATAAATTAGTAACAAAAATAACCGTTACTAATAGGACACGAATAAATGTTACAAAATAGCCTATTTGGTGTAGTATAATATCTATTTCAAGGAACAAATGCAACTAGAAATACGGCGTATACGCCAGCTTATACGCCCGCTTTTACTCAAGAAGACTAGCCACAACAATTTACTACTTCTGCGCTTGGACTGTATGCAAATGCATGAGTTTTTGATGGATTTCAAAGTCAGCTAATGATACAGAAGAACAAGGGCAAAGTATATCAAATATGAACCCATCATCAAATCATTCTTCATATCAAGAACTGCCAACTCAAATCCCTGTTCATGTAACTCCCGTGCAACAAAATCGACGTGTTGGTTCATCTCTAAGTCGACATGGAGTTTTCAGAAAACGTCAAGGTTAAATCGATGAGAAGATGGCTGACATCGTCGAGTACATCCA
The DNA here is from genome assembly GCA_030737875.1 of Allium sativum. Classification (NCBI taxonomy): domain Eukaryota; kingdom Viridiplantae; phylum Streptophyta; class Magnoliopsida; order Asparagales; family Amaryllidaceae; genus Allium; species Allium sativum. Next base: position 931,847,028 of record CM060915.1, on the reverse strand, counting down.
TGCTCAAAAAGTGCTAAAGTCCACAACTACAGAAAGTCCGAACATAAACAGTCCGAACACAAACAGTGTACGGGCAATAGAGAATACTTTAAGCTACACAGATTTGGTAGCATGCATTAAACGTTTGAGTGAAGGAGCGGATTTTATTTTCAGTGAAGCTTTACACGTTGTTACAGATCCCAACAAGATGGATATATTCAACGTCTTAAACGATGGCGACGCAAAAGCATGGTTGTCGCATGAGGCACACCTCGACGTATTTCTATTAACTAGAAAGCCTATCTAATCAACCAAGGAGATGACAACATATAGGATTTCTACTACTTTTCAGTTTTTGTTGTATTTCTACATATTTATGTTCTGTTTGGTTTACTATATTATTTTGTTTTAATGATAATGTTCTGTTTTAATGATACTGTTCTGTTTTAAACGTAAATTAATTAAATATAAAACCAAAATTAAAAATGATTTGCTTAAATGGTCCGATTAAACCCATAAACGCATTCTTCGCTAACCAAAAGAACCTGCTATAATGCCCCGCTCTTGCTTCACCCAAACACACCCGGAGTGAGTGGGTTCATATTACTCTTCTTGATTATCTTTCGAGTTCAGTCATGTTTGAAAAAATACCATCACTTAATTCCGAATAGAGTAACCAGGATATTGAGGAGACAAAATACATAACTTGAGTAGGAAAAATAAACCACGTCATCTAAGATTGGACTTAGCTTGATACTCCAATGCAAAGACTAAGTTGGTTTCTTAGGCCAAATGAAGAGTTTCAAAATGTTTTGAAAACCAAAAGATGGAAGTTGTATCTTTTATCGAGATCTCCAAAATTTCAAAAGTTATCACGGCTAATACAAAACTGTTTTGAAGCTACAAGGTAAAATCTAACTCTAAATCATGAGGTTAGAACTACAATTAAAGCCATATTGACTATGTGAAAAATAAATTTGTGACAATGTCAAAAAGCAAAATCTAACTTGAGACCATGAAGTCATAACTTTTGAAAATCATGCTTAACACTTGAAGTCATCTATACTAAGTTACTTGCGAAATTATTATGGTGTCAAGAGACAAAATCTAACTTAAGATCGTAAGGTCAAACTTTGGAATCGTGCTTGACACTTGAAGCCATCAAGGCTAAATAACAAGCGAAGCTGTCGTGGTACAGGGAGTCAAAATCTGACTCGAGAATGTGAGGTCAAAGCTTCTAGAAATTATGCTTGACAATTGAGGCCATGAAATTATTATGGTGCTGAAAGACAATTTTTATGCAAATTAAATGATAAAGGCTCTCGTTGGCCTAGGCTTAGAGCAAAAACAAACAAAAAGGAAAAATTGGTTCAGGCTACTCGTAAGACCTAGACTCAGAAATGAACGGAATAACTAAATGTGGCATTACAGGACTATAAATAAAGAAGAGAAGGGGATAAAGAAGAAGAATTTGCTTATAAATAAATAACAACTGAAAAGGAATAAATAATAGACAATAAATAAATTGAACAATAACTTGTAAAAAACAAACGTATAAACACTGTAAATGTCAAACTTTTAAATCTAATCTATTTTGTTGTCTTAATCTTTTTTATTTAGGTTGCTGATCTAAAAATAACATAAAACTCGCATAAAATTTGAGCAAATCCAATAAGCATTGGTAGATCCTCTTTATATATGAATATCCCCTAGAAATATGTGTAGATCTAAGCCCCAATACTCCATTAAAATTATATTTGAGAAGAGGGTTATTTGAGAGAAGTAGAGAAATGGAGTAGTAGAGATTAGGTTAGGTTTGGGGGTATCTGTAACAGAGTTAGGATGCCCATGTTCATTGGATTTTATGTCTAGATTCATTGGATTTTATGTTTAGATTTTAGGTCATTAGATTAGAAGTAGGATCTGGAAGCAAAACCCAAAAACATAGCTCAAACGTTTGAAATCGTGCCTAGAAAATAACATTGCCAGGCCACATCTGGGTTGACCCACTTGGGTCCTGGGTCGACCCAGCTTGGGTCTTATATTTTTTTCTGAGTTTTTTTTACTTTCAAACAATAATAACTTCTTCATTTTATTTTCTCAAATTATTCCTCAATTAATTAATTTATTAGTTAATTATTGTTTGTTAAAAATCCGGGTTGTTACACCAAGGGTATAACCAACCACTCGAAGAACCCATCTGGCGTCAGGTATGCCGTCTTGTCAGTGCCACCATCTGCTACCCTTAGTTGATGAAAATCAATGGAGAAATCTAATTATGAAAGTACTGAAGCTCCTACCAACTGTTTGTCAAAAAGATTGTCTATCCAAGGGAGTGGGTAAGGGTTCTTCCTAATGAGCTTATTCAATTGTCAGTAGTCAAAGCAAAGCCTAAGCGAATCATCCACCTTTGTAGCAAAGATGATTCTGCCCCCCGTTCAAAGATACTCCGTCGAATAAAGCCTTTCTCTAAGATCTCAGTTATTTGCTTACTCAACTTTCTCCTTACCCTCGGACTCATATGTCTTACAGGCAATGTCATAGGTTTGGCATTGTCACAAAGATAAATTCGTAAATCAAATTTTCTCCTAGGAAGTAGCCCACTATCCTCCTCAAACACATCTGGGAAATCTCGCACAACTGGAATCGAATCAACATCACTTAGAGATACATCAAGGGTATACAAGAAAGTGAATATTAAGGATGAGTCCCTAAAATCAAAGATTATTTAAGGTGCATCCCTGTTAAAGTTTTGATGTAAATTGGGTCCTTATTATTGTGGCAACATGTTTTCCATTATTTTTTGCACTACTGCTTAAAAAAATCAAAAAAAATTATAAATATCAACATAAGATTACTAAAAAAGAATAAAATACTTAAAATGTCTACACTTATTATGAAAAAGAGCATACATATCTACAATTATTCCCGTTGTGTATTGCAAATATTGAAAAAAGGAAAAAAGTTGCAAAAACATTTGCACTTATCGGCGGACATATCAACAATTATTCCCAGTGTACTGCAAATATGTCTCAATGTATCAAAAAATTGTAGAAATATCTGATTTTTTTTATATAGTTGCCTCTTTTTCTGCATTTTCACTAGAAGTGAAACAGTTTTTATTTGTATTCAATTTACATTATTATTTGATAATTTTTCTATAATAATATGACGTCGAATAAGTGTATACATTGAAATTTAGAAGTAGTCAGCAAAAAAGCATAAAAGTAAGCAATTTTTTGTTATAATTATTGTAACAACCCGGGTTTTTGCGATCCTGGTTATCGACATAAACTCAATGTCGACTACCCAAGCATCGGAAAACACCGAATGGTCCATAAAAGAAATTAGAGGGTGAGAATAGATAAGATAGAAACTTAGAATAGAAGAAGAAGAACATACGACATCAGAGTAACACGAATCTCATAGCGGAATGAACAACATATAATAGATAACATATATTTGAAATAAAATCAGTATATGTATACAGTAACATTATCAGAGTACAACACTTACAACACAACGGAAATAACAATAGCTATAAAATCCTGAAGCCTCCTGCTCCAAGCTCTCCAAGTATATCTGTAAAATCCTGACTACTTGAATGTCCGTACGAAATTGGGCACCCAAGAGTTTAGGAAAACAAAACAAAATAAACTTTGGGTCAGTCATGGGACTGGTGTGAGTAAAACAATTTAAAACAGTTTGAGTAATTAAACGATATCTCATAAGACCACGCCGTATAACGGAATGGGTTTTTCCCTTATGAGAATCCAAATCAATTTGATTTAACTTTCAAATCATTTTGAAAGGAACGATAATCTTTATATCAAAACTCATTGATATTATAATAGTGTCAATCAACAACAATATAATAATCATCTAGCGGAAACACTTTCATCTCATGTTCTACATACATAGTATACAATCAAAACCGCGAGCGCTTATTGGATAATGGATTTCCAACTATGACAAGGTACGGAACCACCTTCCGATAGTGTACTTCTAGAGAGGAATACACTGGGTTCAATAAGAACATCTTGCAACCCGACCACACATGACCGACCAATCATTTCGCTTGAGTGTATCAAATGTATATCACTAACGGTTGGGATCAGCAACCGTTTCCTGAATGGGACAGCATCGAATAGATTAAAGAATGAATATCTCTAGATAGGTGATAATACACCCTAATTGGCAGCCAACCACTTAGCGATGCTGCCTGCCCGATTTTTGTCATTTCCCGGTTGTGAGACTAGAGGCCACGCTTATCTCTGACAGATCACACAATTGAATGTCACATTGTCATATCCGCCAAATCATAAATTGATTTCCCCAAAAATACAATGGGTATACAGCTAAGAGAAATGAATTCCTCCGCCACCAAACATACATATGTTTGAAGAGATCAACTTACGTGATCCACTAAATATACTCTATCATACATTCTTCCATGCAGGTTGTCCTGGGACTAGACAAACCGAAGGCACTGTTCTGTAAATCCATCTTAGGCAATTTCTACCTAGGATTTGACAAAACGACCCTTGCACAAACTCCGTCTTAAATTATCTTCATCATATTCGATCGCAACGCTAACGTCCATACAGAGTGGTTTTCAGATAATGAATCTGATCCCGGTCTCTCTGTATTGACAACGGAAATGGTCAAAAACTTCGATAGTCGGTGAGTTAACTATCAAAGAAAAACATGTGTGCAAACAACGATATTTTTTCAAATGGAAATTCTATCGATCATTCATCATTTAACGTTTATTTCTTTAGTTCATTAATTTATTTATTTCCTGTTTCCATATATTCAACATTTCTTATCTTCTAAATTTAGACATATACGTTATTAACATTGGAAAACATTTCCATTTCTTTTCCACGTATCACTATCATTCTAGTATTCTTTATCATCAAACATTTCATTTTCTATGATTAGAAAATATCTCTGATTATATTTGGAAAATGTTTCCAAAACTCATTCATTGGATTTAAATAGTGTTTAAATAAAACATCGCTATGCCAACTCAAAACATTACACTCATTAACTAAATTCACTTAACCAAACTTTACTCTCAAACCTTAACCATTCCTTAGTTAAAAATGGAGTCAATCAAGTTGGGGTATAACTACCTCTCAGACCTTAACTGAACAATAGTTCTAACTTCGAAATAGACAAAGTTCACCTTTCAAATCTTTAACAAACTTCCTTATGTAACTCTTGGATTCTATTTACGAATCCATTTTTTTATGGAAAACATTGATTATAACTATAGCGTTATAATCCCTACTTCTGAAATATCTAACTTCAAAACTTAACTTTTATTCCTTAATTTGGATTAATAAACAAACAACTAATTCATTAATAAATAAATAAATCTTGATTAAACGGAAAGTGAATAGTAATTTCCCGAATTCGATATAATCGAATTTCACGTATAACTTTCTTTCGAATAAACTATATTCGATAACTCCTTTTCGAATAAACTATATTCGATTAACTCTTTTCGAATAAACTATATTCCATTGACTCCTTTTGAATCAACTATATTCGATAACTCCTTCCGAATAAACTATATTCGATTAACTCCTTTCGAATAAACTATATTCGATAACTCCTTCCGAATAAACTATATTCGATTAACTCCTTTCGAATAAACTATATTCGATTAACTCTTTTCGAATAAACTATATTCGATTAACTCCTTTTGAATAAACTATATTCGATAACTCCTTTTGAATAAACTATATTCGATAACTCCTTTCGAATAAACTATATTTGATTTACTCTAATCGATTAACTCTAATTCGACTAACCCTAATTCAATTAACTCTATTCGAATGACTAATATTCGACTAACTCTTGTTCGATTAACTCTATTCAATTAACTACAACTCAATTAATTCTAATCGATTAACTCTAATTCGATTAACTCTAACTCGATTAACTCTATTTGATTAACTCTAACTCGATTAACTATAATTCGATTAACTTTATTCGATTAACTCTAATCGATTAACTCTATTCGATTAACTCTAATTCGATTAACTCTATTAAGTTTGACTTCGTATTTCAAAACGGTATCCCATTTCCAAATTCTATTTAAACTTCTATTTATAGAATTATTCATATGAAATCTCCTTTCTATTTCTAACACTTAAATCTCATTTAAAATTCCCTTTTATAACTCTATTTATTTCATAAACAAATATTTCCTTTTATAACTCTATTTATTTTCTAAATAAAAATTTCCTTTTATTGTCTATTTATTTTCTAAATAAATATTTCCATTTATAATCTATTTGTACATATTTTACAAATATTTCCTTTTCAAATTCTATTTGCAAATGTTTTACAAATATTTCCTTTTTAATTTGTTTTACAATTATTTCCTCTTCTATTTGTTTTACAATTATTTCCTCTTCTATTCTATTTATTTGACAAATAAATATTCCTTTTCAATTCTATTTATTTAACAAATAAATATTTCTTTTCAATTCTATTTATTTAACAAATAAATATTTCTTTTCAATTCTATTTATTTAACAAATAAATATTTCTTTTATAACTCCTTTGATTAACTCCTTCGGATTAACTCCTTTTGATTTTATAATTATTTTCTTTTATGAAATCCTATTCCTTTTATATATAAAATCCATTGATTTTATATAAATACTTTATTTTCAAAATACACTTTGAAAATCCGCTTTTCTATATCCCAGTATTTCTTACGGTAGTTAAAATACCAATTCACAATGATCGATATCATTCAAACACATATAATCAACAACAGATTATATATCACATCATATATTACAATATATGAAAAGAACAATATTATAAATATTGAGGAATCCGGTTGGATCCCTCCAACCTGTTTTCCTGAATCCACAGATGTTAAACAATATAATTAACATCAACTTCATTTCAATATGAAATATTCTGATAAACAGAATCAATATTTGATTAACGATTTATATATATATCGTTATATATAATTTCAACCAATACATAAGCAATTCAACCAAACAGTCAACACATAGCAATCAATCATCACTTATCAGTTCTAAAAATACATTATAAAAATATAACTGATAGATTTGGTGAGTTTTACTCACATTGGACGATCATCGTTAAATAACGATAATTGTCAGTTGATTCGGACGGACAATTTATTTCACTATAAATTGTAATGCGCTCCAATTCACTCCTAGTCAGTTCCATCGTGTAGCCACCGTCCGTACGATCCCAACGGATCTTGTTTCATCTGATTCTGACATCGTATGCAATAGTTATTGCTTTTACAAGTTAATACATATTTAAATAAAACAAAACTTGAATTCTATTTTTACTTTGGGCCTCACCAATCAAACTAAGCCCATCTTCCTTCCAAATGAACCAGACCCACACTTACATCCCTTTTTCCCCAAATTACCACACAAACACCGCTCCAGGCAAACCATGCCATTTCCGCACCTTTAAATCCCCAAATCTCCTTTGAAATCCCCTCATCATCAAAACCAACTTCACCAAAATACTTCTCATCCAAAACTCTCACTTCCCATACTCATCCCCTAAAACTCGCACTGCCATAGTTGCTCGTGACATCACTGTCCTCGCGGACGAACTCCAAGAACGCACGACATCTTTTGACATCGAAATCCTTCAATTTTTGCATACGAGCTCTATTTCCTACCACAAACACAGATACACACTTGAATTCGTGATTCAAAGCTTCGATCTCTTATAGAACTCAGCCCTAGCGCTTACGCTACTCACTGTCGAGAGTACCAAACGTACATCGCACATGGTAGAACTAGTATAGGTTGAAAGCTCTTCTTGTAAGGATCACAAAGATAGTTGTTTGAAGATTTATGGAAATTTATTTGATTTCTTTTGGATTTTAGAAGTTGGTTTCCTTCACGTTTTGTAATGTCTAAAGAAGACAGTGGCGGCGGTTCGATTAACTGAGGAATGAATTTAGGTTTAGAAGGAGTAAGGGTATTTATAGGATAGCTTGGCTTGTCTAAGAAGCCTCATGTATTTTTTTTTATATCCATTTTCTATTTGTATCTGCACTCTAAAAATCCTTACGAATACACATGATATCTAAAGATCATGAAAATGGACATACAACTAGAGTTTGACATTACGGACCCAACGAAATTTGTTTCGTCGTATTTTTAACTGTCAAAATACTAACTGTTTTTTTTACATTAAAAATCCGTACGGCCACACATTGACCCCAAAAATCACGAAATTTGAAATATAATAATAATTTAATATTACGGATCCAACAAAATTATTTTCGTCGAAAACGGAGGTCGTTTGCAAAACTGACTATTTTTAAAGCTCTAAATAACCCTTTTAAATATATAAATATATTAAAAAATAATTAAATTAAATATTCAAAAATAAATATTATCGTGTATATATATTCACTGGAATACCATACAGCTCCAAAATAGAATATATCTAACTTTACAACTCGATATTTCAAAACCAAGCTATATCGATATTCAATATACAATAAAATCCTTTTATTATATAATTATGTCATTATAAATTATAAAGGAATTTCCATAGCGACTTTTTGAAAATTTGATTTGGGCATAAATCAAGATCTACACAATGAAATACCGATTTTTCTCTTCCATTAGAAAAATATACTTCACCAGCTCCGGACGTCTCTTGTTTCACAAAATTTCGATTTAAAACGGACCCTGTATATTCAGTTGAAGTTCAAATCGCCAAATAACGAACTACCGCGCCATTTCGAACTCGATTTTAGTTATATTATAATTATACGTTAAACTTCATTTAAATAATATATCCGTTATTCGAATTCAATTCCAAACTGAATTGTATATATTTTGAATTGTCCAATTCACACAATATTGTGAATTCCACTATTTCCGACTATTTCGGAAAAAAAAATATTATTCTATTATTTATATTAATTAAATATTCAACATTATTTAATTAAAAAACCATTTAATTCTCTAAATCACTAATTAAATAATTAAATAAATTAATTATTATACTGTAAAAATATGGGGCATTACAATTATGTGTGATGTCGACAATTTTTTGAAAAATCCTGCATGTTTTGTTGAAGCATAATTATTTTGGTTTTTGAAACATTTTATATACAGAGATGATTATAAATTGAATTGAGTTATGAAGTTTGGTGGTTTTTAAATGTCCTTTGATGATCTTTGAGAAACAAAGATCTAATTTACAGTGACTTTAAAAATTGGATATTTTGTGTATTTTGAAACTTAATAGGGACCATAGCCAAATTGTCCCTGTAGGAACCCAAAACGACCGACCCACTAGAGTCATAAGAAATCTCAACGGTTCATCCGATGCATGTCCCTAGCTTGAAAACCCTTCTCTCGCAGTCTACGGTAGCCTCATATGTGGTTAACCAATCAACTTCTAAGATCATCACACATGCTGAAAATTCGAGTACATAAGCATCGCAATCAAACTTACCCATAGTATCATAATTTTCAAATCCCAACAAATCAACGATAAATGAATCGATCCTCCTATGAGGTTTGAGATAACTATGGGATTTGTAACTAGAGAGATACTTAAGTGCAAGCAATCTACCAGTAAGCTAGAATGATAGAGTGTGATGTTGCCATGTCAAAAAGAGTACGGATAGGAAAAATCAAAGAATGGAAATCAGTCCTTCCTTTACGCCATTCCAATCCTCTAAGGAAAAGTCCTACTGAGATGTCCAAGTTTTCACAAATATAACACTTTCCCCTCATCACCTCCTTCTTGCAATCCATAATATAATGTTCGGTCACCCCATATGTAACGACCCGTGTTTTTGGCACTCGAATATGTAATTTAATTTATTTAATTTAAATATTATATTTGGAATATCGATGGAATTTAATATTTAATTCGATAATAAAACGAAGTTGAACGTTAATTTTATTTATATAAATATAAATCGAGCTTGAAAATGGCGTGCAGTTCGTAAATTCGAGTTTTGAACTTCAACTGAGAATACAGAATTCGATATAAGTCGGATTTCTGTAAAACAAGACACGTTGGGACCGTATTGACAATAATTTTCATATGAAAGAGAAAAATCTAGATTTCGTGTTATAGTTTGATAGTTATGGCCAAATCAAATTTTGAAATAGTCGCTATGGAAAATCGTTATTAAATTATAGGCCTTTAAAATAGCCGTTTTGCAAATGGACTCAGATTTCAACGAAATCAGTTTCATTAGAACCGTATCGCTAAATTATTGTACGGTGGTGAATTGCGTGGAAAACTGATATCGTATGTGACCATGGTAGCCGTAAACGCCCGTTCAATTTCTATAGCGCGTATTTAAATAAATAAAGGGATATTTGAGTGTAACTTGAGCAGACGATCGAATTAGGCCACGAAACCAATTCCGTTGAGTTTGTATCGTCGATTAGAGTCAGGATAGATATATAGTTTGTTATTTTTAGAGATCGAGAAATTTGGCGTTAAAAAGGGTAGGGCGGTTCAGGGTAAAAACAGCCTACCGGGGCAACAGTCTCAGAATGCGATGAAACTAGTGCCGTTGGGTTCGTATCGAAAAGTTATTGTCGGTGTTCGCAGTTTCGAGTTGGTTTGATTTATCTGGTGATCGTGAAAAAATTAAACGTGTGTTCATTTCCGGTTTCATAAAGGAAATTTTTTCATATGACCTCGGATTTCGACGAAACTTGTCCCATTGGGTCCGGAATACCTTTTTACACTAAGATAAGCATTTTAATCAGTAGACAGAAATTGATTGTAGGGGTTTTAATCAACTACTTAGCGGTGAAGTTTGGTTGATATTATTTCTACATACATAGGCACATACTATATTCGAGACTGTCTATCCTATTTCTGGTCTAGCCCGGCTAGCCTATTCAAAATCTCTCTCCGCAGTCTCCTTTCAATTTCTTGTGTCCAATCTACTGATGTTTGCGGCCAAACATTTCAATTTCTTGCCAACCAAATTCTTTTACGTGCCGACCAAGTGCTCAAATTTCAATCCTACCCACACAGCTATACTATAGGGTCTCTGCAAACCTATATCTAAATGCCTTGCCACCCACGAAGTCCTCTCCTATAAAAGCCACTTTTATTCCTTCAGTTTTTTTTTTCTTTTGTTTCAGTAAAGCAAACCAACTCTCTTTCAACGAAAAAAAAAAAAAAGAGCGGACGTGAGGACTGTGGGATGGGAGAGGTGCATGGGGTGGTGTGGTACCAGTTTGGAGTTTGCACGTTAAAGAAGGAAGAAGAAAATTGGAAAGAACCGAAGTGAAGAGAGGAGTGGAGCGGTGTGTCCTGGTGGGTGGTTCGGACGTTGAGAAATGCATGCAGTAGGAAAAAATGGGACCCCGGAAGCTCGGCGTGGTGTACATGGCATGCGAGAGCTGTAGAAGGAGAGTGAGGAGAGGAAAAGTGGGGGACGAGGTATATATATGAGGGAGAACGGTGGGAGAAGGCATGGCTTTTCGAGAGCAGAAGGTGGGAAGGAGAACCGGTTTCGAAGAACAGACGATGAACAGTAAACTAGCGGTAAGTATTGATTAAACGTACCTGATTAGTTAGTGGTGCTTAATCCATAATTAAGTCGTGCTCAAAAATGTTATAATATCTCAAATCTTGGTTTTAACGTGACCACTATAGTGAATTGGCCTAACCATGTGAATGCACTCATTTTTAATTGCCTAATACGTATCCAACGTGGCATGAGATGTAGAGTAGTTTTGTTGCAAAGAAATATACTCAGGGTTAGAACGCAATAACGTTATAAATTATAAATTTAAGTTAATTAGTTTAAATTAAAAACAGGGTCGTATAATTTATGTATCCTGCTAATATGTCTACAGAATCAAATGAAACCAGAAACGACGACATTTTGGGATTTGAAACAGACGGAGTGGAAGACAGTTGGAGATAATTAAATCAAACGATTTGACAACAAATGGAAAACTTCAAGTGAGTTAAACTCACTCAGTTACCCTTTTTATATTTTATATAAATTGGGTGTTTTTATTCTGTGTGCTCTGCTTGCCAACGGTTGACTGTTTTGCTAGTTATCCACTTATCTGTTGATTTAACTAATGGAATTAAACTGCGTTTAATTTCAGTGAAATACCAAATCGTTATTTTTAACGATTGGTTCCAATAAAGGTAACGCACCTTGGTTGGTCATGTTTATTTATAAACATGTTTAAATGGTTGAATTGTTTGAATTGCTTATGGTTGATGTTAAATGGTCGTTATTTAAGTTATCAGTTAAACAAAACTGAACCGTCTGATTTGAGAAAAACCATTTGAATACAGGGAAGAACAGGTTGGAGGGATCCAACCGGATTCCTCAAATGTATTATTTATTTTCATATGATCATATATGAACTGATCTGTTTGTGTGAGTGATTTGATGGTTGATTATTGACTGGATATTCAACATCTGTTTGGTTTAAACCAATGGGCGATATTGGTTAAGTGTTTGGCAGAGTATGGCCTTTAAAAATCAATCAGGTTATAGATATTGATTCACCGTCAGGTGAATCGATAGAAATACAGTTATAAAATTTATTTTATAACTAGAAATAGATTTTTGAATACTATTTTGAATAAAAGTTATATAAAGAGAAATAAATGAATAGTTTACTTATTTAAGACTTTGATTTATTATTAAGTGATTTTAGAAAGTTAATCAGATTGATAAGTATGGAAATAAGAAATGGTTTAGCTTGGGTAATTATTTTATCAAGCGGAATGAGGGGTTCATGAATAGGTTTTATTTTAAAACCTAAGTTTTATAACGAAGTTATAAAAGGAATTTTAAGCGAGAATGAGAGCTTGAGTTAAATATTGCTTAATCATTTGAATTAAGTCGAAGGAGATTTCGATAAAAGGGTTAAAGATAAACCAAAACATGTAAATAAGTTTCAAAGTGTTAAGACGTTAATTTTACAGTAACGTTATTTGGAAACGAGATCTAGTAAAAAGGAGAATTTCAAATGAGATTTCAAAATGGGAAATTGAATATAGTTATTCGAGATAGAATCAGCCAAACATAATTATTCGGCTAAGTTGCCATTGCGTACGACTGCTAGCGTAATTCGCAGGGCTGCATATAGCCTACGGCGGTCGGATGTTTCCTGAGGGAATCAGGCGTAACCATTGTGATCGCTGCGATCTAGAGTCAAGCGAATGGAGTTAAGACGAATGTTAGTTAATCGATTAGAGTTATTCAAATATCGTAATTTTGAATATTAAAAGAATTGGAAGTTTAAATTTAACAAAAAGTAAATAAGTTTGTTAAAGGCCAAATGATGCAAAATACTGAACCAGTGAACTCATTGGAGTGTCATGATTGAAACACTGTATATTTTGATAGTTAAATCACCGACTATCAAATCTGTCCAATGAGATTGTTGGTATGGAAAGACCGGGATCGAATGTTTATTCGAAAACCATTCCGACCAACAAAATACGTGGAGATATCAGAAGATGATCGAGATGGTGCTGTGAAGACCGTGGATTTTCACAAACGGAAGAACCACTAATATTCTCTGCCTGGCAAGCAGAGATAAACTGTGATTCTGTCGTGGTGGAATCTACGGGTTGCAAGGACTACTCGCTACTGATCCATGGGGTGATTCCTATATGGATGCGGTAGGAGAGTGCCTTCGGTTCATCCTGTTCCTGGATGACGTGTATGGACGAATGTCTGACAGAGTATTTCCAAAGGGTCACGTACGTTGATTTCTTCAAACGTACGATAGTTGTTGGCAGGGAACTGCCATTCTCTAGCTTTCAGCTAGAGTATTTTTGTGGATATCAAATAGTGATATCTGACGGATCTGACGATGTGGCATTCAAAGTGAATGACGACCAGATGATCAAGAGTAATCTAAGCCTCAAGCCTCATCAACCGGGAAATGACAAAAATCGGGCAGGCAGCATGGCTATGTGGGTCGCTCCCATTAGGGTGTATGATCACCTATCTAGAGGAAATCCTATTTGTTTCTTAATCTATGTTTCGATGCTGTCCCTTGTCGGGAGACGGTTGCTGATCCCAACCGTCGGTGATATACATTCGATACTCTCAAGCGAAATGAGGGGTCGGTCATGTGAGGGCCGGGTTGCAAGAAGTTCTTGTTGAACCCAGTGTATTCGTCTCTAGAGATACACTATCGGAAGGTGGACCCATACCTTGTCAAGTCGGAATCCAATTCCCAATAAGCGCCCGCGGTTTTTGATTGTATACTATATATGTGGAGCGTGAGATGCAAGCGTTCCACTAGATTGTTATTTACTTGTATTTAGACATTATGATAATATCAGACAAGATATTGGTTTCAAAACTGTTTTGGGTTATCGTAAGGTAAAAACCGTCCGTGTTTATGTGTGGATTTGGTCTTACGATTATCCTTTTCTTTTGAAAAGATTTTGAACTTTAAAATCATGATTGGATGGTTTACCCTTATTACTGTGCGAGTTTATCTCACTCTGGTTCACCAGACTGACCCGGTGTTTTGTAAATGCTCGGGTTAGACCGGGTTGTACAGGTTCAGGTTATCGACTACTGTGAAGAGACGAGCTGGAAGAGTCCAGACGTATGATATTACTAGTATTCCGCTGTGTGTTGTATGAGGACAGATTATCACTGTCCAGATGTTGATGTACTCTGATATTGTAAGTATTTTCAAAGTTCTCAATAAAGATTTACTTCTGTATTATATTTTGTTCCGCTGCGATGTGAGACTCTGTGTGGTGTTCTTCTTCTTCTTCTATTCTAATATTTCTATCTTATCTATTCTCACCCTCTAACTTCTTTCTATTAATGATCTGGAATGTTCGATGTCTGAATGGTCAACATGGTAATTTGATGTTGATTTTCGGAGTCGAAATCCCGGTTCGTTACAGTGGTATCAGAGCTATTGGTTAAGTAATTACCTTGGCTCTGTGGCGTGACTTAGTAGAGATGGGGTTAGTAATACCCTAGACTGAGTTTGAGTGTATATAAATGAGCGCGTATTTGTAAATTGTTATAAAAACTGTCTTATATTGTGTTGATTGGTTTGTCGAGTAGTTTATGAATTCTGGTCGATACAGTAATGCAAACTGTGTCGATAAGTGTTTCTAAACTCTTGGACAGAATAATTCGACACAGTATGTTTTTGAAAGAGGGTAAATGAAATAATTTTACCCAAATGGTATTTTAATATAAAGGAATGATTAACATTTGAAATATTATAGTATATTGGATGTGTTGCTTGGTTATAATTGAAAAGGTTATATAAATAACCAATTGGAATTCGTATAATATGAAAACAGATGAATTAAATCTGGAATTAAAATCAGAATTGGAATTAAAATTCCCAAAAATGGGAAAGGTGACTGCAAATGAACTTGGATTGAATATATGAAAATTTTAAAATCCTGGGAGATTTTAAATTTGGTTTACAAGCATCGTGAATGATATTTTGAAAAGGGTTTCGAAATGAAAGTGTTTAAATATGGTTTGATAAGTGATATAGTATTGAACTCACTTTGATAGCTGGGAAATAACTCTGAGGATGCTGGCCACATCATCAGTGTTCATTTCCGAGTTCTAAGTGACGGATTACTACCAAAATTTTGTTTTGGATTGCTTTGAGAAAAACAAGTTGTTTTGAATCCTGAAAAGGAATTTTTGACTTTTGAAAGAGCTACTGTTTAAAAACTCCCAGGGAAATTGTTGAACAAAAGTAAAATTAAGTAGAAATTGGGAAAGTAAACATGAATTGAATTGAAACCAATTAAATGAAAATTGAATCAAGATATGATATATCAATTCGAATCAGATTTTGAATTGTGAGACAGGAATCTAAGATGGTGTTGGACTGGTAAGTAAGAGTTGGAATTGATAATGGATTGAGATGGAGTTAAGAATGAGATTTGGCTTGGACTCATGAAGGATTTGGAATTTTGGTTGGTGAATGCAGTTGTATATGCTGATAGGGCAGCAGATGGAAAGGTTATAATGGTATGCCCGACAAAAAGGTACACGTTTATTTTGATATGGGTTTGGTGATTTATGAGCCTATTTGGCAAGCCGCTTGACTGTTCCATTTTCTTTTGGATTGGAGAAGGCCTAGAAAGGCAAGTTGCAGTTGTACCGTTTGAGCCGTACAAAGGAGGTGCTGGCGAAATTTTTCGGAAATTTAAGGTGTTAGAAAATTTTCAATATTTTTGAAAATATTTATATATGATATTCAAATTGGTTCCTAATTTAATATAAAATTTGATTCGAAGTTAATAGATTTATAACGATCTTTCTTACCTTAGCAATTTCGAGGACGAAATTATTTTAAGGGGGGAAGAATGTAACGACCCGTGTTTTTGGCACTCGAATATGTAATTTAATTTATTTAATTTAAATATTATATTTGGAATATCGATGGAATTTAATATTTAATTCGATAATAAAACGAAGTTGAACGTTAATTTTATTTATATAAATATAAATCGAGCTTGAAAATGGCGTGCAGTTCGTAAATTCGAGTTTTGAACTTCAACTGAGAATACAGAATTCGATATAAGTCGGATTTCTGTAAAACAAGACACGTTGGGACCGTATTGACAATAATTTTCATATGAAAGAGAAAAATCTAGATTTCGTGTTATAGTTTGATAGTTATGGCCAAATCAAATTTTGAAATAGTCGCTATGGAAAATCGTTATTAAATTATAGGGTGCGTTTTTTAGAGGTCCCTATTAGGTTTCAAAATATAAAAAAAACCCGGTCGTAAACTTATTATAAATTAGGTCCCTATTTTCAAAAACATATAAAAACATACAAAAAAAATATTAAAAAACCATGTAAATTCGTATTTAATTAAAACAATTAATCGTGAAAAAAATCAGATCAAAAAAACATTAAAAACAACGTCGAAATCACGAAATACAGAAAATCAACGAAATGCAGTAAATTGCATCAAAACATGCATATAAATCGATTAGTTGCATACATGTGTGCATTTATTTCAAATCTGCGTCAAAACTGCAGTATAAATGCATACATGTATGCACATATTGTTAAAACATGCATCTGCCGATGCATTTGTTTAAAAACTGCATACCTACGTGCAACTTATTCACGTTTGCATGTATTTTGACATACATGCACACATGTATGCAGTTATATAGAAAAACTGCATACATGTATGCAATTTTTCAAACAGGCGTGCATAAATATATGCATGTGTATTCGAATAGTTGCATAAATGTATGCAACTATTCGTAAAAGTTGCATACATTGATGCAACTTTTTTTTTTTAATTTCTGTGGACTTCCGAGAATGTTTACAGATTTTAGAATTTTTTTTTTTTTTTTTTTAAGTGATAGCGCCTGAAAATTTGGACAGAAAACGAAAGAGGCGGAGGTATGGAAAGTGGCAGGCGGAAGATTCCAGGCGGCAGCTAAAATAGGGGGCGGGTTTACAGAGAAAACATTAATTACAGGGATGTATTGTGAATTTAAAAACTTGCAAATAGTTGCATACATGTATGCAACTTTTGCCAATAGTTGCATACATGTATGCAAGTATTTCTGAAGCCGTTTCAGTTGAAAATGTATGCAGAAACTTGCATACATGTGTGCAACTATTTGAAATACTTGCACACATGTATGCAAGTATTTACATGTGAAAATAAAATGTGTGCAGAAACCTGCATACATGTATGCAACTATTTTAAATACTTGCACACATGTATGCAAGTATTGCATGTAAAAATATAACAGAGAAATACTTGCACAGATGAATGCAAGTATTCCAAATATGTGCATGATTTGATGCAAATTACTGCATTTTTCGTTGTTTTCTGTATTTTTTCGATTTTGATGCATGTTTTGATTTTATTATGATCTGAATTTTTGGGCGAGCACATGTTTTATTTAAATACGAATTTACGTGATTTTTTTATATTTTTTTAATATTTTTTTTATGAATTTTCGAAAAACAGGGACTAAATTTACAATAAGTTTATGACCGGATGTGAGCCTAATTAAGTTTCGTTTTAGGGATGTGTGCCTAATATTCACTAAATTATAGGCCTTTAAAATAGCCGTTTTGCAAATGGACTCAGATTTCGACGAAATCAGTTTCATTAGAACCGTATCGCTAAATTATTGTACGGTGGTGAATTGCGTGGAAAACTGATATCGTATGTGACCATGGTAGCCGTAAACGCCCGTTCAATTTCTATAGCGCGTATTTAAATAAATAAAGGGATATTTGAGTGTAACTTGAGCAGACGATCGAATTAGGCCACGAAACAAATTCCGTTGAGTTTGTATCGTCGATTAGAGTCAGGATAGATATATAGTTTGTTATTTTTAGAGATCGAGAAATTTGGCGTTAAAAAGGGTAGGGCGGTTCAGGGTAAAAACAGCCTACCGGGGCAACAGTCTCAGAATGCGACGAAACTAGTGCCGTTGGGTTCGTATCGAAAAGTTATTGTCGGTGTTCGCAGTTTCGAGTTGGTTTGATTTATCTGGTGATCGTGAAAAAATTAAACGTGTGTTCATTTCCGGTTTCATAAAGGAAATTTTTTCATATGACCTCGGATTTCGACGAAACTTGTCCCATTGGGTCCGGAATACCTTTTTACACTAAGATAAGCATTTTAATCAGTAGACAGAAATTGATTGTAGGGGTTTTAATCAACTACTTAGCGGTGAAGTTTGGTTGATATTATTTCTACATACATAGGCACATACTATATTCGAGACTGTCTATCCTATTTCTGGTCTAGCCCGGCTAGCCTATTCAAAATCTCTCTCCGCAGTCTCCTTTCAATTTCTTGTGTCCAATCTACTGATGTTTGCGGCCAAACATTTCAATTTCTTGCCAACCAAATTCTTTTACGTGCCGACCAAGTGCTCAAATTTCAATCCTACCCACACAGCTATACTATAGGGTCTCTGCAAACCTATATCTAAATGCCTTGCCACGCACGAAGTCCTCTCCTATAAAAGCCACTTTTATTCCTTCAGTTTTTTTTCTTTTGTTTCAGTAAAGCAAACCAACTCTCTTTCAACGAAAAAAAAAAAAAAGAGCGGACGTGAGGACTGTGGGATGGGAGAGGTGCATGGGGTGGTGTGGTACCAGTTTGGAGTTTGCACGTTAAAGAAGGAAGAAGAAAATTGGAAAGAACCGAAGTGAAGAGAGGAGTGGAGCGGTGTGTCCTGGTGGGTGGTTCGGACGTTGAGAAATGCATGCAGTAGGAAAAAATGGGACCCCGGAAGCTCGGCGTGGTGTACATGGCATGCGAGAGCTGTAGAAGGAGAGTGAGGAGAGGAAAAGTGGGGGACGAGGTATATATATGAGGGAGAACGGTGGGAGAAGGCATGGCTTTTCGAGAGCAGAAGGTGGGAAGGAGAACCGGTTTCGAAGAACAGACGATGAACAGTAAACTAGCGGTAAGTATTGATTAAACGTACCTGATTAGTTAGTGGTGCTTAATCCATAATTAAGTCGTGCTCAAAAATGTTATAATATCTCAAATCTTGGTTTTAACGTGACCACTATAGTGAATTGGCCTAACCATGTGAATGCACTCATTTTTAATTGCCTAATACGTATCCAACGTGGCATGAGATGTAGAGTAGTTTTGTTGCAAAGAAATATACTCAGGGTTAGAACGCAATAACGTTATAAATTATAAATTTAAGTTAATTAGTTTAAATTAAAAACAGGGTCGTATAATTTATGTATCCTGCTAATATGTCTACAGAATCAAATGAAACCAGAAACGACGACATTTTGGGATTTGAAACAGACGGAGTGGAAGACAGTTGGAGATAATTAAATCAAACGATTTGACAACAAATGGAAAACTTCAAGTGAGTTAAACTCACTCAGTTACCCTTTTTATATTTTATATAAATTGGGTGTTTTTATTCTGTGTGCTCTGCTTGCCAACGGTTGACTGTTTTGCTAGTTATCCACTTATCTGTTGATTTAACTAATGGAATTAAACTGCGTTTAATTTCAGTGAAATACCAAATCGTTATTTTTAACGATTGGTTCCAATAAAGGTAACGCACCTTGGTTGGTCATGTTTATTTATAAACATGTTTAAATGGTTGAATTGTTTGAATTGCTTATGGTTGATGTTAAATGGTCGTTATTTAAGTTATCAGTTAAACAAAACTGAACCGTCTGATTTGAGAAAAACCATTTGAATACAGGGAAGAACAGGTTGGAGGGATCCAACCGGATTCCTCAAATGTATTATTTATTTTCATATGATCATATATGAACTGATCTGTTTGTGTGAGTGATTTGATGGTTGATTATTGACTGGATATTCAACATCTGTTTGGTTTAAACCAATGGGCGATATTGGTTAAGTGTTTGGCAGAGTATGGCCTTTAAAAATCAATCAGGTTATAGATATTGATTCACCGTCAGGTGAATCGATAGAAATACAGTTATAAAATTTATTTTATAACTAGAAATAGATTTTTGAATACTATTTTGAATAAAAGTTATATAAAGAGAAATAAATGAATAGTTTACTTATTTAAGACTTTGATTTATTATTAAGTGATTTTAGAAAGTTAATCAGATTGATAAGTATGGAAATAAGAAATGGTTTAGCTTGGGTAATTATTTTATCAAGCGGAATGAGGGGTTCATGAATAGGTTTTATTTTAAAACCTAAGTTTTATAACGAAGTTATAAAAGGAATTTTAAGCGAGAATGAGAGCTTGAGTTAAATATTGCTTAATCATTTGAATTAAGTCGAAGGAGATTTCGATAAAAGGGTTAAAGATAAACCAAAACATGTAAATAAGTTTCAAAGTGTTAAGACGTTAATTTTACAGTAACGTTATTTGGAAACGAGATCTAGTAAAAAGGAGAATTTCAAATGAGATTTCAAAATGGGAAATTGAATATAGTTATTCGAGATAGAATCAGCCAAACATAATTATTCGGCTAAGTTGCCATTGCGTACGACTGCTAGCGTAATTCGCAGGGCTGCAGATAGCCTACGGCGGTCGGATGTTTCCTGAGGGAATCAGGCGTAACCATTGTGATCGCTGCGATCTAGAGTCAAGCGAATGGAGTTAAGACGAATGTTAGTTAATCGATTAGAGTTATTCAAATATCGTAATTTTGAATATTAAAAGAATTGGAAGTTTAAATTTAACAAAAAGTAAATAAGTTTGTTAAAGGCCAAATGATGCAAAATACTGAACCAGTGAACTCATTGGAGTGTCATGATTGAAACACTGTATATTTTGATAGTTAAATCACCGACTATCAAATCTGTCCAATGAGATTGTTGGTATGGAAAGACCGGGATCGAATGTTTATTCGAAAACCATTCCGACCAACAAAATACGTGGAGATATCAGAAGATGATCGAGATGGTGCTGTGAAGACCGTGGATTTTCACAAACGGAAGAACCACTAATATTCTCTGCCTGGCAAGCAGAGATAAACTGTGATTCTGTCGTGGTGGAATCTACGGGTTGCAAGGACTACTCGCTACTGATCCATGGGGTGATTCCTATATGGATGCGGTAGGAGAGTGCCTTCGGTTCATCCTGTTCCTGGATGACGTGTATGGACGAATGTCTGACAGAGTATTTCCAAAGGGTCACGTACGTTGATTTCTTCAAACGTACGATAGTTGTTGGCAGGGAACTGCCATTCTCTAGCTTTCAGCTAGAGTATTTTTGTGGATATCAATTAGTGATATCTGACGGATCTGACGATGTGGCATTCAAAGTGAATGACGACCAGATGATCAAGAGTAATCTAAGCCTCAAGCCTCATCAACCGGGAAATGACAAAAATCGGGCAGGCAGCATGGCTATGTGGGTCGCTCCCATTAGGGTGTATGATCACCTATCTAGAGGAAATCCTATTTGTTTCTTAATCTATGTTTCGATGCTGTCCCTTGTCGGGAGACGGTTGCTGATCCCAACCGTCGGTGATATACATTCGATACTCTCAAGCGAAATGAGGGGTCGGTCATGTGAGGGCCGGGTTGCAAGAAGTTCTTGTTGAACCCAGTGTATTCGTCTCTAGAGATACACTATCGGAAGGTGGACCCATACCTTGTCAAGTCGGAATCCAATTCCCAATAAGCGCCCGCGGTTTTTGATTGTATACTATATATGTGGAGCGTGAGATGCAAGCGTTCCACTAGATTGTTATTTACTTGTATTTAGACATTATGATAATATCAGACAAGATATTGGTTTCAAAACTGTTTTGGGTTATCGTAAGGTAAAAACCGTCCGTGTTTATGTGTGGATTTGGTCTTACGATTATCCTTTTCTTTTGAAAAGATTTTGAACTTTAAAATCATGATTGGATGGTTTACCCTTATTACTGTGCGAGTTTATCTCACTCTGGTTCACCAGACTGACCCGGTGTTTTGTAAATGCTCGGGTTAGACCGGGTTGTACAGGTTCAGGTTATCGACTACTGTGAAGAGACGAGCTGGAAGAGTCCAGACGTATGATATTACTAGTATTCCGCTGTGTGTTGTATGAGGACAGATTATCACTGTCCAGATGTTGATGTACTCTGATATTGTAAGTATTTTCAAAGTTCTCAATAAAGATTTACTTCTGTATTATATTTTGTTCCGCTGCGATGTGAGACTCTGTGTGGTGTTCTTCTTCTTCTTCTATTCTAATATTTCTATCTTATCTATTCTCACCCTCTAACTTCTTTCTATTAATGATCTGGAATGTTCGATGTCTGAATGGTCAACATGGTAATTTGATGTTGATTTTCGGAGTCGAAATCCCGGTTCGTTACACCATAGTTGTGGCACCTGATATATTTCTTATCGGCCCTTTTGGGGTCTCCCAACTTTTTTCTATTTACTCCCTTTCTTGCTCCTTCACCATGGTTTCTTTGAATCTGTCATTTTCGAAGCCACCTTAACCCTCCTTTGCTAACCTCGGACATAAATGCCATCTCCACAAGGGACTCGAACATTGTTCCTATAGGTACATGAGTCAATGCCAACCTTGAAAGGGTTGGTTCAATCCCTTGGATAACTTAAGTGGTTTCTTATGCTGTGTATTGACCATTTCCAGCCTATATCTCGTTAACTCATTAAACTAGTTTATGTGCTCTTCAACTGACAGATCTCCTAACTTTGAATTGATGAAGCTTTCCAATTGAATAGCCTCCTCGACCTACGATAGAAGCTCCTCTCAAATCTCTTTCGAAAACCCAATCCAACTAAGCTCTCCCGCCTCAGCCTCTACTACTTTCGACTAGTAAGAAGCCTCCTCTTTCAGCTGTCAAAAGGCAAGCTGAACTCCCTCTCCATCGACTAGTCTCATAAGCCAAAATATTTGCTCAGTAATCCTTAACTAAGTACGCGCCTCTATAAAAGTCTTTGTTCCTGAAAAAGATCTAGAACCTAAGTAGAGAAGTCTTTGCAAAGTCTGGAGAAGCTAGCTACCACTGGTAGACATGCGGGGGCTCTACCCGCGGGTGCTGGGTCCAACACATTCTCTTGTGGCTCTGCCGGTGTTATAGCCTAGAGTACCTATGGAAGCAAGCACGGATTTGAATATCCTCCGGAAGATTAGGGGAATCCACCATTTAGTTTAAGGGAAAGATAGAGATTTCAAGTTTGAAAGAATCGAAGGAAAGTTTAATTATACTTTGACAGATTTTTGCAAAACTTTTGTTTATTTTTCAAAATAGTTTTGTTCTAAAAATATATTTCTTTAAAAATTACTTTACTTTTAAAATCAAATTTTAGGAATCCTGTAACCTTAGGCTTTGATGCTAGATGTAACAACCCATACCTCTTATCACACCTCTAAAAGCTTTCATACTTTGGAATGTGGAGCGTCTAGTTACAAAGAAGCAATCATGGGGACTAAAATCCATTGGACATGAAAATAAATATAGTGGGAACATTTAAATCAAAAAAAAAACTTATTAAAATCAATCTTTCATTTAAGATAAGTAATTACTAGAAATAAACCAAATCATATGTCTTGCAAAACCTCATTTTCAAATTGTCAAATTAGAGTACATACAAAATCATTTCCCTTGTAAGTGCAAATACAAACCAAGAAAAATGAAAGAGACATAAAATATAAGAAATATCAGAAATGAAATATGAACTCCAAACTGAGTCTCCCAATCTGCCTAAACTAAACAGTCTCTGCTCTGTAAGTCTGAAAGAGGAAAAAAGAAAGAAAGGAGAGTGGGTCAGACATAAAGTATGATGAATGGAAGTGATTACTAGTATTTCTAAGAGATTTAAAGATAACAAACTTGATAATTAATGTTCGAGTGTTACAAGGGAAATGTGTTTATGTGCAACTTAAAAAGGATTTCTAAGGTTTGTAGAACATTCAAGTTGATTGTTTGCATTCAATATGCTACAAGAGAAATAATATTTGGATCAATTCTTAATTCAACCCAAATATCGGCCTTTCCTATATACTACCTCTAAGCATTGTAGTATATCACTATGAACATGCCTATCGTGAAACCGTGCCACACGAATCACCATTTATCTATTCACCTGTAGACATAATTTTGCATATGGGAGTAATAGCGAATTATTTACTCTAATTGATGTGCTTTATGCTCGGTTATCAATGGTACACACTAGCTTTCACCCTAATTTTTTGACCACTTATCTACCTCTATCAGCATGGCATGTCCAATCTCAACCCATGATCTAAAATCAACAGTCTCCTGACCTAAATGAAGATGTTACTGGTACGCGTCCTAGCAAACAATATTATAATAGGTCCACTTCCTCCATTTCAGTCTCCTACCCTGATAACCCAGTCTTCAGACATGAGTTTATTTAGTAATCCAATCCATGATCCGAGTTTTAGTTATTAATTGAATCCATGATCTGACTCTGACTTGTTGCCTCATTTCATAACCTGATCCTTTCCCATGATATTATACAAGTTTCTAATATAATAATTGGTTTTATGCTTTACTTATGATTCATTTTCTTATGATTTTCTAACTTCCCACGATGGTTTTTAATATCATAATAAGTCATTTCATCTTCCTTTCATTTGAACTATAATGCATGTCATAATTTATTTGAAAATTCCTAATATTTGCATACTTTGGTCTTATTTATTTTTAATATAGATCTCTATATTTAATAAATGTTTTCTGTAAATTCAATATTTCGTTATTTGATCTGTATTCGTGAAATTCGCTCTCATTTGTTATTTTTCACATCAGAAAGAGGATTATAATTACATTTTTAAATAAACATTTAAAGATTTATTTGCCATTAAGAACATATGTAAGAGTACTGCAGAAAAATGCGATTAACTGTCGAAAATATAAAACTTTAAAGAAAACACTGAAAATATACTAATAGGAAATAACTTTAAAACTATAAACTACATCTACTAGAAACCCTATTATTTTAGTTACTCAAAAAATCTAAGATAATAACTGCCACTTACCTATCATCCTCACCTGTAGTCCGCAGTCTTCCCAGATTTCACTCCTAGATTGTCTACTAAATTTTATTTTTTAAATCTTGTTCCAAAAATATTTAGATTTTGGGTCCTACCTTAGGAAAAATCCAGAGGAAGAAGATTTGTATATGAGTGAATGATAATGCTTAGGGTCTTATTTATAGTGGAGTTAGGGGATCTCATACCATAGGATTAATGGGCTAAATCTAGTCCCACCACTTCATAAGCCTAGATTCGATCCTCATATCTAAAAGTGTGCTCACCAGATTTCATGAAATTTAATTTTAAATTATCAGCTCGTATGTAGATGATTTCTCATCCAAGCTAAAAGGCGGGTCGACCTACCCATTGCTTGGTTGACATGGGAATAGGTCTGGTCGACCCGGCCCTTACATTTTTTGCATGGTTTAATTTTGAACTTAATTTTTTGAATTCTCAATTCCTTAATTAATTATTATTACTATAAACTTTGGGTAATTACACTTGAGGTCAATTTTTTTGGAAATCATGTTTGACTCTTGAAGTCATCTAGGTAAGTGACAAGCAAAACTATTATGGTTCCTACAGCAAAATTTTACTTGAGCTTTCGGTCAATGAAGTATTTTTCTCTTGAGAACTAAACGAGAAATAAGTCGAGGTCTATCTTGAAAGCAGAAGTCCTATTCTAGCATTAAATGGATTTTCCAACTATAACTATTAAATTGGCTTCCCTGAAAAGTATGTCCCTTTTCTTTTCCTTTGGCGGATTCGTATTTTGATTTCGCCTCATGTAGTATGCAGTTGAAGTTCAATCGATCAAGTAATCTCTACTACTGATTATAAGACTTTAGTAAAACCTTTTCTTTTCTTCTTCTTTCCTACTCACACGTCTAATAGCTGCATCATCCATTGACATTCGAATAGGGTTGTTATGGTAATGGTTACCATTATTGTACTGTATTTACTGGTAAGCTAGAATTTTTTACCCCTACCGTAACCGATCGAATGATATGTGACGGCCCGCTCCGCACCAGCCTGCATTTCCTCCGGAAGTGCGCTGTACACATGCCCGGCTAGCACGGAACGGTCGCCAAAGAAAGGAAAGAAGGGAATGAACTAATCAAGGAACCTGTAGAATGTCTCACAGCGCATGGAATAAAATATAATAATAACCTACTTGACATAAACAGGTGAGACAGTGCATAAGCTGATAACTAAAATCAACATCAATCATCAAAGCAGCGGAAATCCAAATACAGCTTATTACAATTTTCCAAATTTACTGTCTCTAAACAAAAGAAAGCTAAAGTAGAAGATGCACCACCAATGCCCAAGCAGTGATCTTCAACAACACAGGGAGAATACTATATATATATATTACGTGGAAGCCTCCTGCTCGTCTCCGGATCATCTACCCGTGCATCACCAGCTAACCTGTCTCTAGTCTGCTCGTGTGAGCACCCAGAGTAATAAGAGGAGACATAAAACTCTGGGTCAGACATAAAGCCTGGTATGAGCGATAAGCATCTAAACAGAATAAAACAGGTATACTAAACCATACCTGAACCTGAACCTGGACCTGCAACCAAAGAGTTAGTACCACGTACCGTACAATGCTCTAAGGTGCCATAATAAATAGTGTAAGAATACGGGGGTGGGGTGTGCATGTCATAATGATAGCAAACAAATCAACCATAGCAACCATCCTCACATCTCTCACTCAGTGCGTAAAGCATACGGTATCTACCACTTTGGAACACTAGATAAATTGAGGTAACGACGAATCCCGACTTGTAGAAACCCTGTTGTGGCCAAGCTAAACACATGGAGTCATGACCAACATTTCAATGACCCATCTCATTGGTCATAGCCCTTGGTCCTACCAATGCCATAATGGCCCTGAATCCGCCTTCGTACCTCCTACCATAGTGGTCCAAAGCTATAGACATCGATAACCCCTTGGCACGCGTCCCGCAGCAAAGCCCAATCATGAAGCGAACTCGTTGATTCCCATCTGAATCTTGAGCTCTAACTTCTCATTTGGACTTCCTTTGCATCTCGGGTTTGGTCATCATCTTCATCCGGATCGGTCTCCATCATTCGGGTCGGATCGCCCTACAAGCTCCGGGTCGGTTTTCACCATCCCTGGTCGGTCTGAAGTACATACGGGGTCGGTCGGTCAGAAGCCCCTCCTGGTTGGTCCAAAATCTGGTCGTTCGAAACTCCCCTGGTCGTCCAAACTCGGTCGCTCGAAACTTCCCTGGTCGTCCAAACTCGGTCGCTCGAAACTCCCCTGGTCGGTCGAAAAGCTGGTCGGTCGAAACCCCTCTGGCCGGTCCAAAACCTGATCGGTCGAAGCTCCTCTGGTCGGTCCAAAACCTGATAGGTCGAAAACTCGTCAACCCTGGTCAGTCGTTCTGTTCCCCACGGTCGGTCGGAGCCTGGTCGGTTTTTCCTCCTGGTCGTTTATACCGATCCCAAAACCTGCATCATTACAGCAAGCTATTTTCGCCACTCGACGCCGTTTTCGACCAATCTAACACTTCTAATCAATCACAAAGCATACCATGCAATCATAGGAACATAGGGAATCAACCACAAACACCAAAACAACAACATGACATATCAAAATGGATCAAACATGGCCAAAACCCCATATTTTTCCCTTAAGCATGTTTAAGCAAAACTAATGATATAATTAGCAAAACTTAACCAAATGAAACCAAATTTCTAACAGAGGTCAAAAAGGGTGTTTAGGAATTTATAAATATTTTTCCAGAATTTATTAACACATAATTTCGCTAATTACCCCTAATTACCCTTAATTAACTATATTTAGTGAGGAACTATGCAAATCACTCACTTTGGCCACAAACAAAATTCTCAGAACTGAAACTCCTCTGATTTGGGGCGAATACTGATGTCCAACAGCAGCCCTAACCTTGCTTTGGTGCTTTTTCTTCTTAATTTGATGTTGCTAAGCCTAATCTTCAATTAGAAAGCGATTTGGGGGTTTTAGATGTAGGAGGCCATTGTTAGAGTGTCTAAGGATGAAAGTGGCGGCTAGAAAATGTCTAAAGAAATGTTTTCTAACCCTAATCAGACCCTATATACCCCTAAACCCGAAATTCCTCTTTGGGCCTAGCTGCTAATCACCCGGTTAAGCCCAATTAAGCTGTTTTACATCGTCTGAAACTTGTTTCAGCCATATCTCCCAAACGGTGAGTCCGTTTGGCTGATGTGACCACTCTACGGAAAGAGAAACCATCATCCGGAGCCAATGGAAGTGGTTTCAGGTCAAAATTCCTTTCCAGTCAAAAGTTATGGCCAAAACAGTGCCAACTAGGGGTAAAATGGTCATTTAAAAATCGGGAAAAATCATGAACATGGGAAATGACCACAATAGTCGTCTCCCAAAGTTACATGACCATACGACTTCGTATGTGAAAGAAATAAATATCCTACGATCCTACGATGCGTAGAATACGGGTCGTTACATGATATACCGAAGATTAATATACCGATATTCTGGTAAGTGGTAACCATTACACTAGTAATGGTAAATTACCGTTTGTCCATTAAAGTTTATATTTTGACATGTGTTTTGTATACAATGCTCTTTTTTATATTATGTGTAGTGTCGGTTTATAAAAAAACAAAAATAAGAAAGAAAATAAGTTTACTTGGAATTATTTCACATATTATTAAACTGAATATAATCATTTATTTGGTTCTAAATGCATCTAAAAAGCATATCGGATAACTATATATATATTTTTTAAATTAATTGGTAAAATTACCGTTACCACTGGTATTAAAGAAATATTATCGATAATTTGCCGTTAAAAATGATAAATTTACCTTATCATACCGTTATAAATGGTATACCGATTTCAATTAAAAATGGTTACCAGTAAATTGATGATGATATGATAATGGTAAATTTACCGTTACCATAACAACCCTACGTTCGAAATCTTCCGCAAATCACTACAAATCTTTGATCAAAGCAGTAAGTCTTTGATTTTCCTTATCTATGTCTTGTATCTTTATTAACATCAACATGCATTTTCCTTTTTTGGATTTTTCTTTTAAAAAAAAAATCGATCTTGATTACCGTTATTATATCAACAACTGACTTTGGTTTTGAATATTGCTTGATAGATTAATTTGAGGCCTATTATCTTAAAGATTAAGGTATTTTTCATTTGATTGAGTATTTCATTGTCATGGATTGACAACTACTTTAGCTTTTTTGAGAACTCTTGATTTTGTATCTAGTTTGTTAATTCCAATCTTGAGCCCAAATCCTTTTTGTTGTTTTAAGGTGCTAAACAATTCTAGTAGGAGTTCATGGGATCCTTACTGAACAGTCAGCCTAACACAATTTCTTTTTAGTGCGGTGCTAAGAGCACCGCAAAATCTGCTTCAGGCTACCATGGATTGCCCACCGAATAGCGTTTGGCGATACCCGTAGTACCCCAAAACAGAAAACGCGGTGACCTTAGCACCGCACTCTTTTTAAACCTTGCAATGAATAAACCAAGTATGGAGAAAAGGGAACCCCAATATCGTCTTCCTAATACTACAACCAAAAAAATAAAACTCATTAAATTTTGTATGCTTCCTAATACCACATTACCTCTCCATTCTAATCTCTTACTCAACCAGTATTTGCCGAACTAATCACGTAGTCAACCCTAATATGAAAACCTTAATCAACAACAATCGTTGTCTACTTTATCTTTCCTATGGGAAAATTCAAATTTTTACCGTTCGAAGCTCTAAACTTTCTTGATTGAGTTGACTTGGGTTGAGACAAAAATGTATCTACAGCTTTCTTGTTTCTCAGTATTGCTACGACATCGAAGAATTTATCGTTGATCGATCGATTGAACAATTAGAGTTTGAGAATGGAATGAAAGAGGAACGAATAAGAGACAAGAGAAAAATAAGGTAACGGTGGTGTGGCAGCCCCTATTTTTTATGTGAGGTATTAAGAAAAGTGTATTGATAATTCTTGTGGTATTTTTTTAGTAGCGGTAACAGGGAGAGTAAACTTGGTTGCCCTTAGAACCACACTAAACCGATAACTGGACAGGTGGAACTAAAGAATTAGATTAGTAGCTAAGGAATCAAGGGAGTTGAGTACCAAACAAATTTTTTTAATTATGACTGGAGTAAACCTACCGAAGGGTTCTTCTTTATGATATCAGTGCATTTGGTCCATGGGTTCTCTACGCCTGTTCCTCTACTTATGGATATCTTAGGATTCAACGGGCCTTACCAAATTTAACTTAGAGTATTTTTTTTACAGTACTTTATCTGCTCTTGCGATCTTATACCAAAAGAAAGAGACATGTGAGAACTCTAGAATGAGAGAGGATTAGGCATGTTTCTTTTACTGACCTACGGGATATTGTCACCTTTGCCAAATTTCTTGGTTATGGTCTCCGTTCGATCAAAAATATGCTTTTTGAAGTGATCGATCTAGATGAGTCTACTATTCTAACCTAAAAATTGACAAAAATAAGAGACAAGATGTTGCTCGTAACGGTAGACCTTGGTTTTAGATATCTAATAGTTAAATGTTGAGAAAACATAAGAGCACAAACTTTTAACTTATAAATATAATTAAGTTCGAAAATATAAATCCTAATTGAGCTCGTCACCAAGTGTCAGTTCATAATTTTACAATCTAAAGAGTTAATTGAATGTGTAGGATTCAATATAAATTAGAATTCTTTGAAATATTTCGGACTTATTGGAATATTTTTTTCAAACGAAAGTGATAATTCAAGATTTCATCTTATAGATTTTGAGGTGTGTGATCCATATTAAAAAATTTAAATCGCCACATTTCAGCAGTTGTGAAAATATGGTTTTCAGCTCTAAAAAAATTAGAAAAAAAACATACGTATGTTTGCTAATGTTTGTAACTAAACTTAAGCATGGTATACCTAACAATTAAAAAATACTTATGAGTTAGTCCCAAACTAATCTGGGTTGAATAGGAATGCAATTAGGTAGAACTTAATAGGAACTTGAGTTTTAAAGTGCATGAAATTAGTGGATATTTATGAACTTAGTAATAGTTTGTAAGGAATAAACTAGAACAAATTTTAGTATAAAAGAAAATATATTAAAGGTGTAAATGAATGTGAATAAAAGAACACGGTGCAGTAATAAACCAATTGCAATAAGAACATATGATGTACATATATTGTTTTATTCACATTCCCATTTAATTCGAATTTGAGTAATGATTTTTGTGTAATTTACGACGATCCAAGTTAGGATTTTTCACTCGATTCTTGATTGCAAATGTTTGATACAAATTTTTGAAAGGATTATGAAATTCTACATCATAGTTCATGTTCTAATTAAGGTCCTAAATTTGAGCCGCACTACGGAAGTCGAATCAACAATACTAGTTCGAAAATGAAATTATGTGATCAGGGGAGCGATTGAATTTGATATTGCGTTATATTACATGCCATGTTACTGTCTTGTGGTGAGTTTGGGAAATGAATATTTGAATTGTTTACAGTAGCATGAATGATTAGTCGAGTGATAACCCGAGGCTATTGAGCGTAAGGTGACACTTAATAGATTGTTTGTCAATCATGTGCAATGATGAGGCTTTAGAACCTGAGTGAATCACGAGTCATGATTTTTAGTAGTTAAAATGCTATAGTATATTGTTATGATGGTTTCTTTTATTTGTATGAGCAATTATGTCACATTTATACTGCTTAAAGATTTGCATCATGATTATTAGTTGCATCATATTTCGTAATTGCAAATGATTGCTACGTATTATGAATGTTTACATATATTATATAGGTTATTATTACATTACTTGTTTATTTTCTTTATTCTCTTTGAATTATGTAAATAAATACATGTATATGAAAGCAGATGCTCATCTAAGGCTTTTTCTTTTATCAATAAAGATTGTTTGTTCGACAAAATGATAAGTATTTGCGCTTAATGGGTGTATGTGTTATGAAACGTACACAGTCTACAAGTAATATATATATATATTGTTGTTGTTTGTCATTAGATATGGGTGGTCTCAGAAATGAGCTTATATTCATATTATGCTTTTTAGGACCTAGCAGCGCAAAAGAGGTGCCCTCAAAATTTTCCATAAATTTTAGACTTAGAAATTTTAACGACAATTTTTCAATAACTGACTTGGGAAAATTATTGAGTGTGGTAGCATTTTTCCTACTTTACGAATTTCAAGGGCAAATTTCTTTTATAGGGATAACAACCTGGAATTTTTAGTGGTTGAATATTTAATTAATATTAAATATTGTTATAAAAATTAAATGTGACGGTCAGCCCCGCACCAACCGACATTTCCCATGAAAGTGTGTTGTATCGATGTCCAACCAGCATGGGACGGTCGCCAAAGAAAGGAAAAAGAAGAGAACTTATTGGTGAACTAACAAAGAATCTGTAGAATATCTCACAGTGCATGGAATAAAAATATAATAATAACATACTTTGACATAAAACAGGTGAGACAGTGCATAAGCTGAAAATTAAACATCATAGCAGCGGAAAATCCAATTACAGCTTATGTTCCACATCATCATTATTACAACTTTAAAACTGTCTCTAAGGCCAAAGAAAGGAAAGGTACACTACTAATATCTATATATATCATACGTGGGAGCCTCCTCCTCGTCTCTGGTACAGCTATCCGTGCATACCACCTAACCTGTCTCTAGTTTGCCCGTTTAAGAGCACCCAAAGTAATAAGAAAAGACATAAAATCTAGGTCAGACAAAAGTCTGGTATGAGCGATAAGCATCAAAACAGAACAATAACAGGTATACTAAACCATACCTGAACCTGGACCTGCAACCAAAGAGTTAGCACAACATACCGCTCAATACTCTAAGGTGCCACTAAACATAAGGTGTAAAGAATACGGGGGTTGGGGGTGTGCATGACATAGTGATAACAAACAATCAAGCATAGCAACCATCCTCACATCTCTCACTCAGT
Organism: Allium sativum; assembly: GCA_030737875.1. Classification (NCBI taxonomy): domain Eukaryota; kingdom Viridiplantae; phylum Streptophyta; class Magnoliopsida; order Asparagales; family Amaryllidaceae; genus Allium; species Allium sativum. The sequence goes on along the minus strand of CM060915.1, from coordinate 931,813,530 downwards.
GCGTAAAGCATACCATCCTCACATTTCTTGTTTCACGAGCTTTGTTGTTTTTCCCGCCTTTCTTAAAGTCTATTTTCTTTGGCTGTAAAGCTTCTTTCTTTCCCTGAGACCCTTCCGCCTTTGTCTCCTTCTTGCCTTTATCCTCCTCATGTAGTAACGCCATATGTACCAGCCTTTCATATGTAGCTCCCATAGGTATATGGGTCATGGCCAGGCTATGAAGCGGCTCATTCAGTCCCTTGACAAAGCGGAGAGCCTTCTTGTGTTGGGTGTTGACTAGGTCCAGTCCGAACCTAGCCAGCTGATCAAACTGGTTGACGTACTCTTTGACGGTCATACTTCCTTGCTTAAGGGATAGGAACCTCTCCATTTGAAGACTTCTCTCAGCTTCTGAAAGGAACTTCAGCTCAAATCTAAATCTGAAATCTTCCCACGTTTCTACTGGTCTTTCTGCATTGGTGACTTCCCACCAGTAGGAAGCCTCTCCTTTGAGCAACCACACTCCCAGTCTTACCTTCTGCCTGTCTTCTACCTCGAAGATAACGAATAGATCTTCGGTCTCTTTCAGCCAGTTCCTGGCTGCTACGAAGGACTCGGTTCCATTAAAGTCTTTCCCACCCATAGCTTTAAAATCTCTACAAGTCTTGGCAAAAGCATTTCCTCTCTACAAGTCTTGGCAAAATCTCTACATTGCATAAACATGAACATATAGATTTGACAATTGGTCGCATAACTTCACTACATAAACTTGCATAATAAACTACACAATTCTCATAAGATGTTACAATCCAAGTCCATGCTTATACAAATAATCTAATCCAATAATCCCAAATTTAACATGATAATAGAATCAAGTCACTGGCATAGATTAATGTTATAAGACATAATAAACATCATACTTAATAATTCTCAATTCAACATGATAATAGAATCAAATCACAAACGTATATTAATAACATAACGAGTATCGTACTATTATCATTTCATCGCAACACATGATATTCATATTAATTCGCATTCTAAAAATGTAGCTAAACTTACAATCGTAGACGGTCTTGTTTTCTGAGTTCTGAAATTCTGAATTTGCAAAGCTTTCCTTTGGGAAGACGTTGCTTTGATTCTAATTTGTTGTTGCTTTTTAATCTTTTAGTTTGTATTCGCTATGTTGTTCGTCTCTTTCAAGTGGAGGCTCCCTCTAGTTCTCAGCAGACAACATGGTGGCTCCAATTCTTATTCTTTTTTTTTGTGAATTTTTAGTTTGAGACCTAGGGTCTTTTTATAGAGTTGCAAGTTAATTTGAGCCGTCGATGAAGCTAGGGTAAACCAGAGCCGTCCGTTGTAAAGAGAAGCCAATTATGTTCACCATTTCTTTCTTAATGTACATTTACTATTATTTGTCAATCCATATAAATACGTACGCATTAGATACATCTCCCCTTTACACATTTATTATTATTTTTGTATGCACATTAGATACATCTCCCCTTTACACATTTATTATTATTCTTGTATGCACATCAGATATATCTCCCCTTTACACATTTATTATTATTCTTGTATGCACATTAGATACATCTCCCCTTTACACATTTATTTTTGTATTAGCAACTTTAGTGTTAACAGAAATATGGGGTATTACAATCACCTTCTCATATGTTGGAGGTATGGGTTTTCCATGTATGATGGATGCTGTTGAATCTCTGCATACTAAACCTGTTGCAACAACATCTAGATTAAAGCTTAACACTTCACATTTTTGATTTGCCGAAAGATGCGAAATCAGCGGATTAGCAACAACATCGTTGTTCGACGTTCTTCCACCACTTTCCTAATGTGTCCCACCACTTTCTCCTTCGTTGGAAGCAATGTCTGGTATCGGGTTTTCTTGACTCACATATCCTTTTAACAAGCTGACAATTGAATTCAATGTCCCTTGCATATTACCCAATTTCCCCTCCATTGTATCCATCCTTGCTGTCAAAATATCTGAGCCTGCTTTACTCTTTTTGAGTTGTTTACGTGGAATGGTAGAAGCTTTAACTTGTGATTTTGATATCATAGTTCCAACACTTCGAGTTCGGCCCCTTTTATCCTTGCCAAACACTTGTGATAAAATGTCTTCATCCACTGTCAAATTTTGTTCCTCACCATCATTGATTGTTTCCTTCGCTTTTGCAATTTTATCCTAACATATGAAAATATTTAAAATATTACATGAATTGATAGGTTACTAAACTAAAATAATATATTGTTTAACTTACAAAGTACGAAGAATTCGAATCTGATATGGTGCCATCCTTTTTTGTATGAGTTTTCTCCCATACTTGACGACATGTGATTTCTTTTTCTGGATTCTCACTTGCCTGCAACAATCAAGTATTTTTTTTTAAAAAAAAAAGAGTTCGTCATCATTATGAACACGTTCCAGTATAAAGCACACATGCAATATAAACCGACAAGCATATGGTTTATCATATCAAAAAGGAGAGCTTAATTTTCTCCATAATATAAACCGACATGTATATGATTTATATTTCGGATTTTCTATGCATGGCACGGTAGTAATTTTAGTACACAGGGTTGAGAAAATGTCATGTCTCATGTGGCATGAGTTGGATTAATTATGTATGTATATTGGAAAGGCAGTGCAAGCCTTTTAATAAAGAGCTATGCAGGATGAATAAATAGCATCATAAAAAAGAGTTAAGGAGCAAAAGTATTAAGCACGATGGAAAATAATATAGCGAGTAGAAAATAAATGTACACAGAAATGAAGATATGCAGTGTTGGACATCACTCGAGCAGCGGTGAACACGGTACTATCCTTTTTCATCAGATATCCACTTTCGTGGAATTAGTAGTTGCCAACACTGGTTTGGTGATTTTAATATTTTTAGTTCCATTCACGATACCTATTTTCCAATTTTAGTATATTTTTCTAGTTGAATTGGTAAATGCCGTAATAAACATCCATTGCTAGAGTAAACACAAATATTCAGCTCTTTATATTTTTAAAGTCAAACAAACAGAAAAAAGGAGCATTATAACCAAAAAGGTTAAATAATTTTTCTAAATAAAAAATGATGGATCTAATTATCCATTTGTAAATTTTTGTTTTGATGTTTGTAATTGGTCACTACTTCTTCATTAGTAATATTTCTACACATATACATACATACACATACAAGTACGTAACAACTTCTAGCATTATGTCTGTAAATAGCATCTTAAATTGTGGACGTTTGAGGATAAACGTACATAACAACTTCTAGCATTATTATTGATGATCAATAAACTGTCTTATAGAGTTGCCTATGAACTAATAAGAGACTTCACGAAAACAGGAAAACAAAAAATGTGTACCAATTTGTGTTCTACTACGGCATGACTTGTACAACCACTGTGATGACTATAATTGTACCGTGATCTATTTTTTTTTGCCTAGCTCCCTTCTTTCGCGTGCACCGGGTTTTGCTTCGTTTTTCAAGAATCCGTCCCAATCTTCTATGCTAACTTTTGGGGGACAGTTTTTCCTTCTTTCTTCACCATTATCAAATTTGTCGTGGTACCCGGTCCTCAATTCGCTTTTGTATCTTCTAAATGACTCACACATTTTTTTTTAAATAAAGCTCTTTTGCATCTGACTCTACCTCAAAAAATTCCTGTAAATGATGAAGATTAAAAATATGTTAGTGTAATTCAACATGAAAATGAGTTTTAACTGGAAACACATGTAGAAGCAGACTCAACATGAAAGTCAATCGAAACAAAATATGAGCATAAAATGACTAGAAATTTCTGTAAATTGATGACTAGAAACACATATAGAAGCAAACTCAACATGAAGGTAATTACAGAATTATAAATGAAGAGATGGATTTCCCATTAAGTAGTATTAGTTTGTGTCATTGCACCAAAAAGTACAGTCACATTCACATAAACAATCTTTCAGCCTACTAAATATAAATCAATTTCAGTGCTATTAGTCACATTTGTTTTTCTGAAGTGATATTATTTTATTACATGAACTTGATATATATATTTCGGATTGAGTATTGCAGAGAACTAATCACATATATTAGCATGTTCATAATAGACTTTCCCTTTCAAAAAAGTGAAACAGAAAGTACAAAGTAAAGAAGCTGCTCTGGTATGAATTATTCAGTGCATTATATAGCTCAATACTTTTTACTTATGTTAATTATCATAGTATTTTTAACCAAATATAATTTACCAACATTGGTAGTAATTATGGATAAATGGAATAGTCCATTTGTCTTTGCAAATATTTTGACAACAAATATAATTTTAACCAAATATAAAAATATTATATAGCTCAATACTTTTTACTTATGTTAATTATCATAGTGTTTTTAACCAAATATAATTTACCAACATTGGTAGTACTAATGCTGCATTATGGCTTCATTAGTACACTTCCATTTGTACATTCATTGAATTAACATTATGTTCTGGTAAAGATAGAAGTTCTTTGAGTGGCCATATCACACAGGCAAGTTTGCACTTGGTCTTTGCATATGCCCAGCTGTACATATGTCATGAGATTTACTGGGTGAAGGTGGTTAGTGATTCATAATTCTCTGCCTCTTAAATAAATATAATACACTAGGAGAAGAGAACAGTAAAAATTATAATTTTATGTCAAAATCATTTATATAAAATAACTATTGAAATTAATTATTTTAAAATTGCAACGAATAATTAATAACCCATTAATTTCTATAAATTAATAATTATTAGGTTAATAAATTCACAACTATAGTGTTGTTGGTAACACAAAATTTCTTGTCAAGATTCGTGGGGTGCAACACCAAATTGAAATCTTATTGGTTACTTCATAAACTATATAATTTCATTTGCAAATTATAATAAATATTCAGTGACTTATAATTAATAAATGTGTCTGGCAAGCATTAACCTATGGTTTAATAATGAATGAATTATAATTAATAATCAATAAATAATAACTACATGAATGGCCACTGAAGAACAATCACTGACGACGCCCTCACACAATATAAAGTCTTGTTTGAGCCATTGATTTCAATTTTTCATCGTCTATTTTTACTTCTTTGAAAAACTATATTGTTAAATTGTTCTAAACAAAATTATGCAATTTTAGTGTTATATATTGTCACATATATAAGTTGATTAGCTTTTCTCGTTTGAAATAAAGCACGCTATATGTTATACCATTATTTTGTCTATACAAGAATATGCTTTCAGCTATTACAACCAATTTCTAGAACATATAAACGCCTAATGATGGGAGCTTAATTATATGTTACGGTCATTTCAGAAAGCCACCTATCAATAAATGATATTATCGTTGATTGAAATGCTAATGCTAAAAATCAATTAGTCCAACACTTACTATAACCCGTGTCTCTTATTTTTAAAAAAAATTACCTCACAACATATGATTTGAGCTAGGCAAATTTTATTCGAACTGTTGATCCCCCCTCCAATTCAAAAAGAAAAACAGGAATTCTGTCGTTCAACCGAGTTGCCCTCCGTCTTTTAAAAAAAAGACAAATTTACTCTTACTCACGCTGCCACGGCGAGGTTCCTTAACATACCACGCAGCGGCACTGTGTCGTGAATTTTAGCTATGAGCTTTTTTGCATCACTGGGTTTTGGCCGTATTTTCTACAGTACAATTAGATTATCCTTGTTTCTTATGTTGTACGCCCTTAGTTCATAGCCCTCCAGTTGATTTTCAAATTCAACGTTTGGAATTGTCCGTCTCCATTTAAATTAGCATGCAGCCTATCAGTCATAACTATCAATGCATCAAGTTGAGCAGTAGGCTCTACATTGAATATGGGGCAATGTTCATATTTTGGGCTTGAAACAGATTGTAATTTGACCAGTGCAACAGTTAAGAGAGCAGAAATGAAATAGGTTGAGACAAATATCAAGCAAGCAGCTATCGCAGAGACAAATATAAAGCAACCAATATTAAAATACATTTTTATGTTAAGATGTTTGCTGGTCTTTGTGTTTTCATATTAAAAAGGTACATCTCATGTGAGAGGGAAATTATATCAGATATTAGGTTTACCCTTCACAGAAGAAACTCTATGTATAGTGAACTCAATTACCTTCTGAGTAGTTGTGCGTTTTAACTAATTACAAAATTTACATAAAACTGACTTTACTCATAAGGGTGGACTCAAAATATTTGGGTGGAGTTTTAACTAAATAAAAGTTACGTTGACAATTGATTTTCATTTATAAATGCCTTGTTCAAGTTTTCATACACCAAAACTGTTGCATACTAACTTCATTGATATTTTTTAGCATCATTTTAATCAAATGTAATCAACTGAGTGCTAGAGTGAATGTCCTCCCTACAACTGCCACAACAAACATCTATTATATTGGTCAAAATGCTATACACTTGGTAGGCTTACCCGCAATTCATCCCAAATGTCATCTTTATATTTCATGGGAACTTTATCCCAACTTTCATATGATATTGGCACGTGAATTCGCACCAATTTACCAATTTTACTGCCTACTTTTCCTGCATTATCTGAAATTGGAGCACCATATGTGTTTTCCTCAACTTTCTCGGGTTGTGAGGATGACGAATGTGCCACTGAATGATTCGACGCTTCCGCAGCTTCTGCCATTACTGCTGTATAAAATGCAATTTTTGAGTATTTGGAAAAGACAGAGATTGGTAATATTCTAGGCATACAAGAAAAGACCACACAAACACAAAAGATGAAGTGGTTTTATACATAGGATAATTGACTTGTCAGAACATAGTGACTGCTTTTCCTGTTATATACTTGTAAAAGTAAAATTTCCTTTTAAGCAAAGAACACAAATGAAAGAGCATTAAAAGATATAAATTGTAATCAAAGATAGATTTCAAATGGACTACTTTTCCTGTTATATACTTGTAAAACAATGAAATATACTTTTTAACTTAAAATATAACCTTTATTGCCTTGCTATGTTCTACCTTTTATAATGCAAGAGTTGTTCATATGTACATATATAAGCAGTTTGAAATACTTTCATCTGCCTGAGCTATTTCAAATGGATTCTCAACTTGCTCACATATGCCGACAATGTGATATCATATCACTGAAAGAAAAAAGAGAAACTAAACTTCCATGTGCCTAAGCTATTTTGTTTTATAACATAAGAAAATTATTTTTATGCGGTGCACTATCATATAGCTTTTCAAGTGATAAATATTTTATCAAATGGCAGTTACATATGGACACACCTCCATGATAATAATTTCTCATATGCCATACGAAGAAAATAGAAGAAGAACAAACATTACAAACTAATCCCCAAACAACAAACATTACAAACGATGATAATATTCAAAGTCGACAAATATAACCACATATGAAATTCAACTCAATTCAATTAAAAATACATCTTATATCAGCATATGCATTTCATAAGGTCTACTAATTTTTGGTTATCATCAAAGGCTGACTGATAAGCAGTTGGAAACTCAACGTCATCCACGGTTCTAGTCAACCGCTTAGGTGTATGTAAAACCACAAACCATCCGCTATTTTTTAAGTCTTTTGAGTAGAACACTTGACCCGCTTCCGACGCAAGAATAAATGGCTCATCGTTCATCCTATCCTTGGTCTTTAATTTTCCTAAGTTAACTGTAATCAAGTTTGAAACATGATCAATCTTGCAACCATTGACCTTGTCTTCGACCTTTACCCAATCACAATAAAAAACCGTTTGCTTGAAATCTATGTAATCCAACTCAATTATCTCCTGAATAATTCCGTAATACATTGTTTCTGCTTCTTTATAATTTTTATCTTTTCCACTGGCTCTAAATTTTGTAATTACTCTCATGCATATACCGCTGTCTTGTGTTACCATCCGCTCATCGTAACTTTTTGGGGAAAATGTAAAACCATTTACTTGGTACTTCGTATAACTACGCGCATTGAACTTTGGCCCATTCACAAGCCGCCAAAGAGTTGAATCAACATCATTTGTTTTCACCAACTAAAAAATAAAATATGTGAAAATATGATTAATATGATGTACGATCCTTTTTAAGTACGCGCAAAATATCAAATAAGCTTTAAGATACCTCGCCACACATCCAAACAGTAAAGCTTTGACATGCTTCCACGGATGAAACCCCACTTCGAGACTGAGATTTAGTACTTTTCACACAAATGGCATACCTCCTGCAACAAACACATTTCAAAACATCTATATGAGATGATTTACTGTGGTGGAGATTCAAGAGTTATTCGCGAACTTACTTCTCCCATTCATCCAATCTATCATATTTATTAAGGACCCATCTACGAACTTGTTCGAACTGCACTGAGGTTAAGGTTATGTCTTTACCAATATCTAGAGGCATCTCACCAGCAAACTCATCATCCTCGTCTAAAAAAGCCTCACGGGTATGTTTATGTGTGCCATCACCTCCTTTTGGCATATACTCCATGCAATAAAGACTAGGTTCTTGTACAATATATCCTTCTGCAATACATCCTTCAATATATCTTTTGTTGCGCACATATCCTTTATATATTTTCATCATCCTATGAATGGTAATCGATCATAAATAATTAGTACATATTTTAATCAAATGATGTTGAACAAAACTAAATTTAATAGGTTACCGTTCAAAAGGATACATCCACCTATATCTAACAGGACCACAAATCAATGCTTCATCGGCAAAATGAACCATATAGTGGATGCTGATGTCAAAAAATGTAGGAGGAATATATTTTTCAAACACACAAATTGCTTCTACCAAACTACTCTTCGTTAATAAAATATGTTCTCTGTTGATCACCTTTGAGCATAAAATGTTAAATAATAGACTTATACGATGTACAGCATTACGCAAATCCTTATGCTGTGAATAAGAATGCTGAAGCAATACCGGAAGTAATTATTGCATTATGACGTGGTAATCATGCGACTTCATATTTATTAGTTCAGGAGGATTGATGCTCACATTGTTATTGAAGTTGGAAGAGAATTTGCTAGGCACCTTCAAGCTTTTCAAAATGGTGCAAAATCGTAACCTTTCGTCTTTACCCAAGGCAAAAGCTGCATCTGGTATGATTACTTTATTTGTTTTAGGATTTTCCATCATCCACAATTTTTGTTTTATACCCATGATTTTCAAATCCTTACGTGCATTGATGTCGTCTTTAGACTTGTCTTTATGACCCATGATTGTGCTAATGAGATGCTCGGTGATATTCTTCTCTGTATGCATAACATCAATATTATGTCGAACCAAATTTGCTTTCCAATATGGTAAATCAAAGAGGATGGACCTCCTATACCATGCGGGAACATTGACATCTTCTTCTTCAATGATTCTTTTTTTCCGTTTTCGACCGATTTCTGGTTTGTTTTTACTAACTTTCATTTTGATATTAGCTACCTTCTCTTCAACTTGATAGCCAGTCAATGGCTGTGGAGGACAACGATATTCTTGTTTGTTATCAAAGTTTGTTTTATCGTCTCGAAACTTGTGTTTGGAAGGAAGAAATCTTCGATGTCCCATGTAACACATCTTCTTACATTCACGAAGATAGTAAGAACAAGTGTCCTCCCCACATGTAGGACATGCAAAATAGCCATGAGTTGTGCACCCCGATAAAGTCCCAAGTGCAGGATGATCATGAATTGCCCACAACAACCTAGCCCTCATTGTGAACTCAGATTTATTAAATGAGTCAAATGCAACGACTCCTTCCCATAACTGTTGTAACTCGTCTATCAACGGTTGCAAATAAACATCAATATCCTTTCCTGGTTGTTTTGGCCCAGAAATCAATAATGTCAACATTGAAAACTCTCTTTTCATGCATATGGACGGAGGAAGATTATACGGTACTACAACTACAGGCCAACAACTATAACGGCTACTCAGAGATGCACTTGGATTGAAACCATCCGTTGCTAATCCAAGCGTGACATTTCGTGAATCCACGACAAACGATTTATCAAAAGAATCTGCAGTTCGCCATTGAGAAGTGTCACATGGGTGACGAATTACATCTGAATTAGACTTGGCACGACCATGCCAAGTCATAGCATCAGCTATCCACGGTATAGTATACAATCTCCTCAACCTAGGAATTAGAGGGAAATGTCTCAACGTCTTTTGAGGAACTTTGGTAGCTCTTTTCTCTTCGTTGAATGTTGTCTTATATCTTGGATCTTTGCAAGCTGGACAAAAAACTCTATTTGCATCATCTTTCCAATATAAAATGCAGTCATTAATGCATGCATCATAAGTTTTGTAGTCCATCCCAACTTGTTTAATCATTTTCTTCATGTCGGGATACTTTGTTGGTATTGTATTGCCTTCAGGGAGTAATTCCTTTATAAATTCAAGAAGTGCAGTCACACCATTGTCGGAAAAGCCATACTGGGTTTTCAAGCTATTCAACTTGATGATGAAATATAACTTTGTTATCCCATTTGGACATGAAGGATACAATGCCACTTTTGCATCATCAAAAAGTGATTTATACTTTCCACTTTGATTTGCTTGCCAATCAACATCAACCGTAGGTAATTCCCCAATATTATCTGGCAACGAATTTATAGGTTGAAAATGATGAAATCTATCGGCACCATTGACCAGATATTCCATCCTAGGAAGTTCAGACTCATCGGTACTTATGGCTTCACTAACGGATTGTTTTTGCTTCCTCGCCGACTCTTCCCCATGAAAACGCCAAACGGTATATGATTGGGCAATTCCCCATCTAAGCAGATGATAATGAATTTGATCTAATTTAATCTTTGATCTCATATTGTTGCACCATTTACAAGGACAAGAATAGATTTCCTTATTACCACCATTTTCTTCAACAAAATCAATAAACTTCTGCACTCCTTCTACATATCGTGCAGTTCTTTGATCGGATTCTTTCATCCACTCTTTATCCATTCTGAAATTACAATAAGAGTATTTAAATTACATTAAGAGACTATTAATTTCTCTTTGAAGCACATCCAAAAATCATTTATCAAATTAATATTCAACTAAGAAACAAACATCTAACGGTTCAAACTAACATATAATAGCTTTAGGTAAATTGTTGATTGCTAATAGTAATTTATCAATACAGGAAATTAAATTTTAGATAATGATAAAATAGTATATATTTTGTTTTTGATTCTAACTCTATTTATAACATTTTAATTTACATTGATCTCCGAAGAAACTTATTCAGAATTCAAGATTCAATTATAAATTAGATCGATATACGGTTAAAGCCATTGGATTAAACGTATTTAAAATTATTCGCTATACAATTTATTTTGGCTGATTTTACATGCAATAAACATTGCTCCTTTGAGTCCTTTTCGTGCAGGTTACTTTATTTCAACACTTTCTTTTTTCTAGTTTTGATAATACCATGCCTTGAGAAGTTACAACTTTCCATTTGTTTCAATATGAATTCTCCTACAAAATACTCTTCTTAATCAATAATTTTCTTATTTTTCCACCTGCAGTACCTTATCGTTGAGAAGTTGGACGGAATATCTATTTTCGCTTTGTGCTTGTGTATCTAATATATATATATATATAACTGAATTTGTGATATTTAATAAATTTCATGGAACCATACATGATTTTTTAGTCATTGAACATATGTATCGGGGATAAGAAAGCTAGAATAAGATCCATCCTCATACACATTTATGTGCACATGTATATGCATGTCCCTATGTACATATATTTCCAGGCTCTAATCCTTCTCCTCCCACGCGACTTCTTCCTCCTGTGCTATTTCCCTGCTATAGTCGAAGTTCCCATCACCCTAGAAAACACCAAACTAAACGAACCTTGAAGACATCACCATCGTTGAATTCCCCATCACGGCTTCCTCCTCGCCAACACCATCAATCGAAGTGGCCCCCAAATTTTCCCCAAATTTAAAATCATTTTATTTATTATTTATGTAAATCACAGGGTCAACTTTTTACACACAATCATTTCTAGGATCACTTAACACCGATATAAGAATATCAGTACAATTCAAAGTTATGACTTATATATATATATATATATATATATATATATATGAATACATACAAGTCTCCTTTACCTATATCAGAGTTAAATTAATTAGTAAAGGGCATTGGATTAATTAGAATAAATATTCACCACACAGCTTTTGAACAAGGTTAAAATAACTTATTTTCTCTATAAAAGACATTTCTCTTAAAAATGGGTAATGCCATAATATTCACATATACAGTAAGTGTCAATAATTTATACATTATACCTTGCCTAGAATGATCTTATAACTTTTCTATTACCAAGTCAGCGTAGAAATAAGCATTCATTGATTACACTGTTCATTTTGTATTTACTAAACATGCCTTTTCATTACCTTATTACACAAGTGAACCGCAAACTTATAAACATAAAAAGGGTATCAGACTTATACAAATGTAAACATGATAGTTTTTATCTAATCAATTTACTGACCAAAAACCATGCTGGACTATGATTACTTATAGAGGCCAAAAATATACTAGAATGATTTGTACACGCTCATTGGTTTAGATGACGTATTTACCTCAGTACATTATCTTCTACATCGAATTGGCATGAGCATATATTGAATGTAAACCATGCACTCATCAACGAACATAAGATAACATAACTCTGTGCTAATATTACAAATTATACTATTTTCCTAAAATGAATGCCTTCAATCTATATGCAACAATCAAATATGTAAATGACACACTACATAAAGATAAACAGCTGTATTTATCACTTAGATAAAACCCATTTTTCTTTTACCATTGGCATCAGACCCAAAAATGCTACAGTATGGTGAGAGGAGCACATGCACACATTAATTTGCGTACTATACTCTTCTCAATCTTACATAACTGAGCGAATCATTCCAAAACAGCCACTTATTTGCAACGTAAAGAGGGACACATTGACTTCATATCATTATCTATTCAGTAGAACACATATCAATCATTTTTTTTACTAGAGAGAGAGAGAGAGAGGTCACACTCACATATGAATTATATGGTATGACCCTCTTCGGTATAAACTGCACACCATATCAAGTCACTACAAATAACATATTACATATGATCCTTTCTGTTTACACCATATACATATATAAACACTTATTAACACTTTTTCCCATTTTACATCAATACCGTTATTACACAATGCATGGTATATAAAAAGCCATTTCCAAAACATTCTACTAACAATGCAGGTCTCAAGCGTATGCTATCCTGCCACTTATATAGCAACTACACATTACATAACCAAACATGATTATACTAACAAGACTTATGAATTATATTTCACAAAAATCCATCCTTGCTTACCTAGCTTTCTTTTATTACCTGCAAACATACTAGGCTGCCTCATTATGGAATGGGACACCCCAGTTGCATAAAAGCACATAGGGGTCAGACTAGAAATGTCTGTTATAAGTATATTTTATAAAATCATGAAGTGTGTACTATACCAGTTTAAAGACATATATATAGAATGCTCACTGTATAATGAAAATCCATGCTTACAGTTTTAGGAAATTTATTTAGCATTGTTTTAAAACTGTCTAAATGCATGCACAATGGTTATGTAATCCTCAAACAAAGCACATTTCCTTTATTCATTATTCCAGAAAATAGAAGATATCCATTCAATCAGTCTTAACAGATATACTTATATATCTATTAATACTATTTAGTTAAGCTCAGCTTAGCAACTTATTTCTTATATATACATACATCTTCATGTATGTATACATGCATAAGTCCACTTAGTTACAGATTTATCTGCCTGATCATTTCTAATATGTATTTATATATATACACACAATTTTCATGCGTGTACATATATCTTCACATACTTTCCGGAACCATCAGGCAGATTGATGCTAACACCCACATGTATATATACACACATTATCATGCTATATATATATCCACTTAAATTTCGGAAACTCCAGTTTATTCATACCAGCCAATGCAAGTGCATTTCAAAAATGAATCATCAATGTATCCATGCAACCAGGCATACTCATGTCACCCATCACATACATCAATTCACATCCCAAAGAGCAAATCATTATTTATGCTTAAGTAAAAGTTGTATACAAATGTGCAGGCACCATTTAAACAAGCCAAAGGGCCTTTCATGTTATTTGACCTATACTTCAGGTTTTGTTAACAAGTAACCAAGCAAGTTCTACTTATATCTGAAGCCAGTCCAACACGTATATACATACAACAAGTCAAACATAATAGAATCAAACCATGTAATCAAAAGCAACACACAATTCACAATCAAACCGTCCAACTACAATTTATATGGGCAGAAATTAAATCCACTTATAAACTTGTCTTGCAACAGTGGATTAAATTATATGAAGCCTAACTAATTTTTCCATTGCCTAAGCATAGAATAGAGATATTAGGTTATCTCCCTCCCATTCGCCTTCTCTTTATCAAATATATAGAATATTGATTTAGAGAAGCTCCAGTAATAAACAGATCAGCGCATGGATTTCTCTATCGCTCCATTTAAACTCTAACTTTAGAATCAAACATAAGCTCAAAAGCCCTCTTGATCGAGCTGCCTGTTTCTAGGTGCACAATCCTACCCCACGACAACACATGTAAGTAATTTTTCATTCAAATCTGTGTATTCTATTTTAACATAGAAAACGTAAATGTGAATCCATTCAAATCATGTGAATATGCATCACCAGATCTGCCACGAAATTCAATCGCACAATCATCCATACAGAGATCGATCTAGTATGCAGTAAAGGCGTCTATCTATTTATACTAATCAAATAACACGATTTTATATGTAGAGAGCTGCCTGTAATAGGACTTAATGCTGATTTGAAACAAAAATATCTATATTTCCAGGGTTGAATGATATAAGACTGATCATTACTTTTATAAATAAAATATTATTACATTATGTTAGTGTTTTCAGACTAATTGAGTTGATATTGGTCCATCCTAATTGTATATATTCAACTCAATACTGTTAATTTTATCCCCTTTCATAATTAAATCTCAAGTGTTTTGTTTCTGTTAGTTTAAATGCTCTCGCTGTCATAGCTCATTAATCTTTCTCCGAATGAAATTAATTCCTACCCTTAGTTTAAAAAACCAAATACGTCTGATTTGCCCAATACGAACTCATTTAATTGTATATATTCAACTCTTAGTTTAATAAACAAAATTAATACATACAGAAAAACCAAATATGAACTCAATGGGCACATCTTAACCGCTATAAGGCCGAAAAAGGCATCCCTAAGCTCTATGGAGCGAGCCCTCTAGGTCGGATGAACAACAAAGAGGGATGGTGGTCTGATAACTTAATGATTTAGTGCGACAGCTAAACACGTCTGATTTGCCCAGAAAACAAAAACAAGCAGTATTTACAAGCTCCGACCCTAGTTTGAAAAGAAGCTTCATCCAAAGACCCTAGCTCGCACTCGCTGATCAACGTATTTAAAATTATTCGCTATACAATACTAATTTATAATGATAAAAATAAAGAAAATTACCATTTAGCAAAAATATTAGGATCAATTGCTGACTACACATGCTTATTTAAGGTTTCAGAACAAAAATATTAGGAATGATAGTATAGTTAGTTACTTACTCTTAGTTTAAAAAATACAACTTTAGTGAACAAGAACCACATGTAACATAATACCGGCATAATCAGACATCATGTCAAACTCATACATACAACAGACTACCTTAATTTTAGAATCCACTGCATATACATTTATATTTTTATCTTACATCTTTTTAGCCATGATCAGGCGTGTTGATCGGGTATCCTTTTTGGTCTTTATCATATTGGCGTGCGTGTAACCCTCGCTACACATCCATTTACACACAAAAATTTCTTTTATGTGCATTTTTGAGCTTAAGTTGAACATGAAAAACATAGTAATAATAACAGAAGAAATAATTTTACCTCTTTGTCGAATCGCGTCAAACAGTAAGAAAAGCTAGTATCGATGCCTGAACTGTTGTTCCACCAATTATTCTATATCAAATAACCTGCATAACAAGTCTTATCAGAAAAAGAAAACACACTAGAACTCCTAAATTGAAGAACAACTGTAAAAGAATAACCTGCAAATCTATCAAACAACCAACCAACCAAAATTAAAATCTAATCAGGGGCAACAGCAGATTGGAAGAATAAAACAACCAACCAAAATTAAAATCTAATCAACAAACAATCATTCGCTGTTAAAAGGAAATCAACGATCCTATTTCTACGACATAACCAAAAACATTTTTCACATACCGAGAGTAGATCTGACCTCGAATCGAGATTTCGCGAGCTTTTCGTTCTGGAAAAAAGGACCTGATTCGATCGAGATTACTTATGAAATCTCTTTGAAATCGAGATCGAGATTTTACCTAAAAAAGGGATAGATCTGGATAAATTTGGATCTAGGTATTTTGGGAAGTTTCTTTTGAAGAACGCGTACGAAGAAAACAAATGAGTGTACTATTGGGAACGGGGGGAGTATTGTAGGGCGTTTGACATTAAAGAACGGTTTTGAACCGTTCTATAAGGTAGAATGGACTAAGTCCGTTGTCCAAATGTCTAGAACGGATTTGAGCTGTTGCTAAATAGCAACGGCACATAGCCGTTACAAAATTTCCGCTTTCTGGTGTTGCGAATCTGCGTGTATGGTGTAGTGAAAGCATACCTTGAATAACAACATTCTTTCCTTTCTCTTCCGCAGTTGGGGCATTCGACGAAGAAGGAACAACATCGATAGCATATGCTTTCACAATTTGCTTTTCTTTAGGGGGTTGCGGACACTTATCCTTGTGATGTCCCATTTGGCCACAGTTGAAGCACTTGCTATCTGCTGGCTTGGCCTGACATTCTTTGGCGTAGTGGCCCTTCTTACTACAGCTGAAGCACTCAACATCTTTCTTATTCTTTTTCATCTGGCCATCCTTTGTCTGATTCTGCTTTCTCTTATTCTGAGAACCATTCTTGCCTCCACCGCTTGCTTGCGGCTTTGGCTCCTCTGTAGATGCAACCTCAGTCTTCGACTTAGGGTAAAGACTCTCTGACCTCAATGCTTTCCCCACAATCGATTCAAACATCTCATCGATGTGGTTAATAAGCCTTTCCCCCAAGTACTGATCTAAGCCTATTATGAACTTCTCGTTCTTCTTCTCGGGAGTGTCGATAAGAGATAATCTATACTTTGATAAAATATCGAACTCAACAATATACTCCGAGACAGCTCTGCCGTTCTGCTTTAGCTTCAAGAACTTCCTAAATAACTCTGACTTCTGAGCAGCTGGGATAAACTTTTCACCGAATCGGGCCTTAAACTGATCCCATGTAACTTGGTTCTCTGGAGTAGCTGCCTTAATAGCATTCCACCAATTCATCGCCCGTCCTTGCAGCTGACGGGACGCTAGCTTTCTCTTCATCGCATCCTCGATACTTAGGTCTTCGAAAATACGCTCACAGCTATCCAACCAATCCTGAACATCCGTGGCCGATTCCGTTCCGTGGAACGGCTTTCCACCAAGACTAGTGTAATCCTTGCATAGTTTGGCGAAATCGGCCCTAGGCGCCTACACCGCTGCACCACCACCATTTGCAGCATTGGGAACTGCTCCTTGCACATTTCTTAGCATCTCTCTCATGAAGTCAGTAAACATAGCCCTCATGTCAGGAGCAGTCCCATAGTTGGCTCCTCTACCAGCACCCCTCGTATATCGGCTCATCGTTCAATCTGTAAAGAGAAACGATTAACCATCCTCTTTGTGGTGTCAGTGCAACGCGACTTCATCCTTAGCTATACTAATAGAGTATATATATATAGCTTTTGAAAACCAAAATAATCGCAAATACGCGCTCTTATATACGTATTATCTCTCCCTGGTGTCTTTCCCTAGGTTAACTACGCAACCTAGAGCTCTGATACCAAATGTGACGGCCCGCCCCACACCAGCCGACATTTCCCATGAAAGTGCGCAGTGCCGATGTCCAACTAGCACGGGAAGGTCGCCAAAGAAAGAAAAAAGAAGAGAACTTACCGGTGAACAAACAAAGAATATGTAGAATATCTAACAGCGCATGAAATAAAATATAATAATTACATACTTTGACATAAAACAGGTGAGACAGTGCATAAGCTAAAAATTAAACATCATAGCAGCGCAAAATCCAATTACAGCTTATGTTCCACCTCATCATTATTACAACTTTAAAACTGTCTCTAAAGCCAAAGAAAGGAAAGGTACACTACTAATGCCCAAAGTAGTGACCAGCAGCGACATAGGGAGAATATTTATATATATCATACGTGGGAGTCTCCTCCTCGTCTCCGGTACAGCTACCCGTGCATACCACCTAACATGTCTCTAGTTTTTCCGTTTAAGAGAACCCAAAGTAATAAGAAGAGACATAAAACTCTGGGTGAGACAAAAGTCTAGTATGAGCGATAAGCATCAAAACAGAACAATAACAGGTATACTAAACCATACCTGAACCTGGACCTGCAACCAAAGAGTTAGCACAACATACCGCTCAATACTCTAAGGTGCTACTAAACATAAGGTGTAAAGAATACGGGGGTTGGGGGTGTGCATGACATAGTGATAACAAACAATCAAGCATAGCAACCATCCTCACATCTCTCACTCAGTGCGTAAAGCATACGATATCCACCGCTCTGACCACCCATTCTTTGCTATGATCACTCTGCCCCATGGAGTCATAATGACGCCACTGCACTGATCCATATCCACTAGTCCTTGTTATGTCCACTCTGTCCCATGAAGTCATAACAACTTCACTGCACTGGCTCATAACCATGCTACGATCACTCTGCCCCATGGAGTAATAACTACCCCCACTACAATGATACATAGCCTAACATCTGTCTCAGTGGTGAATCAAAGCCATGGACATCGATAACCCCTTTGCACACGTCCCGCATCAAAGCCCAACTCATGAAGTTCACTCATGTAACCACCCGTATTTTGAATAACATGTTATAACATAAAACAAGGCAGAATTAAATATTAAAATCTGAATCAGTGGAAACGGGATATGCCATTGCGTTCGTCTCGGAAAAATACGCGAAATAGAGTCCGATTTTTCGAAAAACGGAGTCCGTATGACCAAGTTATGGCTCAATGAAGTTTTTAGAAAATTCCAAGCCCGAAAACAGTTTCTCAGCAAAAACAGGATAGGCGGGAATTTTCCCGCCCTAGGCAGGGTCGACACAGGGGTCGACACCAGTGTCGACCCCCCCTATGGGTCGACACCCATGTCGACCCATGGGTCGACCCCCATGTCGACCCAGGGGTCGACCCCCCCGGTCGGACCAGTTTTTCTGGTGCACCATTTCGACAGGTTAGGTCTTGCTCTGGAAGTTTCTGACGGGAGTTGATGGCTCAGATTCGATTTAGGGTTAATCCTATGGTCTAAATTAACCTAATCACCTATAAAAAGACCCCTAGACCTAGTCTAAACACTCATTAATCATTCCTACAACTAAATGCTATCCAAATATTCACCAATCATGGCCTCCATCTTCTCCATGAAAGCATGAGTGTCTCAAATCAATCTATGTCATAAAAGAGCCATCTTTCTTAAGTAAAAGAGCCTTCTTTCTTTCTCGTTGGAGTTATTACTTCTTGTTTCAAGGCGTTTAAGTGGAGCTTATTATTTTCTTTGCGGATTTTGCTTGTGGCTTCGTCTCAATCTTTATATATATTGATATAGATCGCATAACCGCTCATTGTAAGCCCTATACTACTCTTAGATCCTAACTATGAAGTTAAATGTGATATCTGCATGCATGTTTACCTTGTTTAACGCCCCTCCAAAGTTAGTGTCCTTGCAAGAGTGGCACTGGCGGAGGTGGGGTGTTACAACTCATTGGTTCCCATCTGGATCCTGAGTTCTACTTCCCATATGGACTACCTTTGCATCTCGAGTTTTGGTCTTCTCCGGATCGGTCTTCATCTGGTTCAGAAACAAACTTCCTTTCGGAATGGTTCTCTTCCCCTTGTTCAGTCCGTTGTCATAAGCCTCCTTCAGGTCGGTTCGTGCTCCCTCTGTCGGATCGGGTCGTGGTGCCCAAGCTGGATCGTGGTGAGGGTAGGTAGCCCACGGTTCGTGACTTGCCTCATGCCTGCTCCAGATCAGTTCGGGTCGTGACCAAGCTTCGGGTCGGGTCGGAGCTTCTGATTCGTGATCCTCCTTGGCCATCAGTTCCTTAGCTTCTGAAGCAGTTCGTGATGGATGGAGCGTGGCGTCTCGTGAAGGGGCTCACGAACGGGTCGGGTCGTGGAAGGGAGGGGCGATCCGATCCGGGTCCTGCACATTTCCTGCAACTCTTCCAGTGACTGTTTTACGCCACACGACGGTGTTTTCGACCATTCTAACTTTTCTAATCAATCATTAAGCATACCATACAGTCATAGCAACATGTATAATTATCCACAACAGCAAACAACACTATGATATGTCAAAACGGATCAAACATACCCAAAAACCCTTATTTTCCCTTAAGCATGTTTAAGCATAACTAATGATATGATTAACAAAACTTAATCAAATTAACCAATTTTTCTAACAAAGACCTAAAACAATATTTCAAAATTTATGAATATTTTTCCAAAATTTAATCATGTTTAAATTCGTTGATTAAAATTAATTACCCTTAATTAACAATAATTAGTGAGAAACTTTGCAAATCACTCACCTTAGCCACAATTAAACTTTCAAAACTAAACTATCCTCTGATTTGGCACTGTTCACAAGACAACACAGCAGTTCTAACCATGCTTTGGTTCTATTCCCCTTTGATTTGACATAGATTAGGCTGATACTTGATTAGAAAGTGATTAGAGGTGATTCTAGATGTTGGAGGCCATTGTTAGGGTTCTTCGAATGAAAGTGGCAGCTAGAAAACTGAAATGAAATGAAAACCTATCTCATTTCAGCCTACCCATAACCCTAATCCCTAAATGGGTTATGGGCCCATTCACTAATCACCTCATTTGGCCCGGTTAAGCAGTTTTTCATCTTCCAAACCTTATTTCAGCCATATCTCCCAAACGGTAAGTCCGTTTTTCACATATGACCACTCTACGGAAAGGTAAACCATCATCTGGATCTAATGGAAGTGGTTTCAGGTCAAAAATCCTTTCCAATCAAAAGTTATGGCCGAAACAAGATCAGCTAGGGGCAAAATGGTCATTTAAAATCGGCAAAAATCATGAATATGGGAAATGACCCCAATAGTCGTCTCCCAAAGTTACATGACCATACGACTTCGTATGTGAAAGAAATAAATATCCTACGATCCTTCGATATGTAAAATGTGGGTCGTTACATTAAATAACTTGAATTCAAATTATATGAGTCAATTGATCGATTTAAATGATGATTTCTCAAACTGATGGAATTCGGAGTTTAATACGAATTATAATGGTTTTAAGTGATTGTTGTTGAATTTAAGCGATTAAAATCATTCAATCATTAGTCATTTGAATAAACGAGTGAATGTGGTAATTTTGCAAACTGTCACTGATTTTGATAAAATCAGATTCAGAATAGTGAATTTTGTAAGATGTCAGTTTCACAAAGATCAAACTTATCGTATGATATAAAAGCTATAAACCCAGAATTCTCAACGACTAAAATTTTTAGCATTATAATTTTATTTTTATATTGAGATAATAGTGTTTTTGTAATTTTTAAGAATTCGACCACTAGTGTGCATTATTATTGATTTGAGATCGTGTCGCTATTGAGCCCAAAAAAGATCCTTTTATTCGCCATGAAAACATCTATTTATAAGCCACATCCTGGCTCGGGTCGAATTGACACATGGAGTCCATATAGCAATTCTCAGAGCCGAACTGGAAGTAGTGGAGGAGCCCTCTCGTGATCGTGTATGGCGGTCGGAAACTCGACCCTAGTTTGTAGGTGAGTGAAGCGAGTTGGTTGCCACAAGAATAGGGCCACGTTTTTGCGTGGAAACCGCTTGGGTGAGCTGGAGTGGGGTCGGGTCAAGCTCAACCCCAGTTGTTCGACCCGGAAGTTTGGACCCCACCCGGTACCTTGAATACATGAAATCCAAAGCTTTAATACTCCACCCTAGTGATTGCAAGTTTACCAAAGTTAATATTCTAGTCTTGAGTAGTTCTCTCAATAGAATTTTTGTTGTGACGGCCTTCCCAAACAACGTGTCAACAACGTCAGATTTACGAGGATTCTTCACTTTACTATGTGCCATTGTCTAAAATTATTCAAGATTTAGGTACCATTTTACAACAAGTAGTCATTTGTTTGACCACTTATTGATAAATAAGCACTTTAATATTGTGTGTTTGGAATAAGTGATTAGGCCGGAAATATCTATTTGGTGAATAAGTGTTAAGCACTTTCATACTATTTTTCTGATTCTGAATGCTTAATAACAATTCTTCCATTTATATCCTTAGTTATATTTTTTGCATTACCATAAAAATACTAAATATTCAAAAAGATTACAATAAAAAATTATAGAAATATATTTTGCTTAAGGTTTCAAGTATTTTGAATTGCATTTGTTTAATTATTTATAAATTTAGATTGATATCAAAAATAAAGGGAAAAAGAATATAAAATCAAATAACATGTATCTTTTTGAAAAAAAGAATTGTTAAAGGGACTGCATATTTGGTTAAGAAGGGGGCAATTTTAGGGCGACTCCACCTAAATTTTTATTTGTTAAGGCGGGAGGGGGGCGAGGGGGGTTGGATTTTTAAAGTTAAAAAAATAGAGACTAAACTACCCCTGACTCGTCACTTACAACACGTGCTCTGATAAACCTTATTATATACAATTTCATGAACACCAGCGTGTGAATATGTATTCATCTCAATTACAGAATTCAATTCAACATATTCGATCAAAATTTCCATTTATTTTAAGTTAATTAGTCCATTTCCAATATGAAATCTCGATTAATTACTTGATTTGATGCCTTCTAATCACCCACGCAACTTTCATGTGTTTTATGTTAACTATTTCCATTTTTTATTTCATATGCAACATTAAATTGTATTCATTAATTATGGTTAGGATTTAGAGTTTATATTAAGGAGGATTATATGGCTAATGTTGAATTTTTAATTTATATGTTTAAGAGGATGCTAATTTATTTTGTCCTCCATAATAATTGTAAACTAATTTAAAATCGTAACCCCATTTAATCAAATATGGAGTCCCTTTACCAATCCCTAGAAAAGATGTCAGAAATTACATGTTTTGAATGACATAACTTTGATAATTATTTTTCGAAAGATATTTTTCAAATTAGTTCTTCGAAATTCAAGAAAATACAATCTTTAAAAAATTTAGATCTTGAAAAATAACTATAACGACCCGAAATTCCGCGGTAAGGAAAGCACGGATTGCTTTGAGGACAAGCCACATCAGAACACAAACTGAAGAACTTTTCATTGTTTATTACAACAATTTCATCAGAATACAAGAATATACAGAGTATGAGTAAATATTACACATTCAATAAATATCAGATATTTAATTACATTACTGCAGCGGAAAAATAATACAATACACAATGGAAGGAGATATACGGATACAGAGCTTTCCGGATATCATTCCAGCTGTAAATTAGGATCCTGTGAATATAAATCTGCAAAACCAAAACTACTAGCTGCCCGTGTCAAAATAAGGGCACCCAGAGTTTAGGTTAAAACAATAAACTCCAGGTCAGTCATGTGACTGGTGTGAGAACTAAAACAGTTATTAATCTTTATTTTAAAGTTAGGTAAATCAAGGGACCACGCCGTATAACACGGAACAGGCTTCCTCCCAAGAATACCAGTGCATAAAACAACAGCGCAATGCTAAATAAAGAACAATGAAGCTATTATAAGACCCAGGTCCCATCACAAAATGCAACACAAGCCGGAGGATAGGATTTTACCTTATAATATCCAAAGAATGCTTGATACGCTAAATTTCATCTTTTATTATTACTATAAGTGTGTAGTGTCAAAACAATTTCAATCATAAGTATCAATCATAGACGACATAAGTGCCCCATACCACTATGTCGCCATATATAGGTTCTACAATCAAAACCGCAAAGTCACATATTGGAAGTTGGATTTCCATCTGTGAACCAAGGCAAGGGATCGTCCTTACCGCTTCGAGACGCTCTAGCCCGTGTCTCAGGAACAGCCGCAACTGCACCTTGGATCGTCAGGGCCGGTCCACCCGATGTGGATTATAATGCCTGAACACTGCATTTCCCCACCCTATGGGGTGTTAATGAGTCCAATGACTCCATCGATCCCGGATCGACCGATATATCTGAGGCGCCTCGCATTCCAACAACCACATAGGTCAAACTCATCAGGGCGTGTAAAACCACTGACGCCACTTCTAGCTAGAAAGAAATGCATGTCCTCCCTGAGGTCCTTTCCCGTTTTTGGTTCACACCGGGGTGTGAGGCTCACGAATTAACGC
Organism: Allium sativum; assembly: GCA_030737875.1. Classification (NCBI taxonomy): domain Eukaryota; kingdom Viridiplantae; phylum Streptophyta; class Magnoliopsida; order Asparagales; family Amaryllidaceae; genus Allium; species Allium sativum. Next base: position 931,788,932 of record CM060915.1, on the reverse strand, counting down.
CATACACAAAGCTGTGCCACATAGGCCGTGCTTTGATCATCAACCACAAGACTTTGCTTTTCAACAAAAGCCTTGATCATTTGCCACTTAAGCATGCCACACAGGCAATTCGCTCCATGCGATTGATATCCATCAATATATAACCTCTGAGCTCGTATGTCTCAGAGAAGGGCATTAAGAAAGAGAATAAATTCTCCGCCACCAAACAAATATATATTTAATAGAAATCAATCACACAGAATAAAATCCAATGTTAAACACACAATCCATTTACAAGTTCATTTTGGGTCTGAACGAAACCAGAGGCACCTTGTACCTCGCATATCCATCGATCGCCAAGTACGTCTGGACGATCACCTACTGATTCCATCCTCTTGGATGTACAACCCAATCAAGATCATCAGTAATTATCCAAACGATGTGAAGACCTCCGGCCTTCGACCACCGTCTTCATCCTCGACACATCGTCGAATCAGTTATTCAGAATGGGATAAACCCGGTCTTTCTGAATAACTCGCATATATAATAAACAAGTGTTACACAAACACATCATACGCCTCATTCCAATTCAGAATATTCTTTTATTCAAATATTTGAATACTAATACTTTAGGAAGGGTTCCCATTTAAATTTATTCTTTAATCTTCTTTTGAATATCAATTCAAACAAAATTATGGTTTATCCAAACTAGTCGGGATTAGCGAACCTTACCGAAGTAATCACTTGTTAAATTTCCCAACCCCAACCTATTCATGCCATGAAGCAAAACTGATCATAATTCATACCTAACACCACGGTGTTATTGGTAAATTCAATTACCATTTCACATTCAAATCTAATTAAAGATTTAACAATCGCCTGGAGCAAAACTGGTGATACTCCATTCTCGATCATTTCAATCTAATTAAAGATTCATTAAAACTCCACTTGGTTTTAATCTTCCCAAAAATCAATATTAATGATTGTTTAACTTGGGAAATCATATCCTATCTTTAACTGGGTTAAAGAACCAACGTCATTTAAAACACGGTTCACGATAAACCCAAAATCACATTCCATTAATTATCGGGTTAAAGAACAAGTGTTATTTAAAATACCGTTCACGACCAATCCAAATCCCATTCCATTAATTATCGGATTAAAGAACAAGTGCTATTTAAAACACCGTTCACGACAAACCCAAATCCCATTTGATATTTAAATACAAGGCTCTGAATAGAAAATATAACGGCTTATATTCAATATCAAATTCTACGACCAATTAATATCGTATTGGAAATAACGATATAAATATTGTTGAGTCAACGGTTTCAATGCTTATTTTGATTAATGACAAGAAGGAGCTTCATGATCGGCAAAAAGAAGATTCAATGTTTTATAGGTTAGAAGATGGTTATTTAGAGTTATTTATGTTAAAATCTATCCTCAAATAATCATACTTCTTATTCTCTTCAAAAATATACATGAAAACTCATTTTTTATGTATGTTGACAAAAACTTGTCAACCTGTTAAATTTAACAGGTCAACAGCTTTTTAAACTTAACAGGTCAACCTGTTAAAATTAATAGGTCAACAGCTTTTTAAAATAACGGTCAAAAACCTGTCAACCTGTTATTTTTTCCTGTCAACAACTTTTTGAAATTTGTGAAGAGTCATCTTCTTTCTTGAAAAGTTGCGTTCATTTCTCTTCATTAAAAATCACTCCTTTTGATTGCAACTTTTCACTAATAATTACAACTTCTCATTTGCTATAAATACATCATCTTTCATTCATCCAAATAACCGATTCTTGCTTTAATTTCTGATCTTACTTTCTAAATACTTTTGCATTCTAAAAGCTCCCAAATTCAAGTTACTTATTGAATCCTTGATAATACTTCTCATATTTTGATTCAACAAGCAACTAACTTCCTTCAAATCTTCGCATTCAATCCATATACTTGAGGATAAGATTATATGAAGGGTGTACTCAATCGTTGGCAAATCAGTGTTGAAAGAAGAACACAATCAGAAGTCAAACTCTTGTAATTGTCCTGTGTGGGTAAGCTTGTAGCTCGTGAAATCAAGTGGGTAAGCTTGTAGCCCGTGAAATCAAGTGGGTAAACTTGTAGCCCGTAAATCAAGTAGTGTTGTGAACCTGTTCCTCCGGGTGAAGAGAGGGTGTTGTTTAGTGAAAAGCTGAAGAGGAGCTTCGGGACTGGACGTAGGACGGGAAGTCCGAACCAGTATAAAAATCCTAGTGTCGTTACTCTACTTTACTTTATTTACAGCATTTATATTTGTTAGTGATATATTCCTTGTTTTGCGAATATTTATTTGCATAACTATTGAATAGTTTAAATTATTATATCATATTCCGCATAGCCATATTAAAGATCCTGCACAAGTCGTACAAACCGACTTTTCAATTGGTATCGGAGCCTGGTGTTCTAGAGATCGTAACAACATCCTAGAACAAATGGCAATAAAGAAATCTAGTCAAGGCATTAGAAAATGGAAGAGCAACAAAGCAGAATCAGGAGAGCAAGGAAACAAATGTCTCATGGCAAAAGTCAGATCACAATCGGTATGTACAGATTCTTTATATAAAGATCTTTTGTTAAACCATGAGAAATTATTGAAAGAATTTAAAACTTTGAGCAAACTCAATACTGTCATTATAGCTAAGTCAAAAATTTTCGAGCAAGAAAATTCCAAATTAAAAGAATATAACTATGTTCTTTTAAAGGAAATCGATCTTTTGCAAAATAGAAATAAATCTTTAGAAGATTCTTTAAATAATTCTAGTTCTTTAATTTCATCTCTTGAAAAAGAGAATGGAGCTTTAACTGAAAAGAATTTAGAATTATCTAAAGAATGTGAGTTTTTAAAGGTGAATAATAATATTTTGCAAAATGAAATTTCTGACTCAAAAGAAAATTTTGAAAAGTTACAATCTTCTTTAGATAATTCAGAATCTCAAATTTTAGGTCTCAAAACTGAGAATGGTACTTTAAAAAAGAAAAATTCTGAATTAAATAAGGAAATTGATGATTTAAAGAATAGCAAATTTTCTTTTGAAAATGTCAATAGCGACTTTGGAAATAAATTTGATAAATATGCAAATAAGTTCGCAAAATTTAATAAAGGTCAAAATGATTTAAATATGATTTTATCTAGATCTCGACCTTTACATGACAAAAGTGGTTTAGGATATAATAAAACTAATCTTAGAAATAGTACTAGATATGCCTTCATGTACAATAAAAATATTACTGCTAGTACTAATGCTCATCCTAGATCCAATTATTATAGAAATTCGAATACTTTTATGACTAAAAATCTGCATAATAGATCTAGAAATATGAATATCAATAGAAATTACTCAAGTATTTGGGTTCCTGTAAGTTGGAAAAACAGAGAAAAATATATTGATGATTATTTTGATTCAGTAGTTAATAATGAAAATTTTATCTTTAAAGGTTCCATTAAACCCTCTTGGGTATGGTTACCTTCCATCTAACCCTTGGACTCAAACAAAGCAAGTGGGTACCAAAAGTATATATGTCATATATTTTTTGCAGGTACACCACAACAAAGAGAAGGCTATTCGGTATCTCTAAATATCTTTGAAAATTTAGCTTATCAAAAAGCACATGTTTCAATATTTCATCGTCTTCGAGGACACAAAATTCATGGGGTAGGAATTACAATAAAAATGAAGGCGGAAGCGGAAAATATTCTCCATGGGAACCAAGAAAATAATGATTATATTGGATCTAAGGAGATTTCTTTATATTCCGTTTAATAATGTTTTTAGTTCCTTTTTTATGAGTTTACATTCTTTTATTTTAATAAAATGATGTTTGAGTATTGATTTCATTCAAAATATAGCCCAAAAAAACAGTTTTATACATATCGTGTTGACCTAAAATAAAAAGTTGTCGACCTAAATAGATGAATTTCAAACCAGAGAGTTTTTAGGTCGACCGGTCCAAGAATATAGGTCGACTGGTTTTGATTTTCACAATCCAGAGAAGTTTTCGGTCGACCGGTCAAAAAATTATGTCAACCGGTATCATATTTTTTTGAAACAGAGAAATTTTAGGTCGACCTGTATACATTTTTAGGTTGACCGGTTTTTGTTTCAGCAAGAAAACGGTTGACCGGTTGAACAATTCGGTCGACCGCTTTGTACTATTTCTTTCATTTTCTCCAACCCGAAACTTTTTAGGTCGACTGCCTTGATTTTATAGGTCGACCGGTCTCTCTGAAAACTGTTTTTTATAAAGACACGTCGTTTCAAATTCCAAACTCAAACACCATTTCTTATACTATTTTAAAATTATACTACTCTCGATTATTGAGGTTATTATGATATTTATTCTTTTTAATCGATGACAAAGGGGGAGAAATATTTTACATATACTATTTAAAATATATGTGCTTAATATGGTAAAAGTATATGCGTGCTAACATTTGTTAATGCAGGAATCAAAAGGTAAGATTATTTACTAACAAATGTTGCAGAAATTCTGGGGGAACTTTATATTCAAAGGGAGAAAATCCAAGGTGCTGTCATCAATCAAAAAGGGGGAGAATGTTGAGACACGAGAATTTCGATTGATAACAACAAAATAAAGATCAATGGAAATCATGACATGGAGCTAAGATTATGGATATGTAGATGTTTAAAGGGAGACAGAGCTTATATACAGGGGGAGATAGCAATAAAGATTAAAATATCAAGCTATATTGTCATCAATCAAAAAGGGGGAGAATGTTGAGTCAACGGTTTCAATGCTTATTTTGATTAATGACAAGAAGGAGCTTCATGATCGACAAAAAGAAGATTCAATGTTTTATAGGTTAGAAGATGGTTATTTAGAGTTATTTATGTTAAAATCTATCCTCAAATAATCATACTTCTTATTCTCTTCAAAAATATACACGAAAACTCATTTTTTATGTATGTTGACAAAAACCTGTCAACCTGTTAAATTTAACAGGTCAACAGCTTTTTAAACTTAACAGGTCAACCTGTTAAAATTAATAGGTCAACAGCTTTTTGAAATAACGGTCAAAAACCTGTCAACCTGTTATTTTTTCCTATCAACAGCTTTTTGAAATTTGTGAAGAGTCATCTTCTTTCTTGAAAAGTTGCATCCATTTCTCTTCATTAAAAATCACTCCTTTTGATTGCAACTTTTCACTAATAATTACAACTTCTCATTTGCTATAAATACATCATCTTTCATTCATCCAAATAACTGATTCTTGCTCTAATTTCTGATCTTACTTTCTAAATACTCTTCCATTCTAAAAGCTCCCAAATTCAAGTTACTTATTGAATCCTTGATAATACTTCTCATATTTTGATTCAACAAGCAACTAACTTCCTTCAAATCTTCGCATTCAATCCATATACATGAGGATAAGATTATAGGAAGGGTGTACTCAATCGTTGGCAAATCAGTGTTGAAAGAAGAACACAATCAGAAGTCAAACTCTTGTAATTGTCCTGTGTGGGTAAGCTTGTAGCCGTGAAATCAAGTGGGTAAGCTTGTATCCCGTGAAATCAAGTGGGTAAACTCGTAGCCTGTAAATCAAGTAGTGTTGTGAACCTGTTCCTCCGGGTGAAGAGAGGGTGTTGTTTAGTGAAAAGCCGAAGAGGAGCTTCGGGACTGGACGTAGGACGGGAAGTCCGAACCAGTATAAAAATCCTGGTGTCGTTACTCTACTTTACTTTATTTACAACATTTATATTTGTTAGTGATATATTCCTTGTTTAGCGAATATTTATTTGCATAACTATTGAATAGTTTAAATTATTATATCATATTCCGCATAGCCATATTAAAGATCCTGCACAAGTCGTACAAACCGACTTTTTCAAATATATCTTTCAAATTTCCATAACAATATCTGTATAATCACGAAATCCAACATCGAAATATTCCAAAGACAATTTCGATTCAAATCCATTCCAATTCAATTATTGGAAATTCTGGTAACATTTAAAACCCTTTCAAATCCTATTTATTTATTTCAAAAACAAATGGATTATAATTCTAGTTCAAAACTAGTTCATTTCGATAAAAATCTATTTTTATCTTTTCAAATATGGAGTTTTTCATCCAATTCTTTCCAATTCATTTCTTATGATTTTACACTAATTATTGATATTTTTAATAATTTTATGAAGGCCCGTACAGTCGATTTCCATCAACGGCCATCAAACTGTACTTACAACGATCTTTTCCAAATTTGATTTGGACATAATTCCAAATCCAACCGTTAGATTTCAAATATATAATATTCGTTAGAAATCTATTTTCGATACGAACCCAACGGTTCCGGTTTTAGGATAATCCGACGGTCGGATCTCCCGTAATGTCCGTTCGAAGTCAATGGTCGAAATTCGTGAACTACCGCGGCGCGACACGTTCTATTCAGGCCATTATATATATAATATATATATTATATATATTTCGTCAATTTCCTTTTTAAAACGTATTTTATAAATTGTTTTAAATTCGTTTTCAAAACGATTTCAACTTCATATTCAATTTCAAATCAAAATTGAATATTCCATATCATCGATATATAAATGATAGTATTTTCAAAATATTATATTTTGAAATCAATTCTTCTTCGATATTCATTATAAAAATGAATAAAATCGATATAGATATTGTTCACATCAAAATGGCGCATATCTAATCAACACGGCTTTATATATATCAATAACTTTGTTATTCTATTCAACAAATGAATATTTTCTTCAACACATGAATTTTCTTTTATTCAACACATGAATATATATTTTATTCAACATATGAATTTTCTTTTATTTCTTTCTTACAATAAAAATGTGAATTTTATTGTATAAATATTTCGTTCAGCACAAGAATAGTTTCAATACATGAATATTTTCAACACATGAGCATTGTCAACACATGACTATTTTGTTTATTCAACACATGAATATAATTTATTTTCTAAATTAGAATGAGACTCACTCAATTACCATATAATGTTATTTATATGGGTTCTATACAACACACGTATATAATAGCAATGATAAATAATCAACCATCATCCAAAGTGCACCACACAACTGCATAAGCATTAAATATAAATAATTAACGCTTACACAGTCTGTCAACCTGTAAGAACCCGTAACTTCCCGGTGAAGGAAAGCGCGGATACTTTGAGAACAACACACATCGAAACGCAGACGGAAGAACATTTCATTGTTATTACAACAATTCCATCAGATACAAGAATTTACAGAGTATAATTGAATAAATTACATTCGACAAATATCAGAGATTACAATAAATTATATAGCAGCGGAAAAATATACAAAACACAACTGAAAGTGATACACGGATACAGAGCTTTCCGAGCATCGTTCCAGCTGTAAACCAGGACCCTGTGAATATAAATCTGCAAAACCAAAACTACTAGCTGCCCGTGTCGAAAATAGGGGCACCCAGAGTTTAGGTTAAAACAATAAACTCTAGGTCAGTCATGGGACTGGTGTGAGAACTAAAACAGTTATTAAGCTTTATTTTTAAAGTTAGGTAAATCAAGGGACCACGCCGTATAACACGAAACGGGTTTTCTCCCAAGAATACCAGTGCATAAAACAAACAGCGCAATGCTAAATAAAGAAAAATGAAGCTGTTATAAGACCCAGGTCCCATCACACAATGCAACGCAAGCCGGAGGATAGGGTTTTTTACCTTATAACGGCCAAATCAAGCTTTATACGTTTAAAACACATTATTTGATACTATTATAGGTGTATAGTGTCAAAACAATTTCAATCATAAATATCAATCATAGGTAGCATGAATGACCCATACCACTATGTCGCCATACTAGGTTCTACAAATAAAACTGCACTACCACGTATTGGAAATTGGATTTCCATCATGAGTCGAGGCAAGGGGCAAGCTCCTCTCCGCGTTCGAGACACTCTAGCAAATGTCCCAGGACCCCACTCTGATCCTTAGATCTTCAGGGCCGGTCCTCACCTAACTTTGGAGGATTAATTATTCCTGAACACACGTTTCCCCGTCCTTACAGACCTATATCCGAGGCGCCTTGTATCCAACAACCACACAGGTGAAAAGTATATAAATGTTAGGGCTGGTAAGTCACTGACACCACCCTAGCTAGAAAGAAACGTCGTTCTCTCCCTGCAGTCACTATCCCGTTTTTGACTTATACCGAGGTGTGAGGCTCGCGAATTCACGTTATACACAAAGCTGCGCCACACAGGCCGTGCTTTGATCATCAACCACAAGACTTTGCTTTTCAACAGAAGCCCTGATCAATTGCCACTTATGCGTGCCACGCTGGCAATTCACTCCATGCGACTGATGTCCATTGATATACAACCTCTGAGCTCGTACGTCTCAGAGAAGGGCGTTAAGCAAGAGAATAAATTCTCTACCGCCAAACAGATGTATATTTAATAGAGATCAATCAACACAGAATAAAATCCAATGTCAGACACACAATCCATTTACAAGTTCGTTCTGGGTCTGAACGAAACCGGAGGCACTTTCCTCGCATATCCATCCATCCATCTCCAAGTACGTCTGGACGATCACCAACTGTTTCCCTCATCTTGGGTGTACAGCCCAATCGAGATCATCAGTAACACCCAAACGATGTGAAGACTTCCGGTCTTCAACCACCGTCTTCATCTTCGACATCTCGTCGAATCGGTTATTCAGAATGGGTATAACCCGGCCTTTCTGAATAACCCACGTATATAATAAACAAATGTTACACAAACACAACGAACGCCTCATTCCAATTCAGAATATTCTTTTATTCACAAAATCACATTCTTAGGGAAAGGTTCCCATTAATTTTATCCAAGATAAATTCTTCTAAATTTATTCTTTAATCTTCCTTTGGATATCATTTCAAACCATTTTATGGTTTTCCAAACTAGTCGGGATTAGCGAACCACACCGAAGTAATTATTTATTTTATTTCCCAATCCCAACCTATTCATCCCATGAAGAAAAACTGGTAATACTCCATATCTAACACCACAGTATTATCGGAAAAATTAATTACCATTTCACGTTCAAATCTAATTAAAGATATAACTATCGCTTTGGAGAAAAACTGGTGGTACTCCATTCTCGATCACCTTTCAGATTTGATAATTTAAATTATCAATTCACATTTCAATCTAATTAAAGATTCATTAAAACTCCACTTAGTTTTAATCTTCTCAAAAATCAACATCCTGCCTTTAACTGGGTTAAAGAACCAATGTCATATAAAACACGATTCACGGTAAACCCAAATCACATTTGATATTAATTACAAGGCTCTGAATAGAAAATATACCGGCTTATATTCAATATCAAATTCTGAAACCAACAAATATCGTATTGGAAATAACGATATAAAATATATCTTTCAAATTCCCATAACAATATTTGTATAGTCACGAAATCCAATATCGACATATTCCAAAAACAATTTCGATTCAGATCCACTTCCACTTTATATATATTGGAAATTATGGTTATTTTCAAAACCGATTCAAATTCAATTTATTCATTTAAAAAATAAATTGGTTTTAGTTCTAGTTCAAAACCAGTTCATTTCGATAAAAATCTATTTTTATCCTTTCAATTATGGAGTTTTTCATCCCAGTTCTTTCCAATTCACATATTATGATTTTACACAAATTATTAATATTTTTAATAATTTTATCAAGGCCCGTACAGTCGATTTCCATCAAAGGCCATCGAACTGCACTTACAGCGACCTTTTTCAAATTTGATTTGGACATAATTCCAAATCCAACCGTTGGATTTCAAATTTCTAATATTCATTGAAAAGCTCTTTTTGATACGAACCCAACGGTTCCGGTTTTAGGAGAATCCGGCGGTCGGATCTCCCGCAACTTCAATTCGAAGTCAATGGTCGAAATTCACGAACTACCGCGGCGCGGCGCGTTCTATTCAGGCCATTATATATATAATATATATATATATATATATATATATATATTATGTATATTTCGTTGATTTCCTTTTTTTAAAACGAATTTTATAAATAGTTCTAAATTCGTTTCAAAAACAATTTCAACTTCATCTTCAATTTCAAATCGATTTGATTTCAATTCAATTCGAATTCATTTCAATTTTATTTCGATTTGAATTTACCTTCTATTTAATTCAATTCGAATTCATTTCAAATTGATTTCAATTCAATTTCATTTCGTTTTAAATTTCATTCAAAACGATTTCAATTCGTTTTTAATTCAATTTCAATTTAATTCAATTTGAATTCATTTCTATTCAATTCGAATTCAAATTCACTTTCTATCCAATTCGAATCGAATTCATTTTCTATTCGATTCGAATTCATTTCAAACTGATTCAATAAAATTTCAATTTGAATTTTAATCTAATTTAATTTGAATTTCATTTCAAAATATTAAATTTTGAAATCACTTTTCAATATTCATTATAAAACGAATAAAATCGATATAAATATCGTTCGCGTCAAAATAACGCATCTCTAATCAACACGGCTTTATATTTTTCAAAAACTTCTTTATTCTATTCAACAAATGAATATTTATTCTATTCAACACATGAATCTATATTTCTTTCAACACTTGACTAATCTCAACAAATGAGTACTGTCAACACATGAATCTTATTTTATAATATTCATTATTTTCCCGATTGGAATGAGGCCCAATCAATCACCATATAATGTTAATTATATGGATTCCATACAACACATGTATATAATAGCAACGATAACCAATCAACCATCATCCAAAGTGCACCACACAACTGCATAAGCATCAAATACAAATAATTAACGCTTACACAGTCTGTCGACCAATCGATCGACATATAATTAAATAATCGGGATTAGTGTACGCTAAATTTCATCCCAACACCCGTGTGGGGTTTCAAATCAACAAACACAGATTTTTATTTGTGCAGTTGGGCGATGTGTAAAATTTATCATCCCAATCAATATCAGTCAAATCAGTGCATATAAACAAATCGGCAGATTTGTTTATAAATATTCATTTATTCACATTCACGTCAAAAATTATACTTTTAACGATAATTAATTTATTTCAACCATTTATAATTTATTATCGATTTCACATCAACAACACAAACAAATTTCATAATACATCAAACAAGCAAACAAGCCATCCATGGTCTGTGGATGACGGGTGTCGGGTGCTGCTAAGCACCGTCTGCATCCTAGTATATATATATAACTAGAACAAGAAATTGAAGAGTGAGAAATTCTCACAAATAGCTATCCCAATCATCTCGACTCTTCTTTTAGAAATCTTCGGCGTTCTCGCCTTTTGTCACTTTCGTTGCCCGTAGCCACTTCATATATAAAAATCACATTTTTATATTGTTGCTATGTATATAAAAATCATATTTTTATAATTACTCCATATGGATAAAAATTCTATTTTTACCACACTATTCTCTATATAAAGATTTCGCCTTTTCAAATATAAAGATTTCGCCTTTTCAAATATAAAGATTTCGACTTTTCATATATAAAGATTTCGCCTTTTCAAATATAAAGATTTCGCCTTTTCAAAAAAAAATATTTCGCCTTTTCAAATATAAAGATTTCGCCTTTTCAAATATAAAGATTTCGCCTTTTCAAATATAAAGATTTCACCTTTTCAAAAATATATATTTCGCCTTTTCAAATATAAAGATTTCGCCTTTTCAAATATAAAGATTTTGCCTTTTCAAATATAAAGATTTCGCCTTTTCAAATATAAAGATTTCGCCTTTTCAAATATAAAGATTTCACCTTTTCAAAAATATATATTTCACCTTTTCAAATATAAAGATTTCGCCTTTTCAAATATAAAGATCAAATTTTTATATTATCTATTATATAAAAATAATATTTTTAACCTTCTACTAATATAAAAATTATATTATTATTTTTTCTTACTTGCTTCCTTTATGTTTTTTTTATAAAAACAGTGCTACATATATATTTTTAAAAACCATAACTTTCTTCGTATAAATAAAATCACTTCTTTTAGACATTAAAAATCCGATCTTCCTTGGTTTAAAAAACCTATTCTTTCTATAAAATAAAGATCTATTCTTTCTATAAGATAAAAATATAAATCTTTATTTAAAAATAATCTAAAAGTCCTATATTTTTTCTTATAAACTAATTAAAAATAAATGGATAAAATAAAAATATAAAACTTACATTTTTTTCACTCAGCGAAATGGGGCGGTCTTCGGAGGTGGGTTGCGGCAGGGGCGCACGGGGTTCGGTCACTACAAGAAAATACTGATTTTGCAGCGGAAAAATCCGTCGCTAAACCCTCGCTAAAAGCCTGTTAGCGACGGATTTGCAGCAGAATACGGCTGTCGCTAAAAACCACGTCGGTATTTTAGGCACAATTTTGCGACGGAATTTAGCGTCAATTCTCCGTCACTTCACCGTCGTTTTCTGATAAATTATCATTTCATTTAAAAATATTTCACCGACGTTTTACCGACGGATATATATAACATAATAAAATCAGTAAATATTTTTCCGTCGCTAAATGCACGCTATTTAGTGAGGGATTACCGACGAAAAAATATAGCAAACATTTTACATTCTAGTTATCCGTCGGTAAATCCTAGCTATATAACGGCGGATTACCGACGAATTAGCAACGAAAATATATAGCAAACATTTTGCAATATTTCTAACCATCAATCTAGACATCAAATACATTCATTTCATTTCTAACCATCAATCTAGACATCAAATACATTCATTTCAACAATACTCAACATTCAATACTCATCGTGCAATGAAACATATATACACATATATCAACTAGAAAAATTAATGTCACAAAACATTATATAACAATAAAAAATGGTATAATAATTGATAAAATATTCACATAACACCCAACATTCATAACATTATTCGATACAACTTAAAACTAATGTCACATAAGCAAAAATCTAGACAAAAATTATGTTTACATAGTTGATGGATCTATGCATTATAATGTCTGAAATTCAAAAAAGAAAAGAAAAAAAGAACCTGCACATATATATAAAAAACTTCTCATTTTCTGCACGGATCCATCCTGACAGGGCTTGAATGCTTGTCCTCCAATTTGTTCCTTGATGTTGGAACTGTAAGTCTGTAACATAACACCACAATAAGTTTTAGGAATGAAAAGTAGTCAACTATACATAACAAACACATTTATCATTATAACTGTTAGCTAGCATTCACAAATACTTCCAAAATACAATCTATAATCCAAGTTACCAAGATGTCACAATATCCAAATCACCGAATAAGAACATCACATTGATACAATCAAAACAAACTAATAAAAACACACTTAGGAGATGTGTAGATGGATACACAAAAGCACATCTACTCTCGGCCTAGTAAATAAAGAAAGCATTAACTTCACAAATAAGTACCCAAAACTACAAAAAAGAATTAAACACGGATAATTTAAATATTACAAAAATCTTCTTGTCAGATGTCAAAATTCAACAACTCTGGTTACAAGCACACTCAAATTTGAGAAACTCAAGTAACTTCCTTTTCTATCAAGAAAAAAATAAAATAAGATAAACATCCATTTCAGTGAGGAAAATAATGATTTACCATACTTTTGTAATCTCAAGCAGATCTTTAATTGATGGCAACAAAAGCTAGCATTCACCTAGTGCTCCGTTGAAGACACAGTGTACATTGGATTTTCGCTGCCACCACCCTATGATAAAATTAAGATTCTAGAAAAACTATGCGAAATATTAGCATTATCAAAAACCAGATGACAAAGCTTTAGTCCAATATGGACATTAGAAAGTGCGAAAATGCACAAGAAAAAAAAGTCAAACCTGTAGGAGCTAGCGTGTCCTTGGCAAAAATGAAAATGGCCTTTTCAGCACCAAATTTGATTCTCTTACGAACCACATAAACGAACTGACCTACAGTTATATCAGCAGGAACTAAATACCTGCAAGGCACAGAGGGCACAGGAAAATGAATGAATTTATGCAAGTTGTGTATGTAAAGTCATATATACATTGATGATAAACAACGACATGAATATGTGACCGAAATACAAATTTCTCTTTCTTATATTCTGTGGCAATAAACTCCATAATGCTTAAATGTAGTATCAACTGTCACTACTAATTATCTCACACATCCAAAGTACGTCAACAAAATAAAGTATATCAACCATGTATGTACTCTTGCAATCTTCATTTGGTTTCAATTAGGGGTACATGGTGGACACAATGTTATGTCCAATTATAGCCACTTTAGGGGTACAAAATATATCTTTTCTAGTCATACGCATATCATGTATAAGACATATGAATGAATTTCAATTAGGGTAGTACTCTGTGGCAATTGATACATCTACTTTATTCCACTAAAAACTACTTTTATGGTACAAATCAAATTATCACCTCAATGCTTTTAGAGAATAGAATATACACCCCAAAAGTTACAGTTATCCAACATACTACTCAAAAGGCAATCTAAACTAAAATCGCCTAGTTCATCAAATATTGCAAGAATAATTCTGAATTTAAGTTATTTACCATAACCATGCTAAACCAATGAGTTTTGAGGTTAACAAAAAAAATATTAAAATGAATAAGATGAGCACACCTAATACTACAGGGATAACATACACCTAATACTACAGGGACAGATTATTTTTCCATCAAATAAGCTATAAACACAAAAGTTTCATACTAAATATGATTCTATGAAATCTAACATGCTCAAGCATAGGCTGGACAATGTAGGCAACTAGAAAAGTGTATGAGCTCAAAATCACTTCAAAACAATCGAAAACGGACCACTGAGCAAGAAATATAACCTGAAGAATGATATTTTAAAATTTAACAGTTTTTAAGTATTTATGAAATTATGCAAAGTGACTAACTTCTTTATTTACGGTCTTTAGAAGATAAGATAATTATTTGTTATCCATCCGTATCCGCGAATACTGATATTCGAAATTCGAATGCGGATACAAATATGATTATATCGCATCCAAAAGTATCTATTGCCAGGCTTATCAACTATTACTTGCTTGAATACATCTCAAATGTTACTTCTTTATGAATTATGGAAGTGTTCACAATTCAAGTAATGGTTGGGGCAAATTATGAAAGTGAGCCATGGATTTTAGAGTGGGAGAAGTCCCTTACAATTATTTTAAATGAGATACCTGCCTATTACATTCACTTTGATTTTTTTCGTATGTAATGGATTTCTCATTCCTACACAATATGCCACTGAAACAATTTTCTTGAATGACAGTTGCATTGATGTCAGTATCTAAAATGGATGAGATCATCCATAATATCATCTTACCAACTACTATTACCTCAGGATACAAGCTGCATCGCTTGTTTATGGTATCCAAAAATAAAAAAATCAGCCAATAATCATTCAAGCATCCAATTATTTGTTAATAATTAAGCGAACCTAACATCAAACTTGCTTGCAAACTCTAAATGAGCTATCTGTCCTTAACACACCCCAAAGCATCATGCAACAAATGGAATTTTTTTTATTCTAACTCACTACAGTAAGTTCTATCAACTGTAAGATTACTATAAAATGCCGACCTATAAAGATACTAATCTGGCACTTGGTTTATGATATAAATATCAATTATATAAAATTCATATTGTGCAATTGAAACATCAGAATATCCTTTAACTCACGTAACTATGGCGGAATATTGCTATTTTATTTACACTATAGTGGTATAAGATATTTGTACTAAGATAAATAAAAATAGTTGCCTTGCGTGCCAAATATATGTACTACCTCTCTTCCTCATTTTTCCAAAACGCAGCAAAGATAACAGCTACACTACGAAATGAAATCCAACGCAGACCTAAGGATTTTAACAGAGCCAATAAATTAAGGAAAGGCACATGCAACTGTTTCAAAACGTACAGACCAAATATCGGTGGTGTTTGCTTTCACTATCCTAAAGACTGTGAAATGAAAATTTAAGTCGACCTACGTTTGCACAGCTAAGAATGATGTTGTTGAGAGGGATGCTTGTGTTAAAGAAATCAGTGGAGATGAGGTTAGATCTGCCTTAAAAGCTACTGTTAACTCACAAACTAAATCTTGCAATATGAAAACTATTGAGGGCACTGCTGTTAGGTCGGTTAAGAAGAAACAAATCTAGAATAAAGTTATGAGAAGGAGTAGGAAAGTTAAGTATTTCCAGGTCAGAAGTAGTGCAGATGTGAAAACTGCTGAGTTAGGAAGAATTTATCAACAAAATGATGGATGTTCTGGTCTTGATGTCCAACTAGTTAATGTCACTGTGACTAAAGTATATGACATTAATCAAGTAGGTAAGTAGACTGATGAGTTTGACATTGGTATTCGAATAAGCATGCTTTCAGGAAGGAAATAATGATTTGGATGATGAAAATGAGGTTGAAGAAGGTGAGATAACTTCACATGTTAATAAAGGAAGTCACGTATCTGAAGTTAACATCAACAATAGCAAAAGTAAGTCACAATTTGAACCAGTGGATACTATCCAAGCACGCACTCTGTTATTTGTTGAAATAGAGAAAATAACTCAAAATCACCAATGAAAAAGGCTGAGCCAATTATTAGTTGTTTGTCGACTGTTATTCAAGAAAAAGAGCCATGCATAAACAATTAAAGTGCAAATTATTAGTTGGCTCTCAAAAGCTTAAGCAATGCAGCTTATTCCTAGTTATCGGGATTAATGTTTTGTTTTCACACTTTCTTTCTTATCCTTGGAGATCTTGATACCATTACTTCCTCAGTCTTAAGCTTGAACACGGATATATCCCTAAATGATAACCTATTTTAAATAAGTGAAAACATAAGATTCAGGTTGCAGAAATAGGGATTTCAACAAATTATGGACAATGGCAGGTGAGTTCACATGGCAAATTCAGTAAGACAATAACACACTGTCTAAACTTCTGTCATGGTAGTCACCCAAAGAACCAACAACTTGGCATAACGACCTAGTTTAAATATGATGGTGTGATTATATTTCTTCATGTTGCTGATATTTGTAGTTCACGTTCCTCTTATAACATGTTTATTTACGGTGGCAGCTGTCTCCATCACTTTGGCAACATAAGTTCTTAACCAAATTTACCACTGATATTAGTTTTGTGTTTTACGTCTTTACTTAATGACTAAATTTAACTAAAATTTACCTGAGCAGCACCACCACTGTTCAACTTAAAATTGGACCCTGCATCTACAGTGATCCACTGAAATCTCTTGGCCTCGTCCTCAAGCTCTCTATCTCCACAACTGGCCATGTTATCAAATTGCTTCCTATTTCCAAATCCAACAACATTGTCCTCGGAATGCCCTGCATTTTCAGTCGAGTAAGACATTTGCCTGTATAGTCGAGTTAGATCAAAACATTACAGAATGTCCCAAACCTGAAGAGAAGACTGGCCCTTAGCAATACCAATAGTTTCAATGTCGGCCTCTCCAATCCAACTCCAAAGAATGCACCTCTTTTTTGCATGATTATAAAATGTCTTGGAAGCGTAAAATTTCCCTAGTCATACCTCAACCCAATGCCAACGTCTACGCTCGCATCATCCGGAACCCACATGTTTTGTGCAGGATCGTATGTCCCGATCGCGTGGTAATCATGTCTATCATCATCCATGCTAGCCTTCAGTACATGCTTCACAGCCGAGCTGGGCCTAACGGACGGATCCAACCCGTGGTTGGCGTGGGATTAATCTGTTGTATCTACCAGGTAGAAATCCATGCATTCCCACATACCGACCCTCTCCACTGAGTGATCAACAATATAAACATAAAATTCTAATGAATTTTTCATGCTGATTGAAATACATTTAGCTACATACACACACACACACACACACACATATATATATATATATATATGTGTGTGTGTGTGTGTGTGTGTGTGTGTTCTGATGATTTTTCTTATAGCTGGTTGAAGTACATATAGCAATGATGTTCCAGAAAATCAATATGGTTATGAACTAAAGGTTAATTACCAATAATAAAACGCCATATGCTAATGAGAACACAGAAAATGTGTACTACATGATCCTAAAAAGTATGGACCGATTCAAAAAAAATTCCACAACACCACCAACGAGATTAAAATTTAAGCAGCCTAAAATATTGTGAATGTTTTTGAAAAATCAATTTAGGTTGATAATGATAACATGGTTGATTTTAACCATGTAACAAATCAATTTAGACTGACAATACATGGTTAAGGATTGTACAGATTGAATGCACTACTATCTTACTTTTACAGGAACAAAACAAAATTACAAAATAAGAGAAAAAAATGAAAATGGTAGTTAATATAATTTTGCTCAAGTTGAAGGAGAAATAATGGAAGTTATGCCATTCATCTTTACAAATGGTAACATATGTAACTTTTTGAATGGAAAAACATAACTTCACAGTTAGTCACGAATAATGTCCTTTTTCTTAATTCATACATAGTTCCAGTTTTTCAAGCCATGATGAAACAACATTTAAATTTTTTCCCCATTCACACAAAGCTCTATATTTTTAAGTCTAGGCGAAACAAAAGTTAAGACTTTTGGTGAATATACAGTAGTAAGAGAAATTATAAATCTTGCTCTAGTTGCTCGATTTTGTTTTGAACTGTGAATATTTTCTGTGTGCTATGCAAGAAATAATAGATATTCCTCAATATTCTTCAAATTCATGTTATTTACTCAGAAAAAGTACATACCCATGTAGTGGTTCAAGTCATGTGCTCCTCGCATGAGTAGGTTTCTCTTCACTATGGGTAGAGATTTATAGATTTTATCCCCCATCGCGAGATCATAATCACTGCTTGTGGCATCGACGACGATCGAAACCTTTTGAAAGGAGGAGAGGAGGCCGGTGCCGTAGTTGAGGATGACAGATCGAGCATCGAGGGTGGAACGTCATGGACAAGATGACTGTAGAGAATTGGGGTTGATCGACGATGAAGGGGGAGAGGTGAGCATTTGTCTGGCCTTGCAAAGAAAAATTAGGGATTCAAAACGATTTTCATTTTGGGGATAATGCTTACCTCGGTGAAGTATTGTTTACGAAAGGTAAGTTGTGGAACATGACGAAGATAGATGAGGTGGGGGAATCTGGAGCGTTGAGTTATAAATAAATTAACGAAGGATTGCTCAGTTGTAATGAAGCCGCGGATTAGTCTTATTTTGCCAAGAACACGAAAATAAATTATGTTATTATTGCCACATCTTAAAACTCTTGGCGTCACAGATGCGACATGAAACAATTTTCTACAAATTTTTGGCGTCAATCATAAAATCGTTGATAATTATCTACGTCTTAGCGGCGCCTTAATGACATCTTAGTGATGTCTAGAAATTTAGTAATGTCATTCTGTCGCTGCGTCATTATAAAGTCACTAATTGTCATCATAAATCAGCCTTTTATCTAATAGTATACTGACTGAAATTTGTGATGAAAGCATAGGACTTAACTAAGAATTTAGTAACTACATTGGTTAAGAGCAAATATAATTTTGTTAATTTTAACTAAGCAACGATTATAAGTTATTTATTATAGAATGTAAATTATTATTTATTATTACTTATAAATTATTAATTAGAACAAATTAATTATTGATTATTGAACATGTTAATAATTATTAAAAAATAACACTAAAGTATATCTTAGAAAAATAATATAAACATCTCTTGCAAATATGTCGGGATTCTGCTGTAAAATAGCTTCGATAAATATTCGTCGGTATTCTGCCTGAATTTGCAGCGGGAAATAGCGGCGAAAATTTTCTGTCGGTAATTTGACGCAATTTGCGACGGATTAGCGAGGGATAACAGAAGACGACGGTAATAAATAAAAGAAAAAAAAGTTGAAAAACCAAAAAACTATCCCTTGCAGATCACATGGAAATCCGTCGCAAATTAGCGACGGAAATTTCCGCTTCTAAATATTAGACGCTAAATCAGTGTTTTCTTGTAGTGGGTGTACAGCGGAGGAGAGAGAAGGAGGGGGTGCGAGGTGTGGAAGCAGGTGGTGGCGCAAGGAGGGGTGCGAGGCTCGCGATCGACGAGTGGCGCGGCTTCGGGGCTTTCCAGTTCGCCGAGGAGTGAGGCGAGAGAATATGAGGAGGGAGGCGGAGGGGAAGGATCGAAGAAGGGGGGAAGGGCGCGGTGGTGGAGGCGCTCCTCCGGCGGCGGCTAGGGCTGCGTCCGTCGCCCTTCTCCTTTTTTTATTTTATTTTAAATCGAAATCAAAAATGATGGGGGGTGCAGAGTGAATAAAGGAAGAGGAGAGGTTTTAATTTTTTTTTTAATTTCAAAAAGTTGACTTTTACATACGACCTCTAAACGAGGCCTACCGCCTGTCGTCCATAGCTAATTACCACCATTCCGAATACAATGGGATATGTATCGTAGGCTGATTCGATCATTTCGATCAATTTTCGTCAAAATGAACATATAACTCTATATATTGAATTTGAACGCGTATTTCAATTTACCGGGGTCACATACTAACTCGAAAAATTCCAGAAAAATATTTTCTAGCTTCGCATTGACGATACGGTCCTAACAAAACTAGTTTCATCGAATTCTGAGACTGTTGAAAAAATGGCCATTTTCCAATCGATTAAAATCAGCTGAAACTAGTCAAACGCGTTTTCCTCTGCCACGCTCACATATTGATTCGAAAAATTATGAAATTTGGAATCTAGCAATAATTTGACATCCCGGACCCAACAAAAGTGGTTTCATCGAAATCCGAAGTCATTTGCAAAATTCCTATTTTTAAGGGCCTGAATTCCATAGCGACTATTCAGAATTTTCAACTGGACATATCTCTTGATTCCCACTATGAAATCTTGATTTTTCGGATTTGTTGGACAGATATTCTCAATTAGATCCTATTATTTTTGGTTTCACTAAAATCCGGTTTGTTTTGCACCCGGTACATTCAATTGAAGTTTGAAATCGAATTATCGAACTACCGCGACATTTTCAATTCTATTTATATTTATATATAAATATTTATATTCTAACGACGATCTATATAAATATATACGTTCGATTCTATTCAAAATAAATTTCTCGTCGATATTATTTAAAATAATTCATTTTAAATATTCAAAATTCACTAAAATTGCCAAAATAAAATTTTTAAATTGGCTCGCATTTCCGGGTTGTTACAATCTCCCCCACTTAAAACTTTTCGTCCCCGAAAAGGAACAAAGTCGAAAGTGGTTTGATTAATCAACTCTACGTTCGATCTGGCTTCCCTTCACCAACTTTTCAGTTTCTGAAAATTTTCAAATTCTTCAAAAATTTGGCTAACACCCGGAATTTTCGAAAAATTTCGCCATAACCTCCCCTGCACCGGGAGCCACGGGAAAATCCCGAAATTTCCATACAGGCCTTCTGATCTCAAAAAGAAAAAGTAAAAGCCAAGCGGCTTGCCAATCGGCTCATAAAATCATCATCACCCAAACAAAACAGTAAATTATAGTAAACATGTACCTATTTGTCGGTCAAACAAATTTTATTCTCTGCTCTAGCCTCCTTGCTATGACCTGTTCAATGTAAGTACATGTATATGTAAGCAAATGCGACCAATTTTCAATATAGTTCAATATTTGATGCAATTAGGCTAAATGGTTCAAAATTATCAAACAAATAAACAACCAACACTAACATCAATCAATTAGTGAATTAGAGTTTCAAATTCATAATTTTGATACATATACAAAAAACATGTTTTTGATGCCAATTCACAACAAATAAATCTATCTATATTAGTTTTGGTTCTCACACCAGTATAATGGAAATATATAGAAATCACACCTTCGAAACACGAACATAAATATTGATGATGCCATGGTCATTATCAACATCATCTCCGGGCGACTAAAGTGTAATTCTATATCTATCCAGTATATTAAAACTTCGAATATACGTTCATGACGCGTATATGCAAAACCTTTATATACTCGATTGTCCAATTCAAAATAAATAAATATTCAAATATGTATAAAGCGATTTAAATTTTCAAAACAAAATTGTTTCCATTTGAAAAATATACTCTTCACACTCGTTCTAGGATACTACTGATCCTATCTCTAACGAGTCATTCTAATTGGATATTACTAATCCAATATCTGATGAATTCTTTCGTATGGTTCTAATGTGTCTTGTTCTCGAGCTCTGTAAACCAAAGCTCTGATACCAACTGTAAGAACCCGTAACTTCTCGGTGAAGGAAAGCGCGGATACTTTGAGAACAACACACATCGGAACGCAGACGGAAGAACATTTCATTGTTATTACAACAATTCCATCAGATACAAGAATATACAGAGTATAATTGAATAAATTACATTCGACAAATATCAGAGATTACAATAAATTACATAGCAGCGGAAAAATATACAAAACACAAATGAAAGTGATACACGGATACAGAGCTTTCCGAGCATCGTTCCAGCTGTAAACCAGGACCCTGTGAATATAAATCTGCAAAACCAAAACTACTAGCTGCCCGTGTCGAAAATAGGGGAACCCAGAGTTTAGGTTAAAACAATAAACTCCAGGTCAGTCATGGGACTGGTGTGAGAACTAAAACAGTTATTAAGCTTTATTTTTAAAAGTTAGGTAAATCAAGGGACCACGCCGTATAACACGAAACGGGTTTCCTCCCAAGAATACCAGTGCATAAAACAAACAGCGCAATGCTAAATAAAGAAAAATGCAGCTGTTATAAGACCCAGGTCCCATCACACAATGCAACGCAAGCCGTAGGATTGGGTTTTTTACCTTATAACGGCCAAAGCATGCTTGATACGTTTAAAACACATTATTTGATACTATTATAGGTGTATAGTGTCAAAACAATTTCAATCATAAATATCAATCATAGGCGGCATGAATGACCCATACCACTATGTCGCCATACTAGGTTCTATAAATAAAACCGCACTATCACGTATTGGAAATTGGATTTCCGTCATGAGTCGAGGCAAGGGGCAAGCTCCTCTCCGCGTTCGAGACACTCTAGCAAATGTCCCAGGACCCCACTCTGATCCTTGGATCTTCAGGGCCGGTCCTCACCTAACTTTGGAGGATTAATTATTCCTGAACACACGTTTCCCGGTCCTTACAGACCTATATCCGAGGCGCCTCGTATCCAACAACCACACAGGTGAAAAGTATATAAATATCAGGGCTGGTAGGTCACTGACACCACCCTAGCTAGAAAGAAACGTCGTGCTCTCCCTGCAGTCACTATCCCGTTTTTGACTCATACCGAGGTGTGAGGCTCACGAATTCACGTTATACACAAAGTTGCGCCACACAGGCCGTGCTTTGATCATCAACCACAAGACTTTGCTTTTCAACAGAAGCCCTGATCAATTGCCACTTATGCGTGCCACACTGGCAATTCACTCCATGCAACTGATGTCCATCGATATACAACCTCTGAGCTCATACGTCTCAGAGAAGGACGTTAAGCAAGAGAATAAATTCTCTGCCGCCAAACAGATGTATATTTAATAGAGATCAATCAACACAGAATAAAATCCAATGTCAGACACACAATCCATTTACAAGTTCGTTCTGGGTCTGAACGAAACCGGAGGCACTTTCCTCGCATATCCATCCATCTCCAAGTACGTCTGGACGATCACCAACTGTTTCCCTCATCTTGGGTGTACAGCCCAATCGAGATCATCAGTAATCACCCAAACGATGTGAAGACTGCCGGTCTTCAACCACCGTCTTCATCTTCGACATCTCGTCGAATCGGTTATTCAGAATGGGTATAACCTGGCCTTTCTGAATAACCCACGTATATAATAAACAAATGTTACACAAACACAACGAACGCCTCATTCCAATTCAGAATATTCTTTTATTCACAAAATCACATTCTTAAGGAAAGGTTCCCATTAATTTTATCCAAGATAAATTCTTCTAAATTTATTCTTTAATCTTCCTTTGGATATCATTTCAAACCATTTTATAGTTTTCCAAACTAGTCGGGATTAGCGAACCACACCGAAGTAATTATTTATTTTATTTCCTAATCCCAACCTATTCATCCCATGAAGCAAAACTGGTAATACTCCATATCTAACACCACAGTATTATCGGAAAAATTAATTACCATTTCACGTTCAAATCTAATTAAAGATATAACTATCGCTTTGGAGCAAAACTGGTGGTACTCCATTCTCGATCACCTTTCAGATTTGATAATTTAAATTATCAATTCACATTTCAATCTAATTAATGATTCATTAAAACTCCACTTAGTTTTAATCTTCTCAAAAATCAACATCCTGCCTTTAACTGGGTTAAAGAACCAATGTCATATAAAACACGATTCACGGTAAACCCAAATCACATTTGATATTAATTACAAGGCTCTGAATAGAAAATATACCGGCTTATATTCAATATCAAATTCTGAAACCAAAAAATATCGTATTGGAAATAACGATATAAAATATATCTTTCAAATTCCCATAACAATATTTGTATAGTCACGAAATCCAATATTGACATATTCCAAAGACAATTTCGATTCAGATCCACTTCCACTTTATATATAATGGAAATTATGGTTATTTTCAAAACCGATTCAAATTCAATTTATTCATTTCAAAAATAAATTGGTTTTAGTTCTAGTTCAAAACCAGCTCATTTCGATAAAAATCTATTTTTATCCTTTCAATTATGGAGTTTTTCATCCCAGTTCTTTCCAATTCACATATTATGATTTTACACAAATTATTAATATTTTTAATAATTTTATCAAGGCCCGTAGAGTCGATTTCCATCAACGGCCATCGAACTGCACTTACAACGACCTTTTTCAAATTTGATTTGGACATAATTCCAAATCCAACCGTTGGATTTCTAATTTCTAATATTCATTGGAAGGCTCTTTTCGATACGAACCCAACGGTTCCGGTTTTAGGAGAATCCGGCGGTCGGATCTCCCGCAACGTCAATTCGAAGTCAATGGTCGAAATTCACAAACTGCCGCGGCGCGGCGCGTTCTATTCAATCCATTATATATATATAATATATATATATATATTTCGTTGATTTTCTTTTTTTTAAAACGAATTTTATAAATAGTTCTAAATTCGTTTCAAAAACAATTTCAACTTCATCTTCAATTTCAAATCGATTTGATTTCAATTCAATTCGAATTCATTTCAATTTTATTTCGATTTGAATTTACCTTCTATTTAATTCAATTCGAATTCATTTCAAATTGATTTCAATTCAATTTCAGTTCATTTTAAATTTCATTCAAAACGATTTCAATTCGTTTTTAATTCAATTTCAATTTAATTCAATTTGAATTCATTTCTATTCAATTCAAATTCACTTTCTATCCAATTCGAATCGAATTCCTTTTCTATTCGATTCGAATTCATTTCAAATTGATTCAATAAAATTTCAATTTGAAGTTTAATCTAATTTAATTTGAATTTCATTTCAAAAAATTAAATTTTGAAATCACTTTAAAATATTCATTATAAAACGAATAAAATCGATATAAATATCGTTCGCGTCAAAATAACGCATCTCTAATCAACACGGCTTTATATTTTTCAAAAACTTCTTTATTCTATTCAACAAATGAATATTTATTCTATTCAACACATGAATCTATATTTCTTTCAACACTTGACTAATCTCAACAAATGAGTACTGTCAACACATGAATCTTATTTTATAATATTCATTATTTTCCCGATTGGAATGAGGCCCAATCAATCACCATATAATGTTAATTATATGGATTCCATACAACACATGTATATAATAGCAACGATAACCAATCAACCATCATCCAAAGTGCACCACACAACTGCATAAGCATCAAATACAAATAATTAACGATTACACAGCCTGTCGACCAATCGATCGACATATAATTAAATAATCGGGATTAGTGTACGCTAAATTTCATCCCAACACCCGTGTGGGGTTTCAAATCAACAAACACATATTTTTATTTGTGCAGTTGGGCGATGTGTAAAATTTATCATCCCAATCAATATCAGTCAAATCAGTGCATATAAACAAATCGGCCGATTTGTTTATAAATATTCATTTATTCACATTCACGTCAAAAATTATATTTTTAACGATAATTAATTTATTTCAACCATCTATAATTTATTATCGATTTCACATCAACAACACAAACAAATTTCACAACACATCAAACAAGCAAACAAGCCATCCATGGTCTGTGGATGACGGGTGTCGGGTGCTGCTAAGCACCGTCTGCATCCTAGTATGTATATATAACTAGAACAAGAAATTGAAGAGTGAGAAATTCTCACAAATAGCTATCCCAATCATCTCGACTCTTCTTGTAGAAATCTTCGTCGTTCTCGCCTTTTGTCACTTTCGTTGCCAGTAGCCACTACATATATAAAAATCACATTTTTATATTGTTGCTATGTATATAAAAATCATATTTTTATAATTACTCCATATGGATAAAAATTCTATTTTTACCACACTATTCTCTATATAAAGATTTCGCCTTTTTAAATATAAAGATTTCGCCTTTTCAAATATAAAGATTTCGACTTTTCATATATAAAGACTTCGCCTTTTCAAATATAAAGATTTCGCCTTTTCAAAAATATATATTTCGCCTTTTCAAATATAAAGATTTCGCCTTTTCAAATATAAAGATTTCGCCTTTTCAAATATAAAGATTTCGCCTTTTCAAAAATATATATTTCGCCTTTTCAAATATAAAGATTTCGCCTTTTCAAATATAAAGATTTCGCCTTTTCAAATATAAAGATTTCAACTTTTCAAAAATATATATTTCAACTTTTCAAATATAAAGATTTCGCCTTTTCAAATATAAAGATCAAATTTTTATATTATCTATTATATAAAAATAATATTTTTAACCTTCTACTAATATAAAAATTATATTATTATTTTTTCTTACTTGCTTCCTTTATGTTTTTTTTATAAAAACAGTGCTACATACATATTTTTAAAAACCATAACTTTCTTCGTATAAATAAAATCACTTCGTTTAGACATTAAAAATCCGATCTTCCTTGGTTTAAAAAACCTATTCTTTCTATAAAATAAAGATCTATTCTTTCTATAAGATAAAAATATAAATCTTTATTTAAAAATAATCTAAAAGTCCTATATTTTTTCTTATAAACTAATTAAAAAGAAATGGACAAAATAAAAATATAAAACTTACATTTTTTCACTCAGCGAAATGGGGCGGTCTTCGGAGGTGGGTTGCGGCAGGGGCGCACGGGGTTCGGTGTAAAGCGGAGGAGAGAGAAGGAGGGGGTGCGAGGTGCGGAAGCAGGTGGTGGCGCAAGGAGGGGTGCGAGGCTCGCGGTCGACGAGTGTCGCGGCTTCGGGGCTTTCCAGTTCGGCGAGGAGTGAGGCGAGAGAAGATGAGGAGGGAGGCGGAGAGGAAGGATCGAAGAAGGGGGGAAGGGCGCGGTGGTGGAGGCGCTCCTCCGGCGGCGGCTAGGGCTGCTTCCGTCGCCCTTCTCCTTTTTTTTTAAATCGAAATTGAGAATGACGGAGGGGGGGGGCAGAGTGAATAAAGGAAGAGGAGAGGTTTTTTTTATTATTTTAATTTCAAAAAGTTGACTTTTACATACGACCTCTAAACGAGGCCTACCGCCTGTCGTCCATATCTAATCACCCCCATTCCG
Source organism: Allium sativum (assembly GCA_030737875.1). Classification (NCBI taxonomy): domain Eukaryota; kingdom Viridiplantae; phylum Streptophyta; class Magnoliopsida; order Asparagales; family Amaryllidaceae; genus Allium; species Allium sativum. The sequence goes on along the minus strand of CM060915.1, from coordinate 931,761,100 downwards.
AACACAATGGGGTATGTATCGTAGGCTGATTCGATCAGTTTTCGTCAAAATCAACATATAACTCTATATATTGAATTTGAACACGTATTTCAATTTACCGGGGTCACATACTAACTCAAAAAATTCCAGAAAAATATTTTCTAGCTTCGTATTGACGATACGGTCCTAACAAAACTAGTTTCATCGAATTCTGAGACTGTTGGAAAAATGGCCATTTTCCAGTCGATTAAAATCAACTGAAACTGGTCAAACGCGTTTTCCTCTGCCACGCTCACATATTGATTCGAAAAATTATGAAATTTGGAATCTAGCAATATTTTCACATCCCGGACCCAACAAAAGTGGTTTCGTCGAAATCCGAAGTCATTTGCAAAATTCCTATTTTTAAGGGCCTGAATTCCATAGCGACTATTCAGAATTTTCAACTGGACATATCTCTTGATTCCCGCTATGAAATCTTGATTTTTCGGTTTCGTTGGAAAGATATTCTCAATTAGATCCTATTATTTTTGGTTTCACTAAAATCCGGTTTGTTTTGCACCCGGTACATTCAATTGATGTTTGAAATTGAATTATCGAACTACAGCGCCATTTTCAATTCTATTTATATTTATATATAAATATTTATATTCTAACGACGATCTTTATAAATATATACGTTCGATTCTATTCAAAATAAATTTCTCGTCGATATTATTTAAAATAATTCATTTTAAATATTCAAAATTCGCTAAAATTGCCAAAATAAAAATTTTAAATTGGCTCGCATTTCCGGCTTGTTACACCACCCGTCGATTGACATACTACTAAGCAATCAGGATTAGTGTACGTCAAATATCATCCCAATACCCGTGCGGGGTTTCAAATCAACAAACACATATTTTTATTTGTGCAGTTGGGCGATGTGTAAAATTTATCATCCCAATCTATGTCGGTCAAAGAGGTGTACATAAACAAATCGTCCGATTTGTTTATTCATATTTATTTTATATACACATTAAAAATTATATTTTTAACTATAAAATATTTTATTCATTCCACTTCACGCAATCAACTTTCACAACACATCAATTAAACAAACAAGTCATCCATGGTCTGTGGACAATGGGTGTCGGGTGCTGCTAAGCACCGTCTGCATCCTAGTATATATTTCAAACTAGAAATTAAAATAAAAGTAAGGAGTTATCACTTTTAAGCTAAACCAAACGCCACGACTCTTCTTATGTAGAAAATCTTCGCCGTGTTTCCAATCGGTTCCATCGCACTCTGTTTCACACGATTTATATAAAGATCACATTTTTATTTAAATGTTATATAGATAAAAATCACATTTTTATCTCAACATATATATAATAAAAATCAGTTTTTTATTTCGCTACATATATAAAAAATTACATTTGTATATTCTCTATTATTTAAAAATTCTATTTTCAATCCGCTATTCATATAAAAATCGAATCTTTATTTTTTCTACCTCATGATAAAAATAAAGGACATATTTTCATAGCGCTAATTCTTATATAAAAATCATATTTTTTATTGAAAGAATTCATATAAGAATCTCATCTTTACACTGCAACTTCTATAATAAAAATTATATTTTTATTTATTTACATATAGAAAAATCATATTTTTATACTAAAATAATTCCTATAAAAATTATATTTTTATCACGCTATTCTATACATAAAGATCTGATTCTTATATCCCTATTCTATGCATAGATCCCCTTTTTTTTATATCGCTACTGATCTCAGCTTTATTTACATAAAAATATCAACTTTATTAGCATAAAAATCTCATTTTTATTAACAAAAGAAATCTGATTTTTATTTCTATGTATAAAAACCCAATCTTTACATTTATAAGTAAACATAAAGAAGAATAAATAAGGAAAATTTACTGTATCTCGGCATTGGTGGTTGGAGGAGAGAGAAGCAGGCGGAGGAGGGGCTGCTCTGGCCAGTGGTGGGGCCTGGGGTGGCTGACGCGGCTGTTTTGGGGAGGTGGTTGGCGGTTTTAGGCTGTAGAGGTTTGGTGGGGTCGGATTGGAGGAGGAGGAGTGAAAGGCGAACGGCGTCGGATGGGGGGATCGGAGGTGGGGCGCCAGCCAGAGCGGCGGCGAGGGAGGAGGGCGACACGGTTTTAGGTCTTAGGTTTTTATTTTTTATTTTTTTTATTCAGAAGTGTCGGGGAGAGAGAAAGAGTAGAGGGGGTGGGGAGGGTATTTAAATAAATAATTATTTTAAATTTTCTTTTTTCCAAAAAGTCAACCTTTTTTATTCGACCTCCAAACGAGACCCAGCGACTGTCGCCTCTAGCTAAGTACCCCCATTCCGAACACAATGGGGTATGTACCGTAAGCCAATTCGGCTACTTCGATCAATTTTCGTTAAAATCAAAATATAACTCTATGTATTGAATTTGAACGCACATTTCAATTTACCGGAGCCACATACGAACTCTAAAATTCCCAAAAAATATTTTCTAGCTTCGTATTGACGATACAGTTCTAACAAAACTAATTTCGTCAAATTCAGAGACCGTTTGAAAATTGGCCATTTTCTGGTCGATCGAAATTGACCGAAACTGTTTAAACACGTTTTACTTCGCCACACTCACATATTGATTTGAAAAATTATGAATTTTGGATTCTAGCAATAATTCGACATCCCGGATCCAACAAATTTGGTTTCGTCGAAAACGAAGGTCGTCTGCAAAATTTCCATTTTTAAGGGCTATATTTACCATAGCGACTATTCTGAATTTTCAACTGGACATATCTTTTTATCCCCGCTATGAAATTTTGATTTTTCGGATTCGTTGGAAAGATATTCTCAAATAGATCCAAATATTTTTGGTTTTGCTAAAATTCGGTTTATTTTGAATCCTGTACATTCATTTGAAATTTGAAATCAAATTTTCGAACTACCGCGCCATTTTCAATTCCTTTTATAATTAAAATAAAATATTTATATTCTAACGACGATTCAAATAAATATATTCATTCTAATTCTATTCAAAATGAATTTCTCGCTGTTATTATTTAAAATAATTCATTTTAAATATCCAAAATTCGCTAAAATTGCCAAAATAAAAAATTTAAATTTACTCGGATTTCCGGGTTATTACAATCTTCCCCACTTAAAAATTTTCGTCCTCGAAAAGGAACGGAGCTGAAAGTTGTTTTACAAACTAACCCAACTTTCCCTATTTTAATTGTGGCTTAAGTTCTTCAACTTTTCAGTTTCTAAGAACATTTCAAATTTTTCAAAAAATTGACTAACACCCTAAATTTCCGAAAAATTTCGCCATAACCTTGAAATGACCCGAACTTCCCCGGTAAGGAAAGCACGGACCGAGTTGAGGACAAGACGGATCGGAACACAAACAGAAGAACATTTCATTGCTTATTACAACAATGTCATCAGATTACAAGAATATACAGAGTATGAATGAATAAAATACATTCGATAAATATCAGAGATTACAATACATTACTGTAGCGGAAAAATAATACAAAACACAACTGAAAAGAATATACAGATACAGAGCTTTCCGGATATCATTCCAGCTGTAAATCAGGATCTTGTGAATATAAATATGCAAAACCAAAACTACTAGCTGCCCGTGTCAAAATAAGGGCACCCAGAGTTTAGGTTAAAACAATAAACTCCAGGTCAGTCATGTGACTGGTGTGAGAACTAAAACAATTATTAATCTTTATTTTAAAGTTAGGTAAATCAAGGGACCACGCCGTATAACACGGAATGGGTTTCCTCCCAAGAGTACCAGTGCATAAAACAAACAGCGCAATGCTAAATAAAGAAGAATGAAGTTATTATAAGACCCAGGTCCCATCACACAATGCAACACAAGCCGGAGGATAGGGTTTTACCTTATAATAGCCAAAGAATGCTTGATACGCTAAATTTCATCTTTTATTACTATAAGTGCATAGTGTCAAAACAATTTCAATCATAAATATCAATCATAGACGGCATGGGTACCACATATCATGTCGCCATACTAGTTCTACAATTAAAACCGCAAAGTCACGTAATGGAAGTTGGGTTTCCATCTATGAACTGAGGCAAAAGATAGTCCTCACCGAATTCGAGACGCTCTAGTCCGTTTCTCAGGCTACAGCCGCAACAACACCTAGGAGCCACAGGGTCGGTCCACTCGATGTGGATTAAATAAAACCCTGAACACTACGTTTCCCCGCCCTATGGGGGCGTAAATGAGCCAAATGACTCCATCGGCTCCACACAGCCACCGATATATCGGAGGCGCCTCGCAATCCAACAACCACACAGGTGAAAATAATATAAATGTCAGGGCTGGTAGGTCACTGACACCACCTCTAACTAGAAAGAGACGCATGTTCTCCTTGGATCCTTTCCCATTTCTGGTTCATACCAGGGTGTGAGGCTTGCGAATTAACGCCATACACAAAGCTATGCCACACAGGCCGTGCTTTGATCATCAACCACAAGACTTAGCTTTTCAACAAAATCCTTGATCATTTGCCACTTAGGCATGCCACACAGGCAATTCACTCCATGCGATTGATATCCACCAATATATAACCTCTAAGCTCGTACATCTCAGAGAAGGGCATTAAGCAAGAGAGTGAATTCTCCACCGCCAAACAGATATATATTTAATAGAAATCAATCACACAGAATAAAATCCAATGTCAGACACACAGTCCATTTACAAGTTCGTTCTGGATCTAAACGAAACCGGAGGCACCTTGTACCTCGCATATCCATCGGTCTCCAAGTACGTCTGGACGATCACCAACTGATTCCCTCCTCTTGGGTGTACATCCCAATCAAGATCATCAGTAATCACCCAAACGATGTGAAGACCTCCAGTCTTCGACCACCGTCTTCATCCTCGACACATCGTCGAATCAGTTATTCAGAGTGGGATAAACCCGGTCTTTCTGAATAACACGCGTATATAATAAACAAGTGTTACACAAACACAACATACGCCTCATTCCAATTCAGAATATTCTTTTATTCAAATATTCTTATACTTTGGGAAAGGTTCCCATTAATTTTATCAAAGATAAATTCTTTAAATTTATTCTTTAATCTCCCTTTGGATATCAAATCAAACCGTATTAAGGTTTTCTAAACTAGTCAGGATTAGCGAACCACACCGAAGTAATCATTTATTTTATTTCCCATTCCCAACCTATTCATCTCATAGAGCAAAACTGGTAATACTCCATATCTAACACCACGGTGTTATCGGTAAATATTAATTACCATTTCACATTCAAATCTAATTAAAGATTTAACTATCGCCTGGAGCAAAACTGGTGATGCTCCATTCTCGATCATCTCAATCTAATTAAAGATTCATTAAAACTCCACTTGGTTTTAATCTTCCCAAAAATCATATTAATGATTGTTTAACTTGGGTAACCATATCCTGTCTTTAACTGGGTTAAAGAACCAATGTCATTTCAAACACGGTTCATGATATACCCAAAATCACATTCCATCTATCAGCCTTTAACCGTAAATTAGCAAGTGAACAATTCCCTAAGTATTAACCCCGAAGGTCGAAACCAACATCAGATCAATACCCAAGAAACCATTCAACTTAACTAATCTCCAGTTAGCTTCTGATTTTCTTAACTCCGTTGGGTCTAAGAATAGTATTATTAAAGATACTGTTCACGACAATCCAAAATCACATTTGATATTAAATACAAGGCCCTGAATAGAAAATATATCGGCTTATATTCAATATCAAATTCTACAACCAACAAATATCGTATTGGAAATAACGATACAAATATATCTTTCAAATTTCCATAACAATATCTGTATAATCACGAAATCCAACATCGAAATATTCCAAAGACAATTTCGATTCAAATCTATTTCCACTTTATATATATTGGAAATTCTGGTTATTTTCAGAACCATTTCAAATCCACTTTATTTATTTTAAAAATAAATGGGATTATAATTCTAGTTCAAAACTAGTTCATTTCGATAAAAATCTATTTTTATCTTTTCAAATATGGAAATTTTCATCCCAATTCTTCACAAATCATTTCTTATGATTTTTCACAAATTATTACTATTTTTAATAATTTTATCAAGGCCCGTACAGTCGATTTCCATCAACGGCCATCGAACTGCACTTACAGCGACCTTTTCCAAATTTGATTTGGACATAATTCCAAATCCAACGTTAGATTTCAAATCTCTAATATTCGTCAGAAAGCTCTTTTCGATACGAACCCAATGGTTCTGGTTTTAGGAGAATCCGACGGTCGAATCTCCCGTAATATCCATTCGAAGTCAATGGTCGAAATTCGCGAACTGCCGCGGCGCGGCGCGTTCTATAAAATACGTTTTATATACACGTTAAAAATTATATTTTTAACTATAAAATATTTATAATGATAAAATATTTTATTTCATTCCACATCACTCAATAAAATTTTCACATCACAACAAAATCAAACAAGTCATCCATGGTCTGTGGCGACGGGTGTCGGGTGCTGCTAAGCACCGTCTGCATCCTAGTATATATTTCATACTAGAAATTAAAATAAAAGTGAGGAGTTCTCACCCATAAGCTTAACCAAACACTGCGACTCTTCTTATGTAGAAAATATTCGTCGTGCTTGCCTTTTGTCACTTTCGTCATCCATATTCACTACATATATAAAAATCATATTTTTATATTCTCTAGTATATAAAAATCATATTTTTAATTCGCTACATATATAAAAATCACATCTTTATATTCTCTAGTATATAAAAATCATATTTTTAATTTGCTACATATATAAAAATCACATCTTTATATTCTCTAGTATATAAAAATCATATTTTTAATTCGCTACATATATAAAAATCACATCTTTACATTCTCTAGTATATAAAAATCATATTTTTATTCGCTATATATATAAAAATCATACTTTTAAAAATCTCCTTTCTATGTTTTAAAAATCAAACCTTTATATGTTTCAAAAATCAAATCTTTCATGTTCTATTTTCAAAAATCAAAATAAAAATCACGTTTTAATCTTACAATTCATATTTAAGAAAATCCGATTTTATAAGCTAATATTTATAAAGAAAATCGATTTTTTTATTACTAAAATAAATAAAAACTTACTTTGTTCTTTAAAGGTAAGGGGGGTTATGCGGATCGAGGAGAAGGCGGACGGCAAGGCGGCGGCGGTCTCCAGGCTGTGGGGCATCGGATTTAAGACGAGAGGGAGGAGAGAGAGATAATCGAGACGAGGAGGGGTGCTGGAGAGGGGTAGGAGGGGCGACGACCTCCAGGTGCGGCGACACTAAACGAATCGGGGGGGGGTCTGGGCAACGATGGGTTTTGGGTTCTTTCCCTTTTTTTTGATCTGTTGACTTATTGAAGAGAGAGGGGAGAGATTTACATAAATATATTTATTTAATTAATTTAATTTTCAAAAAGCAACTTTTTTGTTCTTTTTCGGAATCGAACCCAACGACTATCCGTCCTAGCTAATAACCCCCATCCCGAACACAATGGGACATGATTCGTAACCCAATTCGATTGTTACAATTAGTTTTCATCAAATTTAAAATATAAATCAGTATATATTCAATTTGAACGCACATTTCAATTTACCGAGGCCACATACAGTCTCTAAAATTTTCCGAAAAATATTTTCTAGCTTCGTATCGACGATACGGTTCTAACCAAACTAGTTTCGTCAAATTTGAAGACCGTTGGAAAAATGGCCATTTTATGGTCAATCCAAATTGATTAAAACTGTTAAAACACGTTTTACTTCGCCACGCTCACATATTGATTCGAAAAATTGTGAATTTTGGAATCTAGCAATATCTCGACATCCTAGATCCAATAAAAGTGGTTTCGTTGAAAATAGATGTCGTTTGCAAAATTTCAATTTTTAAGGGCCAAGATTCCATAGCGACTATTCTGAATTTTCTATTGGATATAACTTTTTATTCCCGCTATGAAATTTCAATTTTTCGGATTCGTTGGAAAGATATTCTCAAATAGATTTAAATATTTTTGGTTTCACTATAATCCAGTTTATTTTGAACCCTGTACATTCATTTGAACTTTGAAATCGAATTTTCGAACTACCGCGCCATTTTCAATTCCTTTTATATTTAAAATAAAATATTTATATTCTAACGTCGATCTGTATAAATATATACGTTATAATTCTATTCAAAATAAATTTTTCGTCGTTATTATTTAAAATAATTCATTTTAAATAATCAAAATTCACTAAAATTGCCAAAATAAAAATTTTAAATTGACTTGGATTTCCGAGTTATTACAATCTCCCCCACTTAAAACTTTTCGTCCCCGAAAAGGAACGACGCTGAAAGTCGTTTCACAAATCAACTCAACTTTCATCATTTTAATCATGGCTTAAGTTCTTTAACTTTTCAGTTTCTAAGAACTTTTCCAATTTTTCAAAAATTTGACTAACACCCTAAATTTTCGAAAAATTACGCCATAACCTCCCCTGCACCGGGAGCTTCGAGATATTTCAAATAGCCTCCCATGGCCCTCACCAATCCAAAAAGAAAAAGAAACAGCCAGTCGGCTCATAAAATCATCAAAAACCCAAGAAATACAATAAACATGTACCTATTTGTCGGGCAAACAATTTTATTCCTCTTCTCTAGCCTCCTTGCTATGACCTGTTCAATGTAAGTACATGTATATGCATGCAAATGTGACTAATTTTCAATACAATTCACTATTTGATACCTTTTGGCTAAAGGTTCAACATTTAGTTAATCAAACAATAATCAAACAACACAACCATCAATCAATTAGCTTATTAGCTTTTCAAATTCATAACTTTGATATATAGTCCAAAAATCAGATTTTTGAAGCCAAATCACAACAATATGCTCTATCTAATTTTGGTTCTCACACCAGTCAATTGGAAATATATAGAAATCCCACTTTCGAAACTCGAACACAAATACTGATAACGCTGCAGCATTATCAGAATCATCCCCGAGCGACTAGAGTGTGACTCTATATCCATCCAGTATATTAGAGGCCTCCAATACACGTGGATCAGACGTATATTAAAATCTCTATATACCTGATAGTCCTAATCAATATAAATAAATATTCAAATACGAATAATTGAATTAAATTTTCAAAACAAAACTTGTTTTCAATTTTATTTTTCAAAACAACACTCTTTACACTCGTTCTAGGATACTACTGATCCTATCTCTAACGAGTCATTCTCATTGGATATTACTAATCCAATCTCTGATGAATCAATTAGTTTGGTTCTAACTGTCTTGTTCTCCGAGCTCTGTAAACCAAAGCTCTGATACCAAGCTGAAACGACCCGAATTTCCCCGGTAAGGAAAGCACGGATTGAGTTGAGGACAAGACGAATCGGAACACAAACAGTAGAACATTTCATTGCTTATTACAACAATTTCATCAGATTACAAGAATATACAGAGTATGAATGAATAAAATACATTCGATAAATATCAGAGATTACAATACATTACTACAGCGGAAAAATAATACAAAACACAACTGAAAAGAATATATGGATACAGAGCTTTCCGGATATCATTCCAGCTGTAAACCAGGATTATGTGAATATAAATCTGCAAAACCAAAACTACTAGCTGCCCATGTCAAAATAAGGGCACCAGGGTTTGGGTTTAAACAATAAACTCCAGGTCAGTCATGTGATTGGTGTGAGAACTAAAATAATTATTAATCTTTATTTTAAAGTTAGGTAAATCAAGGGACCACGCCGTATAACACGGAATGGGTTTCCTCCCAAGAGTACCAGTGCATAAAACAAACAGCGCAATGCTAAATAAAGAAGAATGAAGCTATTAGAAGACCCAGGTCCCATCACACAATGCAACACAAGTCGGAGGATAGGGTTTTACCTTATAATAGCCAAAGAATGCTTGATACGCTAAATTTCATCTTTTATTACTATAAGTATATAGTGTCAAAACAATTTCAATCATAAACATCAATCATAGACGACATGGGTACCATATATCATGTCGTCATACTAGTTCTACAATTAAAACCGCAAAGTCACGTATTGGAAGTTGGGTTTCCATCTATGAACTGAGGCAAAAGATAGTCCTCACCGAATTCGAGACGCTCTAGTCCGTTTCTCAGGCTACAGCCGCAACAGCACCTAGGAGCCACAGGGCCGGTCCACTCGATGTGGATTAAATAAAACCCTGAACACTACGTTTCTCCGCCCTATGGGGGCGTAAATGAGCCAAATGACTTCATCCGCTCCACACAGTCACTGATATATCTGAGGCGCCTCGCAATCCAACAACCACACAGGTGAAAATAATATAAATGTCAGGGCTGGTAGGTCACTGATACAACCTCTAACTAGAAAGAGACGCATGTTCTCCTTGGATCCTTTCCCGTTTCTGGTTCATACCGGGGTGTGAACCTTGCGAATTAACGCCATACATAAAGCTATGCCACACAGGTCGTGCTTTGATCATCAACCACAAGACTTTGCTTTTCAACAAAATCCTTGATCATTTGCCACTTAGGCATGCCACACAGGCAATTCACTCCATGCGATTGATATCCACCAATATACAACCTCTAAGCTCGTACGTCTCAGAGAAGGGCGTTAAGCAAGAGAATGAATTCTCCACCGCCAAACAGATATATATTTAATAGAAATCAATCACACAGAATAAAATCCAATGTCAGACACACAGTCCACTTACAAGTTCGTTTTGGGTCTGAACGAAACCGGATGCACCTTGTACCTCGCATATCCATCGATCTCCAAGTACGTATGGATGATCACCAACTGATTCCCTCCTCTTGGGTGTACAACCCAATCAAAATCATCAGTAATCACCCAAACGATGTGAAGACCTCCGGTCTTCGACCACCGTCTTCATCCTCGACACATCGTCGAATCAGTTATTTAGAATGGGATAAACCCGGTTATTTAGAATATTCTTTTATTCAAATATTCTTATACTTTGGGAAAGGTTCCCATTAATTTTATCAAAGATAAATTCTTTAAATTTATTCTTTAATCTTCCTTTGGATATCAAATCAGACCGTATTAAGGTTTTCTAAACTAGTCAGGATTAGCGAACCACACCGAAGTAATCATTTATTTTATTTCTCAATCCCAACCTACTCATCCCATGGAGCAAAACTGGTAATACTCCATATATAACACGGCGGTGTTATCGATAAATATTAATTACCATTTCACGTTCAAATCTAATTAAAGATTTAACTATCGCCTGGAGAAAAACTGGTGATGCTCCATTCTCGATCATTTCAATCTAATTAAAGATTCATTAAAACTCCACTTGGTTTTAATCTTCCCAAAAATCATATTAATGATTATTAAACTTGGGAAACCATATCCTGTCTTTAACTAGGTTAAAGAACAAATGTCATTTAAAACACGGTTCACGATAAACCCGAAATCACATTCCATTCTATCAGCCTTTAACCGTAAATTAGCAAGTGAACAATTCCCTAAGTATTAACCCCGAAGGCCAAAACCAACATCAGATCAATACCCAAGAAACCATTCAACTTAACTAATCTCCAGTTAGCTTCTGATTTTCTTAACTCCGTTGGGTCTAAGAATAGTATTATTAGAGATACCGTTCATGACAACTAGGGCTGTCAATGGGACGGGTTGGGTCGGGTCAAGTTGGGTTCGGGTTGAGTTCGGGTCGGGTCATCTCAACCCGTTTATTAAACGGGTCGGGTTCGGGTCGGGTCATTTATAATCGTGCGGGTTTCGGGTTTGATCCGTGTAACCCGTTAAGAAAAATATTTGTACAAAAAAACTTTGTGGGTTTCAAATGATGGCAGCATTTAATCGAGTCTTTGTAGCATAAATTAAGAAATAAAAATGACTGCTATAGCGAAGGGCTCATTTTGGGAAAAATGGTTTACTCAAGATCAGGAAAGATGCGACGCCCTTTGTGAAGAAATCAAAAACTTGAACTTCCGTGAAGTATATCATCCAAATTGAATAGCAATCACAATTTTGGTAAAGAACATAGATTTAATAAACCTTGTCAAATCTATCAAGTATCGAGAGTCTCAAGAGTCAAGACGATGTTAATGCTGATGCTTTTTCTGGTGTCGGAGTTGTTCTTCGATCTGATGCACGATTTCAGAAGGATATCATAAAATCTAGGGCTCAGTGTAAAAAGAAAAGAGAAGACTGAAGTCTGATGGAGTGAAGAGGTAGAACTGCAGAAATTAGTATGACTGAATGAGTGGTGGCTTGGTAATTGATAAATTAGGGTAAAGCGGCAAATGGGTAATGGACTGGGATAGGCCTATGTTTTGTAGATTGTAGAGTAATAAAAATATGTTTTATATTAAACGGGTCATGATGGGTCAGAAACGGGTTCACGGGTTGGGTCGGATTAACCCGTTTATTAAACGGGTCAGAGCTGGTTGACCCGAAATTGACCCGTTTATAAATGGGTCGGGTCAGGTCGGGTTTTTATCATGCGGGTGTAACAACTCGAATTTTAATAACATGTTGAAACTAGAAATTAGGGTATAATTAAATTTTAAAATAAGAATCAAGGGAAACGGGTTACTCCATTGCGTTCGTCTCGGAATTCTCCTTGAAAAAGAGTCAGAGTTTGCATAAAACGGATACCGTACGAAGAAGATATGGACGAATGAAGTTAGGCAGAAAAACCAGAAACTGGCCAGAATGCACTGGCGCACTTGGGAAGTGCACCAGAAAAAAATTGCACTGGCGCACTTGGGGAGTGCGCCCATGCAATTTTGCATTGGCGCACTTGGCAGGTGCGCCCAGGACGAGCAGAAAACCTGCTGGTCGGCCTGTTTTGACCCATAACTCATTTTTGAAGCCTGAGACGTGTTTTGATGGTCCGGATTGATTCTAGGGTTAATCATAGGGCCTAAAATAGTTGCCACCCCTATAATTACACCCTTAGACCTAACCTCATTCATATCAAATCATTCTTACACCATTATGCGGCTAAAATACCTCTTGAACCATGGCCGCCGTCTCCAAATCAAAGTACAAACATTCAAACTCAAATCAATTCAAAGAACAAGGCTTCTACAATGATTCAAGACAATAAATCAACAATGCCGCGATATTTTTACAACAAATTCAGTTCTTAATTCATTTACCATGCTCTGTAAGTTCTAGTTGTTTTTAGATTTAAACATTTAAATTACAATATGGCCATGGAATAAAGTGGAATTGGATTTAAGTATGTTTATTGATTCAGATCTATTTCAATTGCTTCTTGAATCTTGATTTTTGGGACTTTTCTATGTTCGTTCTCATGTCAAGCTTATGATTTATTCAGCCTGTTGTAAATCAGTTTTTCTTGATTTATATTGATATTATTATCAAGATCTATCTTTTATGCCAGAGATGATGTTTTTATGTCAGTTTTCTCTCTATGCTGATTGTTATACAAACTCTACCTTCCCCTATTTATTTTCTTCCGATGAACCTAGGTCAATTTCAGACGTAGGCCTAAACCGCGATTTGCGTATGATTGAATACGGGGAAATGTGGGAATGTTGTCTATATTGGATATATATGTTTGGTAAAAATTGATGGCATAACATGAAATTGGAAATTTGGGGTATTGTCAATATAATTGAAATTGCAAGTTTGGCCATTGGTATAATTAAATTGGCATGAAGTGGGCATAATGAATTAGCATGTAAATCAAATCACGAGTTCGGGCCTATGTAAATTAAATCAAAAGATTAAGTTTATGATTGGGCATAAGTAGAATTGGGACTTTGAACGTAAAAGCAATTGTAAACTAGGTAATTGGCATAAATATGAATTTGGGTAATTGGCGTGTATTGAAATAAAAAAAGATTATAGTTTGGGATAACTACATCATGAATCTTGATTTGGGTTTATTTGGACATGAAACTTGATACACGTAATCTTGGCTAGAACTTGATATGGGTAAAGTGGCATAAACCTGGCATACATGTAAATAGACAAGAATTGGACGTATGTAAACTGACTAGAACTGGGTGTGTATATATATATATATATATATATATATATATATATATATATATATATATTGGCATGTAATTTTGGAACTTGGGCATATGTTTATTAATATGTAAAGTTGGGAATTTGAAACATGAAAATGACTGTGTATTGGATAATTGACTTGAACACAAACATGAATATTTCTATATGTTAAACATATGAACTGATATTGGGGTTTTGGGGGGAATACGACCATTAATGAACCTTTGGCACGAGGTTAGACTCAGTTTGTGGTGTAAATCTGCCCGGAACCGCCTGACAAATCCAGTAGCCACAAAGTGTCAGTCTAATGTGAGAGGTCAAAGGTCTTTATGACACGAGGTTAGACTCAGTTTGTGGTGTAAATCTGCCCGGAACCGCCCGACAAATCCAGTGGCCACAAAGTGCACGGTCTAATGTGAGAGGTCATGATTCGTTCGTCATAATGAATGAATTAAGGAATATTAACCATAATAAGACGTGGGTATGGTTAGAGGGTTAGGTGGGATGACATGGAAATTTGACATGAAAGTGTGGACCTAACCAGTATGAGTTAAGAACATGTAAAACTTATAAATATAGGCTTAACCAACATAACTGTTAATCAAACCAATGGGTGGGTTAAGTAATATGACTAGACTAATGACACTTAACCGATATGACATGAATGGGTGGGTTAAGTAATATGACTAGACTAATGACACTTAACCAGTATAACATGACACGTGACAGGGTTAAGTCAACTTGAACATATAGATAATACTTAACCAACTTAACATGATACGTGAGCGGGTTAAGCCATGAATTACATGAAATACTTAACCAATGCAATCTGACGAATGGGATGGTAAAGTTAAATGGGTTGGTTTAACTTGAATGAGTTGATAACGCCCAACCAATATAACCTGATGTGTGGTAGGGTTAAGTAAATACACGAGGGTAACACTTAACCATTATAAAATGGCTAGTGGATGAGGTTGAGTTAACATACACTTAACCAATCTAACGTGAGGTGTGGTAAGGGTTAAGTTAACACAGGGGAGAACGCTTAACCGATATAACAAGACATGTAGTAGGGTTAAGTAACACAAGAGAGAACACTTAACCACAGTATCATTATGGGGGGGGTGGGGTTAAGTTAAATAGATAACACTTAACCAACCTGTGGGGTATACGAATAGACCCTAGGAAAACCCTAGTAGCGGGACCCGTTTCAGCAGTAACCCACATTAGGTATCAACGGTACCCTGAGCTAGGCAGGGTGGGGCATGATTACTGGGCTGATTGTAAGCGGTCAAAACGGCGGCAGGGGATGCAGCGGTGCCGGTTCCGACGGATTACGGGCGTGCACGTATTCCGAAGTGGAAAATTTAGCCACTGGGCATCAGTAGATATAAAGTTGTGCATCAAAAAGGGTGTCAGGGTTGCCATCCTAGGGATTGATACACCCTTGGGTGGGACAAGCACAGGTATCTTCGAGTAGGGGGCCGCAAGAACTAGGTTGAGTAGGAGCCGATCGATTAGGGTAGTAAGGATACATCTAACACATTTATGGCAATTGGGCTGGTTGAGGTGAAAATCCTCATATTAGATGTAGTCCTGAAGGCTACCACAACTACGGGGTTAGGATAACCTTAGTATATAACACATATGAAACATTGTAAGTAAGGGCCGATCAATTAAGATAGGTGAGGTGGGGACATGAAACTGTCAATATGAGGTGGGACCCTCATCGTGGGATATGTACCTATAAAACTATCATGTGGGTTATTGGGAATCACTTATCTTGTAATCAAAACTTAGTAAACTAATTGAAACACTAGTTAGGTGGTGCAGAGAATATAGGAAATCAAGGAAAATAGTGAAATGGTGAAGCTTAGAAATCTTGTGATGTTATAATTAATAGAAACCTTGCAATTTGATACTTGGTAGGAACCTTGTGATGATACTCTTGATAGGAAGCATGGGATGTTATACTTGATTGATCATGCATGTAGCTTACCTTGTCATCATGCTTATGTTTACTTTCAGTTTATTCATGCCATATTATCTTCACCTGTTTTTTTGCTGAAAGTCACTAGGATTACTTAGTCTTTACGACTGACCTGGTTTGTTTTGCCTCTTTTTTCTTCCATTCCCTCCCCCCAGGCTCGCAGGGTGGAAATACAGCTTAGTTCGGATCTTACCATGCTCCAAGGCTCTATCATGTGCTGCTTGAATCTCTCTTGGCTATGGCTTGCTTTGCTTTGTTAGGGAATACTACAAATTATTTTCAAGCTTATTTGTTTTTGAGCAAGACAGATATTTTAGCTATGTAATTGGATATTTGAAAGTTGATGGGCTTTTATTGTTAACAAATATATTTAATAAATGATTTGAAGTACTTCTACTTTACCTTCCGTTGTTTTATATATGTCTGTCTTGTAATATTTCTGTTCCAGTACCCATAATGCTCTATTGAAGTTAAGGCATTCCCTTTGTGAGTGACCTTAACGGATGTGAGGTGTTACATTTGGTATCAGAGCAGAAGGTTACCGGACTGGGAAAAAGTTTTTAAAACCTTCTGAAAACTATTTTCAAAAACCGTTTACAAAGAAGCATTTTCTAAGAAAAGTCTTGTTTTATTTGAAAGGCATATTCCCCAAAGCCATATGCACTATCTTTTGATTCTCTCCTTGAGTTTCTTCTCTCTTTCTTTTTCACCATAGTTTTGTAGATGTACGACACATGTAGGAGGGCAAAGAAGTGCCCAACTTCCTTCTGTAGCCGTAGTAGTTCCATCTGCGTCTAATCTTATTTCAAGCTTTGTAGGGTTGCCATGCGATGGAGGTAGCTTTCGAGAAACTTGTCAACAAGCTATACAAGGATAGCAAGAACGAGGATAAAGAAAACAAGCCTAAGGATGAGAAACTTGTTGATATGGCTTAATCCACGAAGGAGGAAAAGGTGAAAGGAAAGAGGCCAAAGTGAAAGAATAATAAAACCCACGACAAGAGAGAGTATCTTTGTTATGGTAAAAAGGGACATGTAGTTAAGTATTAGAGTACAACGAAAAGGGCAAAGGATAAGATCATCGAGAGGGAAATTGTATGCTCTTACTACTAGCGTACCTAAGAAGAGGTGGTAACGTTTCTATTAAAAGTTTAGCTTTTATTTTCTATCATACCATGGGAACTTTGTTTTTGTACATCGCATCCTTTTTAATTCTGCTTCGATAGTTGAGTCTTTGCACCTTAGTACTAGCGTAGTAGAGGGTCCCATTTTTGTCTCAAATCCTATTGGGGAATCGGGTCATTTATTCATGACTTGTTTGGATTTGAGAATGTCTATGCTAAGTGTTGAGTTTAGAAGTAATGCTTATGTTTTTGGGCTATGGGTTGTTTCTAGGGATGGAGTGGTTATCCAGAAATGATACCATTCTCGAGTATGAAAAGAGGGTAGTTAGACTCTTGACTTGCCTCGGTAATACCCTCAAAGTCTAGTGTAACCCTCAGGGTTCTGCCATGCTTAGTTACCTAGAATCTCTTGATACATTTATCAATCCGCTCGAGTAGTGTTCGCCACTAAGGCGGATGGTTCATTTCGCATATGCATGAGTTATAGAAAATCACATTAGTAAGTACACTTGGCAACATGGTTGGCATTTGTTTATTTTCAAGAGATAATTCATTTATGTGGAATACCTTCTAGTAAGTGAATTCACTAGTGAATTTTGGAGAGCTTGCATGAAACCATGAGTACGCAGTTATGTTTAAGCTGGGTATACTAGAAAAAGAATAAGTGAAAGTGGAACGAGAGGCAACAGTGAAATGAGTTCCAACTCATATTTTGGAAATAGGAATTAATAAGCTATGAAATTGTGAAGCTAAAGACGGTCAAAGCACAATGGAGTTAAGCTCAAGGAAATGAGACTTAGAAGATTGAAGACTAGACACGTGCAACATATCTCTTTTTAAGAGTATATCCTTGATCCCTCTTTTTCTGTAGAGCTTACTTGTATGTTATCTTTTAAGTATAACCTCTCGGTCCTATTCTCAATCCTATTTCTGTTGCAAATCCCCATAGGGATCATCTGTTAGTAATACATGTTGGGGCTTGAGGGTGTCCATTGGGTTGAGTAATTCTTTGGGCGTCAGCCTGATGTAGATTTCGGTCTTTGGGCTGGTGCTTAGGGAGTTCTTCTCCTAATCAGTATATATGTGACATAGATTTCCAGTTTTGACACTACCTAATGGGCACAAAGTTTTTACTTGCTTCTATCGTTCGATTATATCTTTAGGTAGGAACAATTGGGTGTAAACATGTGTTTGAGACATGTTATGATTGATGATTGCAAGTGGTTGCAAGCGATTGCTAGTGGTTGCTCATGGATGCATATACACGCACATTAGACACTAGATCGGCTCCGTCACCTTTCATATTGCATATGCATGAGTGTTTATATTTGTTTATGGATGAATTTGAATATGTTATCATGTGGATGTTGCATATGGATGGATGTTTGTGCACACATATAGTGTTAGTGTGACTAGGACTATTTGCATACATGTTGAACTCATGGCACTAAACATATTTTGCATTAAGAAGATCAATTAGGCCTGATCATTTGCATTAGATAAGGAACATATACACAAACTTTATGCATATGTTCATACAGCATTAGAAATCTCTTAAGGACAATAGATGCCTGTGATTGATGATTGAGTAGATGGATGATTGGATGGTAGGACACGTTCTTCTTAACTTGAAGATTTCGGGGACGAAATCCTTTAAGGAGGGGAGAATGTAACAACCCGAATTTTAATAACATGCTGAAACTAGAAATCAGGGTATAATTAAATTTTAAAATAAGAATCAAGGTAAACGAGTTACGCCATTGCGTTCGTCTCGGAATTCTGCTTGAAAAAGAGTCTGAGTTTACGTAAAACGGATACCATACGAAGAAGATATGGACGAATGAAGTTAGGCAGGAAAACCAGAAACCGGGCAGAATGCACTGGCGCACTTGGAAAGTGCGCCAGAACAAAATTACACTGGCGCACTTGGGAAGTGCGCCCATGCAATTTTGCATTGGCGCACTTGGCAGGTGCGCCCAGGACTAGCAGAAAACCTACTGGTCGGCCTGTTTTGACCCAGAACTCATTTTTGAAGCCTGAGACGTGTTTTGATGGTCCGGATTGATTCTAGGGTTAATCTAAGGGCCTAAACTAGTTGCTACCCCTATAAATACACCCTTAGACCTAACCTAATTCATATCAAATCATTCTTACACCATTATGCTGCTAAAATACCTCTTGAACCGTGGCCGCCGTCTCCAAATCAAAGTACAAACATTCAAACTCAAATCAATTCAAAGAACAAGGCTTCTACAATGATTCAAGACAATAAATCAACAACGCCGCAACATTTTTACAACAAATTCAGTTCTTAATTCATTTACCATGCTCTGTAAGTTCTAGTTGTTTTTAGATTTAAACATTTAAATTACAATATGGCCATGGAATGAAGTGGAGTCGGATTTAAGTATGTTTATTGATTCAGATCTATTTCAATTGCTTCTTGAATCTTGAGTTTTGGGACTTTTCTATGTTCGTTCTCATGTCAAGCTTATGATCTATTCAACCTGTTGTAAATAAGTTTTTCATATTGATATTATTATCAAGATCTATCTTTTATGCCAGAGATGATGTTTTTATGCCAGTTTTCTCTCTATGCTGATTGTTATACAAATTATACCTTCCCCTATTTATTTTCTTTCGATGAACCTAGGTCAATTTCGGACTTAGGCCTAAACCGCGATTTGCGTACGATTGAATACGGGGAAATATGGGAATGTTGTCTATATTGGATATATAAGGTTGGTAAAAATTGATGGCATAACATGAAATTAGAAATTTGGGGTATTGTCAATATAATTGAAATTGCAAGTTTGGCCATTGGCATAATTAAATTGGCATGAAGTGGGCATAATGAATTAGCATGTAAATCAAATCTCGAGTTCGGGCCTATGTAAATTAAATCAAAAGATTAAGTTTATGATTGGGCATAAGTAGAATTGGGACTTTGAACGTAAAAGCAATTGTAAACTTGGTAATTGACATAAATATGAATTTGGGTAACTGGCGTGTATTGAAATAAAAAAGATTATAGTTTGGGATAACTACATCATGAATCTTGATTTGGGTTTATTTGGACATGAAACTTGATACATGTAATATTGGCTAAAACTTGATATGGGGAAAATGGCATAAACCTGGCATACATGTAAATAGGCAAGAATTGGACGTATGTAAACTGACTAGAATTGGGGGTATGTGTGTGTGTGTATATATATATATATATATATATATAGATTGGCATGTAATTTTGGAACTTCGGCATATGTTTATTAATATGTAAAGTTGGGAATTTGAAACATGAAAATGACTGTGTATTGGATAATTGACTTGAACACGAACATGAACATTTCTATATGTTAAACATATGAACTGATATTGGGGTTTTGGGGGGAATACGACCATTAATGAACCTTTGACACGAGGTTAGACTCAGTTTGTGGTGTAAATCTGCCCGGAACCGCCTGGCAAATCCAGTAGCCATAAAGTGTCAGTCTAATGTGAGAGGTCAAAGGTCGAATTGTAGGCGTACGATTTATGACACGAGGTTAGACTCAGTTTGTGGTGTAAATCTGCCCGGAACCGCCCGGCAAATCCAGTGGCCACAAAGTGCACGGTCTAATGTGAGAGGTCATGATTCGTTCGTCATAATGAATGAATTAAGAAATATTAACCATAATAAGACGTGGGTATGGTTAGAGAGTTAGGTGGGATGACATGGAAACTTGACATGTAAATGTGGACCTAACCGGTATGAGTTAAGAACATGTAAAACTTATAAATATGGGCTTAACCAACATAACTGTTAATCAGACCAATGGGTGGGTTAATAATATGACTAGACTAATGACACTTAACCGATATGACATGAATGGGTGGGTTAAGTAATATGACTAGACTAATGACACTTAACCAATATAACATGACACGTGACAGGGTTAAGTCAACTTGAACATATAGATAATACTTAACCAACTTAACATGATATGTGGGCGGGTTAAGCCATGAATTACTCGAAATACTTAACCAATGCAATCTGACGAATGGGAGGGTTAAGTTAAATGGGTTGGTTTAACTTGAATGGGTTAATAACACCCAACCAATATAACCTGTTGTGTGGTAGGGTTAAGTAAATACACGAGGGTAACACTTAACCATTATAAAATGGCTAGTGGATGAGGTTGAGTTAACATACACTTAACCAATCTAACGTGAGGTATGGTAAAGGTTAAGTTAACACAGGGGGAACGCTTAACCGATATAACAAGACATGCGGTAGGGTTAAGTAACACAAGAGAGAACACTTAACCACGGTATCATGATGGGGGGTGGGGTTAAGTTAAATAGATAACACTTAACCAACCTATGGGGTATACGAATAGACCCTAGGAAAACCCTAGTAGCGGGACCCGTTTCAGCAGTAACCCACATTAGGTATCAACAGTATCCTGTGCTAGGCAGGTTGGGGCACGATTACTGGGCTGATTGTAAGCGGTCAAAACGGAGGCAAGGGATGCGACGGTGCAGGTTCCGATGGATTACGGGCGTCCACATATTCCGGAGTGGAAAATTTAGCCATTGGGCATTAGTAGATATAAAGCTGTGCATCGAAAAGGGTGTCGGGGTTACCATCCTAGGGATTGATACACCCTAGGGTGGGACCAACACAGGTATCTACGAGTAGGGGGCCGCAAGAACTAGGTCGAGTAGGAGCCGATCGATTAGGGTAGTAAGGATACATCTAACACATTTATGGCAATTGGGTTGGTTGAGGTGAAAATCCTCATATTAGATGTAGTCCTGAAGGCTACCACAACTACGGGGTTGGGATAACCTTAGTATATAACACATATGAAACATTGTAAGTAAGGGCCGATCAATTAAGATAGGTGCGGTGGGGGCATGAAACTGTCAATATGAGGTGGGACCCTCATCGTGGGATATGTACCTATAAAACTATCATGTGGGTTATGGGGGATCACTTATCTTGTAATCAAAACTTAGTAAACTAATTAAAACGCTAGTTAGGTGGTGTAGAGAATATAGGAAATCAAGGAAAATAGTGAAATGGTGAAGCTTAGAAATCTTGCGATGTTATACTTAATAGAAACCTTGCAATGTGATACTTGGTAGGAACCTTGTGATGATACTCTTGATAGGAAGCATGGGATGTTATACTAGATTCATCGTGCCTGTAGCTTACCTTGTCATCATGCTTATGTTTACTTTCAGTTTATTCATGCCATATTATCTTCACCTGTTTTTATGCTGAAAGCCACTAGGACTTACTCAGTCTTTATGACTAACCCGGTTTGTTTCGCCTCTTTTTCTTCCATTCCCCCCCCCCCCCCCCCAGGTTCGCAGGGTGGGAATACAGCTTAGTTCGGATCTTACCAAGCTCCAAGGCTCTTTCATGTGCTGCTTGGATCTCTCTTGGCTATGGCTTGCTTTGCTTTGTTGGGGATTACTACAAATTATTTTCATGCTTCTTTGTTTTTGAGCAAGACGGATATTTTAGCTATGTAATTGGGTATTTCAAAGTTGATGGGCTTTTATTTTAAACTATTATATTTAATAAATGATTTGTAGTACTTCTACTTTACCTTCCGCTATTTTATATATGTCTGTCTTGTAATATTTCTATTCCAGTACCCATAATGCTCTATTGAAGTTAAGGCATTCCCTTTGTGAGTGACCTTAACGGATGTGGGGTGTAACAGCGGGTTACGAGTCGTGTTTCAGGTCGTGTTAGAAATTGACAGCCCTAACGACAACCCAAAATCACATTTGATATTAAATACAAGGCTCTGAATAGAAAATATATCGGCTTATATTCAATATCAAATTCTACAACCAACAAATATTGTATTGGAAATAACGATACAAATATATCTTTCAAATTTCCATAACAATATATGTATAATCATGAAATCCAACATCGAAATATTCCAAAGACAATTTCGATTCAAATCCATTTCCACTTTATATATATTGAAAATTCTGGTTATTTTCAAAACCATTTCAAATCCATTTTATTTATTTTAAAAATAAATGGGATTATAATTCTAGTTCAAAACTAGTTCATTTCGATAAAAATCTATTTTTATCTTTTCAAATTTGGAATTTTTCATCCCAATTCTTCACAAATCATTTCTTATGATTTTACACAAATTATTACTATTTTTAATAATTTTATCAAGGCCAGTACAGTCGATTTCCATCAACGGCCATCGAACTGCACTTACAGCGACCTTTTCCAAATTTGATTTGGACATAATTCCAAATCCAACCATTAGATTTCAAATCTCTAATATTCGTTAGAAAGCTCTTTTCGATATGAACCCAACGGTTCCGGTTTTAGGAGAATCCGACGGTTGGATCTCCCGTAATATCCATTCAAAGTCAATGGTCAAAATTCGCGAACTGCCGCGGTGCGGTGCGTTCTATTCAGGCCATTATATATATATATATATATATATATATATATATATATATATATTTCGTTGATTTCCTTTTAAAACGTATTTTATAAATTGTTTTAAATTTGTTTTCGAAACGATTTCAACTTCATATTCAATTTCGAATCAAAATTGAATATTCCATATCATCGATATACAAATGATAATATTTTCAAAACGTTATATTTTGAAATCACTTCCTTTTCTATAATTATTATAAAAACGAATATAATCGATACAAATATCGTTTGCATCAAATGGCGCATGTCTAACCAACACGGCTTTATATATTTCAATAACTTCGTTATTCTATTCAACAAATGAATATTTTCTTCAACACATGAATATATATTTTTATTCAACACATGAATATATATTTTATTCAACACATGAATTTATATTTTTATTTAACACATTAATATTTATTTTATTCAACACATGAATTTATTTTATTCAACACATGAATTTATTTTATTCAACACATGAATTTTTATTCTATTCAACACATGAATTTTCTTTCTATTCAACACATGAATTTTCTTTCTATAATATTCCTTATTTTCCAAATTGGAATGAGGCTCAATCAATTACCATATAATGTTAATTATATGGATTTTCTACAACACATGTATATAATAGCAACGATAAATCATCAACCATCATCCAGAGTGCACCACACAACTGCATAAGCATTAAATATAAATAATTAACGCTTACACAGTCTATCAACCCATCGATTGACATACAACTAAACAATATGGATTAGTGTACGTCAAATATCATCCCAATACCCATATGGGGTTTCAAATCAACAAACACGGATTTTTATTTGTACAGTTGGGCGATATGTAAAATTTATCATCCCAATCAATCTCAGTCAAATGGGTGTACATAAACAAATCGTCCGATTTGTTTATAAATATTTATTTTATATACACGTTAAAAATTATATTTTTAACTATAAAATATTTATAATGATAAAATATTTTATTTCATTCCACATCACACAATAAAATTTTCACAACACAACAAAACCAAGCAAGTCGTCCATGGTCTGTGGACGACAGGTGTCGGGTGCTGCTAAGCACCGTCTGCATCCTAGTATATATTTCAAACTAGAAATTAAAATAAAAGTGAGGAGTTCTCACCCATAAGCTTAACCAAATACCGCGACTCTTCTTATGTAGAAAATATTCGCCATGCTCGCCTTTTGTCACATTCGTCGTCCGTGTTCACTACATATATAAAAATCACATTTTTATATTC
Source organism: Allium sativum (assembly GCA_030737875.1). Lineage (NCBI taxonomy): Eukaryota > Viridiplantae > Streptophyta > Magnoliopsida > Asparagales > Amaryllidaceae > Allium > Allium sativum. The sequence continues at coordinate 931,736,162 of CM060915.1, read as the reverse complement.
TCTAGTATATAAAAATCATATTTTTAATTCGCTACATATATAAAAATCACATCTTTATATTCTCTAGTATATAAAAATCATATTTTTAATTCGCTACATATATAAAAATCACATCTTTATATTCTCTAGTATATAAAAATCATATTTTTAATTCGTTATATATATAAAAATCACATCTTTATATTCTCTAGTATATAAAAATCATATTTTTAATTCGCTACATATATAAAAATCACATCTTTATATTCTCTAGTGTACAAAAATCATATTTTTAATTCGCTACATATATAAAAATCATATTTTTAAAAATCTCCTTTCTATATTTTAAAAATCAAACCTTTATATGTTTCAAAAATCAAATCTTTCATGTTCTATTTTCAAAAATCAAAATCACGTTTTAATCTTATAATTCATATTTAAGAAAATCCGATTTTATTAGCTAATATATATAAAGAAAATCGATTTTTTTATTACTAAAATAAATAAAAACTTACTTTGTTCTTCAGAGGTGGGGGGATGCGGATCGAGGAGAAGGCGGATGGCAAGGCGGCGGTGTTCTCCAGGCTGTGGGGCGTCGGATTTAAGACGAGAGGGAAGAGAGAGAGAGAATCGAGAGGAGGAGAGGGTGCTGGAGAGGGTGACCGACGGTGGGTAGGAGGGGCGACGACCTCCAGGTGCGGCGGCACTGAACGAATCGGAGGGGGGTCTGGGCAACGATGGGTTTTGGGTTCTTTCCCTTTTTTTTTGATCTGTTGACTTAATGAGGAGAGAGGGGAGAGATTTATATAAATATATTTATTTAATTAATTTAATTTTTAAAAAGCAACTTTTTCGTTCTATATCAGAATCGAACCCAACGACTGTTCTCTCTAGCTAATTACCCCCATCCGGAACACAATGGGACATGTTTCGTAACCCTATTCGACTGTTACAATTAGTTTTCATCAAATTTAAAATATAAATCAATATATATTCAATTTGAATGCACATTTCAATTTACCGGGGTGACATACAGTCTCTAAAATTTCCCGAAAAATATTTTCTAGCTTCGTATCGACGATACGGTTCTAACAAAACTAATTTCGTCAAATTTGAAGACCATTTGAGAAATGGCAATTTTCTGGTCGATTCAAATTGACTAAAACTGTTAAAACACGTTTTACTTCGCCACGCTCACATATTGATTCGAAAAATTATGAATTTTGGAATTTAGCAATATCTAGACATCCCGGATCCAACAAAGGTGGTTTCGTCGAAAACAGATGTCGTTTGCAAAATTTCCATTTTTAAGGGCCAAGATTCCATAGCGACTATTTTGAATTTTCGATTGGATATAACTTTTTATTCCCGCTATGAAATTTCAATTTTTTGGATTCGTTGGAAAGATATTCTCAAATAGATTCAAATATTTTTGGTTTCACTAAAATCCAGTTTATTTGGACCCTATACATTCATTTGAACTTTGAAATCAAATTTTCGAACTATCGCGCCATTTTCAATTCCATTTATATTTAAAATAAAATATTTATATTCTAACGTCAATCTATATAAATATATACGCTCTAATTCCATTCAAAATAAATTTTTCGTCGTTATTATTTAAAATAATTCATTTTAAATACTTAAAATTCACTAAAATTGCCAAAATAAAATTTTTAAATTGGCTCGGATTTCCGGGTTATTACAAACTCCCCCACTTAAAACTTTTCGTCCTTGAAAAGGAACGAAGCTGAAAGTCCTTTCACAAACCAACTTAATTTTCATCATTTTAATTATGGCTTAAGTTCTTTAACTTTTCAGTTTCTAAGAACTTTTCCAATTTTTCAAAAATTTGGCTAACACCCTAAATTTTCGAAAAATTTCGCCATAACTTCCCCTGCACCGGGAGCTTAGGGATATTTCAAATAGCCTCCCATGGCCCTCATCAATCCAAAAAGAAAAAGAACAGTCAAGCGACTAGCCAATCGGCTCATAAAATCATCAAAAACCCAAGAAATACAATAAACATATACCTATTTGTCGGGCAAACAATTTTATTCCTCTTCTCTAGCCTCCTTGCTATGACCTGTTCAATGTAAGTACATGTATATGCATGCAAATGCGACTAAGCTCTATCACAACAATAGGAAATATATAGACATCCCACCTTTGAAACTCGAACAAGAATATTGATGATGCAATCGTTATAACGATCATCAAAACCATCTTCGGGTGACTAGAGTGTGATTCTATATTTATCCAGTATATTAAGACTTCGTATACACGTGGATCAGACATATATGCAAAATCTTTATATACTTGATTGTCCAAATCAATTTAAAATAAATATTCAAATATGTATAATACGATTTAAATTTCAAAACCATTTTTTTTTTCAATTCTATTTTAAAAACATTACTCTTCACACCCGTTCTAGGATACTACTGATCCTATCTCTAACGAGTCATTCTCGTTGGATATTACTAATCCAATCTCTGATGAATTCTTTCGTATGGTTCTAATGTGTCTTATTCTCGAGCTTTGTAAACCAAAGCACTGATACCAAACTATAAGATAGCCGACGAAATCCGGTAGGCTTTGCAACCACCCTTCATCCCCCAAGCAGCAGGTAATACCCACCGTGGCTCCCACATGGTTCCCCAGTACACTTGTTTTACAGCGACCCTCTCGAGCCTCCCGGCCACTGCCTAACCAACCCCCGCAAGGGACATGTGGGGGTAAGAGTTTCCCGTTCGCCACCAAACCGCGAAGCGAGAACCCCCATCATGACTGCAACAAGAACTGGTGATACTCCATTCTCGATCATTTCAATCTAATTAAAGATTCATTAAAACTCCACTTGGTTTTAATCTTCCCAAAAATCAATATTGATGATTGTTTAACTTAGGAAATCATATCCTATCTTTAACTGGTTTAAAGAACCAATGTCATTTAAAACACGGTTCACGATAAACCCAAAATCACATTCCATTAATTATCGGGTTAAAGAACAAGTGTTATTTAAAACACCGTTCACGACAAACCCAAATCCCATTCCATTAATTATAGGGTTAAAGAACAAGTGTTATTTAAAACACCGTTCTCGACAAACCCAAATCTCATTTGATATTTAAATACAAGGCTCTGAATAGAAAATATATCGGCCTATATTCAGTATCAAATTCTACGACCAACTAATATCGTATTGGAAATAACGATATAAATATATCTTTCAAATTTCCATAACAATATCTGTATAATCACGAAATCCAACATCGAAATATTCCAAAGACAATTTCGATTCAAGTCCATTCCAATTCAATTATTGGAAATTCTGGTTACCTTTAAAACCCTTTCAAATCCTATTTATTTATTTCAAAAATAAATGGATTATAATTATAGTTCAAAACTAGTTCATTTCGATAAAAATCTATTTTTATCTTTTCAAATATGGAGTTTTTCATCCCAATTCTTTCCAAATCATTTCTTATGATTTTACACTAATTATTGATATTTTTAATAATTTTATCAAGGCCCGTATAGTCGATTTCCATCAACGGCCATCGAACTGCACTTACAACGACCTTTTCCAAATTTGATTTGGACATAATTTCAAATCCAACCGTTAGATTTCAAATCGTTAGAAAGCACTTTTCGATACGAACCCAACGGTTCTAGTTTTAGGAGAATCCGACGGTCGGATCTCCCGTAATGCCCGTTCGAAGTCAATGGTCGAAATTCGCGAACTACCGCGGCGCGGCACGTTCTATTCAGGCCATTATATATATATAATATATATATTATATATATTTCGCCAATTTCCTTTTTAAAATGTATTTTATAAATCGTTTTAAATTCATTTTCAAAACGATTTCAACTCCATATCCAATTTCAAATCAAAATTGAATATTCCATATCATCGATATATAAATGATAGTATTTTCAAAATATTATACTTTGAAATCATTTTTTTTTCGATATTCATTATAAAAATGAATAAAATCGATATAGATATCGTTCACGTCAAAACGACGCATATTTAATCAACACAGCTTTATATATTTTAATAAATTCGTTATTCTATTCAACAAATGAATGTTTTCTTCAATACATGAATTTTCTTTTATTCAACACATGAATATATATTTTATTCAAAACATGAATTTTCTTTTATTTCTTTCTTACAATAAAAATGTGAATTTTATTGTATAATTATTTTGTTCAACATATGAATAGTTTCAACACATGAAAATTCTCAACACATGAGTATTGTCAACACATGACTATTTTGTTTATTCAACACATGAATATAATTTATTTTCTAAATTGGAATGAGACCCACTCAATTACCATATGATGTTATTTATATGGGTTTTATACAACACATGTATATAATAGGAATGATTAATAATCAATCATCATCCAAAGTGCACCACACAACTGCATAAGCATTAAATATAAATAATTAACGTTTACACAGTCTGTCAACCCATCGATTGACATACAACTAAACAATCGGGATTAGTGTACGTCAAATATCATCCCAATACCCGTGTAGGGTTTCAAATCAACAAACACATATTTTTATTTGTACAGTTGGTCGATGTGTAAAATTTATCATCCCAATCTATGTCGGTCAAATAGGTGTACATAAACAAATCGTCCGATTTGTTTACTCATACTTATTTTATATACACGTTTAAAATTATATTTTTAACTATAAAATATTTTATTCATTCCACTTCATGCAATCAACTTTCACAACACATCAATTAAACAAACAAGTCATCCATGGTCTGTGGACAACGAGTGTCGGGTGCTTCTAAGCACCGTCTGCATCCTAGTATATATTTCAAACTAGAAATTAAAATAAAAGTGAGGAGTTCTCACCTTTAAGCTAAACCAAACGCCGCGACTCTTCTTACGTAGAAAATCTTCGTCGCGTTTCCAATCGGTTCAATCGCACTCTGTTTCACACGATTTTATATAAAAATCACATTTTTATTTCAATGATATATAGATAAAAATCACATTTTTATCTCAACATATATATAATAAAAATCAGGTTTTTATTTCGCCACATATATAAAAATTATATTTTTATATTCTCTATTATATAAAAATTCTATTTCCAATCCGCTATTCATATAAAAATCGAATCTTTATTTTTGCTACCTCATGATAAAATTAAAGGTCATATTTTCATAGCGCTAATTCTTATATAAAAATCATATTTTTTTATAAAAAGAATTCATATAAGAATCTAATCTTTACACCGCAACTTCTATAATAAAAATTATATTTTTATTTATTTACATATAGAAAAATCATATTTTTATACTAAAATAATTCCTATAAAAATTATATTTTTATCACGCTATTCTATACATAAAGATCTGATTTTTATATCCCTATTCTATGCATAGATCCGTTTTTTTTATATCGCTACCGATCTCAGCTTTATTTACATAAAAATCTCAACTTTATTAACAAAAGAAATCTGATTTTTATTTCTATGTATAAAAACCCAATCTTTACATGTATAAGTAAACATAAAGAAGAATAAATAAGGAAAAATTACTGTATCTCGGCATTGGTGGTTGGAGGAGAGAGAAGCAGGCAGAGGAGGGGCTGCTCTGGCCAGCGGCGGGGCCTAGGGTGGCTGCTGTTTTGGGGAGGTGGTTGGCGGTTTTGGGTTGTAGAGGTTTGTGGGGGCGGATTGAAGGAGGAGGAGTGAAAGGCAAATGGCGTCGAGGGGGGGGGGATCGGAGGTGGGGCGCCAACCAGAGCGGCGACAAGGGAGGAGGGCAACGCGGTTTTAGGTCTTAGGTTATTTTATATATTTTTTTTTTATTTAGAAGTGTTGGGGAGAGAGAAAGAGAAGAGGGGGTGGGGAGGGTGTTTAAATAAATAATTATTTTAAATTTTCTTTTTTCCAAAAAGTCAACCTTTTTTATTCGACCTCCAAACGAGACCCAGCGACTATCGCTCTAGCTAAATACCCTCATTTCGAACACAATGAGGTATGTATCGTAAACCAATTCGGTTGTTTCGATCAGTTTTCGTCAAAATCAAAATATAACTCTATATATTGAAAATGAACGCACATTTCAATTTACCGGGGCCACATACGGACTCTAAAAATTCTCGAAAAATATTTTCTAGCTTCGTATTGACGATACGGTTCTAACAAAATTAATTTCATCAAATTCCGAGACCGTTTGAAAAATGGCCATTTTCTGGTCGATCGAAATTGATTGAAACTGTTAAAACACGTTTTACTTCGCCACGTTCACATATTGATTCGAAAAATTATGAATTTTAGAATCTAGCAATAATTCGACATCCCGGATCCAACAAAAGTGGTTTCGTCGAAAACGAAGGTCGTTTGCAAAATTTCCATTTTTAAGGGCTATATTTTCCATAACGACTGTTCTGAATTTTCAACTGGACATATCTTTTTATCTCCGCTATGAAATTTTAATTTTTCGGATTCGTTGGAAAGATATTCTCAAATAGATCCAAAGATTTTTGGTTTCGCTAAAATCCAGTTTATTTTGAATCCTGTACATTCATTTGAAATTTGAAATCGAATTTTCGAATTACCGCGCCATTTTCAATTCCTTTTATAATTAAAATAAAATATTTATATTCTAACGATGATTCAAATAAATATATTCATTCTAATTCTATTTAAAATGAATTTCTCGTCGTTATTATTTAAAATAATTTATTTTAAATATCCAAAATTCGCTAAAATTGCCAAAATAAAATTTTTAAATTGGCTCGGATTTCCGGGTTATTACAATAACAAAATAAAATTTAAAATTCTCAAAATTGCTTTCAAATAATTACCTGTTATTCGAGTTTACACAAAACTCAAGTATTTTCAAAATTAAAAAACTACACATTTCATCGTGTTAAAAACTTAAATTTATAGTTCTAAATTTTTGTTTTATATCTATCACATGAATAAACAAATGATAAGAGGCAATTTTATCAAATTAGATGTTAGCATTAGTTTCCAATCAGAAGCATTAAAAATATGAACAAGCAACATTTTGCAATTCAGCATCCAACATTCAGCTTTCAATAACCAGTATTCAACATTCAGCCATCAACGTTCAGCTTCCAGCGTTTTAAACAAACGAAGATTTAGACAATAACAAAGTGAGATCCGAGGGTATAATTTCGGACTGCTTTGATAAAGATGATATTTGAGGTTTGAATATTGAATTTAGTGAGTGCCTAGCATACTAGAGGAAGGGAGAAAGTAGCAAAAGACGATCAAAAGAATGCTAAAGAATCACTCTTGGAATCGAAGAGGAGCCACCATTTTTTGTTTCTTCACGAGCTCTCAGGGGGAGTTCATTTGTTGGAGGCTTGGTTGTAACCCTAATTAAGTTAGGGTTTTATGTTTTGGTTTGTAATTTTAACCAGACTGTATGGGCTTCACCAAAAAATTTCCTTTATTTTTAAAAAAAGAAAAAACTTATCAATTGTCTGCAACTATGGCTCAGTGAAAAGTGGAGCCTGGTTCTTGTAACATACCCATGTTCGAGTCTTATTTTGCATTCACTTCTCATAAAAAAAAGGTACCCTGGTATAAATTAAGCCAATAATTTGTACGAGAGACAGACAGTAGAGTATAAATTAACTAGCTGCCGAAGGTATCGAAGTACAGACTTCCTAGCCCTCCAGAGAATGCTCAACAACAAGCAGCAATGAAGTATTATGTTGCTTAACTACATTGATAAGGTACTACTTCATAAGCGATAGTGACATATGTAGTTGTTCAGCTACCTGATCTATATTTAGTGATGTCTGGTTATTTTTGACATGCACGCTTATATGTATCTGTGTGACTTTGTCAATCCCTAATCTCTTTGTCATTAATATCTGAATATTGTGTTTCCTTATGAGTTGGAATTGCCTCATTTTTACAGTTGTAGTTCACAGTTAGTGCTTGACATAAGGAATTGAGCATGACAGAGCAATTATAAGAGCAGAGTTTGGAATCAACGTATAAAATAAGCAGCTTGATGCCACAGAAAGATCACATTCACAACACATGCACTTACAGCAAAAGGAATAATATAAAACAGAAGGAAAGAGGCTGTTTTAAAGCGTTATGTCTGCCATAGTTCCATACTTTGAGGTTGAGGGTACGCATAATGTAAAGCTTTTATCTTTTGTAATTTGAGAATATGTTAAATGAACTTATAATCCAGTTAAAAAAATATTCATGCAAGTAAACGTTGAAGTAATGTCTGTCAACTTTCACTTTGGCAAGCATAAAATAGATAGGAATATAAAATGTTTTTAGGTTGCAGGCTAATAAATGTTGTATCCATATTGAAACTCTCCATGTGTTAGCTAGCTTTTTGCTCCGTTTGGTTATTGAATTGACGAACCACATTGTTTAAAATTTTGAAACTGGACTTGAATTTTCGAAATGGGTTTAATTCATTTACATTGTAGCAACAGTTGGTTACGCTGAACATGTATCAATAAACATGTACATCATTTTTACTTAAAAGTTTATTTGCGTTTGCGGTAAACCCTGTAATGGGGTATTTTAATTTAGCCAGTCATTCAAACGTAGTTGAATGTTAAACGGAGAATGCGTCTGTGGTTACAAACAAGGTATTTTAATTTGTGATTTTTGATATAACTGTGTTATGGTTAATTAATTATTTGTTTTGTGTGTTTAACTGAAATGAAACATCACTATATAAATTGGTACACAAGCATATATTAATTAAAATACGTCAAAAATACAGTCGATAAAATGCAAAAATAACTAATATTAAAAAATAGTTTATGACTGTCATATATGTTCCGACCGAGAATAGTGTCACCATCTTATGAAACAACCAGTCTTTAACGTCATAGTCGGGTATCACATTGAATAAGTCTGTATTGGTCCTATTAATATACAGTGCTATAATAAAAGTAAAATATGCTCCTTTTGATTGACATTTGATACGAGTAACAATATCAGCATACATTAATGAATTTCCTGTTGGACGTATGCTCTTTGTGTTTGGATTATCCGAACTGCACGGGATTTCTTCATTTGTCACTCATGTATGACGTCAATTACGTAAACTATTTTAACGTTTGTTTTATATATAACGACGTCTTCTAGAGTTTTTCCATGTACCAGAAGAAGAACCAACGGATCAAGTTTATTGGACTGGAGTTTATTGCGGTGGACTTTGATATGCTGGGGTATCAATTAAATTTGAAATGTATTGACCTTGATCTTCAATATCTTCTAGTAGGGGTGGACATTTAACCGACTTAACCGATGTAACCGACTTGATCGATAAAAACTAAACCGACTTAATTGCAGGATTCAGTTAACCGCTTGTTCGGTTAACCGACCGACTTTAACGGATGAATTTCGGTACTGTTAACAGTTAATGATTTCGATCGAGTGATTAACCGTTAACCGATTTAACCGACTCTTTTTGGATGCATAGCCCAGCCCATTTGATGCACTCGACCCGATTGACGTCTTCAAGTGTTGTAGCGCCATTCCTGGCAACCTAGTGATTAATCCATCGCCCCTCTTTCTCAAATCTAGGGGAAAAAACCCTAGTACTCTAGCCTCTTCCCCAATTTCGACTGTCCCTCTCTTAAAATCGATGATTCGGTTTCTCTCTATCCCTTTGCAAATTGTTGTAGTGTATCAGATTCGCTTCATCCTAGTCGCTTGATGTTGTGGCTACATTCAGAATCTTACATGATTAAGGGTGTTTGATAAAATAGGGTATGTGTTTGATAAAATGCAGACGAAGGGGAAGGCAAGGTTAAGAGATAAGAAGAAGGTGGTAAGATATGGATTAGAAGATTGGGTTATAGTAAGAGGAAGTGATCAGAAAATTAGGGTGGGAGATCAGATGAACAAGGGTTTGGGTGTTAGAAGAATTGGGAAAGAAATTAGCAAGAATGACAGAGAATGCGGGAAATTAGAGAAGCAGGAAAACAAAGCTTTTTATTCAAAATGCGATAATCCATTACATAATGGTTCTTATCATATTTATAGACTTCGGGGACCCAACGGTCATACACAAATAATCAGAAATTTACATCCATGCCATCATAACTGCGGCTTGTATTTCCAGTTCAGGAACATGTACTCGTGAACTGACATGCACAATCATCCTTGTCCCTGTTCTTCCGAAATAGTCATGGTAGCTGCCTCCTGATGTATTGTAGTGGCTCCTCCTTCCTTGTCAGGTCCGTTCATCAGCTTCGATGGTCTGGTGAGCAATGTTAGTCATCCTGTGGTTTGAGAATTCAAACTCTTCACTGAAATATCAGCTATCATTTTGGAGATGTTACAATTCCCTCCCTCTTCAAAAACAGATCTTGTCTCAAGATCTAACATAGGAAACCTTCTAATTAAAGGCCAGTAGTCCTCCCACGTTGACTCATCTTCACTTCGACCCTTTCATTTAATCAACACTTGTACCACTTCTTTTCCATCTTCGGGTATCATTCTTCTGTCCATGATTTTTTCTTGTTGCAAAACCTCCTCTTCCTCATAACTGGGTGCATCCACTTAAATCACTACATGATTTCCTACCTTTTTTTCAGCTGCAAGACGTGAAAAACTGGGGGGATTTTAATCTGTTCTGGAAGTCTTAGTTTGTAGGCTATTGCCCCAATTCTTTCTTCAATTTGATACGGGCCATAGTATTTAGGTGAGAGTTTGTGAGTTCTATGATTCCTTGCTGTAATTTGTTTATATGGTTGCAATTTAAAATATACCCAATCATTCACCTCAAAACTCCTCTTAGTCCTTTTTAAATCCGCATATCTTTTCATTCTTTCTTGTGCTCCTCTTAGACTGTCTTTAGGAACTCTAATGCAATGTCCCTACTAAATAGGATTTCTTCAACTGCTTCTATCCTTGCTGTATTGGGTACTTATGACAACAAATTGGGAGGTTCTCGTCCATATACGGCCTTAAATGGAATGGTATTTGTGGATGCTTTCCATGAGGCATTGTACCAAAATTCAGCCAATGGAAGCCAATCAACCCACTCATGAGGCTTGTGACTTACAAAGCACCTCAAATAACACTCAAGAATTTTATTAATCGCTTCGTTTTGCCCATCACTTTGAGGATGGGAGGATGAACTCAAATTCAAGCTGCAACCTTGCAATTTTAATAATTCTTGCCAAAAAGCACTCGTAAACATAGAGTCCCGATCACTAACAATAGTCTTTGGTAAGCCATGAATTCTAAATACCCCATTAAAAAACGTTTTAGCCACTTCCTTTGCAGTATTGGGATGTTTCAAGGCAAAAAAGTGTGAATACTTACTGAGACGATCAACCACTACATACGCAACAGTACACTGATGGCTTTTTGGCAGACAAGTGATGAAATCCATAGATATGTCTTCCCATATTTGATTGGGAATAGGAAGAGAGCTTAATAACCCATGTGACTGCACATTCTCATGTTTACTTTTCTGGCAAACGTCACATTCTCGAACAAACTTCTCCACTGCATTCTTCATATGCTTCCAATAGAACACCTATTTTATTTTCTTGATTGTCCCCTTAATCTCGGCATGTCCCCCTAAAGGGGTAGAGTGGTGCTCCCCTATAATAATATGCAGTATGGTATCTAAATGATGATCAATGAGAAGCTTTCCTTTGTAAAATATTAGTTCATCCACAATTTTGTATTTGCTATCAGTAACTTCTCTATTCAATATTTTATTCTTTAGCTTCTGGTACCAATCTGCACTTATAAGATTCTTCTTTAATTCCCTGAGCCATGGAGTTTGGACTATCGAAATGGCATGTAGTTATGGTTGATTATTACTTGTCTCTTCCTTCCTTGATAATGCATCTGCTACCATGTTATCTTTTCCTTTCTTATATTCCACAATATAGTCAAACCCATGCAATTTTGCCAGCCATTTAATTTGCACTCTTGTGTGCAGTTTTGAGTTAGAAAATGTTTGAGGCTTTGGTGATCTGTCCTTATTATGAATTGTCTTCCTAAAAGATACTGCATCCATTTCCTAGTGGCTATTATAATTGCTGTCAGTTCCTTTTCATACGTTGATAATGCCAGATTTTTTTCCATGCAGTGCTTTACTTAAATAAGCAATGGGTTTTCCTTGTTGAGTCAGAACAGCGCTTATTCCAACACCGCTTGCATCACATTCTAAAACAAAAGGTTGTGTGAAATCTGGCATTGAAAGCATTGGTGGATGTGTCAGACATTGCTTCAATTGTTCGAAGGATTGGGTAGCTTCATCTGTCCATTTGAAGGCATTCTTCTTTAGCAGTTCAGCGAGAGGTTTAGCGATGAGCCCATAACTCCATATGAATTTTCTGTGATATCCTGATAAACCGAGAAAGCCTCTAAGAGATTTTAGGTTGGTAGGAAGAGGCCAATCCATAACAGCATTAATTTTCTTTGGATCAACAGCTACACCCTGAGAAGAAATGATGTGCCCTAAGTACTCAATACTCTCTTGGCCAAAGCTGCATTTAGAGGGTTTGATCACCAGACGATTGTCCTTTAGAACCTGAAATGAAATCCTAATATGTTCTAAATGCTCAGACCAGGTCTGGCTATAGATGAGTATATCATCAAAGAATACCAACACAAATTTCCTTAAATGAGGCCTGAATATGTCATTCACTAATGACTGGAATGTAGATGGTGCATTAACAAGGCCAAAAGGCATAACAGTAAACTCGTAATGACCTTCATGTGTTCTAAATGTGGTTTTATGTATGTCGGGTTCAAACATTCTAATTTGATGATACCCTGATTTCAAATCAATCTTAGAAAAGTATTTTGACCCAAATAATTCATCAAATAAATCGTCAATTAAGGGAACAGGGTACTTATCTTTGATGGTCAGTGAATTGAGGCTTCTATAATCAATGCAGAGTCTCGATGTACCGTCTCGTTTTCTAACCATCACTACTGGAGAGGAGTATGGATTGGTACTATGCCTTATGATTCCGGACTTCAGCATTTCTTTAATAATTCTCTCCAGTTCATTTTTAATGTGAAGTGAGTGTCTGTAAGGTTTCAAGCAGACCGGTTTTGCATCAGGCAGAAATGGTATATGATGATCATGGCTTCTTTTTGGCGGTAGGGACTCGTAGATGTCACTTATTTCTGGAAATAATTTTAGAAGGTCTTGTACTTCAGGGTGAATTGAATTCTTTCTTTCTATGTTCACAGGATTTGGTACTTCGGCAGTACAAAGCATCATGGTTATTTATCCCTGGAGATGTTCTTTATTCAATGTCTTGTTATCCGCTACCTTAATTTCATGTTGCTTTATCCCTTGCCATTCATAAATTTTGTTGCCATATGAAAATTTAACTGAAAGTTTGTCTAGGTTCAGTGTTACCTCTCCCAAATTCTTCATCCATTGGGCACCCAAAACCACTTGGCAACCTTCTAAAGGTAAGAGTAATAAATCCACAGGCATTTTGCAACCTTGGCAACTAATGTTAACACTGTGACAAATACCCGATCCTTGTAATTTCTCACCATTGGCTACCATGACCTCATAAACTTTGGATGCATCAATTTTCAGTTTAAGTTTATGGGCTAATGGCTCATTAATAAAACTATGTGTAGATCCAGAATCGATCAAAATCTGAACTGGTTTTCCTTTTATTGTGCCATGCACCTTGATAGTAGATAGAGCGGGTATGCTACACATGGCTTGTAATGTAATTGCATGTGTTTCTTGCATGGAAGGATCCTCGTCATCAGTGTCATTTCCCATATCAGTTTCTGGTAATTCTTCCAAATACATTTCTCCTTCCAGAATATTTTTTTTGCATATGTGTTCTTTACTCCACCTCTCACCACAGCCATAGCACTGGTTTTGTCTTCTCATTTCTATGAGTTGTTGTGGGGTTAACCCTTTACTCTTCGCAATTCTTTCTATGGTGGTGTTACCTTTTTCAAAATCAGATGGTGTGTTTTTAGAATAGGTGATAGCTTGGGTAGGATTACCTTTAGGAAGACTTCGAGCAGTCTTGCCTTTCCTTATTAGATTCCAAACTCTTTCGAACATTTTTGCTAAGGATATGGCCTGCTAGTAAGTAGAAGGTCGAGAGGTAAGGACATCATATCTTATCTCTTCTTTGAGTCCTCCAATGAATCTATCCAGCAAGAATTGAGTGGGCAGGATTTCAATGGTGACTTGCAAGCTTTCGAATTCGGTTAAATATGCCGAGACAGTAGTAACCTGTTTTAGTTTAACCAAGGATTCATATGGGGTTTCCATTTCATTAGAATTAAATCTTGTCAAGATTTCTTCTTTAAATATGGACCATGCTTCGAAGTCAGGCACATTATGTGTATACCATCCATGCCACTTCAATGCATCATTCCTAAGGTAAAACGAGGATATGCTTACCCATAGATGCTTCTCAGTTTGGTGGAATTTAAAGAACTGCTCTGCTTGATTAATCCACTCAAGAATCATCTCATCACCATTGTAAGTTGGAAAGTCTAATTTTAAATTTGGAAATGGAGAACTTCTATTCCATAGAGCAGTTTCTTCATTGGTGTGTGATAAGTTTGCAGAAGTTTGGTTAGTGGAGTTAACATTATTCTGGAGGGTTTCAAGATTATTTCTTGGATGTTGTGGAATTAGGGTGGGATTTGCATAAGGGAGCAAGGGTCTTTCATGTTGATTTATGGAGAGAATTCCTTGATTACTGAAAGATTGGCCTTTGATGTGTTGGATATCCTTGGCCATAGCTTGCAACATGTTATAAATGCCCTCGAATTTGGTGTTTGATTCTTTGGCATTGTGATCAATTTTTCCTTACAGATTTTGTTAAGGTTTGAGAAACCTTATTGTTGACACTCTCTTTCTTGCTCCACGCCTCTTCTTGATCCTGGAGAAAAGTAAGAAATGTCGTGTTGTTATCAGGTGTCTGGGGGTCTGAATCATGTCTAGACTTTTGCTCTAATACCATTTTGTTGTGGCTACATTCAGAATCTGACTTGATTAAGGGTTTTTGATAAAATAGGGTATGTGTTCGATAAAATGCAGACGAAGGGGAAGGCAAGGTAAGAGATAAGAGGAAGGTGATAAGATATGGATTAGAAGACTGGGTTATAGTAAGAGGAAATGATCAGAAAATTAGGGAGGGAGATCAGATGAACAATGGTTTGGGTGTTAGAAGAATTGGGA
Organism: Allium sativum; assembly: GCA_030737875.1. Taxonomy (NCBI): domain Eukaryota; kingdom Viridiplantae; phylum Streptophyta; class Magnoliopsida; order Asparagales; family Amaryllidaceae; genus Allium; species Allium sativum. The sequence continues at coordinate 931,720,965 of CM060915.1, read as the reverse complement.
AAGAAATTAGCAAGAATGACAGAGAATGCAGGAAATCAGAGAAGCAGGAAAACAGAGTTTTTTTATTCAAAATACAATAATCCATTACACAGTGGTTCTTATCATATTTATAGACTCCAGGGACCCAATGGTCATATACAAATAATCAGAAATTTACATCTGTGCCATCATAACTCCAACTTGTATTTCCACTTCAGAAACATGTACTCGTGCACAGACATATACGTGCATATGCAAAATCATCCCTGTCCCTGTTCTTCCAAAACAGTCATGGTAGCCGCCTCATGATGTACTGCAGTGGCTCCTCCTTCCTTGTCAGGTCCATTCATCAGCTCCGATAATCTGGTGAGCAATGTCGGTGCTCCTATGGTTTGAGAATTCAAACTCTTCATTGAAATAGCAGTTATCATTTTGGAGATGTTACAATCGAGCTTCAAAGTTTTCAAATGTAGTGGTCGGAGAGAGGAAAAGGAAAATGGTAAGTATAAATAGCATGTTATTATTAATTATTTCAAACTGATGCTATATACTGGAATGTCCTAATAGTTCATACTCGATTGGTTAATTTCGATTATTGATGCTTGATTTAGCATAATTTGTGAACTAAATGACTCATGTTTGCAAATGACTCGGAAAGTTCCAGGTTTAGCATCTTCCTTAGCAAATGGCTCAAAAAGTTCTAAACTCTAAATATTTCTTGATAACTGCTAAAATATTTGGAATGCACAGGTTATCATGTGCGTACAATTTGGAATGCAACAATGGCTGTTTGCATTTTGACTCAGTAAGAAAAAAACATAATCTTTTGTAGTGGCTGTTTATAATTTAAGCATTATCAAATTTCAACCATGATTTGTTCACTTCATTTTGAACAACTGAACAAGACATAGAGCACTTACTTAGATACTACTGAGATTAATTCGTAAAATCCCCTTCTGTATGGAATACTAAGAAACCGCCCTTAATATTCTCAACTGTTCTCTTCTTCTTTTGTTGGGACAATTTTGCTGTTTTAATTAATGCATTCTGCGTCAAATGCCAAATTGTTTGTCTTCTTAAAGCTAGCTTGGGCCATGATTCAATATTTTTTATTTTTTATTTAAGGGATCAGGACATAGTGTGGTTATTATATGAAAAAAAGAAGCAGCTCAAATCAAGGAGATAAACAAAGAAATGCAAGCTAAAAGAAAAAGTTGAAAAGCATAGATTGCTTCAGAAACTACAAATATCGGCTGCTGCCAACATTAGAGAGTGGGTCTTTTAGCTTCAAAGTACCCTTTGGCTTGGCTTGGACATGAAGTAGAAAAGAAAAGAGAGTGCAGTTTATATTGTTTGTTAATGTTATTCAAATTTTGTATTGATGTTTTGTTATTTTGTGGTTTTGTTTCATGCCCTGTGCTACTGTTGTTATTTTGTATACTGTTGTTTTGTTTCATGCATTGGTTTGTGAACTACTGCACTCAGTGCACTACATTGATATGTCTTATCTTTATCGGTTAACCACTTAATTTAAGCGGTTAACCACTTAATTTAAGCGGTTAACCACTTAATTTAAGCGGTTAACCGTGGTTAAAGTTCGGCGGTTCGGTCGGTAGACCTCTTCCACAATTAACCGAATATCGGTTAACTGAACTGCTACTTTTTGGTGGTTAATCGAAACCGATCCGACCGTATAAAACATTTGCTCAGTTGTATGAGTCCGTTGGAAATAATTATTGATGCAGATCTAAATTATCTAGGGGTGCTCTTATATATTTTAGAATATTTTTGGTTAAATTCGTAAAAAAAATCAAAATAAGTACGATAATTTCAAACAAATGAAAAATGTATTGATGAAATTACCAGTGCACAGTCCTTCAACCATTCATCGCTACGTGAAATAGTTTGCTTAGTAGCATCTCAACCAGCACAAGTTTATTGTTCAGATTTTCCCACCTTGCCCACTCTCTTCTTAGACTTCCATATTTATGACGAACTTTGGTATCGTCTACTAATCCCAAAAAATCATTATGTCGCTCCAAGTTCATTTCCAACGCCATCTGGTTATATTTTTCAGTTATGATTTTGTGGATACCCTTTTTGTTTGCACCACATTTGACATAAACAGAAATTGTAATTTTTAGCAATATTCGAGTGCCTTTCGAGCATCAATGGTGTTTTTGATGATTTATTATTTTTAAAATTGCAAATATTGGAATATGGAAAACAAATTAAGCAAAAATATATGTTATACGAAACAAAAACATAAGCGTAACTATATTGAAAATTACCTGAAAAAATCACGTTTATTTCGCCAGAAAAATTGAGAAGTGGAGGAAAAGGAGGTGATTTTTGGTTTGGGTGGTGGTTGAAAATTACCTCTTCTTCCCGCATTCAACCACCACCCAAACCAAAAATCACCCGCGGCCAATGGGGGAATTTCCACCGTTTCAGACATGGACGCCTCTGACGCATCCACGACTGAAACGGGGAAAATTACTTCCACGAATGGCACCAAAACTGGGAGGTTAAACAGAGAATCCTCATGTTCATTTGGCATTAAACCACACGGAAGCATGAACTTAATTTGTAAAAATGTTAGATAAATCATAACTACCAGAATTTTCTAAACTAGCCAAAACTATCTTTCATCGACTATTAACCACAAACCACCAGGCATCATTGCCCGTGAAATTAGTTGTGTGTGTACATAAGTAGAACTGGGCCTTTCCTCAGAGTCGTTTACTTTAGATTTCCATACCAAGCATGAAGTATACAATTAGTTCATCCAAAAACACTATTGCAAGCACGAAATTTTTATTTAACGTTTAACTGATAAAGGCATGCAACAAAACTACATGTGGGAAACAATGCCATTCGACTGAGTTATATACACCGTCACTCTCTTGTAGGCGTTTTGACGTTCTTCTCAAAGGTGTAAAGTAGTCTTCAAATAATGTCACTTCCTCTAGAATAAAACATTTTTTTTTTTAAATTTATATTATGTATCGACTCGTTTGCACAAACGAAGCCCACTCTGTTGCACTTTAAAATTTGCTCTGTGTTTATTTGAAAACCACAGAGAACAGTACGTTTACCAAAAAATTAGATAACTAGATATGTTTCCTTTTCTTTTGAAAATCATTCAAATTGCTAGTAGAAAAAGATATACTGCTATTTTAGTGAATAAGTGACCCGTAAAATTGAATCTGAAAAAGGAACGAGTCCACATTTGAATGTTACAAAGATTCTCCAATATGGATTGGTCTAATCTGACCATTTATTACCATTTAGAAAATGATCAAAATTTTGTATCATAAACATAAGAGCTACACCACAACAAGCCCTATCCGGTCAAGTCAGTCGTTCTAAATAAGCATATCTGCAAAAGTTGCAAAAGTTGTAATGTTGCAGACCTACTGAATTAAACTCTGTCACAGTAGAAGTTTAATGGTCACACTAGTTTCATGGGTATACGGTATATGAATGATTGACTCTAGTGCAAGTGGGAGATTGTTAGAATTTATGCCCTAGATACAATCCATTTGATGTGATTAATAACTTTGTTGATGTTGTTGTTTTATTAGGAATGAAATATTCTGTTATGTTATATTTACTGCGTAATATAAATATTAACATAATAGAAGTTCTTAAAATAATAATACGGAATTATATAGTTCGAGTAAGAATTGAACTTGAGATTATATAATATGTTAAGTATTATAATTCCTAAATTTCCCTAGTTAATTTTTATTATATACAAAGGACAACAACAAAACATCGAGACTAGTATGTTGATTGACTGATGATCATATCTCATTGATCATTAATATATGTGATATTAATGTCAAGGCATAAATATGTATTGGAGAATATCGTATTAGGCTGACCCAACGTGAGAAAACTACATGGAATATAATTAACAGTATCATAAGTTATTCTCATAATGACAATGATGTAATGGTCCTCAGAGCTAAAATCATTTTAATTTTATTCAAGGATATTTGTGTTTTGATATCATCTAAAGTTACTTGTGAATGAGTAGACCATAACAGTGATTATTGGATACATCTCGAGTCGAATGAAAATTATGAATGATCTAGATGGAATTTAACCCTGCAACATATTTGTAGTGATATTTATGGGCCTCTTGATTATGGGAGACTGTGAAAATCACGGCTTCGCTCAAATTGATTTTTTTATTTAGTCTACTCATCAATCAAGATAAATAGGATTAAGTTATAAAGAGGGTGATACGTTCCATGCCTCGAGTTTAATCCTGGATATAATGGTTAAAAGGATTATATTATATTGATACACTAGTCACGGAAAGGCTGTATCGAATCGCTGATCTTATTATAACTCGGGTAGCAGCGACGTATTGCTAAATGCCAATCACTGTTTATGATTTTAGATCGATTTAAAATCATCGCCGACATTGTAATAACCTATAGGGTCACATACTTAGAACATTGTAAGGAGAACACTGATTTTGTTTTCGGGGGTAAAATGAAATGTCAAACGTTGATATTTTGTTTGAATGGGTACAAGAATTGTTCCTTATTTGTGGTACACGCATTATTAAAAGGGTTATTATACTTCTTTTATTTAGACACGCGTATATACGATTTTTCTTTACCCAATCTTTCAGAAAACCCTAAATCTAAAATCAGGAATGGTGGCTAGCACTACTGATTTCTCCTCTTCTTTCATCATCAGACGATCGAAGAAAAGTGTTCGTGTGGATATCTGTAGAGTCTCGACATTTGAAGGGCTCGATTCGAATCAACAACTTATAATCTCGTAGGTGCTCATCAATCTCAAATCGATCTGTTCATCCATGGAATCATGACAACAGGTATAAACCCTAAATTACTGTAAATGTTCGGTTTATTATTTTAGCATAGATCCTAGAATTTTAAATCGTTAAAATTATTGATTCGAGGAACCCGATTAGATTGATAATTCCCAACAAGTGACAATAAGGCTTACCCAAATTTATTTTGTATTTAGGCTTCTTTTTTGTAGATGGCCAATAATTGAGCTTGTGTCGGGTTGGGAAATAGATATTTTCCATTGAAGTAGTAAACCAATATTCTTTTAGTAGCCTCGGTGTAAACTTCCTTTCCTATTGTGGAGGCTTAACTCTTTCGAACCTTATTGCTCCATTCATACTCTTGTTTTATCTTTCAAAGATAGGCTAGGGTTGGACATCTACCCTTTCAAACCATTTGGAGGCGAAGCGGTTAAAATCGTCTGTTATTTCTTCCTCGAGCACCATTCCTTTAATTTGTTTGTGGAGAGCTTTCTTTACTGGAGAGAAGATGTTATAATCCTTTGATGTAGAATTGTTTAGAGGAAAGGTTAGGGTTTGTTTCAGGTAGGAAGGGCTACTGCTCCAATAACTAGAATTATATTGCTCTACTTCCCTTTTCTGCTTAATTACTCGCAGAGCTTCCGTTATTAACCTTTGTTCTTCCATCACTCTTAGGCCAGTAGTGTCTGGCATATCCATTTGAGATCTATAAGATTCTCGTTGGGACCTCTTGCCCATGGTCTTACTTCTTTAAAGCCTAGTCCCACCTCGGACGGAACATCAAGTTAGATATGAGGGAAGGTTAACCACAGGGTCGGCGGTTCAAGCCCTCCTTCTAGCTCCAAAATGTTAACGATATTTTTTGTTAACACCGGAGATAGGTCTGCAGAAGTGGACCTAAGGGGAAAATAGGTTTACTTAGCTTTCACGAGTTTGAGTTAGTTCACCATTTCCTAGATATCAAGGTTTTGATCCCGAAAGATTAGTTACTCTTCTATCAATGGGGTGAGCATCATGCTTAAGCGACTCAAGAACCAACAGTTATCCTGGGATAAGGGTTTCCTAAGCACAACCCTCGGTAAGGGCTAAATGGCTTGTTGGAAGGGGTTCCGCACTGAATTTGCAGAAGGGTTTAGGCTTGGGAAAGATCTTGTAAGCATGTAGAAAGCACACAACATACAACACCGGCAATAACTAACAAATAACATGAGAGACTCATAAGAAAATGTTCTAAGTATTGATCCACCCTTTACTGATCTTTGATTTAGAATATAAAAGTGATTACAACCAAAATCCCCAATTTGATTTAGGAATTAGGGTTTACTCTAGGGAAAAGAGTAGAAGAATGAGAATTAGAAAATCGTCTCGAAAACGAGACCTTTGAGTCTTATTTATAGAAAAATCGGGGACCCTTTTGCTATTGGGCCAGTAGTTCCCCCTGTCGGCCACTTTTCCCTTTGGTTCCAGAAGTTTTGGTCCTCGGCCGCCTTTTCTTTAGGTTCTGACGGCTATGCTATCGGCTTTTTGAGGTGTTGGCTATCGCTTTCGGGGGAATGGTCCTTGCCTTCGGAGCTTTTGGCTAATATTATGTCTACTTTCTTTGTATTGCTGATGAGACTGCTGGTGTAAATTTCTTTCGGAATGTCTCTGCTTCCGGGTATTGGCTTCTGGTCATGGGTATTGACATTAAGAAGAATAGTGTGGATAGCTTGTCTTTCTTTGGGGTTCTGGTTTGCCTGTCAGTAGACTTTCGGAGTGTACCCTTGGTTTTCCGGGAGGTTGTTTCTGGTGCTTTGCAAAATACTTATTAGAGTAACTTATCAGGAACCAGCTCATCAAGGTCTCAGAAATTGGTTTCGGATAATCCTCATATGCTTCAAACTTTGTATCTTTGGTGCTTTTGTCTCTTTACGTATCAGTATTAAGCGAGTTAATACCAATATCCCTTTGTCCCTACGGGTCCCGGTTGGTAGGATTCTTAGTTTCTCTCTTTGTTTGGCTTCCGGTCTTGGGTGACCTTCTACAGATCATGCCGGCACTACCCTGTCAGTATTTCCTTTTGTATAGATTTTGAGCTCTTCACTTTGAAGATGGTGCCGGTTGCACAACTTTTGGACTATTCCTTTATATTGTCGGCTTTTCTTGTGTCGGACTTTTATTGACGGAAGACTCCTTTCTGCTTGAGGCGATCTGTTATCCCTTCACCGCCAGCCTGTTCCGGATGCTTTATTTTGGTAGCAACAGCCACACTGTCAAATCCGCTAGAAAATCACTAATTGACATCCATAAAAATACTCTGGTTGTTAAGCTAAGAGAAGTTCCCTTCTCTGCCATCAACTATAGTACGTTTGAAGAAATCAACGTACGCAATTCCTTTGGAAATACTCTGTCAGACATCCGTCCATACAAGTCATCTAGAAACAGGATGAACTAAAGCCACCTTTCTACCACATCCTTATATAGGATTCACCCCAAGGATCAGTAGCGAGTATTCCTTGCAATCCGAAAATTTCAGTCACGACAGAATCACTGCAAAATTATCCCTGGCGGCCAAACCAGAGAAATTTAACGAGTAGTTCTTCCGCTCATGAAGATCAACAGTCCTTATAAGTCTGATTGATATGTAACGCAAAATAACGGTTGTCCAAAAATAACGAACTACCAACCTATCCTAACTCTAAACGTCGATTCAAATTCATCGGAGTCAGTCTCGTAGCTTAATTCGATCGTTATCTCAAGTTACACATAAATATTCATCTATTTAATTAAATTATGCACTATATAAAACAACTAAGCGATTAAGGCTATCGTTGTCACATACGACATCGGAATACATTGAAATTTGGTTCATATAATAATTTAACGTTATGAATCCAATGAAACTAATTTCATCGAAAACCGAGGTTGTTTGCAAAATGGCCTTTCTTAAGGCTTATAAAATATCTATTAAATTATATATAAATTCCAAAACAATCCAATTAAATAATAATAAATTATGATTATCATAAATATCCACATAGAATATCATATAACTTCAAATATAAACCAATATGGATTTTAAACTCAACATTTCATATTTTCGAGTTAATTGATATTCAAATTATATAAAACCCTTGTTATATTTATTAAATAACATTATAGTTTATAAATGATTTCATAACGACAATTTGAAATTTTGATTTTGACGTATCTAAGAATCTATAGTATGAAATCTCAAATTTTCTCTTTTATTAGAAAATTATAATCAATAAGATTTAAAATTTTATTGTTTCATAGAATTCCGACTTATATCGGACTTTGTATATTCAATTAAAGTTCAAAACTCAATATTACGAACTACCACGACGTTACAAGCTCGTTTAAATTAAATATAAATTATATATTCAAACATCGTTTAACTAATGAATTCGATATAAAATTCCATTAATATTTCTAGTATAATATTTTAAAATATGGAAAGAAATTAAATATTTGACTACCAAAAATAGGGGATGTTACACTCCTTCTCCCTTAAAAGAATTTCGTCCCCGAAGTTACTAAGATGGGAGAAATGCTACAAACCCATTAACTTTTCTAAAATCCAATTTATTTTAAATCGAAACCTATTCATTATTGTAAATAAAAATTACAAAAATATCGAAAATTTTCTAACACTTTAAATTCACGGGAAAATTCGGCAGAGTTTCTCCTGTACGGAGGGACTTCTGCGGTATTGTCGGAATTATATATATATATATATATATATATATATATATATATGAATCAACCCACATGTGGGTCTTAAGATGAATGAACTAAAAACTAAATGTTACTTCAACAAGTTTTGTGTATCCAAGACTAATGTGCTTGACATTTTGGGTGTGTCTGAAGGGGAATTACTTGTGAAGTATCTTGGTGTTCCACTTTCATCAAACAAAATTATTGATCGTGAGTGTGCAGAGCTAACTACTAAGATCAGAGATAAACTGCAAGGGTGGAGTTCCAGATAATTATCTTTTACAGGGAGAGTTGAATTAGTGCACACAGTTATACAGGCAAAAGTTAATTTTTGGTTACAAACTTTTCAAATTCCAGATGCTTCAATTAGCAAAATTGAGAGTGTATGTGCAGATTTTATTTGGAGAGGAAGAATGCACAAAATTAAATTTGAGGACCTTTGTAGACCTAAAGAGGAAGGTAGAGTTGGTTTGAGGAAAACCAGAGAAATGAGAGATGTGTTTACTCTTAAACAAGCATGGAAAATCATTAATAATCAGGGACTATGGGCAAGATGGATGTGCAGAAGATATATAAAGACCAATTTTTGGACCATATCAATTGATAATAATGCTCCAGCTACTTGGAAGGCTATTCTTAGAATCAGAAATAAATTGGCTGCAAACTGTGAAAAAGAAATTGCTAATGGCTATGATACAGATTTATGGAGAGACCCATGGTTAAAAGGAAAATATTTGATAGATAGACTGGGTTGGAGTACATTTTCTGCTTATGGTAGTCCTAACCATACTGTTAATCATATTATTTCTGATGGTGAGTGGAGTTGTGATCGATTGCCTTATGCTTAGACTTTAAAGAGAGAAATTGAATTTACTCCCTTATTCATTGGTAGAGAATTTGACACATGGACACCAAATAAGAACTTCACTATTAAAAGTGCCTGGAATGCATGCAGAGTTGCTGAAAAGTACAGTGGACTGGAAAAATTTAGTTTGGAATAGACACATACCTAAACTATCTCATAACATTAACAAAGTCTTGCTATATCGACTGCCTACGAGAGACAGGCTACTAAAGTGAGGAATCATATCTGAAAACATTTGCCCTCTATGTGAGAAAAGTGAAGAAAATCACCAACATTTGTTTTTTGAATGCGAATGCTCAGCAAACATTATTAACAGCATTCAATGTAAGTACAACATCAGTGAAAAGTCCAATAATCTACAGCATATAATAAATTACCTGGTGAGGAATTGGTCAAAGATAGACGCAGAAATAAAAGAATACAGCATTAGCATTATATCTGCATGTTGGTAGTTATGGAAAGAGCGAAACAGAAGGATTTTTCACAATAAACATCAATCAGTGAATGAAATTAACAAACTTAATGAAGAGGAAGTCAAATTAATTCTCAAATGTCGAAGTAGAAGACATACGTCAGAAGCGGTAGCACCACCATCTAATACTGGAGCTGAGGATCCATCGGAGACGTGGGTATCATGGTATGAAGGAGAAAACCTAAGGCCTCCATGAACTCATGCGAAATTGGATCGCCGCCGCCAAATGACATGGTGCGATTTGGGGGTTTTGTTTATTTTGGGAAAGTTGAGTTTGTAAGTGGGTAAGTGATTTTATCGGTTGTTTTAACTGAGTAATACCATGTATGTTTTGTCGCTTGTTTTTTGCACAGCAGCAATTTTTTTTTGGTCCGCCAAAAGCCCATAATAAAAGTTTACCCAAATTCAAAAAAAAAAAAAAAAAACGACCCACATGATTGGAAAACAAAATTCAAAACCAAAAATTTATATTTTCGCATAGGTGTACCATTTACGAGCGCTATTGAATATACTTGCTCAACTTATATGCGATCTACGCCACCAAATTAAATCCTCATAGCCTTCTGGCATCTGTACTTAACTCAATTTAATATGTAAGTAACAATTTCATGAAATTTTAAATAACATTTCATTGATTAACAAGTATAACTACACAAATTTCAAAAACTAAACATATAATATCATTTTTTTTAAAAAGGTATGTGCAAATACAGGATTCCATCTTTTAGTTTCAATTCATATATGGTTCCATTCAAATTTATTATACTGGAATTCATTTTCTTAACTTTCAATTCGTTCAACTCTTATTAAACTGTTGATGGATTTTTATTCAACCAATGTAGCATCCAAATAATAAATAATGCACAATCAACATAACTAAAAAATTCATTTTTTTATTAAATTCAATTAATATTGAACATTAATATTTTCTTAACCAAGTTAAGTATCATTTCATATACAATTAATTAATTGGCCTTTCAATTATTTCACTTTCATTTCATAATCCTGTTTCGGATTTTATTTCAAAATTTATCCAATTTCTTTTAAATTTCGTTTAACTTGTTTTTAAGTTAAATTCTGATTCGTTTAATTCCATATAGTGAAATTCTTATTCACAAATTCTATATGTGAAAAATTCTTTTGGTTATATTAAACCATTTCAAATTTTTAATCCAATTTGAATTTCATTTAAATCAATCAGATGTATCAATTTCCCAATTATTTGATAAAAAATTCCTTTCTATACAAAAATATATTTTGGGTAAAATTATTTCATTTACCCTCTTTACAAAAAAATATTGTGTCCATTGCTAGTTCAAAATTGAACCGATCAAATAACACAATATAAAACATTTTTATAACATCTACAAATACGCTCTCGTATATACACACTCAAACTCAATCTAGAGTATTACAAATGCCATCTCTACCCAGTTACACCACAGAGCCAAGGTTACCTCTAAACCTTATCCTCTAATACCACTATAACGACCCGACGGAATTCAACACCTGAATTTCGACAATAATACATAAACCTGTATTACTTGCCAAAACCCAAGTATCGAAAACACCGAATAGCTAATAGAAAGAAATTAAAGGGTGAGAAAAAGAAAGAAAAAATTTTCGAACAGAAGAAAAGAAGAAGAGCCAACTAACAAGCAATACACAAAGTCTCTCATCGCAGTGGAATAAACACTAATACGTCTGAACTCCTCCAGCATATCTTCTGAAGTCCGTAGCATCTTAACCGGAACCTGTAAAACTCGGCCTGACCAGAGCATTTCAAACGCCATAATCAGTCTGGTGAACCAGCATGAGAAAACCCACTAAGTTTATAAATAACATCCAACTTGATTTTTAAGTAAACATTACATTTTGAAAGAAAAGGATAATCGTAAGACCAATCCACACATAAACATGGATTGTTTTTACCTTACGATAACCCAGAATATTTTAAAACCATATCTATTCTAATATCATAATAATGTCTATATCAAATAAATAACCGTCTAGCAGAACGCTTGCATCTCATGCTTTACATACATAGTATATAATCAAAAATGCGGGTGCTTTTTAGGGATTGGATTTCCAACTATAACAAGGTATGGAACCACCTTCGATAGTGTATCTCTAGAGAGGAATACATTAGATTCAACAAGAACATCTTGCAACCCGGCCACATATGACCGACCACTCATTTACTCAGAGTGTTCCGAATGTCTTATCATCAATGGTCGGCGTCGACATGACCGTTTCCTGGGAGATACAAAAGCTATATAAGGAATAAATATAATTTCTCTAGATGGTGATAATACACCCTAATGGGATCGACCTATATATCCATGTTGCCTGCCCGATTTTTGTCATTTCCCGGTCGATGAGGCTTGATTTTACTATTACCTTTTGAACATATCACGTCTTTATTCACTTTGAATGCCACATTGTCAGATCCGCTAGAAAATCACAAATTTACATCCACAAAAACACTCTGGTTGTTAAGCTAAGAGAAGTTCCCTTCTCAGCCATCAACTATAGTACGTTTGAAGAAATCAACGTATACAATCCCTTTGGAAATACTCTGTCAAACATCTATCCGTACAAGTCATCCAGGAACAGGGTGGAGTCGAAAGCACCCTTTTACCACATCCTTATACAGGATTCACCCCAAAGATAAGTAGCGAGTAGTCCTTGCAATCCGAAGATATCAATCACGACAGAATCACCGCAAAAATCTCTGGCGGCCAAACCAGAGAAATTTAACGAGTAGTTCTTCCACTCATGAAGATCAATGGTTTTCAATTGCTCCGTCTTCAGTTCGCATCTTCCATGTTTATGTATTCAGTGGTTTGGAATGGTTTTCAAACATAAATTTTATCCTGGTTTTTTCGTGTTGACAATCATATAGGCTAGATTTGTTAGTCAGTTATTTGACTATCAAATAAACAACCATTCATTCATAAAAAGAAATAAATTCACTGATTCAATACCCAGCATCATTTAGCCTCTTTAATTAACCAATCATTAATTAAACTTCCTTTCTTAAACTCTCAATCCTTGGAAACCATTCCATTGCTTATTTGATTAAATTATGGTTTTAAAACATCACTATTCTTTCACATTCATCAGTCCCTAACCGTAAACTAGTAAGAGAACAACTCCCTAAGTATCCACCTCGAAGGTCGAAACCAACATCAGATCGACACTCAGGAAGCCATTCAACTCAACTGATCTCCAGTTAGTTTCTGATTTCCTTAACTCCATTCTTTAACTTCTTATCTATCAAATTATTTCATTTTTTTAAACATAACATTTATAAAAACGTTATTTAGTTATGAAAATCACTATTTAGTTCTTTAAATAAATCATCGTACACTTGACGATTTTTTAAACCCTATTATTGTTTATATCAATCAATCCTCGTATATTTCCCCATTTTCTACTTAAGAAAATATCGCTGATTTTATTCGGAAAATAGTTCTAAAACTTATTTACCTTATTATTTTGAATCAATTATGATCAAACTTTTCATTTGCTGCAAATTCTCTTTTAAACTCAGATCCAATTAATTTAATTAATCCAATACAGTTAACTACATTAAGTCCTATCCACATTTCCCATTAACTAAATTATTTCCTAAATTAGCTATCCCTTATTTTAAAGTTCAAAATCTGATTATTTTATTACAGAAATAATCTCATTTCCGATTCTTTTAATGTCCTTTTACAAAATCATTATATTATTCCAAATCATTAATATTATCAATTTATCACGGCTTCAAATTGCTAAACAAAATTATACGTTCTTTTAATTATAAATTTAAATGATTATAAAAACGTAAATAAAATTTGGCGTTTACTTTTTAAAGCAAAAGTCGTATTTCAAATCCATATATATATATATGTGTGTGTGTATGAAAAATGTTCAAAAATTGATTCAACATCGATTCCAAAAATCCTTTATTTTATCGTCGGTACTAAAGAGGTAAACGACTACTATAATACCAAACCGTGAATTATTAATTTCACATTAAATCACACACATCCCATCATACTGATAAACGTTATCAATGTTACTGAGGAATCCTATTGGATTCCTCCAACTTGTCTATCCCTGCATCACAATTTCATATTTCAACATATATTATAATATATATAATTTATCTTCTATGGTGAGGAATCCAGTTGGATCCTTCCAACCTGTTTTTCCCTACATCCATATATGTTACCTCAATATAATCATTATTCATGAGAATACACAATTTTAACGATAATTTTTATAAGCATCCAATAACAATAATTTAACATCAACCATTTAATTTAACACATTTATATAAATATAAACGTGACCAATAAGGTAAGTTACCTCGGTTGGTTCAAATCGTTAAAATAACGATTTGATTTTTGTTAATTAAATGGATCATTTAATTTAACCAATACGTCCAATATTTAGCACACATTCAACGAACATCCAGTAATTATCAATCATAACACACAAATTTTAAACCCGACTTACATGAAATATATGTAGGACAACTGAGTGAGTTTTACACACTTTTATTTGATTTATCACAGAAGAGGTTTGATTTTCGTTAAATTAAACTAGTTTTTAATTCAACAGAAAATTTCTGTTGGTTCCAGAACCGTCCAAATTAGCTTCACAATATAGTGCTCGTCACCACGATCGTAACGCAGTTTGTTTCCTTCCATTCTATAAACATACGCATGAGTTATTTACGTTTAAAGTTAATACAATTTTTAATAGTAATTAGTTCCTAACTAAATTGTACTTAACTAATAACTTTAATTTAATATAAATCAGGCTGCTTAGAAATTGTTCCTCCCATATGTCTTCTTCATTCCGCTTTTGCCGACTTCAGACTTCACTCCAAAACATGTTACCTTCACAATCAAACTCATGTGCCACCTTGCCGACCGATGGTGTGCCATTTGAGGTTACCACGATAACCACCTTAATGCTTCCTGCCACCTTGCCAGTAATCATGTAGCTTGATGATGCCTATGCCCCTAGAAACCACGATTGACTGTGTCGCCTTCGATGGCCAATTCCGGTCACTACACTGAATAAAATTCGATCACTACGGGTCAAACTACATATCTCACCTAGCTTTAGGATTTCGCTATTGTAAATGTTTTGCTTTAATCAATGGTTTTTGCGAAAAAACGAGAGAAAGAATAGAACAATATCGTTTGTTCATTTTGTTTGAAGGAGGCCATTAGGGTTATTGGCCTCGCACATCAAAAAATTAGGATTTGACCAAGAAAATGGGTATTTATAGTTGAGGGTTGATTATAATATTATTACATTCATTTTTCCAACCAAAAAATCATTTTAATGGCGTAAAATCTAGTCTAACCCTTCTTTCATTCTGTCTAATCCAATTACCGCCTCACCACCTTTCTTCTCCACCCATCTCCGCCTGCCAATGGTCAAGAGCAAGAAGTTGAAGCCGAGACTTACTAGGTCTCAATCTCCTAATTCCAACACTAGATCTGGATGACTTTACAATCAAATATTCGTTGTTGACTTCGAAGTAGATCGGGCATTGTCAGAATCTGACGCGTCGAAATCCTCCTTCCCTTTGGCTAAGCAAGTTGCTGCTGGAACGATGGAAGCCCTGATACGAGAAATCCGAAGCACACCCCAATTGTCAACTAGATCGCCAATGGGTATCGGTACAACAGTTTTAACCTCAATGTTCTCGGCTGCATCTGAATGGCAGACTAGTCATGGTAATCCCCTCAATCAAATGAATTTGGGTGATTGTGATCAACAAGCTGAACTGGCCGCTGTTGATACCACTGTATTGAATGAAAGCAACTTGAGGAATTTAGATAATTCTGCTGGTATTGAGTGCACTGCTGAGACTGATGTAGTTGGAGTGAACGACTCAGTCCATGAACCACGTCAAAGTGAACCAACGGTTAGCACTCAAGGTGCTCGATCAAATGCCAAGCCTAATAAAGCTGCCTGGACTTCCCTGTTTGACAATCTACCATACATAGCTGGTGTCTATGAACTTATACAATTTCCCTAACATAGATGTTGAACCAACTCCTCCTTTGGAAATTCTGAATGAAGCAACGACTTTTTGGAAAGATCATGTTGTTGGGTTCTTCTTAGATTCCAAACTGCCAAATTTTGATATGCAAGCTGCATGTCGTGGTGCATGGAGGCTGAGAAGACAATTTCGGATTACCCTGGTCAATGGAATGTTTAATATGAAATTCTCATCTAAAGAAGAAAAGCTTAGGGTCTTAGAAGCAGTGCCAGCTATTATTGGAGGAAAAATGTTTATTATCACTCCTTGGAATGTATCTGTGGATAGAGCTAGAGATCAGGTACTCTCAGTCCCCGTGTGGGCTCAATTTAACAATGTTCCATATGCTCTTCAACCACTTATTGGGCTCAATTGGCTTGTGTGCCATATTGACAAACTCAAATGTTTTGACTCAAACACAGTAGCCAGAAGGAATCTAGTGTTTGCTAGAGCGTTGATTGAAATTACTCCAGATAAGACTCTTCCTAAGCAGTTGAAGGTATGCATTGAATATCATTTCTATTACGTTGATGTGACTTACAAATGGAAACCGGAGATATGTAGCTCGTGCAAATCATTTGGTCACATTATGGAGAAATGTGCTGTCACAAATGATAATAAACAGACTGAGAAGACACCTCTTCTGCGATCCCTTCCTAGAATTGGGTCCCTAAAACCAAGCCCGTTGTCATTCCACCTGCTGAGGGTAGCATGGAAAATCTCACAAACAAAGTACTAACGGAAAGACAGAGTTTTGAGTGGACCAAGTCGCCACGGGTTCTAAAACACAATAATACTGGAATAAAATACAAGTTGAGCGAAGGAAAATATTACATTCAAATAGATGAAGAAGATGAGGTGCATAAGTTAATGTACTAAGTAGAAGGTGAAGGTTTTATTTTTGCTAAGGATAGTGATGATGGGAAGATCAATGAGCAATTACTTCATGACTCAGCATGAGACAGGCGACGTCTATATTCTGAGTTTTCTCCGTACTTTGTTTCGGACATGGCTACCCATTTTGCTAAGGCCATGCAGGAAATATCACCATAATCTCCCTGTTAGCGCTTAGTAGTCTTTACATTTAATCAAGCTCCTATACGTCTTTTTATTTGTAGTCTAGCCATTTAGCTAGCTCCAGCGTTGTAAGCCTGTTTAGGTTGAGCGGATGGTCCACCATAAAAATTGATTAGCTAGTTGATTGTCTACTAGCAATCACATATACCTTCATGTATTTTATTATTAGTTATAATAAAAGGTGTTTGCGGTCACCTTAAAAATCGGTCGGCTTTGCCAAAAATATATATTATATTATACTTAAGGTTGAAGTATCTTGTTAAAACCATCACATATGACCTCCAATCGAGATGAAAATTGAAATCCGAGCATAAATCAATGTTCCAGACACGATGGAATAAGTTTGTCGAATTCCTAGATCGCTAGTAAAAATTCCTTTATAATCCAAAACGTGAATCGACATGCATTTAAATTGCGTACCATCACAAAATAAATCCTTTTAACTTGAAAATTGAAATACTACAATAATAAATCACTATGGTTTTAATAAAATTAGTTCCGCTAAAAACGGAGTTCGTTAGAAAATCGGTTAACCTATGATTCCAAATTAAATCTACAAAACAATTAAATAAAAATGTAGGCGTTTACTACTTGCACGACCAAACGGTAAGTCTGATTGATATGAAAATAAAAATCCTACAATAACTTACTAATACGGTCCAACGGCATAAGTTTCATCACATTCCGAGACTGCTTTCCTAGAATGGTATTTTACACGTAAAGCAACGCTATTTTGGACACCAAAATAACAAATGTCCAAAAATAATGAACTGGCTACCTATCCTAACTCTAAGCGTCGATTCAAATTCAACGGAATTAATCTCGTAGCTTAATTCGATCGTTATCTCAAGTTACACATAAATATTCATCTATTTAAATAAAATTAATTAAATTATGTACTATATAAAACGACTAAGCGTTTAAGGCTACCGTTATCACATACGACATCGGCATACCACAAAATTTGGGTTGTACAATAATTTAGCATTACGTATCCAATGATACTAATTTCATCGAAAACCGAGGTCGTTTGCAAAATGTCCTTTTCTTAAGACTTATAAAATATCGATAAAAATATATGTAAATTCCAAAAAATCCAATAAATAATAATTAATTATTAAAATCGTAAATATCCATAGAGAATATCATATAGCTTCAAATATAAACCAATATGGATTTTAAACTCAACATATCATATTTTGAGTTAAACGATATATAAATTATATAAAACCCTTTTTATATTTATTAAATAAAGTTATAGTTTATAAATGATTTCATAAAATTTGATTATGACATAAGAATCTATAATGTGAAATCTCAATTTTTCCATTTCATTAGAAAATTATAATCGACAAGATTCAAACATTTCTTGTTTCACAGAATTCTGACTTATATCAGATTCTGTAAATTCAATTAAAGTTCAAAACTCAATATTACAAACTATCGCGACCTTACGAGCTCATTTTAAATTAAGTATAAATTATATATTCAAACTTCGCCTAATTAATGATTTCGATATAAAAATTCATTAATATTTCTAATATAATATTTTAAAATATTAAAATAAATTAAATATACAAACCAAAAATACGGGATGTTACATTATCTTAGAGTAGCGAACAATCCACGACTAACCCACTTCCATGTTACGGCATTCCCGACAGGTGGTTGGGTCAGGGGTCCAATCTGGGTAGGTTGACCCCCCTCCAACCCCCAACATAGAATAAAAAAGAAAAAAAAATGCTCCTTAGCTAGCTTTCTTTTACCTGACCAAGCAAAAATGTTTTTTTTAAAAGGCCTTATTTGGTTAAAAGTTAACTGACTAAGGAAATTTTTTGGTTAGCCAGCTTTTTTTCGAATGGCTAAAAAAAAGGTTGATTTACAACATTCAGGATTTGCAAAGCAGCATTGAATAGCTCCACCGACCCCCTGTTAGGGCCAGTTAGATCCCAACCCACACTGAGTTGGGAATGATCTAAATGCAACTAAAATGATAAAATTGACTGTTAAATTGGAAAGCACATTTATCTTCTCATCGGCTTCTTTTTTCCATTGTTGTTTATAGATTATGAAGTTGTTAGTATTTTGTTTGGATAAAAACAGTAGAAGAAAGTGAGAAGAAAGAAAACATAGATAATAAAGGTAGGATAATTTAGGAGTAAATGAGATAGGAAAAGAAAATGCTAGGGTGTGAATTATTTTTTAAAAGCATCCAGGTGGGGTAAGAAAATGCCGAGATGGCAATAGACGGAGCCATATGTTTTTAATCTATATCCACAAGCCTATATTTTGACACAATTTATCATGTATAATTTCGTTATTTCCAAGGTTGGAATACTATTGAATATCCTCTTTTGTTCCGTTCTTTCAAAGTTGGCTGAATGCATGTTGAGAACATTATTAAGGTTAAATCCTTTTTCTATGGTTTTGTTTAACTTTTTGCCAAATTTTCGATTTCATTTGTAATTTTCTATAGGCTGGTTTAGGTTGCTGACCATTTAATTTTGTTGCACCACTTCCATATGTTTTCCTCAAACTTACATTTGAGAAAAATATGTTCTATATCTTCTCCTTGTTGATTACATAGAATGCATGGGGGTCAAGATTCATGTGTCATCAACTAATACATTTTTAGTTGGTAAGCAATTTTTAATCGCCTTGGAAATACAAATGGACATTTCTGCATGGTGTATTCAATCCCAAATTGTCTCGACCAACTGAACGATATCATACATCCGTTCTACAGTGAGAAATGCTAAATTCACTCGCGCATTAAGCGAGTGGATGTATACTCGCGCAAGTGATTGGTTAGGTAACCAATGTGGAAACCGCTTTAATTCAATTTTTAAAAAAAATGTGAAAAGTTGTGCCCCACATATAAATGCACGAGTATAAATTCAAGTATAAATTAACTGGCCTGATGCATGAGTGGATTATGTATTTCTCTTCATATATATATATATACACACACACACACACATACATACATACATACACACACATATATACACACATACATACTCACCTATGTATATAATATTTCTTATATGTACATTTATATATATTTTTCTCTTAGAATATACATTTCTTTAGTCTTCCTTCTAAAATTAAAAATAAGACATTAGCGGGACTCGAACTTGCACCACTCATATGGGGGAGACATGCCTCTACCAACTGGACTACACAAGCATTTGTTCACAAGACTAAAAACAATGGTAGCCATTATTCTTATTAGCAATCTTCTTATATCTTCTGTTTTTCACGTTTGTTCTAATACTTCATTAAAAATATCGTTTTCATTTTAAGTCCCTTTTCTGCAAACCATAGGTCTAAATTGATCAGAAAATCCCTACGGACGCAATGACGCTAATTCCGTGATCAAATTCTGAAAACTTTTCAAATTTTTATTTCATTATTTAATTAAAAATGTGGGATGTTACATTTACACATCCTTAGGAAATTTCATTCTCGAAATTTGGCAAGAGTAATATTTAGTAATTCCTCGCATAGTTTATAACCATCACGTGTACATCCAATTTTTGCAACCATTTGTGCACTTGTGCAAAGTGTAAGACAACATAAAAATACATGAATGCAATGAATGTCTAAGCGGTATCTCGTATATGAATGTAAATTTTCTTAAAAACCTTTTGAAAACATGATGCACACATCCTAAATATACTGGCAATTTCTATATGAATGCAATATTTTGAAAATCAAAATACCTTTTCACCCAATTTTTCCTATGCTCTTATAATGCAAGAGCGTAGTTCATCCAATTTTTGCATCCAAACCCTACCAACCAACTTTAAATTTTTCGAATTATTAGAAAATTATAATTTTTAAAATTTTACTTTTTATGTTAAAAACGGTAGAAAACAGAAAACTTAACATCTTTTGTTTTTCTTTTACGTACCTATTAATCGACCTTTTGGTGTGGTTTCCAAAAGTACAGCATGCCCGCTCAACTTAACACATCGCGTGGCACCAAAGCCCGAAGTGTTGCCAATGCATTCAAGCCCAAGGAAAGTCGTGCGAGTGTAGGCCTCACAACACCTCTAAAACATAGAATTCGTATCCCTCAAAATTCGCTTCACAAATAATTCGAATCCCGTAGAATTCGACGCCCTCTACTTTGTAATGGAGAATTCAAACCCTTTGGCTTCACATTGCCAATTTCGAATCCCTCGGCCTCTATGCAGTTCGAATCCCTCCAATCTCGACTCCTTCCAGATCTGCACAGCTAGCTTCAAATCCCTCTGAAATGCAACCCTCCACTTCGCACCCCCTTCGACCGAAATCTCTTCTACGTATCCCAGGGATACGAGTTCATATCCCTCAGGGGATAAGAAAACTCGTATTCCCAAGGAATACAAAATTGTCGTATAATTAGGGATAAAAATTTGTATTTCTAAAGGGATACAAGAGAACGTATCCTTTTGGGGATACGAAACAGCCGTATCTTAAAGGATATGAAGCAGTTGTATCTCAAGGGATACGAATTTCTTATCCCTTGAGATACATAATTCATATCCCTGCATGTTATAGGGGGATGTGAAATTCGGGGTAGAGCCTTTCAGGGATACGAAATTCAGCTGTGTGGTCCCCAAATATCACCTGCTTCCACCTAACACACTACCTACAAAAACCCCCTTGCTCATTCTTCATAAGGGTTGGATTTTTGATTGATTTGACAAATCACAACACGACCATTCCCGGTTGGTTATTGATGATGAACCTAGTCCTAGAAACTGACCCCCTTCTTGACAAAACCCAGATGTCGTTGCTCTGAATTTGGGTCCTACGCTTTCAGCAACTCAACAAGCCCAAGTTCTTCCTAGTCAGAATCAACCAGCTCAACCTCATCAACCATACCAAAATCCGGCGAACAATGCTAATGACATGGATAAGGATGACCCTAATGTCCATCCCAGAAGACGTCCATGGCCCGAGATCCCTAAGGTGAACCACGACTGCTGGATTCCACTAACTGATGTTTCCACCTGCGTATCTCCCCGACATGATCCGAAGGATTATAAGAGATATGCGAGGGAACGTGAATGACTTGTGGGAAACCAACATGAGACGTAACCGTTTCACCAGGGTCATGCACGAAGCTGAGTGGCCCCGACGCTTTAACATGCCACAGCTCGCACTCTACGGGGGAAAGACCGACTTTATGGATTTCTAATCCACCACGAGTGGCTCATGGACTCCAATCGGGACGCTGACGCAGTCAATTGCAAATGCTTTCTGGTTTTCTTGGAAGGCACAACTTTGCTTTGGTTCACCCATCCTCGGCTAATTACATCTCCACCTTTGACCAGTTGGCGACAGAAATGGTCAAACACTTCAATTGCATGTTTCTACGTCGAAAAATACTCTTACTCTTTCCAACCTCTATAAGGGCGCCACATAAACTCTCAAAAGCTACCTCGAGCGTTTCAACACCAACCTCGCCAAGGTTGATGACCTGGAGTCAGGTATTGTCCTTTCCCATCTTACCAAAGGTATCCTTCCTAGCTCGGGTTCGGATCATGGATCGACAAAAAGCAACCCAAAACTTTGGAAGCTTTCTACGAAAAGGTTTGACAAATTTTGTGTTAAGAGAAAGCACGACATAGGGCTGCCCAAGGCGGCTACTCCAACAACCCACACATTAGCACCGTCGAAGGCAGTGTCAAAGGAAAACAGGTTGGAGAATCTTCTGACAAGGGTAAGGGAGCATCCTCGTACAAGCCCAACCCGAACAACGGCAAAACTGGCGGTCACAACAACAATCAAGCTCCTGGAGATCCCAAGAAGCACGACCGTTATCCCATTTACAGGAATTACACTTCACTTAACCGAGAGTTGGAGGCAATATACTTAGAGACCTATAACACTCTTCAGTACAAGAAGCCCAACACAAGGGAATTTACCGACAGCGAGAAGAACTCTTGCAAGTATTGAAGATTCCACAATAGTTTGGGCACAACACCAACGACTGTAGCCACCTCAAGGATGCAATTGAAAAACTCATCTGCGAGAAACTTCTAGAACAGTACGTTCAGAATCCTTCTCCTCCAGAAGCAACCATGAGCCCCTCAATGGTCGCTCTCCCCCTAGCTAATGCGACCCCAGGTTCATCCATCCAAAGACCACGTGGCATCGTGATCAACACTAGTTGTAGTGGACCTCACCCTATATACGAAAGCTTTCAAAAGATGGAGGAGTATGCGAACTCCATTAAGCATACTAGCTACAAAGCATGCTCTTCCCTAGAAGAATCTGTCCCCGTCAAGCTCAAAAAGACGTTGCGGGATAATATTGTCTTCCGCGAGAGAGAGTCTAAGGGAATTCAGATCCCAACTATAGATCCTCTCATCATCTCCTCTCAGATAGGCCATGCTTTTTTTCAAAGGATCCTCATCGATTTAGGAAGCTTGGTCAACATTATCTTCAAGTCAGCCTACGACCAGATGAAACTTGAGGCCAAAGCTTTGAAGCCCTACCATGCCACGATCCACGGCTTCGACCGTTCTTCCAATCAACCTATGGGCATAGTTGACCTCTCAGTTGAACTCGGAGAAGGGGATCAGAGTCGGGTTCGAATCCTTAACTTTGTGGTCATCGACATCATGTCTCCATACAATGTCTTCTTCGCGCGATCCTTCCTCGCAGAATTCTGAGTCTGCATGCCACCATGATCCCTTCTGATAAAATTTCTGACAGAGAATGGGATCAACACAATCAAGGGTGACCAAGAAACTGCGAGAGCCTTTTATCTCACCGAGTGGAAGAATCCCGTCAATAAGGTGAAAGGCAAGAATGCCTTTTCATAGCAACCAAAGGTGTTTGAGTCCTGGCTTAGACTTTCACCTAAAAGCTTTTTAAAATTTTGAGTTCTTAAAAGTTAATAATTGAGCTAGACTCAAAGTGCGTTTCTAACTTACTTAGACTTTCCGAAGTATTTCCACAAAGTCATTTCTCTCAAATATATATTCCTAATTCGTTTTTCCTTTGTACTCTTTCCTAATTAACAAGGCCCTACTACCAAACCCACTAATTTGAAATACTAACATTTCAGATACTAACATATGGGATCCATCTCTTTTTTCCACTACAAAACACATTGTACACTTTTCACCCAAACCACCTAAAGGTCTCAAATTTCTATAACTATTTCTTTAGTGTACATAATTCATATTCCAACTCTTTCAATATGTCGATCTTCCTATTTAGTGGATTCCTTTATGGATCTAGGTGTGTGTGTGTGTGTGTGTGTATATATTATATTTATATTTTAAAAATACAAATATGCTCCCTCACTACATATACTTAGGGAACCTAAACCTGAGCACTTATACCAGATGCAACAACCCGAATTTCGACAGATCGATTTTTTTTTCAAAAATCCCAAATATCGAGGCTCGAGTTGGCTTGTCTGTTATCCTGTAGAAACGACAGAGATAATAAATATACCTAAGCTCGATAAAACATCTTACAATGGAATGGATAAAATATAATAATCAAATATAGCGTTGCCCAAATAATAACGCGGTCTGACAAGTGTTCAAAGGCTACCAAGTCTCTTTCATAAACCTAACCTGCGAGTATGTTATGAGGAGGGGGTCAGAACACAAAGTTCTGGTGAAGGGACAAATTATACATTCTGAAATAACCCTACAAATACCGTTCAGTTGCATTTTCTTAATTATTAGGTTATATGGGTTAATAACACTCAAGGCTCTACACTCACGTCGTACCCATCTACTCCCCAGTAGATTAACCTAATATAGTATATATGTAGCTATACCCAACATCTCAAGGCACTCCCCATAATACCCTCCTCATACGGTCCCCGCTGTCATGCCATGGAAGCATATACAACCTCCATCCTACTCCAAACTACGTGTAGAAATCTATATTGTTGCGTCACGTAATCGCGTAGAACTACCATCGCTACGCCACGTAAGCGTATAGATCGTCATATCCAAACTCCTCGACCAATCAATCTCAACACGGAGTAATGCCCTGATGTCTACAATACACCATTCAGTGCATGTATCTAGACCCTCACACAACATACTGTCTATTATAATCCGAGTCACGTAATAGGGTTGCATCCAATGCACGAAACTCAGTCCGGAGCTTTCAATATCTGTAAAGGACAACTTCATTAAGCCTATAATACAGATATTCACATATGGTCTGTCTTTTCACGGTGGCTATGGCCCCACCCTGGCCTCTACCTCAGCTAATAAAAGACTTCTTCAAGAGTCAAGTGACGTGCCCTTATCACCAATCTAACATCCAATTTGGCGTGTTCCACAACCAACGTCCCGATAGTGAAAGAGCGTAGGTATGTAGGTTTATCTCTAGTCTTTTCGCATCCCATTGACTGCCGATGACAGGTATTCGACGATTACTATCCTTAATTTGGTCCTGACCAACCTCTCCCACTAGCGAGGAAAACCGTCGAATCACTTAATGTTATCCGCCACGACTTTCTGACTATCACACTATAATTGTAGTCAAGGTATACTCACTGGATGGTACCGCACAAACCAAACCTCTGTGAGTGCGGCCCGAAGCCTATCACAGAGGACCATTACGGAGTACCCTACCATGTCCTGCAGAAGCCACGTGCTTCCCTCCAATCCCATAGAATAATCATTTGGGCATGCTCCTCTTATGTCTCCAAACACCACGATGATCTACCCCATTGAGTTCTTCATCTCTATACGTACAGACTGGTCCAAGCGCGACACGCCACCGTGTTGTTATATCCTACGTCTAATCTTTTAATCATGCGCTTACTTTACTTATCACATTGCTAATTAACTTGATTATCCACATATTCACTTTTTATTCAAGTTATTTGGTTTATTACTTCATAATTGGCTGCTTACTTTTTTTATTCAGCCCTATGCCACCGGAGTGGGATTTTGCTTATTATTTATTACATTTACTAGACCTAACACTTCTAATAATCCTATTAATAATAAGCATACTTCTTTCTTATTTAATCATAATCTTTTCTTACACTATTATCACAACCGTTGTTGTGAGTTTACTTATTAATTTAGTTCCCATAACTAAGGTTATTAACAAGTTTTCTTTACATTTATTATTACCCATGTTATAATTCTACTTGTCCCTAGGACAAGCCTACCTATTATATTACATTCTCATCCATATAATTAATTGTAATAGATTATTTTTCCCTCATCACATTTTCCCTAGGTTCCTTAATATTAACCAAACTTTTACTGTTGTAACATTTATTTATTTACCATCTTGTATATTCTTATAATTTCAGGGAAATATTTCACGTACCTCGTTAGATAGTGGAAAGATTTAAAGGTCTATTTCCATTACGTTTATCAATTAAGATCCGTAGTTGCAAGCTATTTCTTTTATTTTCAATGTGGATATATATATATTTTATTTGATTAGTGTGCAATATGGCAAAAGAATCCCTATTTCACATTAATCCTTTTTTTCTTTCTTTTCTTGCAACTAAGGTCTAAGTAATTTTTGTCGTTATAGAAATGTATCCATTCCCCTCCCCCCCCCCCCCCCAAATCCAACTAGCTCAGTCCACTATTAATTTCCCTTTTTTCTGAGTTAGATGTTAAATTCCGATTTTTCATATACCATATAACCTAATAATTAAGAAAATGTAATTGAGCAGTATATGTAGGGTTATTTCATAATGTATAATTTGTCCTCTCACCAGTACTTTGTGTTCTAACCCCTCCTCATAACATAGTCGTAGGTTAGGTTTAGGGTAAAGACTTGGTAGTCTTTGGACACTTGTTTGATATTGTTGTTGTTTCGATAAAGCTATATTTGATTATTATATTTTATCCATTCCGTTGTGAGATGTTTTTATAGAGCTTTGATATTTTTGTTATCTCTGTCTTTTCTGCAAGATACTAGACAAGCCAACTCGCGCCTCGATATATTGGGATTTTTTAAAAAAAAATTGATTGGTCGAAATTCTTATAGTTTGACCAAATGGCTTTGAAATCATTGTGGAAATGATAGTCAAAGAAATTTATTTTGAGAAAGGCCATTAGTATAAGTAATAGAAATCTAAAATAGATCAAATATAATGACCCAGTTGAGCCAAAGTCTACCTTTCTCACATCTTGATGTACCATTCCTCCTAGGTTACTATTTCCTATTCATTCATTATGCAAACTCTATCTTTAAGTACTCTTGTCCCATCACGTTATATATATTACAAAATATATCCATTATACCGATTTTGTAACACCCCGTAATTTCAACAACATTAAAAAGGATAAATTAAATAATAATTAATTTAAAATTTAGAATTAAGGGAAATGGACTATGCCATTGTGTCCATCTCAAAATTCCGGTCAAGATAGACATTTGGTTTGCGTAAAACGGACACCGTATGAAAAAGTTGTGAGGGTTTGAAGTTTGTATAAGCGCAGAAGAATTATACATACATATATATATATTAAATTAGAAAAATCAGACAACAGTTTGAAATCCGAAAATAAACAGGCGGTAATTTTCTTGCCCCAGGGGAGTCGACCCCGGGTTGACCCCTCAATAGGGGTGTCGACCCCCCTAGGGCTGAGGTGGCAGTTGATTTATGGGGGGGGTAGCAGCTATAAATAAAGGTCCATTTCTCTTGTTTTCTTCACTGGAAATCGATGGAAGCCAAAAGCTGTCGGTGCCTGAACTGAAACGAATCCTTTTCTTCAACAACAATCAAATAGAGCTAATCAGTTAGAAATTCACGTTTAGATCTGAGTTTCAACACCAACAATTTCTGTTCTGTCTTCTAAAATTCAAACACTATGAGTTAGTTACTTCTAGATTTAAATGATTAAAAGTAAACGTGATATGACTATGATTTGGATCTGTTATAAATTGTGAATCTATGATATTCTTCGATCTTAAACTTTATTATGATAGATCTACCTTTATAGATCTAATTCACTTGTGGTTAATTTATCATGTCACCTTTGTGGATCTTAACCTTTATCTATGTTTGTGGTTAATTTGGATCTTCCATTATTTGATAGTTAAAATCTTGTTTAGATCTAATTCTCCCTCTAGATCATCTTGCACCTATCATGTGGTGGTTAATTTAGAACTGCCATCAACCGGACATATGAATCCTTATTTAGAGCTATTCATGCCTATTAGGACATCCTTATTATGTTAGATCTAGTTTTATCATCACCTGTTCACTAGATCTGCTTTTATGTCCACCTTATTATTATGCCAATTACATGTATATGCCAATATATATATATATATATATATGTATATATATATATATGTCGGTTATGTTAGAATAATCACTATTGTCATCTTCCTAATCACCTTTCCCTTTTTTTGTTTATGGCCAGGCTACTCTCTAGCCTAGGCATACCACCAAATATATATGAATGCATTAGTTAGGGAACGGGGGAAAAATATTAGAATTGGCATTATTTTGTATAATGAATATGAACTTTGACATATAATTCACTATGAATATAATTGGGTAAATGGGCATAAAAACCTAGAAGACATAGGTAATTAATTGGTTAAAATGCTTAGGATTACAGTAATTAGAAACTGTAATTGCACTTATGACACGAGGTTAGATTTCATTTGTGGTGGAAGTCTACCTTGACCCGACTGGCATATCCAGCAACCGCAAATGTTGAATCTAATATGAGGGGTCTAAGTGCACAAATACGAGACGGGCAAAGACATGAGATTAGGCCCAACTTTTGGAAGAAGTCTGCTCGGACCCGACTGACATATCCAGCATCCATAAGCTGTTGGCCTAATGTGGGAGGTCTAACCCGTTATAAACCATAAATGGACATGGTAACGAATTGGAATACTTAACCTAGTTGAATCCATAGGGATTGTGTGAACATGAATATGAATTGGGGCTAAGTAAACTTGGTTGAACAATGGGAGGGTTAAGTTAAGTATATCTGGGTTAGGTGGGTAATATATAAATATAGACCCACAAAACTTAACCAATTGAGGGTTATGTATTAAAGACACCTATGGTAAGCATAACCGGTAGAAAGATTGGGGTTATATAATTAAAGACACCTTTAGGTTAAATAAAACCTGGGAAAAACCTAGTGGGGGATACAAGACAAAGGGGAGAGCTTGTATCATATTGTGCAGGACCCGTTTCAGTCAGTAACCTGGAGTAGGTATCAAACAAAGTGCTTCGAACTAGGTCGGAGAAGGGGCACGCTTACTGAACTGATTGTAAGAGATCCAATCGTAGAGGACAGTGTGGGCAGCGCAAACTGACCGGGTCATGTGCGTGCATGGGCCGGGCAGAGGGGGATAAGACGACCATGACACTTGTAGATATGAGGCTGTGCATATCAGCGAAGGGTTGCCACTTTAGGACATGATACATCCAGTGGTGGGGCTGGCACAGAGTATCTACGCGGATTAGGGAGACGATCGATTATGGTAGCAGTTAGGGTTTGGATGTATGCCTAAGTCTGCCACCTTATAGTGGAAGGGATCATCTCATTCTGGTTATACTAGTAATAGTGCAAAATAATCATTAGAGAAGCGTATACACCCTATCTTGCTTACCTTTCATACCTGCCTTTTATGTAGTTATCTCTCTCTCTTATCCACTTTATATGCCTGTCATTCTAGTTTTATTTATTTGCTTGCTAAAAGTAACTGGACTCGCTAGACTTTATGTCTGACCCTTTTTGTTTCCTCTTCTTTTTTCCGTTCCCCCCCCCCTCAGGTTCTCAGGGCGGGAACACTTAGGCTTGACCGTGATTCTTCTTACATTTTGCTGGAGCTGCTAGATGTATGGCTCAAGCTCCTATCCTTGCTGCTATGACTATATTTTGTTTAGGGAATTTTGCTTCTTTCATGTACTCTGATGTTTTATAGTATATGACAGTAGTTTTTATGTTGTAATGGTTTTTGTGTATTTCAGACATGTTATGTTTTTGAACCACGATGCTTTATTATAAATAAAGTTTAATTCCGCTGTCATTTTATATCAGTATTGTAATATTTCTGTTTTTGTTTACCTTTAACGCTTCACGAAACTTAATGCATTCCCTTTGTGAGTGACATTAACGGACGTGCGGTGTCACAGTTGGTATCAGAGTTGAAGGTTAACAGATTAGATAAAAGTTTTTGAAAATTATTTTCGAAAAGGTTTTAAAAGAAAGCATTTTCAAAAAAAAAATGTTCTGAATAGCATTCCCCAAAAATCCATAAGTAATATCTTTCGATCCCTTGTCTGAATCTCTTTCCTTTTCTTTTTCAGCATGTCTAGGGAACCTAATATTCCATAGGGCATTACGATACCAAGCTGGTTACGTAGGTATCTAGAGGCTACGGTGCCTGCCGAAGGCCAAGGAAACGTTCCTCCCCCAGCTACACCCGTTGTTCCTCCTCCTTCTCCGCGTGCATACAACTTCTCTAAGAGTTGCAAAGATTTCCGTACTATGGGAGGAAAGTCATTCCATGGAACCGAGACATTCGTAGAAGCAAGGAATTGGCTCAAGGAGACTGAGGACTTTTTTGTAATCTTTGAAGTGTAAGATCGAAGGAAGATTCGGTTAGCTGTCTGGCTACTGAAGGATGAAGCTTCATTTTGGTGGGAGGTAACCGAAGCAGGTCATCCAGTGGAAACTTAGGATGATTTTAGACAGAGGTTTGAAATGAAGTTTCTTTTCGAAGTTGAGAAAAGCATGCAAATGGAGTGGTTCTTAGCACTCAGACAAGGAAACTTGATGGTTAAAGAGTATTCAACCAGCTGGCAAGATTTGGACTGGAACTGGTGGATACTCCGCATAAGAAAGCTTTGCGGTTTGCTAAAGGGATGAATGAACCCCTTCACGGGCTAGTTATGTCCCATATTCCAATGGGGGAAACTTTTGAAAGGCTTGTTGATATGCCTTTGATGTATGAGGAAGAGAAAGGAGAAAAGAAGGAAGTAAAGGCTGAGGAAACAATGTAAAACAAGAAGATTTGGCCTAAGAAGGGACAACAAAAACAACAATAGAAGAAGGGAGGAAAGAATGACAAGGCCAAGTATAAGAGGAAGTGTCACAGTTGTGGGCATGAGGGTCACTTGGTGTAGGACTGCAAAAGAAGGAAGAATTCTTGCTTCAATTGCGGAGAGGTCGGACACTTTGCTAGGGAGTGCCCGAAGAAGCAGGGACATGGTCAAAGGGCAGAAAATTCTAGAGGTCAGGTGTATGCTCTCGCGATTAGTGCTCCTGATAGAGGTAGAAAAATTTCTGTGGAAGGTTTATATTCTCTTTCAAATCATCCTATTAGAAGACTTTTTGATTTTGGCGCTTCACATTCATTTATATCTAGTTCTATGGCTGAATCTCTGCACTTAAATACTAGTATGGTAGTGGATCCCGTTGTTGTCTCAAACCCCATTGGTGGTTCGGCTCATTTGTCTATGATTTGTCGGGGTTTGAGGATATCTATCTTAGGCGTCTAGTTTGAATGTGATGCATATGTGCTCGGGTTATGGGCTATGGGTTGATTCTAGGGATGGATTGGCTAACCATGTATGGTGTCATTCTAGATTGCGAGAGGAGGGTTGTTAGGCTTCTGTCCTATCATGGGAAGACCCTCGAGATTTCTTGTGACCCGCAAGGGTCGGTTATGCTTAGTTTCCTTGAGTCTCTTGATGCATCTATAGATGATCTACAATCTGTTCCAGTAGTCCGAGAATATTGTGATGTTTTTGATGAGGTACGGGGTTTGCCTCCGAGGCGCGAGATCGATTTCCGTATATATCTGGTGGACAATGCAAAGCCATTTGCATTACCAGTGCACCATATGGCTCCGAGGGAAAGGTGGGAGCTGAGTAAAAAAGTAGGGGAGCTACTTGAAAAAGGGTTTATCAGGCGAAGCATATCTGAATGGGGTGCTCCATTAGTATTCGCAACTAAGGCGGACGGTTCACTTCGCTTGTGTGTGGACTATTGAGAGTTGAATAAACTCAACAAGAAGAACAGACACCCGCTCCCAAGGATTGATGATTTATTTGATTAGCTTGTTGGTGGCTCGTTATTCTCTCAGTTAGACTTGGCCACGGGGTTTCATCAGTTGAGGGTGGCTGAAGACAGTATAGATAAGACTGCTTTTAGGACTCCAGATGGTTTCTTTGAATGGCTAGTTATGCCTTTTAGGTTGACGAATGCACCCGCCTATTTTATTGATCTAATGAGTAGGGTGTTTTGGGAGTTTCTAAATGAATTTATCGTGGTCTTTGTTGATGATATCTTGATCTTCTCCAAGAGCGAAGAAGAGCATGCCTAACATTTGAGAGAAGTTTTGAAAACTCTATGTGCGCATCAGCTTAAGGCAAAGTTCTCCAAATGCCATTTTTGGAGATAAGAGATGAGATTCTTAGGGAATGTAGTCTCCAAAGAAGGGATTGCGGTAGATCCCACAAAGGTAGTTACATTGCAAGATGGGGAAATTCCTAAAAATGCAAAAGAGGTGAGAAGCTTTCTTGGATTGGCAGGTTATTATAGGAAGTTCATTAAGGACTTCACAAAGATATCATCCCCACTCACTAGGTTGAAAAAGAAGAACTTGACATTTTCATGGGATATAGATTGTGATGTTGCTTTCCAACGGTTGAAGAGAGCTCTGACAACAACCCCAGTTGCCTGATTATTTACGGTTTACACTGATGCATGTGGTACAGGGCTTGGTGCAGTTCTGATGCAAGAAGGAAAGGTAGTTTTATTATGGGGGTAGACAGTTGAGAGTTCATGAGAAGAACTGTCCTACTCATGATTTAGAGATAGCTGCCATAGTATTCACGCTTAAGACATGGCGTCATTATTTACTTGGAGAGAAGTTCAAGTTATATACCGATCATAAATCTCTCAAGTATTTGTTCTCACAGAAGGGCCTTAATTTAAAGCAACAAAGGTGGACAAAGTTCTAGCTTCTTATGATTTTGAATTGCTACCGGCAAGGGTAATGTGTTCCTCAAATGGGAAGCTTGATAAAGGCAGTCCTAGAAGAAGCCCATCATTCTAAGATGACTATTCATCCAAGCGGTGATAAGATATACAAAGACATGAAGAGGGTTTTCTTTTGGGCTGGGATGAAGAAAGATATTGCAGAGTTTGTTTCTCAATGTTTGGTTTGTCAACAAGTCAAAGCTGAGCAAAAGAAGCCCGGTGGTCTACTTCATCCTTTGTAGGTTCCACAGTGGAAGTGGGACAACGTCTCTATGGATTTCATAGATGGTTTGCCTAGATCGAAGAAAGGCAACACTAGTATCTGGGTTGTGGTGGATAGACTCAATAAGAGCATTCATTTCATTCCAGTTAAGAGTAAGAGGATGACATCATGGTTGGTAGCAATTTACGTTCGTGAAATAGTCTGTCTTTATGGAGTACCTTCCAGCATCATAAGCAATCATGACCCCATCTTCACCGGTGAATTTTGGAGGAGCTTGCAAGAAGCATTAGGTACACAATTGTGTTTGAGAACCGCTTATCATCCTCAGACCGATGGGCAGATGGAGAGGGTGAACAGAATTCTCGAGGATCTTATAAGGTTGTGTATCCTAGACTTCAGAGGGACTTGTGAAGAGCATCTTCCTTTAGTAGAGTCCGCTTACAACAACAGTTATCAAGCTAGCATCGGCATGACACCCTTCGAAGCATTCATGATGTTTTCCACGTTTCTCATCTACAGAGGTGATTGCATGATACCGCGGAAGTTGTTGAGCCAAGTATATTAGAGGAAGTAGAAGTGGAGCGGAGGCGACAGTCAGACGAGTCCCTACCCGTATTCTTGGATTAGACATTAAGAAGCTACACAATAAAGAAATCAAGCTGATAAAGGTTCAATAGGGAGATAACCCAGAGGATGCGACTTGAGAGACCAAAGGCAAGATTCGTGCTTCGTACCCTTTCTTTTTCGAGGGTATGTCCTTAACTCCTTTTCCAAAGTTTTATCTATATGCTTGTTTCTATCACCTGAGTATGTCCTATCAATAGTATTTTCGACCTTTAGATAGGAATCCTATGGATGTAAACATGTGTTTGAGACATGTTATGTTTGATGGATGCAAGTGTTTGCTAAGCGGTTGCCTGTGGATGCATATACACACACATTAGGCACTAGATCGACTCAATCACTCTCATACTGCAATGGATGTGTGTGCATTTTTCTTTTCTTTTAGTGGGTGAAAATGTATGTATTAGCATATGGATGTTGCATTTGGACGAATGAGTGTGCACACATATAGAACTTACATGTTATAATAGGATTATTTGTATACATATTGGATTCATGGCACTAACATACATTATATTGAGGAGGTCGACTGAATCAGTAGACCGTCTAATATTTGCATTAGTATTAGGACATATACACACATCTTTGCCTATGTATTAGAAGTCTTTAAGGACAATGGATGCCTGTGGTTGTTGATGAGTAGATGGGTGATGGGTGGTAGGATATACACTCTTCTTAACTTGAAGATTTCAGGGACGAAATCCTTTGAGTAGGGGAGAATGTAACACCCCGTAATTTCAACAACATTAAAGTGGATAAATTAAATAATAATTAATTTAATATTTAAAATTAAAATGGAAACAGACTACGTCATTGCGTCCATCTTGAAATTTTGGTCAAGATAGACACTTGGTTTGCATAATACGGACACCGTATGAAGAATTTATGAGGGTTTGAAGTTAGTATATGCGCAGAAGAATTATATATATATATATATATATGTATGTATATTAAATCATAAAAATCAGAAAACAGTTTGAAATCCGAAAATAAAGAGGTGGCAATTTTCCCACCCCAGGGGAGTCGACCCTTTTGGGAGGGTGTCGACCCCTCAAGGAGGTGTCGGCCCACGGGTCGACACCCTAAGGGGAGGTCGACCCCCCAGGGCTGAGGTGGCAGTCGATTTCTAGGGGGCTGGAAACTATAAATAAAGGTCCATTTCTCTTATTTTCTTCACTGGAAATCAATGGAAGACAAATGCTGCCGGTGCCTGAACTGAAACGAATCCTTTTCTTTAACGATAATCAACTAGAGCTAATCAGTTAGAGATTCGCGTTTAGATCTGAGTTTCAACACCAACAATTTCTCTTTTATCTTCTAAAATCCAAACACTGTGAGTTATTTACTTTTAGATTGAAATGCTTAAAAGTAAAAACGTGGTATAACTGTGATTAGGATCTGTTATAAATTGTGATTCTATGATATTCTTGGATCTTAAACTTTATTATGATAGATCTACCTTTATAGATCTAATTCACTTGTGGTTAATTTATAATGTCACCTTTGTGGATCTTAACCTTTATCTATGTTTGTGGTTAATTTGGATCTGTCATTATTTGATAGTTAAAATCTTGTTTAGATCTAATTCTCCCTCTAGATCATCTTGTACCTATCATGTGGTGGTTAATTTAGATCTGTCATCAATTGGACATATGAATCCGTATTTAGAGCTATTCATGCCTATTAGGACATCCTTATTATGTTAGATCTAGTTTTATCATCACCTGTTCACTAGATCTGCTTTTATGTACACCTTATTATTATGCCAATTACATGTCTATGCCAGTATATATATATATATATATATATATATATGCTGGTTATGTTAGAATAATCACTATTGTCATCTTCTTATCACCTTTCCCTTTTTTGTTTATGGCCAGGCTACTCTCTAGCCTAGGCATACCGCCAAATATATGCGAATGCGTTAGTTAGGGAACGGGGGAAAATATTATAATTGGCATAATTTGTATAATGAATAAGAATTTGGACATATAATTCACTATGAATATAATTGAGTAAATGGGCATGAACACCTATAAGACATAGGTAATTAATTGGTTAAAATGCTTAGGATTACAGTAATTAGAAACTGTAACTACACTTATGACACGAGGTTAGATTGCATTTGTGGTGGAAGCCTGCCCGGACTCGACCAGCATATCCAGCAACCGCAAATCTTGAATCTAATGTGAGGGGTCTAAGTGCACAAATATGAGACGAGCTAAGACACGAGGTTAGGCCCAACTTTTGGAAGAAGTCTGCCCTGACTCGACCGGCATATCCAGCATTCATAAGTTGTAGGCCTAATGTAGGAGGTCTAGCCCATTATAAACCATAAATGGACATGGTAACGAGTTGGAATACTTAACCTAGCTGAATCCATAGGGATTGTCTGAACATGAATATGAATAAGGGTTAAGTAAAATTGGTTGAACAATGGGAGGGTTAAGTTAAGTACATCTGGGTTGGGTGGGTAATATTTAAATACAGGCCCACAAAACTTAACCAATTGGGGGTTATGTATTAAAGACACCTATGGGTAAGCATAACCAGTAGAAAGATTGGGTTATATAATTAAAGACACCTTTAAGGTAAATATAACTTGTGGAAAACCTAGTGGGAGATACAATACAAAGGGGAGAGCTTGTATCATATTGTGTGGGACCCGTTTCAGTTAATAACCCGGAGTAGGTATCAAATAAAGTACTTCGAACTAGGTCAGAGAAAAGGCACGCTTAGTGAACTGATTGTAAAAGATACAAACGTGGAGGACGGTGTGGGCGGCACAAACCGACCAGGTCATGTGCGTGCATAGGCCGGGCAGAGGAGGATAAGACGACCATGACACCTGTAGATATGGGGCTGTGCATATCAGCGAAGGGTTGCCACTTTAGGACATAATACATTCTGCGGTGGGGCCGACACATGGTATCTATGCGGATTAAGGACCCGATCGATCAGGATAGTAGTTAGGGTACAGTTGGACGTATGCCTAAATCTACCACTTTATAGTGGAAGGGATCATCTCATTCTGGTTATACTAGTAATAGGGCAAAGTAATCATTAGAGAAGCATATACAACCTATCCTGCTTGCCTTGTCATATCTGCCTTTTATGTAGTTATCTCTCTCTTATCCACTTTATATGCTTGTCATGCTACTTTTATTTATTTACTTGCTAAAAGTAACTGGGCTCGCTAGACTTTATGTCAGACCCTTTTTGTTTCCTCTTCTTTCTTCCATTCCCCCACCCGGTTCTCAGGGCGGGAACACTCATGCTTGACTGTGATTCTGCTTACATTTTGCTGGAGCTGCTAGATGTATGGCTCAAGCTCCTATCCTTGTTGCTATGGCTATATTTTGTTTGGGGAATGTTGCTTCCTTCATGTACTTTGATGTTTTAAAGTACAAGACAGTAGTTTTTATGTTGTAATGGTTTTTGTGTATTTCAGACATGTGATGTTTTCGAACCACGATGCTTTATTATAAATAAAGTTTTAATTCCGCTGTCATTTATACCTGTCTTATAATATTTCTGTTTCTGTTTACCTTTAATGCCTCACGAAACTTAATGCATTCCCTTTGTGAGTGACATTAACGGACGTGGGGTGTCACAGATTTAATATAAACCTAACAATTCATTACAATTTCGATTCCAAGCTACTAACCTTAGTACCCTTGACTTTGGCTAACTTGAAGTAATTTAGTTCATTTAAAAGTTGACTTCAAGTTATTTACCTTAGTATATCTTGGGTTTGATCAGGTTAAAGTAATTTAATTTGTTTTACTTATCGCAATTTCCTTGTTAAGGTTTGTTTTTGTATCAAGTGGATATTTTTGAATATCCAATCTTAAACATTTTCACCTAACTTAATAGATGTCATTATATTTATTATTTAATTCAATTTTAAAACATTACTTTATTGGATCAACTTAACAAATCATTTCATTTACTAATGAAAGTCAATTTATTAAATTTCACAATAAACTCAATTATTGGTCTTCAGGTATTCTAGATTAATAATCTTGAGCTAAAATCCTAGACATAACTTTGTCCATTGTACTATATTGGAATAAAATTATATAGTAATCTTTATATTCAATTTTAAATATATTTTTACCAAGTTAATAATCCATTCAACATTCACGTTCAACATTTAAATTTTTGATAAGTTAGGTATAAAACCTAGACATATTTATATATTACATTACAATACTTATTATATTAAGAATTACGTGTATATCTAAACTAAATAATATTATACTTCAAACTCATGCATTTATATATTTGAAATATCTATTAATCTATGATTTAAATTTTGAGATATATCATTTTATCTTTGACTTTAAATTCTAAACTTTTATTCAAATCTAAATTCTTAATAAAGATATTAATTTAAAATTAACTTAAAATAAGTTCAAAATTATATATATACTAGACATACTTTTAAATCACATTTCAACCCATTCAAATTATATTTCCAAGTATTTAACATTTCAACCCATTTTTCAATATTTTTAGTTCACTTCCTTATATATATATATATAATAGAAATACTTTTAAATCACATTTCAATCCATTCAAAATACATTTCCAGGTATTTATCATTTCAACCAATTTTTTAATATTTTCGGTCCACTTCCTAAAATCTATGCAGTAATTTGGGTATGTATCATTTCAATCCATTGGGATTTTCATAGATCGACTAGAACTAGTATCATGTGGTCGAGATAATAAATTATTTCAGGTATTGCATGTGCCTAACATATATTAATATCAAGTTTCGAGTCATTTATTTTGTTGTATGTGTGTTACATGTGTACAAGTCACATATTTGTAGTAATCAAAAATTTCTAAACCAATTCTAACATTTCATGTCCAGTTTCGAGAACATTAATTTTATCAAACGGGAATGATAGTCGTGAGTAATTCTAGAGTAAATAAGGGTTGAAAATTAGGCGAGTCAGAATTAGGATCTAGGACTAGGTAAGAATAAGTTATACGACCCAATCTCAAAATCTTAGTGGTTATCCCAAAGATTTATATTTGAAAGTTGATGAGGATTAAGGGTTTCTAGAATCAAAGTTTGGTTGTAAACTACGATTCCCTAAATAGTTTAGTTTAGGAATTTGTACGATTATGAGTGTATCTAGTGACTAACAATATATAAATATAGGTATAGTGTAAGTAACGTAATTTATGATTTTCGAGAAAAAAGGATTCATGGATATTAATTGCAAATTTAATAGGCATTGAATTTGTGATTAGTTTTGAGTATATATTTAAAAGAGAAATTGGTTTCAATTTTTTTGGATATATTTTCAAGTTTGAAGGAGCTTGAAGGAATTAAAATAAGCATTCATGGAATGGCTCGGTTTGATGTATATATTAAAACAATGAATAGAGCACATTTATGAGTAAGACAAAGGTGGTAGAAGATTTAAAAGAATGGTTTGGCATCGCAAGGGTTTGGAATGGAGTGTTAATATCAGAACACTATTGATACCATTTAATTGTAGGAGAAAACTTCGAAAAGAATTGTTTTTAGGTCGTGATCGCTAGTGGCCCCCGGTATTGATTGGATAAGGGTATAAAGTGATATACATAATGAGTTCCTGTTTATATAGGTGTTGTTTGGGATTCAAAACCCTTATCAAAATTTTAAGATATACAGGTAAGAGAGAATTTCATGGGGATACTCAACTAAGCAATTTTCCACATATGGAATTTGAAAGTTAATGCTAGAATTAGGTTTGCAGCCTACAAAGAGGAAGTGTATTAGTCTCGTAATGTTTAGAATATTAAGTGAAGAAGAAGTTTAGCTTTAAAGAACGCCTCCTCAAGAGTAAGAACTTAAAGCTTGAGATTAAGGAATATGCTAAAATATTGGATTGGTGTAAATTAGCCTTTTTAGTTTGAATATAATCGTGTTTTGGTTTGCCTAGGGATATTTGTTTAATTTTTATAAATTAGCCATTTTGTCATTTTTCACAAAAAACCTACATTTGAAATTATAAGGAATATGCATAAAATGTAAAGAGTGTGATGTGTAATTTCATATGTTTGCACGTAGACTACACTATCTATTCAAAGTAAAAAAATACCTATTCCTTGAAATTTTAAATATGTCAATATTATGGAAATTATAATAAAGACCTTATTGGAATTTGAATTCCAACAAATTAGGGTCTAGAAAAATATTCTACTTTTTAGCATAGACTAGGACGTAAGTAAATTAGATTTAGATGAGTGAATATTAGGCACACATCCCTATTTTCAAAGTTAATTAGGTTACGTCCTGCCCATCTTTTCAGTGCAAACCCGGTCCCAATTTTTTCAACTTCCGTGTTTTACGTTTTTTTGGCCAGAATTTTATCCGCTGTCAAGTAAAAAAAATTCTAAAATCTGGAAATGTTCTCGGAAGTCCACGGAAATTAAAAAAAGTTGCATACATGTATGCAACTATTACCTATAGTTGCATACATGTATGCAACTATAACATAAGCTGTTTTCATTGAAAATCTGGACCGAAACTTGCATACATGAGTGCAAGTATTTGAAATACTTGCACACATGTATGCAAGTATTGCATGAAGAAAACTAAACTGATATTTTGCCTGCAAATTGTTGCATGCGTGTGTGTGCAGCTTTTCTGTTTCACTGCACGCCTGAATGCAAAAAAAATGTGAACTGATATGCATGCAAGTGAATTTTTGCACACTTGTATGCAAGAATTATATAATATTTGCACAAATGTATGCAAGTAAATCAACACTGATGCATGACTGAAATACATGCATGGATGTATGCAAGAAAATACAAATATATGCATTTTAGTATGCATTTAACTGCATTTTCGTTGTTTTTCTGTTTTTTTTGTTTTCGACGTGGTATTCGATGGTTTTTTGATCTGATTTTTTTTACCTTTATGTGTTTTATTTAAATAAGAATTTACATGATTTATTTTGTATTTTTTTACTGAATTTTCGAAAAATAGGGACCTAATTTACAATAAATTTATGATCGGATGTGAGCCTAATTTTGAAACTTAATAGAGACCTGTGCCAAACGGACCCTTTAGATTATTTGGT
This sequence comes from Allium sativum, assembly GCA_030737875.1. Lineage (NCBI taxonomy): Eukaryota > Viridiplantae > Streptophyta > Magnoliopsida > Asparagales > Amaryllidaceae > Allium > Allium sativum. The sequence goes on along the minus strand of CM060915.1, from coordinate 931,680,066 downwards.
TTAGGAAACTTTTGAATTTTCGGATCGAACCTCATTTGAAGACTAGAGGACAAACTAAAGAGATATCCAGAGCTTTGAGGATAAAAAGAAAAGTTTGTATCTTGAATCTCTTAGAAAATAGGAATAATATTTATCTTTAGGATTATCATGGTTACCTTTGATGGTTGGGGTAGAGCTCTTGAAGTATTTCAAGTAGGCTATGAGAATCACCAAAGTACTAGTGGAAAACCATTAATAAGTTTTACTCAAACCAAGTTAGTGATTAGACCTTGGAAAAAGTCTAATTTGATTAGGCAATTTGTGAAGGTTAAAAGTCAGCATTATATTTTGGGCTTTCCCAATATTAGGAAAATAAAAGATATTATTAATTATAGGAGCCCATGACATTTTTATACTTTTATATTTGATAAGATATCTTCACACTATGGCAAATTTTGGTAGGGCCTAATCAAGAAATAAGGACAAAGACGGAACCTTTGGCGTCTCGTGCCACCACAAATATTGTGAAGCATGAGATATCAAGGCTCTTCAACATTTAGTTAGATTAATTCGAGTATATTTGGGGGGAAATTCGATGGAAGGCGCAAATTTTTTAAATTTTGTAGCCTTTCTTGGAAATTTTAGGATTCTATGGTTGCATTGTGGTTGCTAGATTGGATAGTAAGAATTGTTTGAAACACAAATGCACCGACTTTCATATAGAAATTGTAACACCCCACGCCCGCTAGGGTCACTCACAAAGGGAATGCCATAGCATCGGTGGAGTATTTTAGTGAATATAGAACAGAAAAATTACAACAAGACAGATATAAATAGTACTTGAAATTTTAAAACATCATCTCATAACAGCGGAAATAAACATGTCTGGTTACATCATAAAACCACGATAAAAGTCAAGTACAATATCCATCAAAATAAAGAGGTACATAATCCCACTCTCTCATACAATAGCCATAACAAAAGAAAAGACAACTGGATAACTGGAGCTTTACATCTCCCCAAGCTCCTAAAGACTGGAACAGCAATCCGATCAAGCTCTACTACTGCTAGGATCCACCGTAGGACCTGAGGGTTGGGAAAAAGATAAAAACAACGGGGTCAGACATAAGTCTGAGTGAGTCCTATAACTTTAACAATACAATCATTAAAGTAACCAGAGAAGACATAAACTTGACCTACGGTAATATCTGGGGATGAATGGCTACACTAAGCAGCTTGGTAGACTTAGGATAAACTAAGATAACCGTCAGGACGCATCTACCCACCCAAGGATAATTACTAACTGCACCTCACCAGTCATTCCTACTTAAAGGTTGATCCCTTCCAAGGACTTAGAAAATTTCCCCAGTAATCTCATGTACTCCTAGCCCACTACATAGGTGCCGTCTGCCCCTATCTCCACTAGGTGTACCCAGTAATTCTTACCCAGTAGTTTCGTGTACTCCTACATAGGTGCCGTCTGCCCCTATCTTCATTAGGTGTACCCACTACTCCCCATCGATCGGCTCCCTACCGTAGATACCCGTGATGGTCCCACAGTGGGGTGTATCACTCCCCTAAAGTGGCTACCCAATACTAACGGTGCACGGCTTTATATCTACACGATGCAACAACGGCTTATCTACCAGCCCGGGCCCACACACGCATATGAAGCCCGTTGGACTTGCGTTGCCACCGCTAACCCGTTTTGGCCTCTTATAATCAAGCCCAATATGCGTGTCCCGTCACTCGACATGGGTCGAGCCCACAAAGATACGTTTGGGATATTGGTTGAAATGGGCCCCCACAAGCTACCCACTTAAGCTTGTCAAATATCTAGTGTATCCCACTTAACCCTTTAATCATGTTTAATTACATGTTTCCACTTGGTTAAGTATTCTAATCGTATTTTCTATTGCCACCCAAGGCAACCCACTAGATTCCTCATGCCACCCAAGGCAATCCCAAAATTTCCTCATGCCACCCAAGGCACCCACTTAACCCTTCATGTCCCACTACATGCTAATTATGGTTAAATGTTTCTTAATTAATTAAGACCGTGATCTCCCATAAAGACCTCCCACATTAGATTGGCTGTTATGACCGCCTGGTTAAGCCGGTAGAATCCGGGCAGTCTTACGTCATAACAGAGTCTAACCTCGTGTCTTTACCTTAATCACGTATTTAATTTTATGGCTAAGACCTCTCACATTGGGCTGACATTTGTAGCAACTGGTTAAGCCGGTCGGGTCCGGGCAGTTTTACACTACAAATGAGTCCAACCTCGTGTCTTAGTCGATTAATTACCCCTAATTAATCACCCCCATATTAATTATCCCTAATTAATATCAAGTTTTCCATAACATGGGTAGACCTAACTCAATAGGTAAATTCCCATGGGGTAGACCTAACTCAATAGGTAAATTCCCACTTATGGTAATTTATTTTTATGGTATGCTTAATCATACCCAATCATTCATTTATTAACATATTTACCACCCCATCGTTCCCCACGTAAATCGTTCTCGTTTCATGACATAACAAAGGGGAAGATCATCACAAATATCATGGGTTTAACATACAACTTTGTCATGGGTTAAGAGGATGTCAACTTGCATATATGAGCATATATTAACCCAACTACATATAAACCCAAACTTGCATATTATCATATACATGATTTGCATAACGTGTTGCATATGAGCTTGCATTTTACCATACACATATCTTGCATAACATGTTGAACTTGCATATAGGCATTCTCATAACTTGCATAACATGTTAAACATGCATTTAAGCATACACATAACTTGCATAAGTACTCACATACTTGCATAAGCATCCACATACTTGCATAAGCATTCACATACTTGCATAAGCATTCACATACTTGCATAAACATGAATAACTTGCATATCATGTCATTTAGGCATATACATATCTTGCATAAACATTCATATACTCGCATAAGCATGCATAACTTGCATATCACATAAATCTTGCATTTAAACATATACATGACTTGCATAAGTATCCATATACTTGCATAAGCATGCATGACTTGCATATCACATTAAACTTGCATATACTTAACTTGCATATCTCACTTTGCTAAACATGCATAATTCCACTTATTAAATATGCATAAATCCACTTGTTAAACATGCATATATCAACTTGTTAAACATGCATAAATCGACTTATTAAGCATGCATAAACCAACTTATCACATATGCATAATCATAGAACAACATAGAGTAACATATCATCATACATGATTCAAACTCACAAATCCGCATTTAAGACCATAAGTCTCATTACACCCATTCTACTTACTTTAACAATTGATGTTAAAGTGATAGAAACTCACCAAAACACAATTAGCAAGCTAATGAAGAAGATTAAGATACTTAGAATGGATTAGAGAATGATTTGAGAGGGATTTGCTTGCAACTCCTTCATGAACTAGTGGAGGCCATGCTCAAATTTCATTTTGCCATAGTTTAGTTACAAGACTTAATTATGAATGAATTAGGGTAGGGTTGGGGTCTTATTTATAGGATTAGGTGAGTGTTTTAGGCCCTTAGATTAACCCTAGATTAGGTTAGGACCCTTAGATTTAGGAAATCTCTAGAACCAGCCCTCCTAGCCAGCCTGAAACCCAACCTGGTGCAACCTGGTGCACCCAGGTTCACTGGGCGCCTGGACCCTGTCGACAGGCATGTCGACACCCCTGTCGACAGGCCTGTCGACAGCCCTGTCGACATGGGTTGGGCGGGAAGCTTCCCGCCTGACCCCGCCTGGCCCATTCCAAATTTGAATATTTTGAATTTTTAAATCTGTTTTAGTTTTTAAATTTTCTGCAAACTTCATTGGGCCATAACTGGGCCATACGGACTCCGATTTTCGAAAACTCGGACTCTATTTCGCGTATTTTTCCGAGACGAACGTAATGACGCAGCCCGTTTCCCCTAATTCCCACATCTGAGTTTATTTATCTTGTAATTAGTGAATTTTAGTATTAACTAAAATTCGGGGTGTTACATTCTCCCCTCCTTAAAGGATTTCGTCCCCGAAATCTCTAAGCTAAGGAGAATGCATATCCTACATCCAAACAACCATCTACTCAATCCATCAAACACTGGCATCCATTGTCCTTAAAACAATTTCTAATGATGTATGAGCATATGCAAAAAGTGTGTGTATATGTTCCCTATCTAATGTATGAACATATGCAAACCATGATAGTGCCATGCATCCATTATGTATGCGAGAAAACCCTATCGACACATACAATATCTACATGAGTGCACAATCATTCACCAAAATGCATCATCCATGTGATAACACAATCATTATACATCCATAAATATTTTCCTACACACAATTTTATGCAATATGCAATATGAAGTGACTGAGCCGATCTAGTGCCTAGGGTGTGTGTATATGCATCCACGAGCAACCACTAGCAAACACTTGCATCCACTTGCATCCATCAGCCATAACATGTCTCAAGCACATGTTTCAACCATAGGTTTACCCTATCTAAAGGTCAAAGGTACTAACGAGAGGACATACCAAAGATAAGATAAGTACTAGACAAGCGATAAAGGAGAAAGTAAGGACATACCCTCAAAAAGAAATGGGTACAATGAACGCATCTTCGCTTCCGTTTCCCAAGTCGCGTTGCTCTCATCTTCTCCCCATTGCACTTTGACTAGCTGAACCTCTCGATTCCTCAATTTCCTAGTCTCTGACCCAAGGATGCGAGTAGGAGCTCGTCGAATCGTCGCATCACGCTCAACCTCTACATCTCTAAGCAAGGTCGGCTCTACCACCTCTGCGGTCTCATGTAAGCACTTCCTCAAATGGGACACATGGAATACATCATGAACACCTCTAAGTCTGTCGGGCAACTCCACCCTATATGCCATCCGTCCAATCCTTTCCTTGATAGGAAACGGCCCAACAAACCTTGGTGCTAACTTCCCAACGGATCCGAAGCGAACAACATTTCTCAACGGAGATACCTTAACAAAAACCATATCCCCAACCTCAAATTCAAGATCCGTCCTTCTCTTGTCCGCATAAGATTTTTGCCTATCCTGCGCTGCTTTCATCCTTCTTCGAATCAAATCAATCTTCTCAGAAGTCTCCCTAACCATATCAGGCCCAAGCAAGATCTTATCCGTAGATTCCCACCAACATGTAGGTGATCGACAAGGCCTTCCATAGAGAGCTTCGAAAGGAGCCATACCAATACTGGACTGAAAGCTGTTATTATATGCGAACTCCACCAGTGGAAGATGCTCTTCCCATGTACCTCCAAAATCTAAGATGCATAGCCTCAAAAGGTCTTCCAGAACACGATTCACCCTCTCAGTCTGGCCGTCCGTTTGAGGATGATATGCGGTGCTCAAACACAATTGAGTTCCCACTGCTTCCTGCAAACTTCTCCAGAACTCACTAGTGAAGATAGGATCTCTATCACTCACTATGCTAGAGGGTACCCCATGCAATCGAACTATCTCTCGGAGATATACTGAAGCTAACCATGGAGCGGTCCTCTTGCTCTTCACAGGTATGAAATGAGCGCTCTTAGTAAGTCTATCTACCACCACCCAGATTCCTGTATTACCCTTCCTCGACCTGGGTAACCCGTCAATAAAATCCATCGAGACGCTATCCCACTTCCATTGCGGAACCTCCAATGGGTGAAGCAACCCACCTGGCTTCCTTTGCTCCGCCTTCACCTGCTGACATACCAAGCATCGAGCTACATATTCGGCCACATCTTTCTTCATACCGGCCCAGAAGAAAACCCTCTTCATATCTTGGTACATCTTATCCCCACCGGGATGAATGGTCATCCTAGAACGGTGTGCATCATCAAGAATAGCCTTCCTCAACCCTTCATCTAGCGGTACACAAAGTCTACCGTCTCTACGCAAGTACCCCCTATCATCTAGGGTATACCTACTCAAATGGCTGGACGACTCCCCCCTTATGAGCTTCTCTATCAACTCAACCAACTGTGGGTCGTCCCCCTGGGCTTCCCCAATCCGTCCCAAAAGAGTAGGCCTAACTTCCAAGGAAGCTAGCAAACCGGGTACATAATCAATGGAAGGTCTGAAATCAAACATCGAGATAAACTCCAAGCTTCGTCGTTCCACGAACAATGGACTCAAGGACAACCTCTTCCTACTCAAGGCGTCCGCCACCACGTTACCCTTGCCAGGGGTATACGCTATCTCGAAATCATAGGATGCTAGGAACTCCATCCACCTTTGCTGTCTCAGATTCAAATCCTTCTGAGAAAACAAGTACTTCAATGATTTATGGTCAGTGAACAGCTCGAATCTCTCACCGAGAAGATAATGGCGCCAAATCTTAAGCGCAAAAACAATAGCGGCCAGCTCTAGATCATGGGTAGGGTAATTTTTCTCATGCACTCTCAACTGCCTTCCACCATAGGCTATTACCCTTCCCTCTTGCATTAAGACTGCGCCAAGTCCTGTGCCACAAGCATCGGTATAGACAACAAATGGCTTGCTCCCATCTGGCAACACTAAAACTGGAGCCGTGGTTAAAGCTCTCTTTAACCGTCGGAACGCATCATCACAATCTACGTCCCATGCAAAAACAAGATTCTTCTTTGTCAAGCGGGTTAATGGGGCTGATATCTTCGCGAAGTCTTTGATGAACTTCCTATAATAACCCGCCAACCCCAAGAAACTTCTTACTTCGGTAGCATTCTTCGGAACCTTCCAATCCTGAATTGATACTACCTTCGCGGGATCCACAGCTATCCCTTCCTTGGAGACCACGTGCCCCAAGAACCGCACTTCCTTCCTCCAGAAGTGACATTTAGAGAATTTAGCCTTAAGGCTATGTGCTCGAAGAGTCTTCAACACTTCCCCAAGATGTAGGGCATGCTCTTCCTCACTCTTAGAAAATACTAAGATATCATCCACAAAGACCACCACGAATTTATTAAGGAACTCCCTGAACACCCTACTCATCAAATCAACAAAGTATGCAGGGGCGTTCGTCAACCCAAATGGCATCACCATCCACTCATAGAAACCATCCGGAGTTCTAAAGGCAGTCTTGTCTATGCTATCCTCAGCCACCCTCAACTGATGAAACCCCGTGGCCAAGTCCAACTGAGAAAATACTGAAGCGCCAACCAACTGATCGAAAAGATCATCTATTCTCGGCAATGGGTGTCTATTCTTCTTTGTGAGCTTGTTGAGTTCTCTATAATCTACACAAAGTCTGAGGGACCCATCCGCCTTCGTAGCAAATACTACTGGAGCACCCCACTCCGATATGCTCCGTCTTATGAACCCCTTCTCAAGTAACTCCCCTACTTGCTTATGGAGTTCCCTCCTCTCACGAGGAGCCATGTGGCGCACTGGTAAAGATACCGGTTTAGCATTATCCACCAAATATATTCGGAAGTCAATTTCCCGCTTCGGAGGTAAGCCCTTCACCTCCTCAAACACATCCAGATATTCCCGGACCACTCTCATAGATTGCAAACTCTCGACCGAAGCGTCAAGCGATTCAAGATAACTTAGCATAACAGAGTCCATGGGATTACAAGAAATCTCGAGAGTGTTACCCAAGCGGGTCATGAGCCTAACAACTCTCCTTTCGCAATCAAGAACGGCACCATTACTGGATAACCAGTCCATGCCCAAAATCAACCCATAGCCCGTGAAGCCCAATACAAAAGCATCACATCTAAACTCAATGCTAAGTATAGAAATCTTCAAACCCAAACATATCATGGACAAATAAGTGGAGCCCCCAATTGGGTTTGAAACAACCAAGGGATCATCTACCAGACTGGTGTCTAAGTGCAGTGATTCAACTAATGATGATGAAATAAACGAATGCGATGCGCCTGAATCAAACAATGTACGGATAGGATGGTCAAATAGAAAAACCAGACTTTCAACGGAGATAGTTCTACCTCTTTCCTGAATCGGTGGAACCGCGAGAGCCTGTACTTGCCCCCTAGCCTGACTCGGTGCCATAAGAGCTTGCACCTGTCCTCCTGAGGTAGATCCCGTCCTTTGCCCCTTCTTAGGGCAATCTTTCACTAAATGCCCTGCTTCGCCACAGCTGAAGCAGCCAGTCTTCTTTTTCTTGCGACAATCTTTGCTTAGGTGGCCAGGTGTCCCACAATTGAAACACTTCTTCTTCTTGCTCTTGCCACTGTTACCTTTCCCACCTTTGCTTTGTTGTTGTTGCTGAGGTCTCTTTTGATCTCCCTTCTTCTCGGGTGCCTTATTAGCATTAGGACCCTTCTCTTCCTCATACATGAGTGCCATGTCAACTAGCTTCTCAAAGGTGGCCCCCATAGGGATATGAGTCATGGCCAACCCATGCATCGGTTCATTCAAGCCTTTCACGAACCTCAAAGCCTTCTTCTCCGGTGTATTCACCATATCTAGGCCAAACCTTGCCAATTGATTAAACTTGTTAACATATTCCTTCACCGAGAGATTTCCTTGCTTTAGAGTCAAGAATCTTTCCATATACAAGTTTTCCTCCGCCCTTGAGAGAAACTTTGCTACAAATCTTTGCCTAAAATCCGCCCAAGAGTCAACGGGGCGTTCTCCATTAGTAACCTCCCACCAGAATGAGGCCTCTCCCTTCATTAACCAAGCAGCCAACTTGACTTTCTTCCCTTCTTCCATCTCAAAGATATCTATCAACTCTTCCACCTCCTTAAGCCAATCTCTAGCCTCCACAAAGGTTTCAGATCCTTGAAAAGGTTTCCCTCCCATAGCTTTAAATTCCTTGCAAGTCTTAGCGAAAGTATCCGTGCGAGGAGGAGGGGGAGGAGGAAGATCGGGTGCTACGGTTGGTGGAGGAACATTGGCTGGACCCGCAGTGGTGGCCCTGGCCTCCATCAATCTCCTATACCATACTGGTACCGTCACACCCTCCGGAAAGTTAAGATCCTCAGCCATGCTGAAACGGAAAAAGGAAAGATTCAAAACGGAGAATTCGAAGGATATAGATATGGCTATTGGGGATTATGCTTTTCTTTCAAAAACTTTTCTCTTAAAAGACATGTTTTTGAAAATATTTATTCCAAAAATGTTTTAGAAAAATAGTTTTCTAAAAATTTTATCTGTTCCGGTAACCTTTGCTCTGATACCACGTGTAACACCCCACGCCCGCTAGGGTCACTCACAAAGGGAATGCCATAGCATCGGTGGAGTATTTTAGTGAATATAGAACAGAAAAATTACAACAAGACAGATATAAATAGTACTTGAAATTTTAAAACATCATCTCATAACAGCGGAAATAAACATGTCTGGTTACATCATAAAACCACGATAAAAGTCAAGTACAATATCCATCAAAATAAAGAGGTACATAATCCCACTCTCTCATACAATAGCCATAACAAAAGAAAAGACAACTGGATAACTGGAGCTTTACATCTCCCCAAGCTCCTAAAGACTGGAACAACAATCCGATCAAGCTCTACTACTGCTAGGATCCACCGTAGGACCTGAGGGTTGGGAAAAAGATAAAAACAACGGGGTCAGACATAAGTCTGAGTGAGTCCTATAACTTTAACAATACAATCATTAAAGTAACCAGAGAAGACATAAACTTGACCTACGGTAATATCTGGGGATGAATGACTACACTAAGCAGCTTGGTAGACTTAGGATAAACTAAGATAACCGTCAGGACGCATCTACCCACCCAAGGATAATTACTAACTGCACCTCACCAGTCATTCCTACTTAAAGGTTGATCCCTTCCAAGGACTTAGAAAATTTCCCCAGTAATCTCATGTACTCCTAGCCCACTACATAGGTGCCGTCTGCCCCTATCTCCACTAGGTGTACCCAGTAATTCTTACCCAGTAGTTTCGTGTACTCCTACATAGGTGCCGTCTGCCCCTATCTTCATTAGGTGTACCCACTACTCCCCATCGATCGGCTCCCTACCGTAGATACCCGTGCTGGTCCCACAGTGGGGTGTATCACTCCCCTAAAGTGGCTACCCAATACTAACGGTGCACGGCTTTATATCTACACGATGCAACAACGGCTTATCTACCAGCCCGGGCCCACACACGCATATGAAGCCCGTTGGACTTGCGTTGCCACCGCTAACCCGTTTTGGCCTCTTATAATCAAGCCCAATATGCGTGTCCCGTCACTCGACATGGGTCGAGCCCACAAAGATACGTTTGGGATATTGGTTGAAATGGGCCCCCACAAGCTACCCACTTAAGCTTGTCAAATATCTAGTGTATCCCACTTAACCCTTTAATCATGTTTAATTACATGTTTCCACTTGGTTAAGTATTCTAATCGTATTTTCTATTGCCACCCAAGGCAACCCACTAGATTCCTCATGCCACCCAAGGCAATCCCAAAATTTCCTCATGCCACCCAAGGCACCCACTTAACCCTTCATGTCCCACTACATGCTAATTATGGTTAAATGTTTCTTAATTAATTAAGACCGTGATCTCCCATAAAGACCTCCCACATTAGATTGGCTGTTATGACCGCCTGGTTAAGCCGGTAGAATCCGGGCAGTCTTACGTCATAACAGAGTCTAACCTCGTGTCTTTACCTTAATCACGTATTTAATTTTATGGCTAAGACCTCTCACATTGGGCTGACATTTGTAGCAACTGGTTAAGCCGGTCGGGTCCGGGCAGTTTTACACTACAAATGAGTCCAACCTCGTGTCTTAGTCGATTAATTACCCCTAATTAATCACCCCCATATTAATTATCCCTAATTAATATCAAGTTTTCCATAACATGGGTAGACCTAACTCAATAGGTAAATTCCCATGGGGTAGACCTAACTCAATAGGTAAATTCCCACTTATGGTAATTTATTTTTATGGTATGCTTAATCATACCCAATCATTCATTTATTAACATATTTACCACCCCATCGTTCCCCACGTAAATCGTTCTCGTTTCATGACATAACAAAGGGGAAGATCATCACAAATATCATGGGTTTAACATACAACTTTGTCATGGGTTAAGAGGATGTCAACTTGCATATATGAGCATATATTAACCCAACTACATATAAACCCAAACTTGCATATTATCATATACATGATTTGCATAACGTGTTGCATATGAGCTTGCATTTTACCATACACATATCTTGCATAACATGTTGAACTTGCATATAGGCATTCTCATAACTTGCATAACATGTTAAACATGCATTTAAGCATACACATAACTTGCATAAGTACTCACATACTTGCATAAGCATCCACATACTTGCATAAGCATTCACATACTTGCATAAGCATTCACATACTTGCATAAACATGAATAACTTGCATATCATGTCATTTAGGCATATACATATCTTGCATAAACATTCATATACTCGCATAAGCATGCATAACTTGCATATCACATAAATCTTGCATTTAAACATATACATGACTTGCATAAGTATCCATATACTTGCATAAGCATGCATGACTTGCATATCACATTAAACTTGCATATACTTAACTTGCATATCTCACTTTGCTAAACATGCATAATTCCACTTATTAAATATGCATAAATCCACTTGTTAAACATGCATATATCAACTTGTTAAACATGCATAAATCGACTTATTAAGCATGCATAAACCAACTTATCACATATGCATAATCATAGAACAACATAGAGTAACATATCATCATACATGATTCAAACTCACAAATCCGCATTTAAGACCATAAGTCTCATTACACCCATTCTACTTACTTTAACAATTGATGTTAAAGTGATAGAAACTCACCAAAACACAATTAGCAAGCTAATGAAGAAGATTAAGATACTTAGAATGGATTAGAGAATGATTTGAGAGGGATTTGCTTGCAACTCCTTCATGAACTAGTGGAGGCCATGCTCAAATTTCATTTTGCCATAGTTTAGTTACAAGACTTAATTATGAATGAATTAGGGTAGGGTTGGGGTCTTATTTATAGGATTAGGTGAGTGTTTTAGGCCCTTAGATTAACCCTAGATTAGGTTAGGACCCTTAGATTTAGGAAATCTCTAGAACCAGCCCTCCTAGCCAGCCTGAAACCCAACCTGGTGCAACCTGGTGCACCCAGGTTCACTGGGCGCCTGGACCCTGTCGACAGGCAAGTCGACAGGCATGTCGACACCCCTGTCGACAGGCCTGTCGACAGCCCTGTCGACATGGGTTGGGCGGGAAGCTTCCCGCCTGACCCCGCCTGGCCCATTCCAAATTTGAATATTTTGAATTTTTAAATCTGTTTTAGTTTTTAAATTTTCTGCAAACTTCATTGGGCCATAACTGGGCCATACGGACTCCGATTTTCGAAAACTCGGACTCTATTTCGCGTATTTTTCCGAGACGAACGTAATGACGCAGCCCGTTTCCCCTAATTCCCACATCTGAGTTTATTTATCTTGTAATTAGTGAATTTTAGTATTAACTAAAATTCGGGGTGTTACAGAAATCATATGCATATTAGGGTGTTTTGCATACATACAACATCACATATTACCCTTTCATGCTAGGACTGGGCTCACTTTAGCAAGTTTGCAGTGCATAATCACATCAAGTAATGGCTGTTTATGGATGTTTAATAAATAACTTGGGTATATAACATGTTTATTTGAGCGAGTTGTATTTTTCGTCCCTTCGGAAAGCTTTCGGGACGAAATCTCTTTTAAGGAAGAAAAATGTAACACCCTGTAAAATATACCCTAACTAGACATATATAGCTAATTTAAGAATAAACAATAATTATTAGTAATATATTAATGGGCTGAAAATACGAATATTTGATAATTGAGAATTGGGGAATTGGGCCATGAAAATATTACGAATTTACTTGTGGCGAGATCCTGGCCCGTTTTCATATTTTATTTATCAAAGTGGTGCCTGTATGAAAAAGTTATGAATAAAATAAGTTATACACAACATTTGAAATTCAATTTGTAAGAAAATAAATCTAGAATAAGATAATATACTATTGGAATAATGGAGTTTCCCTTAGGAATTCAAAATTGTGCGTATATGTAAGTATGTAGGATGGGGACAAGAATCAATTGAATTAATTAATGATAAGAGAAACAAATCTTCCCATGCCTAAAACTAGAGAGGGGTGGACTGGCCCCTTGAAAGGAGTCGACCCAGAGGTCGACCGCCCTCACAGGGAGAGGTCAACTGCCCTTCTAGTCAAGGGGAGGGAAGAGGATCATTTTATGAAGTGGTTTTATTATATTTTTCTCAAATGACCCATCCAGATTTTATATAACTAATCCTACGGCCCACACACACACTAACAACTACAAATAAACCCTTAGCCTTTCCCCGTAAACCGTACATCCATTCTCTTCTATGCCTTCACTCTGATTCTCCACCATTATTCTTAATTCCATAAAAAAGACAGGTTAGGATTCTTCTTCTCTAACCTATCTCCCTACCTCTTTTAATCTATTTTTCTTAGAATAATCCGGAGTTAGAATCTATATATGTACAAAGCTTTAATTGGATCTTATATGTATATATTAGTTTAAGAGGAAGTTTGGAAAATGGTAATTGCAAGGGAACAGTCTAAAAATTAATTGTACACAACATCTTCATCCTTCTATTTGTATTATTGTAAGTGAAAATCTAATGAGTTTGCTATTTACTATATCTTGATAGTGTAGATTTGGATTGTTATGACTAAAGGGTTTTGGATTTACATGAAAACAGAATATAAACAAATCCTCCAAATCCCTTATAAATTGCGAAAATGGTCAATCGTTTGATGTATATTGGGTTTTGGTTATGAATGTAACAAAAGTAGAATTTTTAGATGTTATATAGTTTTAATAATAGTTTGATTCACTTTTTTGCAAATCTTATATATGGGCAAAAGCATAATATTTGGGTGTTGTAATTGATAGGTTTAAGCATCGATTTTTAAAATAGACAGTTTGAACGTACTATAACACAAGTCACCGAAATCTTTATTTTCGTATAAAATCATATGAAAAGTGAAGCACTACCAAAAAGGGATTATACATATATTTGGAATATTACATCTTGTCTTCCTTTTATTATTGAAGTAATCTTTTAAACCTAAATTACAAGTTATTATGTACATTGTTATTTCCCTATGTTTTATTTGAATGTGAATATAAACATTTTATGCTATGTTGATGAAGTTAGGGAAATCAACTTGTAAGCCTTGATCTTGTGGTTAGGATTAACATTCTACGTTTTAGGATGTTTCTTTATGTGCCTTAATTTACATTAATTTATTACTATTTATATTGTAATTAACGTATTATAAATGCGTACTAAGTACGTTAAATTTGGAAATTAAAATTTTAAATGTCCCCACATGAAATTTGCATGTGTGTGAGTATTAACCCATACTTGTAGTAGAATCCTTCCCGGAACCAACCGGCATATTCAACATCTATAAGGAAAACGGGTTAATGTGAGAGGTCTAGGTGCCATCGGCCAATATAATTGGTGCACAATGACGCGAGGTTAAGCCCAACTTGTAGTAGAAGTCTGCCTGGAACCACCCGATAAATCAAGCATCTACAAGTAAGTTTAATATGGAATATTTTATGTATGTGTGTGTATATATTTGTGTGAAGTAGGCCTGCTTTGAGAAGGTATTAAGTGGCTAACCTACCTTGTTTAGGTAGTAAGTGGTTAGGACTAGGTCCATTCCTAAGGTTCACTCCTTGGGTTTAGACCAAAGTCATCGGACCTGCCCTTATTAGATTTTAAGTAGTCATTGAGTCTTCCTTTATCTTATAAGGTATTAAATGATCCTAATTAAAATATACACGTATGAGTAAAGTAGTTCTCCGGAAATTGTCCGCTTCTTATCTAGGGGCTATGTGAGGGTATACCTAGGGATGAGCAAATAAGAGTCCTAAAGAACATGTAGTAGGATCGTCTATCTAAGAGAAGTATTAAGTGGCTAGGAGTTTGCCTGTAAAGATAACTAGATAGTAACTCATGAGTCCGCTGGGAGGGTCATACATGGTGATGAGTGTCTCCCTAAAACCCGGTATTAAATGGCATATTGCTGTCTCTCAATTTACATTGGGAGTATATTTAATAGCAATGACGATTCAAAGACGGGGTCTTACGTGACCGGGGTCCGCCGTAGGTTATTAAGTGATAGTGGAAATACACCCATAAATGAATATAGATAATGTCCTTAACTGACCAAATGGTAGTCGACCTCGTAGGGTATTAAGTGATAATAGAAATCCGTCCTTATATAAACATGTTGGCCTTAAGTGACTATAGGGTGGTCGACCAAATCAATACATGTATAACATATTGTGTGATGAATTTGCTTAGATAAAATTTAATGAATTCATACTACCAAGTATAGGAAATAGTAGTTACTTAAACTTAATGATTTTCATTCACCAAAACTTGTTATAGTAACCTCCCTCCTCATAACAATTAAACAGGTCAGTAGGTGAGAACACATGATTTATGAAATTTTGGAGACTGGAGTCCAAGGAAAGAGATTCTATAGCTTATTATTATCATGGTTCACAGTTTGTTGTACTCGTGGGATATTATTATTATTATTATTGATGTACCTTGTATAACCGTTGAAACTTGATGTAATCAACATTATCGTGGTTTTATATAATGGTACATCTATTTCCAATTATAATATTTTATCCCTTCTGTTATGAGAATATGATTTTGTTTTTTGTTTGGATCTATTTATGTAATCCTTATAGGAACCAGCAATCCGTTTATAACGACTCTAATTTCTGATGGGCCTTTTCTGGCTCGGGATTTAGGCCCATTCTGGGCAGGTTGTTACTAATCCCTCAACGGTTTTTTATTTTGTTAGCTAATAATTATCAAATGAATGGTGGTGAACTTTTAATGGCATAAACTAGAAGCACCTACAAATAATAGCCTAGTTGATTCCTAGTGCAAAATGGAGTATATGCTATTTTAAGGGGTAGTGGTAGCTTATGATCTTCCAGGTAACCACACACTTTAAGACCGAATAACTATCCTAAATAATGCAATCATAACTAACGTTTTAAAATGATAAGTAATACAATTATTTTTTGAAATAATTTATTCTGCATGCAACTTGCATAAAAGGTTATAACAATTTTTGCAAATTTTGTTTTGTGTGCAGTATGGCGCCTGATCTAATACATCATTGCAAATATATGTCGATAAGTAATTGTAAGTTACAACCATTTTCTTCAATCACTTTATTTTGTTATTAGTAACTGTTGTTTTTTTGGAAAACCATTCAAGTTCATCTTTATTCTACCATTTTGTTTTGAAATGCAGCTTAAAGGTTCTGATAATGTGTTTATAATTTATGCTTCAATGCATTTGAAATATTTTGAACACCACAGACATAAATTTTATATTTGGGCAATATAGCTTGTCTTAAACTAATGATAGTACATATAGTACGTTTAGCCCTCAAATCCAAATATGATACAATGAATAATTTGCACAGTAATGAAATAATGGGAAAGCAACGGTCACATGCCTATTATAACACTGCAATAGTCATATTCCCATTATAATATAGCAACGGTCACATACCTATTATAACAATGCAACGGTCACATGCCTATTATAGCATAGCAACGATCAAATGCCTATTATAACAATACAACAGTCACATTCCCATTATTCAAGTCTATTTATATTTATTTATTGTATTATAAATAGAGGTCTTCTATATACAGTTTGTATTATCTTACAATTGCAATTCTTCAATAATAAAACTTCTCTTCAATCTTGTTTCTTCTATTTTACTTTCTAACATGATATCAGAGCACCAAATTGCCGAAAGGCATTAAAAAAAAATCTTGAGCCATCATTCTTTTTTATCTTCGTTGTTCCTCACAAAGCTGCAATCTAATATTGCCTCGCCATGGCCAACGATAATGAAGAAACTTCTACTGTATCTGGCAGCAATGCTAATGGCTTCTCTCCAAACATCATGAACATGATCAAACCCAAAAGCCAAGTTATTACCACTTCGTTAGACGAAGATAATTATATTTTATGGAAATATCAAGTGGAGATTGCTCTCAAAGGTTACGGACTACTAGATTACATCAAAGGGACGTTAATTGTTCCATCTATAATGATCACTGATGAAGAAAGAAATATTGTACCAAATCCAGAATACACCAAATACCAAAGACAAGATAACTTATCATCATCATGGCTTTTATCTTCTATAAATCCTAATCTTTTGTCATAGATCGTTGGGTGCAACTTGTCGTATGAAATTTGGACTACTGTTGAACAAATTTTCATCTCGCAATCCGTAGCCAGAAGGGAAATGCAAAATTGAAGAAAAGAAGATACTAGCATGAAAGGTTTTTTGCACAAAATTAAAAACATATGTGACAAAATAAGTGTTGTTGGGCATAAAATCAACGATAGTGAACAAATACTTTTTATTACCGGAGGGCTTAATGTAAAATATGAATCTTTAGTAACGGTCCTGGCTACGCAATAAACTTTATGTAATGACTCGGATTTTTCCCGGACCTAATCGATCGCAAAATCGACTAAAACCGTTCAAAAACCCGAATACGCTAACTTTGGCCATTTTTCAAATGGTCTCCAAATTCGACGAAATATTTTGCAGTTCGTTCGATCTGCACTCCTTGCTCATGAAGGAAGAATTGATCAAAGAAAAACAACACAGGGTGAGTTTTATGCAAATTATGATGTAGCTAAAAATAAGCAATCATAGGGAAGCAACAACAACATTAATGCAAACATACAAGAAATCAGTATCCAAGGGGTCTTCAACAACAAAGAGGAGGTTTTCAGCGACAAATAGGTCGAGGACGAGGAAGACGGAACAACAACAATCGAGTAAAGTGCCAAATATGTCAAAAATTTGGTCACATGGCAAACAAGTGCTATTTCAGATATAATAATGACAGTGGACAACAATACAATCATGCTAATTCAACACAAAAGGCACCACAAGTCAATATGGCCGTGATGAACTCAAATAGAAACAACAATGATGCTAATAAAAATCAAAATATTGGCAATAATAATACTAACAAAGGTGAAGACAACAATTTTGAAGAATGGTACCCGGATTCGGGTGCCACTCATCACATAACCAGCAATCTCAAAAATCTCAACATTGGAAGCAAAAACTACTCATGTACGAAATTTTTACATATGGAAGACGATAAAACTGCACATATAACACACATAGGCAAGGACACTATCTTAGGAAAAAGGCAACTTAATCTAAACACACTTCTTAGAGTACCCTCTATTAATAAAAACTTGTTAAGCGTATCAAAATTTGCTAATGACAATCATGTGTTTTTTGAATTTCATCCAAAATTTTGCGTAGTTAAGGATTTCTGCGCCACGAAATATTATTACGGGGTAATCTACATGATAGACTTTACAAATTTGACAACTTGAAGACTGGGGATATTAGTGGAAAATTCTGGTGTAATAATGTTGAGTCAAATAATATTGATTGTAATAGGAGTACTAATGTTAGCAGCAATAATAATGAATGTAATGAAGATGACAAACAATGTAATCTTGATTTATGGCATAGAAAATTAGGACATCCTAGTATTGATGTTGTTAAAACTATTTTATGCAATAATTATATTTCTTTTAATAATAGTGTACCTGCCAAACACACATGCACATACTGCCAAATTGGCAAAAGTCATAAACTTTATTTCAGAGTTTCTGAAACTAGATAGAATAAACCTCTCGAGCTGAAAGCTGCTGATTTGTCGGGACCAGGACCACTGAATTCATATCAAGGACATGGGTACTATCTTTCATTTGTGGATGCCTATTCGAGATGTACTTGGATATATATGCTAAAGAATAAGTCAGAAACATGTAATACTGTCATACAATTCATAACTCACGTTGAAAAACAAACCAATTGTAGTGTTAATTTTTTTTCAAACCGATGGTGGGGGAGAGTTTAAGCCTTTAACTAATTATTTTGCTAAAAGAGGAATAAAACATATATTGACTTGCCCTCACACATCTAAACAAAATGGTTTGGTAGAAAGAACCAACCAACTTTGAAGTAGAACCAACCAACTTTGAGCAAGCAATAAAATCAGAAAAATGGAAAGAGGCCATGAATATTGAATATCAGGCACTCATGAAAAATAATACATGGAGTTTGGTAACACCATCAAAACACAAAAACATTATTGGATGTAGATGGATATTCAAGATTAAAAGAAAAGAGGATGTATCTATTGACAAATACAAAGCTAGATTGGTCGCTAAAGGTTATGCACAACATTTTGGATTTGATTTTAACGAAACTTTCTCTGCAGTCATAAAGCTAACAACAATTAGTCATATTAACCATTGCTATAAGTAAAGGTTGGAATATAAGGCAGCTAGACGTCAACAATGCTTTCTTAAATGGGGAGTTGACTGAAGAGGTTTACATGTATCAACCTGAAGGCTACAACTATAGCAATAAAGTATGAAAGTTACATAAGGCTATATATGGTTTAAAGCAAGCTTCAAGAGCTTGGTATGAGAAACTTAAGTTAACTTTGTCCAACATGAACTTCACACAAGCCGAATCAGATAATTCACTATATATGAAGAGAGGCACATATGGAAATATCTAATCTTGGTATATGTTGATGATATGTTGATCACAGGAGATAACAATCAAGAAATAGATAACATCATACGAAGAATTGATCTAAACTTTGCCATAAAAGACATTGGAGAACTAAATTTTTTCCTTGGAATACAAGCTATTACGAAAAATGATAGAGAATTAATTTTATCTCAAAAAAATTACATTTTAGAAATTCTTCAAAGGGCAAAAATGCATCAGGCTAATTCCTTACCGACAACTATCATTAGCAACCTAAGACTGTTAAAATTTAAAGGTGAAGCTATCGACAATGCCAAACAATATAGAAGGCATAATTGGAGCACTGCAATACGCAACGATTACAAGATCTGACATATGCTATAGTGTTAACAAGCTAAGTCAATACATGTAGAACCCCCTATTAGAACACTGGAATGCACTAAAAAGGATTCTACGATACTTGCAAGGTACAAAAAATCATGCATAATTATAAAGCCTGAAAAAGAGCTCAACTTACAGTGTTTTAGTGATGCAGATTGGACAATGATATTGAGATGATCGAAAATCTATTTCAGAGTACTGTGTCTACCTTAGCTCCAATATTATTTCTTGGTGTACTAAAAAACAGCAGACCACTTCCAGATCTAGCATAGAGGTGGAGTACCGAGCATTAGCAAGTGTGACAACAGAAGTTACTTGGATTGAATCGTTGTTGCAATAATTAGGGTCTGCTCTAAATCGAAGACCCATCATTTAGTGTGATAATAAGAGCACAGTTTCTTTATCACTCAACCCGATTCAACATTCGAGGAAGAAGCATCTTGAAATTGACCTTCATTTTGTTAGAGAAAAAACTCAGACAGGAAAACTGGCGGTTTATCATGTCCCCGAGTATTATCAGCGAGGTGATGCACTTACAAAAGCTTTGTCTACTAAGAATTTTATGAGATTGAGGGAGGATCTAAAAGTCATTGATGGAGGCGGAGATAGAAATAGGAACCCTAGTTCGGTTTAAGGGAGAGTAACGGAATAATGGGAAAACAACGGTCACATGTCTATTATAACACTGCAACGGTCACATTCCCATTATAACATAGCAAAGGTCACATGCCTATTATAACAATGCAACGGTCAGATGCCTATTATAACATATCAACGGTCACATGCCTATTATAACAATACAACTGTCACATTCCTATTATCCAAGCCTATTGTATTTATTTCTTGTATTATAAATAGAGGTCTTCTATATACAATTCGTATTATCTTACAATTGCAATTCATCAATAATAAAACTTCTCTTCAATCTTGTTTCTTCTATTTTATTTTCTAACACACAGGAGCCAAAACCTCACTTTTAAATTCTTTTAAAACGTGTGAATGGCATCGATGGGAAGAATAACAACGGGTTGCTACTTGGGTATTTCAAGTCCCATACTCTATGGATGATGACAGAATGTTGTTTTCCTCGCGATAAAATTTAATCAATCGTTCCAAACTAGTTTATGTACTTATATATTTAGACTACTTACCATTGCAGAAGATGGTAAGATCATTACTCTTACTATTGCGAAACTATGATGTAATAGTTATCATATAGTTGATGAGAAATTGTTCTTAACAGCTAATGCATTGATAGTTCCTTATGGCAAGCGGCCTTCTTGGTACTTTTGATATCAGTGCACTATGGTGAGGTTGATTTGTGTATTGTGCTTCATCTATGCTCATTTTCTAAACAACAAATTATCCTTAGGTTGCTCTAAGTTTCATGTCTGAAAGACATTTTGTTTTGTTACATATCAGCCATGGGTACACAGTGCTCTTTTTTTGTCGATGTGCGCATCCCCCTTCCTTTTTGTTTGGAGTATCGTCGTCATCGTTGAAGTAATATCTAGGATGTCTTAAGATGTTTTATGTCGTTTCAGGAACCTGTACAAACTGGAAGTAACTTTATTAAAGGCAGTGTCTTTCATGGAGGTGGACGCAGAAGTTACAGGAGTGGAAAGCCTCGTTAGCCAAATGCAAAAAAGTTCCCTCCCTGGAGTGTGCTTCTCCATGAATCGTCTGTCTATGCAGCACTTGTCACATACAAAAACAAAATGCATTTTGATCCCATCATTGCTCTTGATCATTTTGTGGTTCCTGGTACAACAATAGATGGAACTGAGGAAGAAAACTTAAATAAAAAATCCGTTGTTGCATAGCATACTTATTACAAAGTTCGACTTCCAATAAAAATGAATAGATTCACCTCATTCGATCAACAAACGAGCTCCGGTTTGCACAAAAAGAAAAACCTATCGTCTTACTCTTCCCCTTCACCGGCGCCACCCTTTTCTTTTCCATGAGCAGTGTCGATATATGTAGTAAAATGAAATTCGAGGAAGCTCGAGAAAACATTAAAAATCAATTAAAGAACAAATGCTGGAACCTCATGGGAAATGAAAAGATAATGCAGTCTATAGGTAAATTCATAGACTCAAGCGAGGCGAAACAATTTCACGAAGGAGCAGAATGCAACAAGTATGGGAAGACATCTAAGAGCTCTTTTAGTTAGAAAATTGACTATACGTATACAAAAGTCTCTACTTGTCATGAAATTTTAGGTGTCAAGGTTTGGATTTCGTATCGTAAGAATAAGAGGGCATATAAATTGCATTAATTTTTGTTGAAGTTTAGATAAAGCGCAACCATCTTTCCTTATTATTGTTGTTTTTTTCATGTCTGTAAATGGATCAGAGATCCATTCTTCAGAACATTGTAATGAGCTATTTTTTTGTTTAACGGTGGTTGTTCGAATAACCAATAATCGATGATATTTTGAAATTGTTAATTTGTTATCGTGCTAACGTCGTGATGTATGGCCTTGGATTTGTTTGATTTTGTTGTTTCACCAACGCTTTATTTTTAGTAGTAAAATTCACGAACACTCGGTGAAGATTGTATTATTATTCCGATTGATGCTCTATGCAATGAAGTTCACTGGTTTTTCAATTTAGCTTATCTTGCGTGGTTAGTAATTGTCCCTTTTGCTATAAATGTACTTTAGACAAGCATATTAATGTTTATTAAATTTTTAGCAAAATAATTGTTTTATGCATATTAATACTTTCAGTTATCATTTCTTTAGTTGTATAATTATTAAGCTATTATTTTAATTTTTGTTTTCCTCAAAATTAACATGGTCCCTAAATCGAAACTACAATATTTAATTAGGCCACAAACAAGTGCTTTTCTATATTTGAGTATGGTAAAATTTATTGTATTTCTAAAGGAGTTGTCAGGTCTGTAAATAAAGAATCAATACTATGAAAAATGAATATGGGATGCTTATAAATAATTACTCTTTACTTGAAATGGTAGTTGATGCGAGCTGCTGTATACCTGATATCATATACAACTTTACCAGGATTAACTAACTTTAAAAATATCTACGAAAAAAAGGAAATCATAGGTTCCCCGTCTTTTCGAAGTAGACATTGTTCATATTTTGAGTGTATGAATGAAAAAAAGCAAAAAGATTATTATTATTATTATCCAAACGGTTATTGATTATTCAGCTAAATCAAACTTTTTTTGAAAGAAATATCAATAATGACAGAGTTGGAAACTTAGTTTTATAATATATACAGTGTCAGTCTTATTTTTAACGATAATTGTACTTTTAGGTGATTATTTTAATGTAGTTCAATAATAGGTGATTTATTTATTATACATTATTTTATTTTGTGTTCTTCATCTTATTCAATTAAATATTCATAAGCATAATGATATATTTTAAGCTAATATTTGTTGGATGTCATTTTATTTTTCAAACCTACTACTGATTTAGAGCTAAAAAGATGCTCGTTATTTAAAGTATGTTTATTCTTTTTGACATAACATACATGTGTCTGTAAATTATTCTTATTAATACATTGATAATATATCTTTAGCATCCAGCTGACTTAATCTTAGCGTAGCCGCATTTACAAATTTTCAATTATGAAAAAAATACTGGTAAATTTCTAATTTGATATCATATAATTTATCGATCAGTTTTTGTAGGTTATACCAGTAGAATAGACCAAAATGAAAGGAAATGTGGAATATCTTTTTGCTCACCGTTATTGATTTTTTGGAAAATAGTAAGATCCAGAGGCCCAAACATAGTCGAACCGAATTCAATCTTTTAAGTAGCCACTTAATTCCATTTTCTCTCTCGGTTCTCTTGTAAAACTAATGTCGGCTGTGGTAATCCAAGAAATCAATCCTGGAAAATGCTGCCCAGCGATAGTAGAAGAAATAGTGAGATTAGAGAAGAAAATATTTCCTAAACATGAATCCCTCTCAAAATCATTTCATGATGAACTGAAAAAGAAAAATAGCGGATTGATCTATGCAAAAACAGGGCGTGGTGAAGGAAAAGAAGAAGAAACGGAGATCGTTGGCTATGTCATGTACTCTTGGATCTCTTCCTTGTGTGCTTCGATCACCAAACTTGCAGGTATCACGAAAATTTATAGCTTATCGCAGAAATTAATCCATGCGTTGTTGAAATTTCATAAGGTAGCTAAAATCATGTTTATGAAATGGATTCCCGATATAATGCCTAATTTCCACAATTTTTCTTCTTCAAATTCTAGAAATAGGTACAACGATTTGGAGAAAAATATATATTAGTTTTTGTTAGATAGACATACATGAAAAATAAATAACAAAAATTAAGATTCTAAAAAAGACACCTTAGCAATTTTTCTTAGCTTTTGTGTGGGGCCGTTATCAATCTTTTTCACGAAATAAACTTTAATTTTCTCACTCCCTTTTTCCAAATTGATTACCCTTTTAATAATGTCTAGATTAGGCAGCTTTCTATTTGCACAATAGTTTTATTATGAAATTAATTTCTACAAATTGTCATGTCATTTCAAAAATGCTAGATATGTTATTTGATGATAACAAACAATATTTATGTAGGCTAATTTTGTTCATACACCAATAATATCTTAACATACACCATAAAATAAAATAAACTACCATACACAAAAAATTACTTTTCATACACCATCTCTTTTATAGTACTAGCCTTATTTTTTTCTTCCTCTTCTCTCTCTAAAACTTTAAACTTATTTACAGAAAATAGGAAATCTATAGCACTAAATAAAGTTCAAATTTAGTAAAATGGATTTTATTTTTTTGAGTGCACGACATACAATTTATTATGCTACAAAAAATTCTTAATTTCAACAAAAAAGACCTTGCCTTTAAATTAAACAACTCTAAATTAACACTTACTTGTAAAAGTTCTCGTAATTCAAATTTTAGGTTTTATGTTTAAAAATACATTATGTTCTTCAAATTGTTTTACATAGATTTAATCAAATACCGTTAGTTACAATGTTTTAGTTTGATGGGTTATCAAAAAATGCAATAAAGAAAAAGGGTAATTTAGTAATATTTTTTTAGCAAAATAGTGGTGTACATAAAGTAATTTTCGGTGTATTAATAGAATTTGCCATTTATGTATTTGCTCAGTGTAACATATTACAAATGGGTCGCAAAGTTTTGGTTTAAAAGTCTATATTTGTTCTAGAACGACTATAGTAACTCACAAGTAAAATAAGATAGAGAAGTAAAATAAGATAAACAAGTACTCGACATTTCAAATTTGAAGGATGGGTCATACGATATACAAAATAGGAACATCAAATAAAGTTTCAAATCTACGATTTTGGTCACGATTCGTCTTGAAGATTTCACACGTAAGATTTCATATCGGGTTAGATCTCAAATGAGATATATGTATCTTAGATGTTCATCTTGAATTTGTTGTCGGAACATGCGGCTTTTGCGGAAGCGATTACCCCAGGAACTCATTCACCTAAATCACAAAGAGATTACTTTGATTGAAAACATGAGGGATCAAAACACAAACACAAGATATTTCATCTAACCACCTTTTTTACTGGTTTACCAAAAGCGGTTTTTGTTTATATTTATTGAAACGAGCCAAAAATAAACAAATTACAATTGAATCAACAACCTAATTGAGAAAGAAAGAGAATATTTATATGACCAAAATAGTGGAGGAGAAAGGACAATGACACAAACCGCTTCTGCCAGCACTAAATAGAAATAGCTTCTCCCAGCCCAAATTCTTTAATTTTTCACACTTTAGGATGATATGTCAGCATTAAATAGGAATAGCTTTTCCCAGCCTTAATTTCTTAATTTTCCACACTTTAGAATGATGATAATTAGGCCTTATATAGATGGCCTAATGAATCCACACTATTGGATAATTAGCCCCTTTAAAAACTGCAGAAAATATCTTAGAAAGACCAAGTCCAGAACAAAAATACATTGGTCCAAACGTCTGGACAAGCACTCTGGAATTTTCCGTGTTTTGTCCCAGAGGTCTGGCCAAACGTTCCAGACGTCTGGCATTAGTTTCTGCCAGATGTGATTTTTATATCACAAAAACTCAACACTTCACCTTGATATAAAATCACATACAAACCTTCGGTCAACAACTATGTCATGTCAAGCTCTATCTCACATCATCGAATCTCAATTAAAAACCACATCACTAACTCAACCACTACTTGCAAGCGATGCATCTTCCTCGTGAGGTGCACCACATAAAAAATGGTCTTAAAAACGTATGTAATACCACAAAGATCTCCGTCTTGTTTTTGTGGGTTTTCCAAGTCGACACCCGTCTGCCACTTGACCTAAACTCACCACCTAATCTCCATTGATCCCTTGAGCATCATCATCACGAAGAACCCTGTCTAAAATATGATCCTTAATCTCTAGGATCATCAACAATGATCACATTAACCTCTGTACCTTGCTATGGATAGTAGGGGTGAAATCGGTTCGGTGCCGGAACTTTGTATTCAAAACCATTACCGTACCGACTTTATATGGTAATAGAAAAATCACACCATTACCAGCCAAAGAAATCGGTTACCAACAGTTCGGTTTATGGTTGGTAATGGTTGGTAGATGTCGGTAATAAGTTTTTGCCGTTCACTAGTATGAGATCTTTTTGTATACAATATTTCATGTTAAAATATTAAATATTAAAATTGATTTTTTTGTTATTATATTATTATGTATCTATCTTATTTTACGTAGTCAAACATGCATGAAAACTATATGGATGAACGAAAATATCATATAAATTATACCGTTTCTAATATATATGATAAAAATTGCATTCAATCTTGTATCGTAATAATATTTTCCTAGGTATTTTATAAAATCATTACATATTAGAAGTTTTTTGTTATGTAATAAACATATATGATGAAATATAAGAATATACATACGTATTGTTTAAGATATGTGGTAGGTATGGTAATTACCATTGTTAATGCTTAATTACCATTACCGTACCACATATTTTCATGTGGTTTGGCATACCGTACTAATCAAATTGGTTACCGATTGTTTGGTACCACTTTCATTGGTAGCGGTTGGTAATGGCTGGTAAGTGGTAATATGGTAAAAATGTTCAGCCCTGATGGATAGGTTCTTCAACCGCCGCTCCTCTTCTATAGTCGACTACAGAACCAACCAATCTATAAAGGTTTCTTTCCTCGAAAACTCATCTCATCATAGCACGACCACATTTCTTTACTCTCAAAACTCCGTCTTGAGTGTCATAAGTGCAACCACGACGATCTAAACGACTGAGAGAAATAAGGTTATACGAACAAGTGGGGACATGTCTAACTCCAGAGACTTCCCTAACTATATCATCATGCATACTAAACCGGATAGATCAAATACCACAAATTGGTAGCTCTACTCTATTGATCGTCCTAATCATGCTGATATTCTTCTCATAAAAGGAAAAACAATTCACATCACTGAAATGCAAAAAATGGCTATCGAATCCATCTTTGAAGGATTAGCTTCACTAAAGAGGACATCGCAAGAAGCTGCACTATTGGTAACTTCAGCAAAACCTACCTGTGCATCATCACTATTATCACTATGCATAACCTTCTTCTTATTCTTTTCATAAGCATAACACTTTCTGCATATGTGACATTTCTTATCACAATAATTACAAATGATAGCACCTTTACCACTAGCTTCATTCTTCCTCCAACTTGTGTCTTTCCTTGAGTCCCTTACCACCATAGCCTCATTTTGAGCTGATTTCAAACTTGACGTTTTTCTCTTAAGTTCCTTATTCAAAAGGCTGCTTCAGACAGTTTGCAGAGAGATAGTTCCATTAGAATCGAAATGAATGAAACAACTGAAGTCTCCTAAATTTCTGAAACCGGACTCATTAATAAAAGAACTTGTAACTCATCATCAAAATTGACCTTCAAATTTGTCAACTGATTTATTACATCTTGAAATTCATTCAAATTCTTTGCAACAAACCTCTCTTCATCCAATCTCAGTTGCACCACTTTCAAACTAGAAAAACCTTACTTGTAGCACCCATTGACTCATATAAAGATACCAACTTATCCCATAGATTCTTTTGTGAATTCACAACTAGTCGCATGATTGAAAAACCGAATCATTAAGATATTGATGAATCTAAGCAATCACCTTCTTATCTATCCTCTTCCATTTTCCCTCATCCAGATCAAAAGGCTTCTTCCCATCTCCATCAATCGGATCATGAAGATCATTGAGGTATAGAATATCTTCCATCTTAGACTTTCAAATTCTCCAATTTCTTCCATAAAAAATAGTCATCTTTGAAAACAATATCATATCCAACATAAAAAAACGATTTTTTTCAAATTCAAAATCACTCTAAGCTTTGCGATGATGTAGCTCTAATACTAACTGTTGCGGAAATATGCAGTTTTGCAGAAGCGATAACCCCAGGAACTTATTCATCAAAATCACAAGGTGATAACTTTGATTGAAAACAAAACAGCTATGCAATAAAAACACAAACACAAGATATTCCACCCAACCGTCAACTTTATTGATTTACCAAAAACAAAATTTGTTTACATTTATTGGAACGAGCCTAAAATAAACAAATACAATTGAATCAATAACCTAATTGAGAAAGAAAGAGAATATCTATATGACTAAAATATTGCAGGAGAAAAGACAGTGAAGAATAATGACACAAACTGCTTCTGTCAGCACTAAATATGAATCGCTTCTCTCATCCCTAATTCTTTAATTTTCCACACTTTAGAATGATGATAATTAGGCTTTATATAGATGACCTAATTAATCCACACTGTTGTATTATCAACCTCTTCAAAAACTGCAGAAAATATCTCAAAAAGACCGGGTCCAAAACAAAAATACATCGGCCCAGACGTCTGGCACTAGAGTCCAGACGTTTGGCCAAACACCTTGGAATTTTCCATGTCTTGGCCCAGACGTCACATGCTAGACATCTGGCATTAGCTTCTACCAAATGTGATTTTTTTATCGCATAACTCAACAGAATTCACATTTTGGATCTAAAAATTCTATCGAAACTCTCAAAATGTGTTTTATGTATAAAATTAACTTGCATAAACTAAATGTATATGTGAACTACAACATTTAAAACAGACATAAAACTGGAAAAATAGAGAAGTAGAAATTTGTAAATATGTAAGCGGATTTGCAAGTGCAAAACAGATAACGTACCATGATAGTTAACTATTGTGAAATACATTATTCTTCATGTAACTAAACACACACATATGTATATATATTTTTGTATTTGGGTATTTATATGTCAACGTATATATGTGCTTTTCTTAGCCCTTAATGAGCCTGTGAAGACATCTTTTCACAAAAATATTTATCCTCTTAATAATTTAAAACTATAACATTATTGTTCCTTCTTAGCATAGATCTTTAAATTTCACTAGAAATATAGTTTGAACGAAATCATGGTGAGATCAGATTTCTTGAATCACCCAAGCATCAAAACAAGGTAGTGGCTGAAATGGATGAGATTTAAACCTTTAACTAACACCATACATTCAACTGGAATTGGAAAACAATCCAATTGTGCATTTGCATCAAATGAGGTATAAATTCAAAATACAAATCAAATTAGAAAATGGAAATTATCAGTCACTTAATTTTCACTATAGGAATCATTGAGTATATGAATAGCATACTTCTTTCCTAGTGTTAAAATTGCAAATTCAATTTCAAGTACAAATGAAAGCTAGTTTAGTTAGATTCTAATCAACCTACAATTGCCAAAATGATAATGAATTAAAATCTGATTGACATCTTACCATCTTGAGTCATACATGCACCACATCTCTAAATACATCAGATATTGGATATCAACAGTGGTTTAAAAAAAGCTCATCCCCTTTTTGGAAATACCCCATTTAGAGGCTCGTTTACTCCGAAATTTAGATAGAAATGGAATTGTAATGCTGGGATCTTGGATGGAAACCAGCGATATTTTAATAGGTAAATTAACACCTCAGACAGTGAATGAATCCTCGTATGCCCCCGAGGATAGATTATTACGAGCCAACAAATTGAGAAAATAAAGCTACATGGGAGGAAAGATTCTAATTTCAATTTATGTACTAAAATTTTACTTATATCTTTATATACATGGTTCTCTACAACATTTCTTTTCATTTGACATTACAAACTTATAAGTAGCAAAATTATCATCTTACTAAAATTTCAATATTGAATACGAGATTTTGATGGTTTAATGAAGTTGAATATCGTTGGCGATAAATATCACAAATCTTGATAAGTTATATTAGTTTGTTAAATAGTTATGCTGAACATTTTCTTGGTTTGAGACTATATTCTTAGGTTAAACCCAATTTACGATGATTGGAGATTTTAGTGATTTTTCGGGTCAAATAATGATCAATGGATGAAATGTTGGTGAAATCACATTAGATATTTTTTGAGAATTCAATTGGATCGAATATTGAAATTTTGAACGGATGATAATTTATATTCGTGCAAATCATTTTCTCTTAAATGTGCTAAACATATACATTTTTAAAAACAAAGTTCACGCGCAAAACATGCGTCATGATCATGCGCAAAGAGCATGCCATAACACTTGTAAATGAATAATTAAAATCAATATCAATTAATAATTAATTAAAATTAATACAAATAAATTCATTAAATAATAATTAATTTTATTAGTTATGCTAATTATAATTAACTTAATTAAAACTTAAGTATAATTGCTTTGCCAAAAAACTTAAGTATAATTTACTTTGTTAATTAATGATTAAGTACTATTTACCTTATTAAATTAAGTAATAAATAATAAATAAGTAATTGAGTAATTAAACAATAATTGTTGCTTTTAAATAACTTAAACTAAGTTCAAGAACATTTTTTCAAAAGATAATTAAGGTTAGTCAAATATTAATTTAAAAATAGTTCTTTTTCATGAACCACATATGTATAGCGACTATCGCTATATAACCCCTAATTTAAATCTAAGCTTTTGACTTTGTTATTGAAAATTTACTCATGAAAGCTTACTAACTTTTCAAAACATAATTTATTAGTTGATAAAAACGAAACAAAGTTTAAAACTAAAAAGAATGACTTTGATTTTAAAACATAAATCAAAGTTTTATACAAGGATTCCAAGTCACAAAACCGCATAGGTGTCAATTTTTCTAGCATATAACACATCATGTTCATAGCATGCATAACCAAATCATAACTACAAACAAAACAAAGATCCAAACTTTACATTATTTCTTACCAAACATTCAACAATTTAACAACAAGATAAGTAACATATTAAAGATTACAACTTATATATAAAAATTTGAGCTTCACTTATACGAAGCTTACCAACTTCACTAAAACTTGAATACGATCAAGATTCTAGTTTCCTGTTTGATAAAACTTAACCTAGAGACCAGACAACTCTGCCAAGGTGAGCATGGCTCGATCAGAAAGGTGGAATGACTTTGGATTATCCTAGAATTCATAAAAGTCAACATGAAAATGAGTCATTTTCTAACGGATTTTTGAACTGTTACTCAAGGTATTTGAAAAATTGTTACAAGGAACTTTTTTGAAAATTCTCTTCTCTACATTTTCTAAAAAAAAGAAACATGCAATTATGATTTGTTTTGAGGGAGATATGATTCAAAAGTAGAAGATGTATTCTCAAACCTAAAAACCTGGATTTGAAAATGAGTTTGAATGAATTGTACTTTTGACATAGCAGCTTCTGGATTTTGAAGGAAATGTGTAAATGAGAATTGTAGCCAACTCGATTTCCCTTGAATTAAGAAAAAGAATTTACTTGATTTCGTGTAGTTTAAAGGGAGTTAAGACCACAAGAAGATGAGGTAAACCAGATGAAAATGAGAGCATAGAGTTTGTAAAACTGAAAAAAAAAAAAAAAAAAAAACAAGGTTGTATTTGGTTTATGTTGTATTTTGAGTATTCCACATTTACAAAAAAATAAGAAGAGGAGATGGACGATGAAGGGAATGAAAGAAAGATAGTGGGATCAACGGAGTTAATGGATGGATGATACAAGGACAAATTATCTCTTGTTATTCCATTACTTCTCAAAACATGGAAAATAAATAAAAGCTGTTTTATGGTTTGTTTGTTAAGTTCGTTCTCGAAAACGGTTGTTTTTTATGATATACATTTGTCTTTTGCATTTTTGTATGAGTCAAAATTTAAAACTAAAAAGGGTAAACCAAACACCACCTAATATGTTTGAGTTTTAAAGGGAAGCCATGATTTTTTTTTTTAGAAACTTGGAGGAGGATGTAGGAAATGAGAAAAAAATGATAAAGCACATTTTCAATCCGAACAATTAAGTCCGAAATGATTGAATATAAAGGTTTCATGTAAACGATATTTGTGATATAGAAATCAAAAATCAAAGTTTGAGTTTTGAAAATGACTATGTTAATGTATGTGAATTCGAAATTAAACTTGAATCCAATAATTGATGTTGAATTTGGATTTGTATTTGAATTTGCATATTGAATTAATTTGGGAAATGTTAATGAAAATTTGTATTTGAATTAAATCAACTTATGACATGAAATACTATGTATACTTGAACTTGATATTTCACCGATTGAATAACTTGTATTTTTCCTTCAATATTTTACTTGAGTTAATTCAACTGCATGAGAATGCTAATCCTTGGTCTAGTGTTTTGGTTTACTTTATGCTCGGATCAGACCGAGTATTTCAGTATATCGAAGACTTCCATTTCTGAGGACGAAGATGGAGTCGAAGACCTGTTAAATGTAAAATCTTGTTTATTATGTAAATTGAAATCAAATGTACATTGATAACAACTTCATGGACTGTTGTGTTTTTATATTATTTTGTTATTATATTTGTGTTCTTCCGCTGCGAGATTATGTACTTATTCTTGGAAATCTTACTTTTTGTAGAACAAACTCATTAATAATCTTCTTTTTGAATAGTTTGAGTCGGACATTTGTGATTTATTGTCGATTTAATCTGTCCAAAAAGGTGGTTTGTTACAGATCAAAAGGAACTCTCGAGAAAAAGAACTGAGACAACTCTAACGTACCAAACTTTCATGATGCTGTAGGCTCTCAAACGTCTGACTAGAGGATATTCAGACGTCTCACATAGAAATCAGTATCTATTTTTGACACATCCAGCTTTTCTACTCTATCTTCTTTGGCATTCGTCATTCGATTGACGTTCCATCTCCTCTAATAAGAAGCTTTACATCATCATACCTTCAATCCAAAGCACTTATAAGCCCATATTTGAATTGCATAACCACATCTGCTAAATAAATTGCAATATTGAATATAAAGGGGATTGTTCAAGGTAACCCTTGTTGGGATGTTAGGAATTTCCTCAAAAATTGCTTTCTTACCATTATTCAAAGACGGCTATATATATTTGTATGTTTGTGCTGGAAAAACCTGAAGTTGTTACTAAATATTATGTGTAGGAGACTAAAAATTCTCCAATGATTACCCTCCATGTTATAACCTTTTTTAGTTGCATGTTGTATCAAACTGCTGTTGTCAGCGGTCTCAAGTCAATATCAAGTGCATGTGTTCTTGATATGTTCCACACTTCATTCTTATACCTTGGGTAAAACTGACCCTTAAATACACGTATTACTCGTTCACGCTACACAGTAAGATCTTATTATGAGTACTGGGTTGTATTGTAAATTTGTAATGAATGTTATTAGGAGCATTTGATCAATTTCAATTTGGGAGCAAGCTAAAATGTAAAATGTGACTTTTTTGAGTCATGCACACTGAAACGACTGTATGTTTGTAAGTTCCTAGGTTCATGTCAGATATTTTGTGGGTAGCTCAAGTGTGTGCTAGTACTGAGGACTGAGTAGGAAGAACTTTACGAGGGAATCAATTTCTGAATTATTTGTGCGCATTCAGGATTTTTCTTATAATTGTGCTGTGTTTTTCATGATAATTGTACGAAATGCAATCAAGTTCCCCTCTGAATTCGGTGTATAGCGCAACATCTCTAAATTATAAAAAGCTTTAAAGCATAGTATATCAAATTCGAAATAAACTTAGACGGCTTAGGAACAAGGGGTTTTCAATTATTTTTTTCTTTTTTTCTTTTTAGTCTTTTCTGGTTATTCTGGGATTTGAAGTACTGAAGCTATTATACCAACTTACTTTTGAACAGTTAAAGAAAATTTCAGGCGTCATGGTCATGGTGAAACGTTATTGAAAGCAGCTATTCAAAAATGCAGGACAAGGCATATTCAACGGGTTTGCCTTCATGTTGATCCCTCCAGGACTGCTGCTGTTTCTTTGTACAATAAACTTGGGTTCCAAATTGATGACATTGTTGAAAAGTATTATTCTTCTCACAGAGATGCTTATAGAATGTATTTGGATTTCCATCAATAGGAAGCTGATTGTGTTTGGCTGCTGCAAAAATGTGGAAGGCCTTCTTAGACAAAAGGTTAACGAAAAATTGTATATTTTGGAAGTGCATTTTGTGTTGCTGGTCTTTTTTTCAATCGATGTTCAATGTCTGTTTAAAAACATAAAAACTAAAGAAATTATGCTTTACGTTTACAACGTTCTTAATATTATACAAAGAGGCTGATTGAGAAATTTAAATTTTAAAAATTACGAAGATGGAGAGAAAACAAAGGTGATGGAGGTGGAGGGAGAAGGTTATGAATTGTGTTTGTGTTTTTATTAGTTTACTGAACACATCGAACAGTATAAATTTATTTTCTGTATTTTTGTTGGGACTGGAATGCAAAACTTAAACTATGTGAGGCCAAACCAAATGAGTTTCCCTCTTACTTTTTGCCCCTTCGTACAATGTGTGTAATTTTCCTCTGTTGCATGTTCCAAATCATTTCAGATAACGCACTCTTTATTCGTTTGGCCTATTCATTTTAATTATCTTCTTGTATACCAAAGTTATCACATCCTCAACCATTCCATCGGGTATGAACTGTCTACTGTGCTTCACATGATTCAGATTTATAATCTACTTTATTTGATACCACCAATGACACTTTCTCGTACATCCTTTAATTTTTGGAAATCATTCGCTTATCTTTTTTCTAATACAAACTGTATTTGGGAGTTGTAAAAAAAGAAAGTCAATAAACTGGTATCGAAACTAAAGTTCATGATCAAACTTTGAGATTTTTACTGCAAAATGGCTAGTTTAAAATGGATTTTTGACTTAGCTACTTTTTTACGATAAAAAACCAATCACAAATTTTGTTTCATAACAAGATTATTTGTAACCAAAATCCAATCTTGGTTATCTATGATTAAATTATTGAAAATTAATCTGTAAATTGTATCACAAACAACCGATAACAAATTTCCATCATAAATTTTGATTGAAAATAAAACGACTAGCAATTGATTTCAAAATGTAATAATTGTTAAAAGCATGGTGTCAAAAATATTAATTCAAAACTAAATTCGTAACATTGTCTTTTTCGACCATTGGATTTAATCCTCGAACCGATGTTTAAATCTAAAAAGCAATAGATATTTAACTTGTGATAGCAAGAAACAAAACATAATGTAATTGCAAACTTTTCGAGCTCATAGTGGAAGAAAACCATATTATCTATATAACAAAAAGCCTTGGTCAGTTATGGAAAGACAAAGAGTGGCTGAGATTTATTCTTAGCATACATAAAGAAAGGCTCTGATCTGTACACATATCGTTCCACTCACACGATGTTCCTCACACGATTTTACACAAACTGCCCACGTTATTCCTCTTTCCTCTCCTCATTTCAATCGGCAGAATTATTACTTTGATTTCCTCTCTCAAAATCCCTGTGATTTAAGTAAGGCGACTCAATTAGCACCCTCAGTCGGCCTCTTCTGCCTCCATCGACGAAGATCCAACAAATCATAACCTTCAACTCCTCAATTATTTGTACCACGTTTGATCTATACAAATAAGTTTCGGGTATGTTTGATTTTCTTTCTCTTCTTCGCTAATCCATTCCTGATTGTATTAGGTTTGGAGGAATTAGTCGATAAAGATGCAGCTGAGAAGTCCAAAGCTACATCAGAAGCCCTTTTAGTGGAAATTGCACAAGACGAGAAAAATACTACTAATAAAGGTGGCGATTCAAAACAAGATAAGTTGAAGGAGAAGAAAAAAAGTTCTAAAAAAATAACAGATGCAAAGGTTTGAACGATAAAGATTCACATACTTTTTCCTATTTTTACAGCCTCTAATTCCCAGCGAGCAAATTGATTCCCTTCAGGAAGATTATGATCATCTGTAAGATTTTTCCTCCATCTCCTCCTTTTAGTACAATGACATTGATATTTACAAGCTAGGTTTGAGGTTTTGACCATCCAGTCGTTCAATGTTGGTTTCAATAGAGGTCAAAATGAAACCAAACCAAAGTTTTACAGAAATTCATATAAAAGGAATTAATTTTAGTTTTAGATTATAAAAAAAATCAATAATTTGAAATTTAATTAGGAGACAAATAAAATTACTAAATTTATACGCTATGTAACTGAAAATAATGTTGGGAACAAAGTAATGAGGAGATCTTTTTATATGTTATATAGCTATTTATGATTGGTCAATATTTTTCATTTATATGTTTAGTTGTTGCCTATTATTCCTTTTTTTTCCTTTAATACAAGAGAACGAATAGGATGTAGTATATTTAAATTGCATGAAATTTTCACATTGAACTGATATGGTCACCGTATTTTGCATTGTTGAGACTAACAAACTCATTGCTTAATAAGGATTTAATGGACCTTTATATTTTGTTTGTTTCAGGGTTGTTGGAGAAAGCTATGGAAAGGCTGACTTCGAATTTGGCAAATGATGAATTCCATCTAATAAAATAGATTCCACGCAATTCTAGGAAGTTTAAGAACAAAAGAAAAACATTTGTGCATGGTACCTTTCCAACATAAACAACAGCATCCTGAAACCACCAACGAAGGCAAGGATGGCCATCATGTTGATCCTAAGATTCAGTCTGAGGTGCTAGCTGAAGTATTTGCTTTGGACAAACATCTTGCTTATAAGAATTGGTGCTTGAATTTGGAAGAAGATCTATGTTGCAAACATGTGCAAAGAGGGCACAAAACTCTAATAAGCTTATTTATAGGCGAAAATTCAGTTTATGGGTGGAAATGCAGTTAAAGCTAACAATCTACTTATCTATAGGTATCAATTTTTTGGGGTTTTTGATTTATAAGCTCTTTCGTTACTGTTCCTTTTTTTTAATAGAGTTGGTCATATAACGTTCTGCTATTAGGACCGGTAAACTGATAATTTCAGCTTTGGCAGATTGGGTATTTCTTCTGTAATTTGTAAGTAAATTACAGGTTTGATTACCTTTTTTTCCTCAAATTTTGAGCAGGGATAGGTTTTTATAAAGGTCCAAAGATGATTCATAGAAGACCGTTTGGAAGTCTGAAAATTGGCGTACTAAGGAGGTATTTTCAACATTAGTTTTTTTGTACAATTACATTTCTTATGTTTTAAAAAAAAACTGGTTTAATCCAGCGTATCTTTACTAACAAAAAAGTTTCATTTTGATCTATGCTCTAGATTTCTGATCTCGTAATTTTGTTTCATTTTTATTTAACCATCCTGTATTTTTTTTTTTTTTTTTTTTTTTTTGCTGTACACAGTGCAAACGAATGATTTATATTGGATAAAACATTGGTCTATGAACTCATTATCAGATTGTGTGAAATAGAAGTAGTTTGACAATTTCATTTTTCCCTATATGAAGAATTGATTGCTGATAAACATGTTGATCCATCATAAACAAGTCGTCCAATATAGGCGGTATTAGCTTTTATTTTTTAACTGCAATTAGAACGTAGATATATATATATATATATATATATATATATATATATATTTAATGCTTTAGATCTAATGTATGATACAATTTCAAAAAAATTAGGTTTTATAAATAGTTTCATTTCAATTTTACTTATATATGCATTGAAGTTTATTAACAGTACCGTGCACATTTGTTCATCAATTTATAACCTTCATTAGTTTCTCTTATTTAAAAATGTATGTTATAAAACCAGTAAGTCCCTATATAGAAAGTTACATAATGGATTTCCATAAATTTAGCTTTTCATGTGACATCTGTAGCATGCAACGATGTAATGGTCCGCTAGACCAAGATGGTATGTGGACTTTTTGTGAAATTTACTGCTGCTAATAGCATATTTTCTATGCTCTCTTTACTTAATAATGGAGTACTTTGTTAATCCATTGTCTTCCACTCTTTGCAGTTACCAAATTAAGCCAGGATTAGTATAAATTTAATTGGATGATGAAAGGTTATCACTGTATTTTGTAAATTAAATCACTGCATTTCAGCATGTCTTCCTTGCATTATTCTTTTCTAACTAAAAGAAATGCAATATATCAGCTAAATTTATGTTTTCATGGAAATAGGCAGTTTTGTTACATTATTTTATATTTTTGACAATAGGTATAAAGTGCTTATTATAGGGATTCAAAACGTGTTGGCTTTAATTGTCGTCAGAATATAAAATTCAGTGATAAATGGGTAAGCAAAGCAGTAGAAAAAGAAGGGTGGGTCCTTTGGAGTTTCCTGATATTTTACTTCCCTGAATTTATGGCATGCAAGCTTCAAAAATGATCAAAGCTCTGTAAAATTACAGATGCAACGAATTCAGATATGGGGAATGATAATACGTTGCTCTTTCATGTTGCTACCTCTTAAACTTATTTCATTTATTGCAATATTTATATTAATTTATTTAATTAGCATTACACCTTATTCATCTGGGTAGTGCAACTTATACATGGTTACGTTAATTAGCACGTTTCTGTTGACGGATGTAAACTGCAAACGGACTCAACAAAATAAATTGCAAATGGTCAAGTTTTTAATTCACGCAACTGTCAAGTTGAGGGGGTGGTGGGTCCATGCTCAGGTTGAAGCCATCGTTTATCAGTATTTTTTCTAATTTATGGAATGTACATTAACTCATTAGTAATTGCCATTGAATAAACGTTTTTTAATTTGCTATAGGTGTTATTATTTTAGTTTATGTGTATGTTGGAAAAAAATACTGCAAACAAGTCTACATATCTGATCTTATACAAATGTTCATCTTATAATATGACGAGTGGAAACCCGTGCGATGCACAGGAGCATAGACTTTTAAGTGTTTTAGTTTGCATTCATCAATAAGCGGTGAGAACATATTGTATAGTAGCTAGATATATAATGTAAGTGATATATGTATGTGTTAGGATTCTACTGTAGAAACTAAATTTGACGGCAAGAAGTGATATAATAAATTTCTGTCATCGAAAACAATATTCTTTACTTTGCTTGCTTACAGAAAAAAGACTCACCATGTGAATAAGTAATAAAGTGGTATTTCTATTATCGAAATTCAAGGGACTGTATTCAACAAAATGACTTGCGCACAATGTCAGTAACTAATATTATAACCTCTCTAGCAGGCTAGCTCCAGATGCTAAAGACTTTGATACTAATAGTGCTTAGTCAAGCATAATGCAAAGAAAACAAAAGGCAAGCGGTGTAAAATGCTCATTTCACACATTAATAGTTTTTTTAAAAAATATATGGTATCAATATCTTTCTTAACTATAACTAATTTATGCATTATAAGTCCATTAAAAAGGTACAAATTCAAAATAACTGTGTTAAACGCTCCCTTGAAATTATTAGCAAGAAGCGTAGTATATGTTAACCTACTTCCAGTTAGCAGCACTAACTTTTTTGTCATTGCCGTGCCATCCATCTGCTTGTGAACTGATTTATCAATTATCAAATATTAAGTTTTCATATATAATCAATTTTCATATGCAGTGATCTCATAGGTAACCAAATGTGTGTTATATTATAACGGATAGATAAAGAAAAGGTATTGCTCACAATAGGTCACTTAACTGTATCTTAATATTGCATTTCATAGTTTTTTTTTTTTGCTATTCTTGGGTTTTTTTTTTTTTAAAAAAAAATCTGAACAATCTTGAAGTACATTATTTTTATAACTGGCTAGTAGTACATAATAGAATATTCCTTATATTTGCATCTTTTAGAAATTATTCACAGTAAGTGAAATGATTGGTACAAAAGGATTAATTTAGATCTTATCTTTCATCATGGGCCTGGGTTTGGTCCAAACATCAACCTCCATTTCTATTTGGCTGCAAAAGGTATATTAAATAAAATATAATTCAGATCTGGAACTCTTGAAAATCGTGAGTGCTAGTTGTTTCATCAATATACGTATATAATAAACATGGCCATTGCAGTAATAACTTAAGGTATCAACTTTGTTTTTCTCTCAGTATCAAGGAGAAGAACTTACTGTCTTTCTTTGCAAAGTTATATCAGAATCCTTTCATGTATCTAAATTTCCTACATGATTTAATTAACTAACACTCATATGAAAAGTCATTGATATAAATGTAACTGAGCAAATATTAATACAGGCTTTACATTCATTTTGATGATTTTTATATGCCTTCAATTGGTGCATTGGCCTTTTTTCCTGATATAAATAGTTCAGTGTCTCAAACATGAAAAATGAATATAAGTTGCATAATAGACTAATGGGTGATAGAACAGTTAGAAACTGAAAAGTGGAAGTAATCTTATTTTGTATTGATTATTTTTTTAAGAGGGAACTAATCTTATTATAGGATATATCAATTACAAAAAACCCTTAAGTACTTGTTAAGTTCAAACTTAAATGCAAATGCATACAGAAAAGTATATCATATTATAAGATGAACATTTAAAAGTCTATGCTTATAGAAATGTACATTTAAAAGTCTATGCTTAAATGCAAATGCATACAGAAATGCAAATGCATACAGAAATGTACACTTAAAAGTCTATGCTCCCGTGCATCGCACGGGTTTCCACTCGTCATATTATAAGATGAACATTTGTATAAGATCAGATATGTAGACTTGTTTGCAGTATTTTTTTTCCAGCATACACATAAACTAAAATAATAACACCTATAGCAAATTAAAAAACGTTTATTCAATGGCAATTACTAATGAGTTAATGTTCATTCCATAAATTAGAAAAAATACTGAAAAACGATGGCTTCAACCTGAGCATGGACCCACCACCCCCTTAACTTGACAGTTGCGTGAATTAAAAACTTGACCATTTGCAATTTATTTTGTTGAGTCTGTTTGCAGTTTACATCCGTCAACAAAAACGTGCTAATTAACGTAACCATGTATAAGTTGCACTACCAAGATGAATAAGGTGTAATGCTAATTAAATAAATTAATATAAATATTGCAATAAATGAAATAAGTTTAAGAGGTAGCAACATGAAAGAGCAACGTATTACCATTCCCCATATCTGAATTCGTTGCATATGTAATTTTACAGAGCTTTGATCATTTATGAAGCTTGCATGCCATAAATTCGGGGAAGTAAAATATCAGGAAACTCCAAAGGACCCACTCTTCTTTTTCTACTGCTTTGCTTACCCATTTATCACTGAATTTTATATTCAGACGACAATTAAAGCCAACACGTTTTGAATCCCTGTAATAAGCACTTTATACCTATTGTCAAAAATATAAAATAATGTAATAAAACTGCCTATTTCCATGAAAACATAAATTTAGCTGATATATTGCATTTTCTTTTAGTTAGAAAAGAATAATGCAAGGAAGACATGCTGAAATGCAGTGATTTAATTTACAAAATACAGTGATAACCTTTCATCATCCAATTAAATTTATACTAATTCTGGCTTAATTTGGTAACTGCAAAGAGTGGAAGACAATGGATTAACAAAGTACTCCATTATTAAGTAAAGAGAGCATAGAAAATATGCTATTAGCAGTAGTAAATTTCACAAAAAGTCCACATACCATCTTGGTCTAGCGGACCATTACATCGTTGCATGCTACAGATGTCACATGAAAAGCTAAATTTATGGAAAACCATTATGTAACTTTCTATATAGGGACTTACTGGTTTTATAACATACATTTTTAAATAAGTGAAATTAATGAAGGTTATAAATTGAGGAACAAATGTGCTCGGTACTGTTAATAAACTTCAATGCATATATAAGTAAAATTGAAATGAAACTATTTATAAAACCTAATTTTTTTGAAATTGTATCATACATTAGATCTAAAGCATTAAATATATATATCTACATTCTAATTGCAGTTAAAAAATAAAAGCTAATACCGCCTATATTGGATGACTTGTTTATAATGGATCAACATGTTTATCAACAATCAATTCTTCATATAGGGAAAAATGAAATTGTCAAACTACTTCTATTTCACACAATCTGATAACGAGTTCATAGACCAATGTTTTACCCAATATAAATCATTCGTTTGCACTGTGTGCAGCAAAAAGAAAAGAAAAAAAAAAGAAAAGAAAAAAAAACAGGATGGTTAAATAAAAATGAAACAAAATTTTTAGATCAGAAATCTAGAGCATAGATCAAAATGAAACTTTTTTGTTAGTAAAGATACGCTGGATTAAACCAAATTTTTTTTTAAAACATAAGAAATGTAATTGTACAAAAAAACTAATGTTGAAAATACCTCCTTAGTACGCCAGTTTTCAGACTTCCAAATGGTCTTCTATGAATCATCTTTGGACCTTTATAAAAACCTATCCCTGCTCAAAATTTGAGGAAAAAAGGTAATCAAACCTGTAATTTACTTACAAATTACAGAAGAAATACCCAATCTGCCAAAGCTGAAATTATCAGTTTACCGGTCCTAATAGCAGAACGTTGTATGACCAACTCTATTAAAAAAAAGGAACAGTAATGAAAGAGCTTATAAATCAAAAACCCCAAAAAATTGATACCTGTAGATAAGTAAATTGTTAGCTTTAACTGCATTTCCACCCATAAACTGAATTTTCGCCTATAAATAAGCTTATTAGAGTTCTGTGCCCTCTTTGCACATGTTTGCAACATAGATCTTCTTCCAGATTCAAGCACCAATTCTTATAAGCAAGATGTTTGTCCAAAGCAAATACTTCAGCTAGCACCTCAGACTGAATCTTAGGATCAACATGATGGCCATCCTTGTCTTCGTTGGTGGTTTCAGGATGCTGTTGTTTATGTTGGAAAGGTACCATGCACAAATATTTTTCTTTTGTTCTTAAACTGCCTAGAATTGCGTGGAATCTATTTTATTAGATGCAATTCATCATTTGCCAAATTCGAAGTCAGCCTTTCCATAGCTTTCTCCAACAACCCCGAAACAAACAAAATATAAAGGTCCATTAAATCCTTATTAAGCAATGAGTCTGTTAGTCTCAACAATGCAAAATACAGTGACCATATCAGTTCAATGTGAAAATTTCATGCAGTTTAAATATACTACATCCTATTCGTTCTCTTGTATTAAAGGAAAAAAAGGAATAATGGGCAACAACTAAACATATAAATGAAAAATATTGACCAATCATAAATAACTATATAACATATAAAAAGATCTCCTCATTACTTTGTTCCCAACATTATTTTCAGTTACATAGCGTATAAATTTAGTAATTTTATTTGTCTCCTAATTAAATTTCAAATTATTGATTTTTTTTATAATCTAAAACTAAAATTAATTCCTTTTATATGAATTTCTGTAAAACTTTGGTTTTGTTTCATTTTGACCTCTATTGAAACCAACATTGAACGACTGGATGGTCAAAACCTCAAACCT
The DNA here is from genome assembly GCA_030737875.1 of Allium sativum. Classification (NCBI taxonomy): domain Eukaryota; kingdom Viridiplantae; phylum Streptophyta; class Magnoliopsida; order Asparagales; family Amaryllidaceae; genus Allium; species Allium sativum. The sequence continues at coordinate 931,636,242 of CM060915.1, read as the reverse complement.
AGCTTGTAAATATCAATGTCATTGTACTAAAAAGGAGGAGATGGAGGAAAATTCTTACAGATGATCATAATCTCCCTGAAGGGAATCAATTTGCTCGCTGGGAATTAGAGGCTGTAAAAATAGGAAAAAATATGTGAATCTTTATCGTTCAAACCTTTGCATCTGTTATTTTTTTAGAACTTTTTTTCTTCTCCTTCAACTTATCTTGTTTTGAATCGCCACCTTTATTAGTAGTATTTTTCTCGTCTTATGCAATTTCCACTAAAAGGGCTTCTGATGTAGCTTTGGACTTCTCAGCTGCATCTTTATCGACTAATTCCTCCAAACCTAATACAATCAGGAATGGATTAGCGAAGAAGAGAAAGAAAATCAAACATACCCGAAACTTATTTGTATAGATCAAACGTGGTACAAATAATTGAGGAGTTGAAGGTTATGATTTGTTGGATCTTCGTCGGTGCACTACAACAAATATGACTTTTTACAGCGTTTAAAAAATGCCATAAAAGGTATCAATAGCGTTTTTTCAAACGCTGTATATCTACATGCAGTTAAAAGTCAGGACCATACTATAGCAGTAGTGAAATGCTGTGAAAAGTACTATCCAACAGCGTTTCTTTTGTGCTATTAATATATTTCATGGCGTTTAGATAGATTTGTTTGTAGTGTTTATTTTTTGTTGTGCTATTTATTTACAGCGTTTGTGAATTGTTGTAAGTGTTTATATGCCAAATTTTGAATAAACTATTTATGGCGGTTTAAAAACGCCATTAAAAAATATCCATGAAAAATTTCAATAGTGTATTAAAAACGTCGTAAAAAAGTCCAAAATCAATCTCAATATTTTTATGACTATTTATAATCAACATATTATATTGATACCATATTTTATAATCAATGCATCATACTAATAACACGTTTTATATTGATCACATAATTCATAACCAACAAGTTAAATTACATAATCAAAATATACAATATTCTTACATCAAACATAAACAATACATTCACAATATTTCATAAAATAGTAGTAAGACATCAAACATACACAAAGTAGTAGCGATCA